>JAFREQ010000081.1:1912500-2527500 GCA_025331565.1 Holacanthus passer | reverse complement strand
AAATAACTGGCTGGACTACATTCACTCAACACAAGGTTAGGATACATACAAAGTCAAAAATACTCGTACGAGACTTGCTGCACCTGTGGACATGTCCCATTCACACGCCCGGGGAACAATGAACGAAACATAAAAAGGTGCAGGTGTAAAAATGGCCTCCTGTTGCATCTGGTTTTTGGAGAAGTTTCAGAGATCCAGGAGGAAGAAAGGAAAAGCACAGACAGTGGCTTTAAGAGGAAAATGTCCAAAACAAAGCACCTGTTTGAAAAGATTCAAAGATGAAACAGTCCAACGTGTCAAATATGAAACTAAAAAGGCACAAGACTTGTTAGTGGCCTCATAACTGACCCAAAACAGACTAATGATATTAACTCTGAACATTAAATGCTTGACTTAAATATAACAGATGCATTTAACAGTAAAATTTGAGAAGCAACAATATTCACTGTTGGGGCAAAGCTTGTTTCTCTAAATTGTGAAGGAACTTATCAAAGCTATGGTGCCATTTTAGGACATTTCAGCTCTTCATTTTCAGACTTGGCTCAGCTGTGTGTTATGAACAGCTCTGGTCTAATGGGCTTCAGGCTCACTTTCAAAATATATGTGCTGACCGCATGTACACTGAACGTACACCTGTGTCATTAGACTGGACCTGTTTCAGTCGTTTGATGAATCTCAGATCATGGTCAACAATGCCAATCGCAAATTTGAAAAGGCTGCTTTCAGTCATCTACGTTGTGTTTGGGGGTTCCTCAGATGTAATTTTGACTTGGATGATGCCAATGGTTTTTATCAAAAACAGTAATTCTCCAACGGACATAAAGACAGAATTGACATCACGCTCCAAGTCAAGCTGAGGCTTAAGAAGCTCAGATGACTGAGAAAGATAAACAGTCTGATTTGTCCTAAAATGGCCACCATACTCTAGTTTTTTTTTTAACCTTACCTGTAATGCTTAATGTCAAGTACAAATCTGAAATATTTACCCAAACTGCAGTTCCGTGGTGGTAGCCAGTGTGCTGTTAGCTTGTGTTAACGTATTAAACAACAAGCAGGATGCAGTTTTGAGACTAAAAACCTCCTGAGGATTAAAATAGTTCAGGTCTGTCTTTTGCAACCACAGCTACAGATGAACGACTCAATGAATTTATCATAAAAAAAAAAAAAAAGAGGTCTGGTCTGACCTTCAAAACTTGAATCAGCATGATGTGTATATTTATACATAAAAATCTCTGTAAGTCAGATTTAAGATATTTCAGTGGAAAAATAAAGAGCACCTTAAGGTTACGACTCAAAAGTCAACTTAGAAAAACGTTCAAGAAAATTGCTTGTATTCCTTCATTTATCTGGTTCAGCATCGAGCAGAGAGCGCCGAAGACCTCTAAACCTCCCAGTAGTGTTTTTCTGTCAGACGGCGGTTTGGGGGCGCTCTCGGTTTAATACTTTCTGTAATCCCTTGTTGTCTGGACAGGCAGGTAGATAAACGGTTTGTGGTGTCATCGTTCAGCATGCGGATACAAAAAAAAAGGATCAAATCTAAACAGTAAAACTGAGCTAAAACAAAATAACAGGTTGTAAAATAGCAAACAAATGTCTACAGTTAAACTATGGCTACGAAATAGAAGTAAAGAGGTCATCTGAGGCCTATCCATAGTGTCTTGGTGTTCGATATTAAATCTGGCATATATACACTATATATAAAAATAAAAACAATCCATTTGGCAACCTGTTCGATGTCTTACACTATTCCAGTAATCATAGTTTTGGTCTTTGATATACACATATATAGATATAGCTATAAAACTCTGCTGTTCAAGATCATCCGTGTTGAGTGAAAGGGGGTGACTGAGATTCAAGTTAGCAGACGGCGACGCTCAGTTTTACTTCTGGCCGTTTCAGCTTTTCTGCAGAAACCAACTGGTTTCTTTTGTTATTCTAAAAATCAAATAATCAAAACAAAGACAACAATACAACAAAATAAAAAAAAGGCAGTTTGGTTGGTGAAAGAATGAGAGTAACACCTGGATTCCACCGGACACGGCTCTGTCGTGTCTGCGACACGGTTCTATTTTGTCCTCCACGTGGCTTCAGACTCCACCGGCAGCGTTTCAGAAGCAGATTGTTTTGATTGTTGACTGGCTCAGAGTTTAAACTCAGTTAACATAACGTCCTCAAATGACAGAAAGGAGTGTCGGGAGTCTTTACTGGGCGTTTTTTTTTTTTTTTTGACTGACTTGATGCTGTATCTGTGTCCAATTTCCTGCCTGGCTCGATCGGCTCTGTACAGACCACTTGCGTATTCTCCACAGAGCAGAACTGGGAGCTGCTTCTGAAACGTACTTGGTGGAATCACAAGCTTTTTCTGGAGGGAGCACGACCAGCTCCAGTGACCGCTGGAATCTGCAGGTTAGAATCCACAAGCCGAAGTTTCCTGACCTGCACTCGCTCCGCTGCTTTGTGCTTTACCACAGATGGTTCGCCTCAGTGCAGACAAGTGAAAATAAACCTGAAAATGTTAAAAATTAAAATATGAGCAGTTATCTGGAGGCCGAAGCCACACGTGTGAGAGATCAGCGGCTGTCCCTGATGAAGATGTACAGTGCCTTGGTTCTTGTGATCCTGACGACATAATTACGTGGGGTTTATATTTGTTCATGAACGGGGAAGCAGCTGTCAGAGTCTAGTTTGGTCTTCTGCTCTCTGAGGGGTCAAAGGTCACTTCAGGCCTCTGCTGCTTTCCTCTTGGAGCCCTTTGATTTGGCCTCGGCTCCTTCTGCCTTCCTGGAGCCTTTAGGAGGACGGCCAGCAATGGCGGCAGCTGTGGCGGTCATCGCATTCGTCTCAGAGTTGACATCCTGATCCTGGTTGACCACTCCTTCCAGCTCGTCGTGCTCAAGACAACACAGTTGTCCTGTGGCAGGCCAGGGACGCAGCGCCCCCTCCTGGTGAGCCTTGCAGAAGGAGTTGGGGCAGAGCTGGCAGAAGGCCTCCGAGTTTTTCCCGCAGACGTCACAATGGTGCCAGGGGCAGTCCCAGCGGCCTGCAGGGAGGACGAATGATGGACACCAAGTTTAGAATACAGCTGATCTTAAGTCAATGATAACAAGGATGAAAAAACTGGACAAAGATAGGAATAAAACTCTGAGAGCAAGAATTTCAAAGATGTAAAAAAAATGCTATACTGCTCTTATTGGTATGTTCGTTTTGTTTCTTGTAACCAATAATAATTAAAAAGAAAGAACAACAAAAAACTTTGAAGCTCTCCTTTCAGTTCCACGTGGGTCTATGATTTTGTAATGTGCTCATAATCAGCATGCTGTGATTCTGCAGGGTTGTATGACAGGAATCTCTTACCGAAGGGTCTCTTGGTGAGGTTCAGGCAGGACAGGTGGTAAGCTTTGGTGCAGGTCTTCTTGTCACAGAGCACCAGCTGCCCTCCGTCCCCGCAGCGGAAACAGTCATCCTCAGACTTTTTCTTTCCCTCTGATTTCCTCTTTTTATACTTTCTCTTCAACCTTTTCCCTTTTGGCTCGGCTGTTTGGCCGTTTGAGTTCTGCGGAGGAGACACCAGGTTGAGACAAATGGTGGGTGGATTTCTAAGACTATATATTTAAGATATTCATATAGGTGCATTTTTTTAATGTTTTGACTTACTTTATTACAAAGGAAATTAAGTCGTACAAAGGTAAATGAAAGTATTCTAATGCAAGAAATGAAACAATGAATTAATTTAAAACTTTGTCTAAAAAAGGAAAATACTTACTATCATAAAAATAAAAATATACCAACAACAAAATGGGCAAAGAAATTGTAATTTGTGAATTTCCCCACTGTGGGACAAATAAAGGTTTATCTTATCTTATACACAAATTTGTATCAACGACCCAAAAATGATACCGCTGATATAACCTACATTTTTAGAGCAATCGTAGTAACTTTTGTAATTTGAACATGAACCTGCAGGTGTGATGCTCACCTTAGGTCGATCGCCTAGAAAACCGCTGCAGTTAGGAGCGCCGCAGCGACAGACAGTCTTCTCATTGCCGAGGCAATCCAGGTTGTAATTAAAGGTCAACTCAGTCCCTGCAATGTAAAAAAAAACACATTTAGGAAAAATCAACTCGATAAGCAGGTGGGAGTTCAAAGTGTCCATGACATACTTCCGCAGACACGTGAGAAGAGCCTGCAGACAAAGCTCCAGTCAGTTCTCTCGCTTCTATCTCGTCTCACCTACTGGGATGTCACAGACGGCGAACAGGCCGACCCGTGTGTCGCCGTTCACCGTCCACTTCTGTGTCTCACAGTTGGGCTTACAGCTGTGGTTCATGAAGCGAGAGTAGTTTCCCTTAGGACCAGCGTCAATGATCCGGTCCTGAAGAAGATGAAGGAATTCTGAATAAGTGATATGTTGCATTTTCTTCTGGTAAACTTGCACTTTTTATAATTTGTAAATGGTATTCCCAGTTCCTCCGTCCAACATTACAACTTATATAACACATCACTCCTCCTACTCAGTTGGTCGCTTTATATTGCTGTTAATGATCCATATCATTAGCTTCAACAGATCTATTTACAGACTGCAGCAGGCTGACGTGTAGCTGAAGCTGCATTTGTAGTATTGACTACTGTAATGTTGCAGTTGCCTGTTATGCAACATTCCCAATGCAATACCATTCTGTTTATCTTGCTCCCAGTAGAAACGGTGCTGCTGTCCAGAACACAGCACCCCGACACACTGTGGAGCAAAAAACACGTCAAAAAACCGGTCTGGCACTCACCTTGTCGATGGTGAGCATGTAGAAGTCAGTGATGTTGTTTTCCTGGGCGTACTTGATCCTCGCCCTGCACTCCTCCTCGTCTATCAGCTCCCCGATGTACTCGTTCACAAACTCACCCTGTTTGAAAAATGTCACGTCAGACCGGACGTTTATTTTATTTATTTATTTATTTATTTAATGGATGAGCATTGGCTACAGTGCCAATAAGAAACTATTCACACCTGCTGGAAGTTTTATGTTTAACACAAAGTGGTTATTTTGACAGTGAAAGAGAAAGAGATCCTTTAATGTCAAAGTGATAACAGTGCCTATACTTTCATAGGAACTGCATACAAGTCTAATCCTCTGTTTTCTATAACTCGCTGCAGATGTGTGAGCTGCCAAAAAGATAGTTTTAAACCTTTGAAAACACAAGAAATGTTTCCTAGTATACAACATATAAAATGTAACCCCAAAGATTTTTGAGGCCAATACTGATTAATATCCGAGTTTAAAATAAATAAAGTAACAGTACAATACAAACAAACAAAACAATCATAAAAATTCACATTTTTGATGACCAAACACTTGTACTGGGCAGGACATACAGTTTCACTTACACTTCACTACTGTTTGGTGGACAACAGTAGAACAGTGTCAATTTCAAAATGTCTACACACAGATACACATGGATTTTCATGATCTGTTACTGATGGTTTAAGATCTGCTTGTGCTCATCCAGAAAACACAAGTGAGATGTTTTTATCTTTGTGTTCTTCTGATAACAGGCAAATCATAAACAACACAGTCTTCAACTCTTCAGAATTTTCAAAAACACATTAGACATATTGACCTTTAACGGAGTGAACCCTGAATTTTGTTTTCCCCAATACTGTGTACATGAGCATGAGACACTGGCTGACCCCACTGAAAGATCGTCTCCTTACCTTCTTGATGTCCCGGAGAGAGACCAGGCCCCAGCCCTTGCCGGGCGTCTTGATGATCTTGGTCTCTGGGTAGAGACGTTTGGTGAAGTCCTGGTTACAGCAGCGCTCCCCGCTGGGACACACCTGCGGGTGGCACTCGTACTGCAGCATACGGTTCAGACACTCAGACTCGAAGCCACACGGCCTCTCATCTGTCGGCTTGCAGTTACACTTGGGGATCTCAGAAATGTCTGCAGTGTAGACCTGAACCTTACCAAAGGGTTTGTTGACCTGAGAGAAAAAATAAAAACACAGGAAAAGGAGACATCATGAAACATCAAAAACTGAGGATAACATTACAAAAATCATATGTGCTAACCAGGTATCTGGCTTTGTATCTTTGAAAATGCATCTGAACAGAGACAAGAGCAAAGAAGCAAACAATAATTAGATTGCAGACCTTGATAAATTTATATGGGGGAGGTTTTCGGCTGTTCTCTTGTGCTTCCTTGGCCTCTCGTTTCATTTTTATCTCCTTGAATCGAGCTTCAGCCTCCAAAAGAGCTGAGGAGACAAAACAATCATCATTTTTCTTTTGTGGAAATAAACTTAACTCTTCTCTATCCCAACTTTAACAGTAAATGTATACATCAAAAGAGAATCATTTTCTGTAATTATGTGGAACAGTTGTGCTTTTGTGCTGAACTTTTGTTACAGCTGTGTTCTTCACTTCAGTTCAATGACTAATCAACTGATTATAGAAACTGCATAAAATATGTATTTCTACGAGGTGGATCTTCACCGTTCTTGAAGACTTTGCCGATGCCGGTCCTCTGATGCTTGCTGCCCCTGTCTCCCTCCATGTATGGAAACACTCGTCCCTGGTGAGTCCAGAAGTAGTCCTTGGAGCCGAAGAAGAAGACTGGGAACTCTCCAATCTCATGTCGAAGGTGCTGGATGTTGGTGGGGATGTTTCTGGGATGGTGGATCTCTGCAGGCCACCATCTGAGGAGGAAAAAAAGGCAGGAGCAGGTATGAGTCATGTATTCAGGGTCGAGGTCTCATTACAGAATGTCAAGGAACAAATGTTTGGCTGAAATTAGAAAAGACAGGGATCAGTTTCTCTGACCTGTACGTTCCCAGTTTGACCCAGATGATGTCTCTGTATTTAGGTTTCTTTCCTGCCCGACAGTCGTTGCAGAACCAGCTCCCATCAGGCATAGCGATGTTCAGGCAGTCAGGGTGAAAAGCTGCTGGACAAGATTCACAGCACAGCAGCTGCCCTCCTGCAACATAACAAATTAAATCAAACCTGATTAAACCTTCACAATTCACACTAATTACAGTTGAGTCATCTATACAAGGGCAATAAAAACAAGCACAACAAAGCTGTTGTGCGTTTTGGTTGCGAAGCTGAGTGGGTACAGATTGACTGGTGCAGAGGCTCAGAGGCATTTCCACAGGAAATTACACTAAACACAAACTCATCACAAAGTTAATTAACTTTCATACCGAAAAGTTAAGTGATTTCGCATCAAACTTTTGATTAACATCCGGGTTTCAGTATCATCTTAAGACAACTTCAGAAAATAACTCCTACATGACATCACAGCTGTCTCTGCAAAACCGGCTGTGATTTCAACTGAAAATTGATGCTCAAGAACTGCTGTAGTTCAGCATTTCCTCTGATTTCCAGCAGCAGCAGTTTGTGTGATTAACAGCTCCACTGCAGTTGGCCATGCCAAAATGATTTCCTTGTTGCCCAATAGAGATATGGAGGAGATATGAATCATTTTCAGACTACATGTTGTTGCTCTAGAAGAACATTTGGAAAATCTACAACCTTTAAAACGTCACATAATTCTCTCTGTAGAACCATCACATCATATTAAAGCAGGATCTCCTGCAGTGTTTGATAGCAGTAGTGGGACACTTCACCTAAACTAAAGACCACTTTCACTTACAGGCACCAGTGAAAGGTTTGGACACACCTTCTCATTCATTGGTTTCTTGATTTTTTTTCTTTTGATTTTTTTAATTATTTTCTACATTATAGATTAATACTGAAGACATAAAAACTATGAAATAACAAATAACAAGATTTCAAGGAAAAACTGTAAACAAAGCAAACTATCTTTTAGATTTTAGATTCTGGCTGGATAAGTAGACAATAAATGATCAATACATGGCTAAAGGTAACTGCCCTTCTTGTTGGTAAGAGAGAAGGGACAAACCTTTGGAGCAGACGAAGCACCAGCTGACGTTGACATGACTGTGGTGGCTGTAGGCCTTCTTGGCGTTGAAATGGTTGGTGCAGATGATGGCGGTGTTGGTGATCATCTCACTGCCCGCAGCCACACACAGGTCACCAACGTGGTACGCCACCGGGCAGCGCAGGCAACGCATCAACCTACCTGCAGTACAGAGAGCAAGAGAAACACCAGATTAGGCAGATTTAGAAGTACAAACAAACAAAATATATCACCAAATTAAAAAGTATCTATCTAGAATTGAACTCAAGTTGCGGGACTAAAATTACCCCTACATGTAAAGAAAGGTCAACAGTAAAACTGTGACATGTGTTGTTGCAGAGCCTCACCCTTGGTGGACTTGTGCTTGGTTCGGCAGCCGTAGTGGCATCCCAGGCAGGTGTGGAGGGGACAGCGGAAGCCCTTGTTGTCGAACACAGTGAGGGGGTTGTGGCGGATGCACGCCTCGTGGTAAAACTTGCCACAGTGTGGGACGTGGCAGCGACGCACTGTGCCGTCCGACTGCTTACAGTGGAAACACGAGTGAATTCCTGAGAGGAGAAAAGGGAAGAAATGAAATGTTACAACATGCTACTAACTTTACTTGTTATCATGAAACCTTTACTGATAGAATAACCACAAACTCTCACTCTTGCACTACTACCACTCACTCTGTGCATACTAATGAGTGACTGTATGCATGCATAGCATTAAGGGTGAGAATCACAGGTTAACTGATAATGTAATGCTGTCACCTCTTACCTTTTCCTCCAATAACAAAAAAAATGTGAGTCACAAGTTATTTACCAAGTAAAATATACTAAATATTAGCTGGTTACAGCCTCTAAAATTTAAAACTAGATGCTGGCTTGATTGAATACATGTAATTGTAAACTGAATAAATAAATATCTTGTGGTTTTAATTTGGTCAGAAAAAAACAAAACAAATTTAAGAACACTTTCAGATTTTGAGACATGATTTCATTGACTAACTTATTCATAGATTGGTCAAAAAGAAAAATGGATTCATTCATAAATATTTATTAGCTTTGAATAAAAGGGATGGACTTCTGGATGCTGAGGTTGTTGTTTCTTGGACCAAGTATGAACTCCTCACCTGTGCGGCACTCCTGACACAGCAGCTTCTCGTCAGGTTTGAATGACAGACCCAGACAGTGGAGGTGAAACATCCCACAACACTGGCCTTCACAGGGCACCAAGTCCTCACCAGCCTGCTCACACATCTGTAGGCAAATGTACACAGATCAAAACACTTGCAGAGGATGAGACATTTCAGTGCATCAGAGTAAAAGAGCAGCGACATTTAAAACTGAGAACATGTGAATTTCCCCACTGTGGGATGAATAAAGGTTTATCTCATCTTGGACCATAGACTGCCTGGACACGTGTGTGATTCAGCTTGTTTGTTTATATAAAAACACTTCACCCAGATGTGTTTGTATTTAGAAACAAGCAAAGCTGCATTTTCCCAAGAAATGCCCCACATTTAAATGAAGAGTTGGATCTTTTAACTTAACAGTAAAACATTAAAAGAGGTAGACTCACCTGGCAGACAAATTCTTTCTTCCGTTCACCCTTCTTTGTCCCATCCAAGCTGTCACTTGGAGATTCAGGACGTCCTTCACTGCCAGAGCCCTGCAGCAAACAACATGTAGTGAACTCTGAATTAATGAGACCATGGCGCTCCATGAGAACTCTATGGCTGTACATTTAAACGACCTGCAGCGTGATATAATCACCTAAAGTCCACTTATTGTAAACAGACCTGAGTCACAAGAGACTGTCAAGATTGCCAATGTGACTTTGTTAGTGGAAGTGTTCTGCTTATAAAGTCGAAAATATCCACTTCATTTTCAACTGCAAAATAATGATCTAACCTGTTTAAGATTTGCGGCTCTTGAGAACTTTATTAGGTCTAATAGAGAATCTCAGATTGAGCTGAGGTTATTCTCATTCACCTCGGGATCAGGACACGGGGAGGACCGCCTCTTCTTTGCCTTGGAGGGCGTGGCCTGGTTCTCTCCATCTTGTTTCCTTTTCCTCCTACGCTTTGGTTTCTCGGCATCTTGGTCATCTGTGAAAAACAAGGACAATGACAACAAAGTACTGCAGAGCCACAACAAAACAGAAAATTTTTTGCGCAGTCAGAGCGACGTTTCAGATGTGCATTTAAAAGCGAAGCTCAGCAATGTTCAAGGCAGACTAACAGAATGGTTTACCAGTGAGGAGAGCTGCTGACTTTCTCTGTCGCTTCTTGGGGTCTTTCAGGTCTTTGTCAGTTTTCTTCCTTCTTCTTTGTTTTTTGTCTGTTTCTACTGAAGTGGAGGCCTGAGTAAGACAAAAAATAATAATTAAAGGCCTCATTACAAAGTGCTTATTATCCACTTTGGGGAAAGAAAAATCTTTCTGCATTTACTTAATAACTGAAATTCTCCACAGCCTCATCCTCCCCAGTGTCAGCTGTTACTCGGCAGAACAGGTGCAGTTTGGGTTGAAAACCTCACCTGTTTTTCAGCATCTTTGCTTGTTTTGCGTCTCTTTTTAGGCTGCTGACTCTTGTCTGCTGCAGCATCAGTTAGTGGCCTTTTAGAAGTCTTCTTCCGCTCCCTCTTGACTAAAAACCAAAGAAAAATGATTACAAAAAGATTTAACACCCCAATTTGGTTCCAACTTAGATGGTTATCTGCTGTTGACAGTTAGAACAGGAAATGCTGAAAATGTTTTCAGGCAGCTTTTAGAGTAGCCTGATGATTCATTTAAAAGCTTTCTCACACCATGTGCCAAGTACCTAATGGGCTCTAGGAAATATAAAAGCCAAACTACAGTGTGCAGCCAGAAATTATTTGTCATAAATGCTTCATTTGAATGAAATAGGTCTTTTTTACTATCACCTTTTTCCCCACTTAGTTCACTTTTCAGCACCTTCAAGGTACCAAAACTCTAGATTCTCAATATCTTTATCATCACATCAAAATTGTTAGGATAAATGTCATTTTGATGTTATATCACAATATTTAAAGCAACACACAACTATCAAACAGAAAGTGTCAGTACCATCAAGGATCAACACCTTACTGGGTTTTAACAGTCTCAACAAAAATGTACCCTTCCTACATCCAGGTGGACAAAGTCTTAAATATACTGGTCACATTAAGTGATAAATTCCACAGTAAACTAACCACTTCACTATTTTACTAGCCACATATGGCAATTGAGAGCACGAGACTCCAGGGCTCTGGTAAACACATACCAGCCACGGCCAGATTTAACCAACCATTCACTGATGGCTAATGTTGATCTGCTGGCCTGGGTTTCAACTTCAACCAACCTGGAACTGAAACTGGAAGTGAGACTGGTTCTGAAATATCGTCTGTCGAAGAAACCAGCTTTGATTTCCTCTTCTTCACCGGGTCAGAAGTGTTGTCCGTTGCAGATTTTTTCCTTCCTCTCACAGGCTTCGTGGGAGACTGAGCCTGTCTGGGTCTCCTCTTTTTCTTCTGAGGTATGACTGATTCAGCTTGTAAATCTGGTGTAGAAGTGGTGGGATCCTACGGTGAGAAAAACAACCAAATGCATTCAGTGAAGCGAGTAAAAACTTCTTAGGCTGCAAAAATATGACCATAATATTCCCATATCAGGGTTCTACTGCCATTTTCATTACAAAATGCTCTTAGTATGTTCACACCTTGCTAATATCACAGATGTTACACAATTTAGATGATATTGAAAAGTTACAATATGCAGTTACTTAAGGCTATTTGTTATGGTGACCCTTCATATTCTTCACAGTTCTGGGTGGATCACTATACACACGTTTGTACCTGGGTTATACTGGGCTGAAAAGCTTTTTTCAGTATTTTCTTCACTTTACATTTTTTCTGATTTGAGAATTTTTCAGCGTGCTAAGTTTTATATTCACCATTCATACATTGCCTTGCTTTTGAAACCTGTGTAAGAACCAAGTGACACAATCCTTGCAATGTCTCCACCAAAAGAAAAAAAAATTATGTACAACACAGATCTTCCCATGATGATACATTTTAATATGCATCCTAACCTGTGAGGCCGGCGGCGGATGAAGCACTTCTTTGGAAGAAACTGTGTTGTTCAATTTAGTTTTCAACAGGAAATCATTTAGATGGCTTTTGCCCCTTTTCTGCCATTCTCCTGTTTTAAGTTTTTTTCTGGGTGCTTGTGTCTTTTTCCCTGTTGAAGTGCTGTCTTGGGATTGAAGGGCAGCTGTGGGGTCGACAGCAGGGTCCGTTAGCAGCAAGGGGAGATTCGCGCTAAGCCTACACTCTGTTTCCTGGTCCATCTCGCTGCCATGTTTCGGCTTCAACTTCTCCATGATGTGGGGGTTAAGGCGGGGCCCGTTTTCATCGTACAGAAATGCAAAATTTGCCATGCGCTCATCTAGTGACATGCTGACAGCCTCCTTGGCCTGGATGATGCCCATATTCCACTGAGCCTGGAGTTTACGGGGCACAGAGGGAACTGTCTGCATGACATAGGGAGAAAACAGCAAGGTTATACGACAAGTTACAAAAGACAACGCATTGTAAAAATGACCTGCGCATTCACATGTAATGATAAGAAAGAGCCTTAACATTTTGAGGAAGCATAATATTTTGATGTTGCAAGTCTTTTAAACAATAGCACACAACATCCTCTACAAGCCAATACTCAGGAGCATCACACAGGAGATGAAGTGGATTTACCTTCTTGTGGATGACACGGGAGGCTGGCTGTTTGTTGCCCTGGCTAAGCTCCTGGTATTGATCCTCCCCAGTGAAGGACACCATGTTCTTCTCAAAGATGTAGCCTCTCTCTGGGGCATCTCCAAAATACTGCACATGGTAAAGGAGGCCCGACCTGCTGTTGACTGCTAAAACAAACAACAGGAGGAAACAAAGAACCATTTCATTAAAAAAAAAAATTTTTTTTAAATAAATAAATAAATAAAAGGTACATAAATGGTAAAAAAAGAAAATATGTCCCATACACTAGAACATAATGTGATACTTAAAACATTTAAAGTTGCAAAGTATTTAATTAAACGTGATTCTTCACCCTTCAACATAACAATACATCATTTAACACAAAGTTACATTTTTGTAGGTGGTAGTGATGATATCTCACATTTCTGTTTCTGTTTGAAGTGATTGTTGAATTCAGGGTCTGTGGTCACCATGCAAGGCCACCAGGGGTATCCCGACACCTTGGTCCAAACCAAATCACCAACAGAAAAACAGGTCAACAGAGTGGACCCTTCTGTAGCCTCTTTTGTCAACTCTGGGATGAGATCAGTCTGGGGAAGAGAAAGAAGAATCAGTTAATAGAAAGATTAGATTAATTTAACATTTTATCATTGTTAAATATTTGAATGTCAATAGACCAAACAAACTTTATATCTCTGAAATAACATTTGCTTTGTATTCAACTGTCTATAGGAGGCCTAGTGCCGTTCGGTCACATTTATATGTATGATCCCTTTGTCTTAATACCATCTGTCGGCATAACTGTAGGACATTATTGTGCTAATGTTTGTCTTTAAACCACTATTATCTAAATATATTGTACATATATATATTTGGAAAAGGCAAATAGAAGTTTTCTATTCAAAAAATATTCATCCTTTTTTCCTTAAAAGTGGGAATAAAAGCAAAACCTCATCTGCTGATCCAGATCCATCTACAGCATTTGTGTAGTCAAGTGGCTCCACAGGGATGGGAGAGGAACTGAGGTTTGGTTGAGGTTTTGGTTTGTGAGGTCTCCCCCTCCTTTTCTTTGCGTCCTGTCTCTTCTCGGATCCCGATATAGTATCTTCGGTGGTTGTGGCCAAACTGGTCCCATTGGCACAGCATGGCTCAAACAGCGGCTGCTTGACCACCTGGGGTATCGTCACCTTCAGCTCAGGTTCAGTATGAGGAGTGCAGTTGTGCTGATGGGTGCCATTTGTAGCAGGGACTTCAGCACCCTTAAGCATAGGTGGCTCAGGAGCACAAAGCTTAGGCAGAGTGTCTTGGTCCCCATTCAGTACCCGGGAGGTGAGGTCTTTGAGCCTCTCGTGGCTGTGGTTGTTATGACTGTGGCCAGCCATCTTCTGAAGGACACCGTCTTGTAGTGTGGCGGCCAGCTGGGCAGCAGCTTTGTCCATTAGTAGAGCAGGGTCATTGCTCATGTCCCCCCCGCCTTTCCGTACACTAAGGGATTCTGGCGGCTGCTTCATGCTGATCGGGTTGGCTGGTTCAGGCATCGAAGGCAGGGAGCTACCTTTGCTGTCCATCCCATCTAACCCCCTCCAGGCTCACTGAGCTACAGGACAGGGAATACACAGAAACTTCTTATTCCACAGGTTCTATCAGAAAACATTGACAATTTCATGCAGACAATTTTTCCTGCTCCTCATTCTGGCAATTCGTGAAATGGCATTCTGGGATATGAATCCTATGAGCATAACGTTACATTTTACAAAATGGCACTCACTTGCTCCAGCGGAGCATGAACGGAGAGCTTGGAGGCGACAGAGAAAACTGCACCTGTCACAGAATGTTCCAGCCGTGCACTTTTGGATGTTTTTAGAGGAAAGTCAAGCGTCTGGACTTACCAAGACTCAAAAGCAACAATACCTCTGCATTGTAATCACTAATGCCTCAATGAATCCTAGACCTCTACGTTAATTACAACTAATGTGAACGACGTCAAGTCAAACCCCAATCTCGATTACATCCATGCATACGAACAAAAAGCCACTGGGCGGACGGAAAAGCTCTTACCACGGTAATTGTAAGTTGGCTTTCTGCTGGAAAAGGACGAGCTAGCGGCTAGCAGCGGTCTGTGGCTCCGCGGTATGGAGGCAGGAGGCTGCAGGCTCCACCGCATGCAGCGAATGCCCAATGAGTGGGAGGCGAGCTGTGCCGCGTAACCACCGCATCACCGGCGAGAAAAGCCGCGGAAATGGGAGCAGCTGACAAGTCGGAGTAAAGCTAATGGAGAGCTGATGCACTTAAATGCATCCCAGTTCAGTTAAAAGCTCACATGTTAAATTGTGATTTACGTTAAAAGGTTATGTTAGTTAGCTTAGTTGTAATGTAAGACGGCTGGACCTGTCTAGTAACAGTAACGTTAATGCAAACGTTTTTAGTCCTTCAAAGATATCAAATAACGTTATGTTAAAGTGCTCTCCTCGTAAACTTAATATAGCTATACCAACTTTAGCCAGCAGTTAACGTTACACTATCATGTCATGCACGAAACGGGCACCGACTACAACCTGAAGCGGAAGCCACGATGTGGGAATCTCATGGATCCCAGTCATGGACAAGCGTTTTCCCATCCGTACAACGGCATCTCTGTCATTGCTACAGTCAGCCATTACACCGCATTCCAGCAAATAGACAAAGCCGCCACCCAAAAGCTAAATGCAGTTAACATACTAGCTGACCTAGCTCATTAATGCAAATACGTGAATGAATAAAAGGTGGCACTGCTGGGCGACTGCCGTAGCTTGTGTGAATTGTTTTGCTATTGTTACAGTGATATACTCGATTTGTAGGCGCCATGACAGCTCGTTTCAAAAAAAGCTAACCGTGCTAGCTAAAGCTAACCAGCGAACCATTGAAGCCAAGGCAAACTGCAGATTCAACGTTAGCACGGTTAGCTAGCTGGCTAGCTAGCAGGTCCTCCCTTGCTAAAATGGATGGTCGGCCCGAACAAGTGTACCTGCAAAAGCTGACGCCGGCTGCTATCCTCGGGGTTGACACTAACATGAAAGAGCGTTTCTGTGCAGTTACCTGTTGACTCTCCTCTCCGTGGTTAAAGGGAAATAATGCTCATATTCATCCTGTAAAACGAAGGATTTCATTCAAGTCGAATCAAAAGCTTGCGGGAAACTCAAACTCTGCGGCCGACCAGCGCGAAAAATACTTACTTCCGATTGGTCGAGAGCGGAGAGGCTCCAACCGGTCCTTTCAAAAAACCAACCGTAGGAAGTAGCTGACCGCGGCGTCTCCGGTCTGTTTTTACACCATTTCACTTATTTTATAAATCATTTTTAAATAATTAGTGCTTAAAATGATTCTAAGTATTTTTATTTGTTTTTTTACATCTATAATATACATGGGCTAGGACTAATATGTCATCTAATATATAATGTTTAAATGCAAATTGAGTATTGGTTTCTCATAAATCATAGTTACAGTCGAAAAAATGTGAAATATAAAAAGTAAAAAAGCATTACGACAACACTGTATTTCCCTAAATTAAAAATATCTCCAGTCAAAAGCCTGATTAAAGGTTAGTAGGCCGGTCTCAGATGGGGAGGGGGGGGGTGATTCTGCTGCAGATACAAAATCTGACACGACCGCCACAGTTACTATGACCTAAACCAAGTTGTTCAAAACACTCTCATGTTAGGCGAATTATATTAACATGCCAATTACATTTAAATTTAAATATCAGTATCAGTTTTGATTCATATTAAATTCAATGCATATAAGCAAAGAACGGTCAGAAAAAACTAAAAGCTAAATGGTCGTTCGCCATAAAAACAACAGCCTTTTTCTGACAGATCTCAGGCCCTGAAGCCTCTTTGATCCCCACTGATCCTGTACAGTAACACAAACCTATAGTACCAACAGAGGGGGCTAGGGGGCGTGAGACTTACTGAAAATAACACAGACAACTTCCGGCAAATGTTTGCCTTTCAAAATACACAATCCTTGATAGAATCTTGTGGGATTGACAGCTGATAAGTAATGAACATGTAATTATGGGGATCTTTAAAGATAGTGATTTCAACAAGACAATAAGAGTATTTTTTAGTCCAATTCAATTTTATTTTTATTTGAAGTGAATCGTGAGATAATGCAATATGTACATTAGGAAAGAAACAAAAGCCTTGTTTGTTCACAGTGATTGATTTAGTTTACTTTGGGGCATTACTGCATTACTAAAGATGACCAATGCTCGGTCATCTTTAGGATATGCAATCTAGATGGGAATTTAAACAAAGAATGGATTTGGAAATAAGAATGGCTCTGTCACTCTAGTTTGACCTAATCAATTGATAATACTTTTTGATGAACCTATTTTGTCTTTCACAGCATCAGTGAAAAGACTACTTGGATGGATTTTTCATGTTAAACTCTTAAATATATTACTAAATCTTCAAAGTAGAGCTATATGACCCATAGACAACATTGTGGAACAAGGTGCATGACAAAATATAAAATACTTAAAATGGATGATGATTGAGATTGTTTTAAGCTTTTAAGCGTTTAAACACTTTTTAAAGAAGGATCAGTCATATAGTCATAAATGACTTGATACTTATCACCAAGTTTTATTTTTATTTTATTGTATCATAGTTTCTGTTATGTATTTATTTTAATGTTGAGTTTTGTACATATCTTCTCTTTGAGTTTTGTGTATTATAAAGTACTAACTAAACTAACTAAGGCTATAAATGCTGTGGACTTGTCACTGCAAAAGTAAGCATAAATGAATGAATAAATATATGCTTGATATATTAATACATATTATAAGTGGATGAATTTTATTTAATGTGTGTGACCTACTATAAAAATAACATTAAAATTAGGTCACGAGACAATCCTTACTGTGCTTCTCTTTCACAATAATCAGTTTATAAACTGCACTGAAATTACTTTTTGAGGTTAAAAAGGTCATGCTGCCTGACATTTAAACAACCACCTTATAACGCTCAACTCGGAAACACGTGCTTTTATTTTGTAAACATACCGGAAGTGTCTCCTCATCTTATCTCACAAGCTGCTTAACAAACACGCAGCCACGGATTGACGTCACTCGGTAGCCTGACCGGCTAGCTGTCATCAACGGAGAAGAGAAGGACACTGACATGGAGCTACATCTTATAGTGTACAGTTATTCATGTGTCGTAGCTTGTTAAGAGCACACGAGGATTTTTGGTATTTGTTTGTACCAGATATCGGCCGTTTCGTTTCGACGTCTTGAAGATAAGAACAGCGTCGCTAGCTAACCGGCTAGCTAGCTTGTAACTTACTGTAACTGTTAAAGGAAGCGAGTTCAAGCAGAAGTGAAGCCTCCGCATGGCGTTAATCCTGTTTACAAGGTCTCGGGCACCTTTAATGAAAACGTCCAGGTCGCTGAAGAACGAATTCAGGAAAGGTAAGGTTTCTTCTTCATTAGGTTAGTTTGTTACTCAGTCGTTTGTGGTTATTATAAATGAAATCAAGCTAACAGTTAACTTGGCACATTAGCATCTCACCAAGTCCTGGTTCGGCCTTGTTTGGGTTTTCAGGAAGATCATGGATCATTCAAGGAGACAGTTTACCTGCACATAAATGAGCATCACACTTAAAACTGTCTAACATTCGTTATTTTAAGCTACGACCCTGTTATTATTTAGCAATAAATCTGTATTGCATGTCAGGTTTCGTGCTATGACCTCGTCAGACTTCAGCTTCAGGCTGTCTGAAGAGAATTCAATAAGGAGCAAAACATGATTTAGGAATCGGGTTACGTGAGGACAAGCTGCAAGCACCACCTCCTTCCTCTGCAGTCTGGGAGGATGGTCGCTATAATGACAGACAGGTTGTCCTGTTTGTTCAGCACCCAGTTGTCAAAGAAACAATACATGAAGCTGTACTGTGAATCCAGATGCCTTGCTCTGTGACCAGTTGTCTTGGTTGCCTGTTCATTGTTGATGTTTGGACAAGGTTAAGAAATGTTGAACCACAGGAGTGATGATGTTGCAAGTGCAAAGCACTATGGGAATTTTGTGCTTTTCCCAACTAGGGCTGCTACTAATGATTGACTTTCACTTTTGGTTTAAGGCATGCTTTGCAGGATTTCCCTAAAATAAAGTCAAAGTGTTCATTGTCATATGCACAGTTAAAAGAAACAAGTTTCCCTGTACAGTGAAGTTCTTCCTTTGCCTTCCTCTATGAATGCAGTTTTAAGTTAGAAATATCACAAAAATAGTACAAAAAATAAAGAATAAAATTAAAATTAAAAAGATACATACAGAATATGTACAATGTGCAACTCCAAGAGTTCAGCATCAATGCAACATGAATGTGCAATATCAGCACCAGCGATCAGTATAATACAATGTACAGTATTATACAATGCAGATGCAGACTGAGATGATGAATATGAATATGAATGAATATCATAATACTGCATCAATGGTAATGCAAAAACGTGGTTGTGGGGTATGCATGGGCTGGGGTGGGCTGAAACATCTGTGGTTGAGGTAGATAGGGTGGTGGCAGGGGCAGTGGGTTGGAACAAACAATGCATAGATAAATGTAATACCTCTATATACCAAATATCACTTATGACCCACTAGAAGTCTGTGGTGGTGTATACACAAACCCTGCCCCCGGCCTGCATTAATACACCTTAATACAAAATCAATACAGGAATGATGAAAAATAAAAGAGTGCACTTATTTTTTATGCAAACGTGTCTCTTCACTGACTTGAACTGGGCAAAGTGTGTGACTCCAGACCAACTCATAGTTTCCTATCACCACATGTGTCTGATAAGATGTGCATGTGAGCTGCTGTGTATCACAGCTGTCAGTGAGTGCAGCTGAAGACATTAGAGGACTACTACAGAAGACAATGTCTGCAGTTTAGTCTGTGCATTGAAGCTGTGCATATAAATAGATTAGAGGGCCATAAAGGGAATTTGTCTGTCTGCACTGGATGGACTGATACTGTGCTCTTGGCTTTAGGCCCAGATTATCAGACGAATTGTGGCGCTTCAATGCTGAAAGGTCAGTGTCAGTGACAATCTGAGCTCAATTTTCCCATTTTGTTTTCATGTCTGTGCTGTCATGAGTGTTATTACATGCATCTAGACTGTGGAGTGGACACAACCTCATTGTAGGACAAATAAAGGAATATATTATCTTATCTTATCCTATTTTCTGATTGAGATATTTTACATTATAAGATCATATCTTGCTTGTGAATATCCCACGATTAATATCAAGCAGTCTGTGGAAATTTCACCTCTGTTTTCTTTAAGTTATTGGTAATTATCACTAAATGAATGATCCCAGCTCTAACAGTCAATGGACCATGAATAAATAAGGATATAAAGAAAATCTTGAGATGCCCAACGGGCCTGCTGTGACTGCTGAACATTGACCAATATGCTGTCTCTGCAAAGTGGATCTGTAGCTGTCGTCAAAAGTTGTGGTAAAGATTATACTGTTACCTAACACAGCACCAATAAACTAAAGGAGAAACAATAAAGTTTCAGCTGTGATAACATGATGATACACATCCATTGGTATTAGTGATTTGTGATGGGGCATCTGCAACATATGGAGCACTGGATCTATGGCTTATCCAGCTGAGACCACTGTCACCACCTACCGAGATCCCTGAACGTGCAAGTTTCGGTCTCAGTATGACTGAGAGTGTTGCCCAAGGGGAAGTGACCCAGAAACATCAGGTTTTATGAGTCCTGTGAAAGGAGATGATTTACATTGTAGAGCCACTAAAGCCACATACTTTGAAAGCTTGTCTGGACCTCAGCTTCCTAACTTTCCTGTAAAGTCCATGACACATTTTCATCTCCGAGCTATGTTTTGTTTTCAAGTGTCCGCTGTTAATAAACTTAATAAACATATAAAGAATATAGATGAAGTAAGCGTTCTCACAAGGACCTGGGTTGAGAGCACACAATTGGACTGTCTGGTGTTCTCTGGATCTAATGCAATGAAACATCTGTGACGGGAGTTGGCCAGCTGATAAACCAATTATGTTGCCCTAACAACAGTCTTGTTTTGCTGTAACCTTTTCACTCAGACTTATACATGTGAGCTCACACTTTTGATAAAAGAAAGGATATTTCACATCAGATTCAATATATTGTTAGATTTTCAGGTAATAACAAGACAGCTGTATCTGTATTGAAATAGTTGAGATCAAAAGTAACAACTGATGTGTCTTTATTCACTCTCATTACAGGAGCACTTGACAGAAGTAGCCTCAGGCCTGTTTGGTGATATGCTGCTCACACAGTGAATGTTATTAGCCTGTCGTTATAGCACTTAACAGTCAGGCAGCTGCAGGCTGCGGGTCACACACAAGTTAACTATTGCAGGCAGGGCATGTCCCAGTCATGACCTTCCAAGGCCGGACCTAGTTTTAGTCAAGACCAGATCCGAAGGGGATCAAAACCAAATCAAGATCACAACCATAGTTAACATCTTACACAAGTCCTACCCAACACCAAAATGCCTAATTAAGACTATAGATTACTTTACAAATGCAACAGAGATTCAGATGTTTCTGTCTGTATTGTAGTCATCAACATCAAAGTTGTGCAGAATTTTAACTCATTTCACAGGAGTCATTACTTTCAGATCAATCTATTTCTGACTTTGAAAAACAATTATTTTTGCCCAGGTTTAAGACCTCTATAAAGTCCTCTTACACCTTACTAAAAGAATGTGCCAACACTAGCACTATTCATTTAAGAGGGCTATGGGAGAGGGAATTAGGGATGGAAATAAATGATGATGATTGGGACAATATCTGTTTCACAGGAGTTTGGATCAGAGGCAAGCTCAGTAGGTTATGTAGACACGCATCATTAAATAAAACATATGATCTCTTACTTGAACTAATGCTAATTATTAAGTAGGTATTATTGTGTGAAATTCCCTAAAACATATAAAAATACATACATACATACAAACATATAAAATAAACTCCTCATCTCCACAGAGAGCCACAATGACAACATTTGTTGTCACGTAGCAACGTAGCAACGTAGCAACGAACTGTGGTTAGTCAACAAACACTTGTTTGTTTACAGGAACCAGTTTTGGTTTTACTTTCTCTTGAATGAGGTTTTGTGAATGAGTCATGAGCTCTGCTTTATTCTTCAGTTTTGTGGCTGCACAGCCAGCAATGATGGCATTGCTAGACATCAATTTGAAAATCCAGCCAATGCCATAGTAGATGACATAAGGCCATTTTAATGGATGTCTCTGTGTAAAAGCAACACATTATAGAAACATACAAGGACCACAGCCTCCCTGTACAGTCTTTGTATATATGATTGAGAGAAACTGGCTTATTTTATATTTGAAAAGTATCTCTATTGTGATTTATGAAACAAAATACTTTTATACACCGTTGTGCTATTTGAAGACAAACATGTTGACAAAAAAGTGAACTTTTTCACACACACAAAAAATGCACTAAATACATTATCAGTGTAGTGTAATAAATAATAGCAGCACAACCAGAATTACAAAATTATCACAAAGCATTGATGTGAAATCAAAACTGTAAAACCCCAGGGGATAATGGCAGAGGACACGCTGGAGCTGCTTGTACAGCCCAGGTGAATGGGGTAGGGTTAGGTAATCTACTGTATTTCCAGGGTTTTCTTTCTGTGCTATAGTTGCCGGCCGTTCAGCCACAAAGGTGACACTGTTCCAGTAAACTCTGTGTCCTCCTGGCTGCCAGCCACAGCCTGTCATGTTCAACCAGGCCTTGCTGGATTCACTCCAGCCGGCCATGTGAGAGCCAGAGGAAGGGTGTGGTTCAGCCATGTGCTCTGACATGATTGGGTGGAAGTATCTCACCACTCCGCCCCCGCTCTCCCTGCATGTACTCACACTGACGGGGCCTCTGGGGTTTGGGAGCCCCTGTGTGGGCCTCACAGAGGGTGTAAGTAGCCTGGCCTCCAAGATAGATGAGTGCAGAGATATTAACAGAAGAATAATACACTTCATTTGTTCGGCAAAGATCTTTACAAGATTAATACAAGTATCAAGGCTAATCTTTGAAACAGGTTATAGACAAATAAAAATGTAACCGCAAGTGAAAACACTTGAACATAAAGTCAATTTTGGAACAGAACCAGGCTTTGGGCCTAACATTTACATGCTACCATTTGATAGAGGTGTAGCACTAGTAAAGCCTGAAAAAACAGTGAAAGGCCTGTTCAAAACTGCAGAACACTATGGTTATATATTTTGACCTCATGTTACATTATCTCATGTTACTGCATAACCAGTTAAAGGCCCTGTGTGTCCTGCTGGTGTCATAGCTGGGTCAGTGAATTAAACAATGTATTATATAGCCGAGGAAGCAGCGGTTTGCTCATCAGCAGCAGTTCATGAAATCCCTGAGTCTGCTCTGTGTGTGTCCCTCTCTGTCTAATGGCTTATTTTCAGAACACAGCTGCTCATGCTTTTTTTTTTCTTCCTTTCAGGGAAACTACAAGATGGTGGTTGTTTCAACTGCACAGCGCTCAGACTCTCCAGTCAGAAGTAAGACCATTAAATGTGCTGGGCTTACACAGTGTCTGCAGTAATATGGAATAATATGAAAACCTTAAATGTAACCTCTAGGACATTTTTATGGATATGGATGTCTTATACTTTGTTTTTTTTGCTGATCTTAACTGTGATCTGACTTGTGCATAGCCACTGTTGCACACTAATGCAGCACCTGGCACACCTTTGTTTATTCAAGCACTAACATCCATTTTAAAGATTATGTCTCTAAAACTTGTAGTTGAAGTGTTTCCTTGGATGCTGTTTTGAAGTTTGAAACAACCTCTATCCATCCACATTTTGTGAAAGGTCTATACACTTTGTTTTTCATCCCAGTAAAGAGATTTCACTCAGTGACACCTTATATATATATTTCAAGTACGTGCCATAATTACGTTAATCAATATCCCAGCTGTCAAATTGTTTTCATTTGGGGCCAATGATTTTAAATCCCATTGCTGCATTGAAAAATGTACCAGTAAGGACTTTTTCTGAGTGGCTCTTTCTAAGACAAGGTGTCAGTGTTTTCATTTAAAGGCAGAATTTTTTTTAAAACTACTTTTTATTTTATCTAAGACTCATTCCTCATTCCTTCCTCCTGTTGTCTCCTTAGACTTGATGGGCTCCGACTCAGCAGCTTGTCCCAGCTCTCTTCATCCAGTCCTTCACTCCCCTTGTCAGATGGCTATGTGGGGCCCTGCCAGAACCTGGACTCACGGCGGCTCTACTGCGCTTTTGTGTTGGGGGCCTCCCCTTCGCCGTACCCTTCAATCACGATGGGGGCCCAGTGGACGATAGCACGACCACAGGACATCCCTGGTGTCCGGTGGATACACACCTCGAGGAGGAGATGGGACGACTCCAAGGTAGAGAAGTCACTGCGTTCGTTAAAGGACAAGAAGAAGAAGCTGGAGGAAGGAGGGCCGGTGTACAGCCCCACGCTGGATGCAGAACCTGTGAGGAGGACGCTCCGACAGCGGGTGGTAGATGAAATCAAGCACTACTACCACGGCTTCAGGCTGCTGTGGATTGATACCACCATCGCTGGCCGAATGCTGTGGAGGGTGCTGAATGGACACCCCCTGTCCCGCCGCGAGAGGAGACAGGTGAGGTCTGCAGGCAGGGAAACATGGTTTTCAATACTTTCACCTAGGGTCATGCTTTGCTTGTAATGCGCTCAGACAACCAATACCAGGCCTCACGTTCACACACTCATTAAAACAACAGTGTTCTGCAGTTAGCTTGTGAGAGGCTCAACTGGAATATTCAGTTTTTACTTGTTTTCTTTGGGGCTTGACAATCAGAGCTCCTAAAATCTGCCAGAGATAGCTGTCATATCAGTTAGTAAATTCATATTCATTGCCTAGAAGTGAAGAGCCTGTTTTTTTTTCTACCTCTGTCTGAAATCAAGTATCAATTTAAAAAAACAAACAAAAAAAACCCTATGAATTTCAGCTTGTAAATTTTTCATGGTTGCCAGTGTAAAAAGAATCAAGTGCCATTCAGGAATGGAAAGCTTGTCAAGTGTTGCAGCAGAAAGTTGCAAATTTCCCCACTGAGGGACGAATAAAGGTTTATCTTATCTTATCTTACCTTAAGAGGAACAGAGTTTAGCAAACTTAAATTACTAGTAAATTTTGACCATGTCTGGAAAATCAGTTCTGTTCAACAAGAGCAAACAGCAGGTGACCCTTGAATCCGTCATCCGGTGTTTCTAGTAAAAGAGAGCTCAGAGTTTCAGAGCAGATCACCAGGATGAGTTTAGAGATCAGAGATGATCATGGTTTAGGTCTGACAGCACAGACATCTTGTTCTATAATGTTTAAGCCACAGCTTCTCAAACCTAATGGGATTAATTATAGAAATTGGCTGCACGCTGAGTGTTTACTCACCAGGTGCTCAGCAGATTGTGCTGCTTGATTAAAGCTCTTAAGGAAGAAGCTTCATGTGTTGCCTTTTTGATTTTCAAACACTCTTCATTTAACTTTAGCTTCACCCATTGTTTACACCTAGATTCATCAGTTTGCAGCAGCTGTGAAGATGTGATGAAATATCTTGTTAAAATGTCAAAAATGTCAGTTGGCTGGAACATGTTCAAACAGTAAAGTACACCTTAAAGTAATATTTTTAAAGGTTATATGGTTATTATGTCAAGGGTTATAATTTGGGTGTAATTGTACATCATAATTGGATTTTATAACTAAAGTTAGTGGTAAGGTTTTATAATCACCAATTCAAACCAGATGCGGAATAAACAGAATTTAAAAAAAAGATCTCTTTTGCAAGTAGTGAAGTACTGAAAAAGTTTAAAAGCCAGATTCATCTCATGTTCTCGTTCTGAATCCACCTGCTGTGTGCTGGTTAGAGAGGCTGTCTGGATCGAGGCCCAGTGGCTGCTGCAGTCATCTGATGTAAGTTCTGGTGCACAGGTGTCATTTCAGGAAGGTGAGCAGGTCAGCTCAGGTCTCGCTGACTTACTGTTACCATGTCCTTCAATAGTACAGGATGGTACAGACTTAGTGGCTGTGATTGCCAGGTTGTAAATGCTCCTCTTATCATGTGAGTCGCTGTTTCAGTTGACTGGCCCGCTGCTGTCCTTGTCTGGGAATCTTTCCATGCCTGAAATACAAGCCACGGATTCAAAATTCACAAACTGATTTTGCTATTAAACTACATGAAGTGAGTTAAAATGATAACAATACCCTTTAAATGATGGTTGTTTATCTGCCAGACTGTCTGACTGAGTTAAAAGTCCATATTCAAAGATTCACAGTGAAGCATTTAAAGCGAGGCTTGTGAGCAGATGATGATGAATTAACTGTTAAAAGTACAGGACCTTCAGAGAAATGTACAGGTGTTCCACTTACAGACGTCAGGACAGAGGCATGTTTACAATGTAGTTTCACAAGACACACTGACATGTGATAACAATGAGACCTCTCATCGCTTTGCAAAGGGATGGTGCAACATTACAGTGAAGAGCTGAAATGTTCCTGGTGCCTTTTTCAGTGACTCTTCTTGTAGAGATAAACTTTCCACTGACCTTTGACTTTTGACAAGATCATAATGCAACTCAGCTAGAAGATGAACAAAAAAAATGTTATAGGTCATAATTTATTTTGCCATTGGAAAATTAATGGGAAATTGACTCACACCATTCATGTTTGTCTTTATTACTTCTAGTCAGATGAATCATTTGAATCCCCTTATCTGACAAATGCAATCATGAAATTAGTTTCAGTTTAATACAGTCTCAGATGCAATAGTGCAAAGGTACATACAGTTACTGATGGTCAGTGTAGTGGAGGTCAGTGTCTTCATATGAATTTTACCAATATCACTATAAATCATGATTTGGCAGCATTTTCTAATTCAGAAAAACTGCAATGAATTACATCAGATAAAACTCTACAAACATTTAAAACAAAAACTCTTTGCTTTGAATCATTGAATTGGACATCATAATCTTTTTATATGACAACACAATATTATCATGTCTCGATATGTTTCCAGTGAAAATGAAATAATAAAGCTCATATATTAGTTATTGCCCAGCCCTGCAGTATATACATTCAACATGTGCCATGCTGGGTGTGATTATGCTGAAGAAGCAGTGGAAATAAAGCCTTCCCACAGTGCTAATAGCTGCTGGTCAGTGCTGATGATGACCACAGTCTCCCCACATTAAACCCGCTCCATCAGCCCATCTGCACCTTTTCAAATGCAGCTGACTCCCTCGGAGCGCATGTCCCGAGCCCATTCATCTAACCTGGACTGGTTTTGCCTCCTTAATCTCCTCCTTTCATATTCACTTCCAATACTCAGGCCTCCGTTTAAGGCTTCTTCTATTTTAATCTGTCACCCCCTCCTCCCTCCTTTGATGTAGAACTCTGGGAGATGATATACATGTCAATGGGCCTGCGGACAAAGGCCCTTTCACTCAGGCTGGCCTAATTCCTTCACCCTACTTTTCCACTGACATGCAGGTGGAAAGGCCAGAGAAAGAGGGACTCGTGTTTTGGCCTTCTCTCCTCGGGGCTGTTTCTGTAGCTGGCTGGTTGGGATTGTGTCCCGGGACGGTCAGTAAGCCACGGTTGGACAGCTGTACAATGAAGCGGACCAGTGTTGGCCTGGTACTTCTGTACTCTGAGGATTGTTCAGGGTTGTGCTCAACAAATGTGCTTCCTGTTGGCTTGAGAGGACAGTTTCTGAGCCTCGTAAGGCAGAATGTTCACTTTGGTCTACGGCTCCATGCAAATGACACACCGGTGAATTAGGAGGTTTCTGTTGCTCTGGGGATGTATGGGGTTAGAAGTGCTGACTGTTGAAACTGTTCTAAGAGGGATTGAGCAGGGCGATTGTATCAAGGGACAAAGGAAGATGAGGTAAACATTTTCACATGGTTCCCTGGTGGCTTGTTGTCTCGCTGCTGCTCTCTGCTGGACACAGGCACAAACTTCAGCCTGGTGGAAATGAATGGTACATGGAGGCCCCAGCTCTACATGTTCTGAAAACCATATTCATTGTTGAAAATCCAAACACAAGGAGTTACTTGGTCAACAGATGTGAATGTGAACCAACTGCACATTAGTACCAACAGTGGGCATTTAAAATAATAATAAAATAATTTTTCCAGACACACAAATTTCTTTCAGGTGTCAGTTCTAATTCCAGTTTTTCCAAATTTTCTCTAGTTCCTCAGAACGTGTGCTGACGTCTTCAGACTTCTTCCCTTCCTGGTGTTCATCATCGTCCCGTTCATGGAGTTCCTGCTTCCTGTAGCTCTGAAACTCTTCCCCAACATGCTGCCGTCCACCTTCGAGACACAGTCAAAGAAGGTAATCAGGTTGTCATGGTAGCTCATTAAGGCTGCAACTGATGAGTATTTTCATGTTGATTAATCTGCAGATTGTTTTCTTGATTCTTTTGACACCACATTGAATTTGTAACATGTTTTTAGGAGGAGAGGTTGAAAGCGGAGCTGAGAGTCAAACTGGAGATGGCCAAGTTCTTGCAGGACACCATCGAGGAGATCGCTCTGCGGAACAAGGCTGCACAGGGCAACGTGACCGAGGAGTTCTCCACCTTCTTCCAGAAGGTTGGTGTCGGTGTTCACTGAGACAAGGCATCACTAAAGAAAACAGGCTCAGGACTGCCCTCTGGTGGTGGAAACAGTGAAGTGTCTCTGCTTGGTGTATTGTCAAGTTGGTTTCTGTAAAAATAGTTGAAGAATTAGGTCATAAATAAATAAGACAGTTCAGCATTCATTTCAATTACTTTATTTTACACAGTTACAAGTAAAGCTGCAATATATCACCTGTTAACTGGAATGTTTTTAAGTTTCATTTCAATATTTCTTGTCTATGACACAAAATGTGGGCAAATGGAGCAGAACTAGGGCTCTCAGTTAGATCTGTTATTGCATATCATTTTTTAGGAACATCTGGCCTGCTTTAACGTTCAGATTTTGAATCACCCTCGTCCAACATTATTTATTCATAACTTTTTCATCTTCACAGATACGTGACTCTGGGGAGCGTCCCAGTAATGAGCAGATATTGAAATTCTCCAAACTGTTCGAGGACGAGCTGACCCTGGACAACCTGACCCGACCTCAGCTGGTGGCTCTCTGCCGTCTCCTGGAGCTCCAGTCCATTGGGACCAACAACTTCCTGCGCTTCCAGCTCATCATGAAGCTGAGGGCCATCCGTGCAGATGACAAGGTGTGAACCAGAACTGAACAGACAGCCACACTTTCATAATAAGTAAAATCAGAAATTGGTCATAGTTCATAGGTACTCTTGTAGTTAAACTTTACTTGCAATTATACTTTCTCTTTACATTTTATTTAACATGTTTAATGTTTTGACACAATTAAAATGGAAGGTAATTGGTCATTGGACGCTCTGTGTGAACTCTGTTTATCCAGCTGATAGCAGAGGAAGGAGTGGAGACCCTGAACGTGAACGAGGTGCAGGCAGCCTGTCGTGTCAGAGGGATGAGAGCTCTCGGAGTCACAGAGGAACGACTGAGAGAGCAGCTCAGCCAGGTAACAACAACAAACAGCAACAGAGAAGGGGGATATTTTTAGCCACCTATATTACATTTTTCCTTTCCTTATATCTCACTGTAAAATCACACTGACATGGTTTGACTGACTTTAACTATTTTTTATGAAAGAGGATGCAAAATAAAGATGTAAATAAAGATATAAGTGCACACATGAAATATAATCCTAATCCGTTTGTGGCCAGAGGAATCTCTATATCTAACTTCTGAAGCCACAACACCTGAAACCTGAATTATTTTTCTATTCTCTTAATTATTTTCATTATTCTCTTAGTCACATGTTATGTAGATTCAAACGATAAGGTAATGGAAGTGTGAGGAGGTTTGAAATGATCTTGTCCGTGTCAGATCACATATTTGTCATAACCTCTGTCTTGTTATATTCGTCTCCTGTAGTGGCTGGAGCTGCATCTGAACCAGCAGATCCCCACGTCCCTGCTGCTGCTGTCCCGAGCCATGTATCTCCCCGACACCCTTTCCCCCGCCGACCAGCTGAAGACGACACTGCAGACGCTGCCTGAGATGGTGGTATGTAAAGCCGCAGCCGGGATATGTGACATCACTGTAGTCTTGTTTGTTGTGGTGAAATGATAATACATAGTTGATAAAACATGAAGAAGTTTAATGACATGAGCTCTTGCAAAGTCTGTTCATTTAAAGATGTAAGAAAAGTTTCTGTAAACACTATTTGCTTGTACAGCTGTGGAAATTTAAGGTTCAGCTGGTGGTTATTTTTATAGAAGTAAAAATCTTGGTACTCTGCTCCATCCTACTCTCTCCATTTCAGACAAAGGAGGCCCAGATGATGGTGGCAGAGATGGAGCTCTCCAAAGTGGACAATAAGACCAAGGTGGAGACCACATTACAGGAGGAGGCGGCCATACGCCAGGACAACAAGGACAGGGAGATGGAGAGGTTGGCGGATGCTGCAGAGAAGGCTGCCAGGGTAACAACTCAGATTATTCACTTTTATTGTTTGAGAAAATATTTGAATCGTTTTAAACATGTTTTCACTGAGTGCAACCTTGACACCAACAGTAGGATTATTTAGCCCTGTTGTTCTTTGGGTCCTTCACCTCATCGCTGTCTTCTACAGGAGGGTGAGCTGGAGCATGAAGCAGAACAAGCTAAAGCTGACGTGGCTGCTCATTCAGAGACACTGAGGGACACGGCACCGGTCATAGAAGGAGTCAAGGTAAAGTTTTTACCTTGAGTTTTACCAGAAATCGTAAACTTCCAAGTACATTTTTATGTACCAGTATTATTACAAAATATAATCCAAATAAAGCAACAACATTTTTAAATTAATCAGGCTTGAACATGAGTAACATTAGATATTTTCTTTATGAGTTTAAGAAGTCATTAGCTTTTTAACTAACATACCAAAGAATGGTTTGAAATTATATGTCACAGAGGATTTTATTCTACCTCTTTCCCCAAAGGTACTATTGACCAGCACAAAACATTAATGTATGATTATTAGTTATTTATTGACTGATTATTACCCAGACTGTCATTTATGTGTCACTCACTTGTTGCCATCTTTCCATTTGATCACATCTGCGCCTTGTGTGCCACACAGTTTGGACAGTGGCAGACATTCCTGCGTTTCCAGGTTAGGTTTAACGATGTCTCCTCCCAAATGACCCTCACTTCCGTACCAGTTTATCCCTGCACGCACAGTACCTGGTCTTTCTCTGAACGGATCCAGATGAGGGTTGAACAGTAGTTGCACATAATGTTGGCGTTTGTTGTAACTTCTTCAGACTTCAGATTTGATCTCAGGTTCGGTAGGAGTAAGAACTTAATGCGAATGGAAACAACCCCTAAATGCAGGGGTTTATGGGTGTGATGAGATGATCAGCCTGCAGAAGAAAATGAAGTGAGGGCAAACCACAAATGCTCTTATTCAGCTTTGTGTGTTCTTAAGCGGAATGAAAAGCAGACAGGGTAAATTATAGTAAAGAGAGCAGGCAAATCACAGACAAGTTACAAGGACTGGAATCAAATTATATTTTCTTTTTTGGCTAGAATCTGATGTTTTTGACCATTTAAGCCTAAAATATATGCATTTATTTTTTTGGAATAACACAAATTGTAGTGTGGCAAAAGTGGCATTTCCTTGCTTATTATAGAAGCAGAAGACGTTAAAGAAATGCTAAATATGATGTGTAAGTTCTGTTTGGCCCACATCTATACAGACTTCTCCTTCTCCTTTCCTTGTCGATCCTTCCAGGCAGTGTCACTGACCAAGCTGAACCTTTCCCTCCCTAACTAACAGCCTTCGTAGCTCCACAGAGTTCTCTCTTCACCATGTGGTCATGTGTTTTTGGGGTTATGGGGAGTCTCCCAGTGTCCTCCAGAGCTTCCCTCTTTAAACCATTTTGTGTGTTTGGGTCAGTCTTTTATGTGGGTTTATATTAAATACACATTACTTCTAAAAGTAACTGAAGTGTATAGTGACATACATCCATTTTAGAGGGAAAATACGACCATAAGTTGCTGTGTTTATCTTTCAGTACCTTCAGTAGCTTCAGCTGAGATTATAACAAAAGTTTTTATCCAAGCCACATTTAGGAGCAGGTTTCATCAGTCGTGTGTTTGTGTTCCAGGGTGAAGAGATCACCAAAGAAGAGATTGACATGTTAAGTGATGCGTGCTCAAAGCTGAAGGAGCAGAAGAGGCTGTTGACTCTGGAGAAAGAAGAGCTCGAAGAACTGAAGGATGATGTCCAAGAATACAACGAGGTGCCGTCTTTGACTTGTAATCATGGCACTCAGATATAAGAGTTCAGATTTAATGTTCAAGTCAAAGGTTTTAGAGGTTTCAGGAGTATTTTGTCTCAAAGTAAACACTGATGTGCAGCTGATTGCTTCGTATGTGAGTGTGTGTTTGCGTGTTTTTCAGTTTGATATTCATGTGTGTTTTCCAGGATCTGGAAGAGATAAAGAAGGAGCTTTCTAAGACTGGCCAAGAGAAGGCGCTAGAGGAGTCAAAGGCAAGCCAGCGTCTGTCTAAGCGAGTGAACCGCATGATCGGTCGCATCGACAAGATCATCCTGGAGCTGGAGAAGGACAAGGTCATCTTGGACGGACAGATGGACAGTGGGACCACCCCACCTGTCGGGTAAGAGCTGAATGTGTTGAGTGAGCTGTGTGTGTATGAGTGTAGTTATCAGTTATTTCAGATTTGAAAATGTCTCGTTTTCTAGCAGTGACCAGTTTTTATGCTGGATTTTTTGTTACTTTTATCATCATCATCATTGTCATCTTCATCTTCATTGTCATCTTCATCATCATTTCTTTCATCATAAAATTGTGGTGGAGCTAAAACAAAAGGTTTCCCAGAAAAAAACAAACAAATACTTCTAAGTTATCAAGATACACCAGATCTTAGTTTACAATTGTAAGAGCGAATCCTAATTGATTTAAAATTTTACAGATTATTCTTTACTAAACATAGTGATGCCACAAGGTAAGCTGAACTGTGGTAAACTGCCATTTGCTTGCTTGCTAAATGCTAACATTGCATCATGGTTGTCAATCGTCAGCTAAAATTGTGCTGCAAAGGATCAACTAGCTTCCATTCCTGCTCCCTACACCAGAGTGCTGCCCACCGGTTGCTGTGGACCCATCTTAATAAACACTTTATTTTCCTTAATGACTGAAAGCAGATTGAACCTAACTCAAACTGCTTGATTTGAAAGATGTAAGACCGTCCATATGGATTGTATGTATTTGTTTCGTTTTTCTCAGGGATGTTTGATCTTTTCTGAGGATGAACAAATATTAGATGTGATTGGAAGCTGTATTAAAATGGCTAAGGAGCATTTTCAGCATGAATCTAACCTGAATAGAAATGAAACTTGAAAATCAGTTTGACTGGTGTGATCTGGGAACCTTTGAAAATCCAGCATGCTGACCTCAGCCTTCTCCACCACATTTCCATTCCATTTCATTACATACCGTTTCCTGTATGCAGTCTGTTCTACACCTTCAGGGAAAACCTGATCAGCATCGACGAGCTCATCAACGTCATGCGGCAGATCCAGAACATTCCAGAGCACAAGCTGCAGAGCATCGCCGAGGCTCTCGACGACAACAAGGACGGGAAGATCGACATCGACGACGTCATCAAAGTAAGTTGGACAGTGTGACTGAAGATAACATTGATTTACAGCACTGATTCCAAAAAAGGTGACGGCTTTAATGAATATTGTCTCGCATCGTCTCAGGTGGTGGAACTGATCGACAAGGAGGACGTGGACATCTCCACCTCTCAGGTGGCTGACATCATGGCGATGCTGCAGAAGGAGGAGAAGCTGATGGAGAAGGAAAAGGCCAAAGAGAAGGCTGAAAAGGAAAAGGCAGCCACACTCAACAGCTAACTCATTGTCCATAAAGACACATAGCACTTGTAAAAAATGACCACTGAGAAGCTTGTGACTGGTGCCCGGTCACAGAAAACTCTGGACACCAGATCGTTCTGGACAAGTCGAGAGAGAGTCACAAGGTAACAGCTGCCTTCTCAAGATGTCATTTCACCATGAATTGAGCACTTATACATAGTTTAAAAAATGAAAAAGAAGGCAAATTGCCTTTGAAATGCACAAAATCAAAAAGAAACTGAAATTGTCATTATGTGAAACTCCTCTGGACTGATCATGTATGATATGTTGATATTTGGTTTTGTGTAATTTTACTCAATAATTTATTGATCGAGGGAACACAGTGACGTGAAACCATGGTTGTGGTTGTTCTCCCAGATTTAGTGTTGGCAAAGGAGGAAAATAATCAAAAAAATTAAGTTTGGAAAACATATTAGGAAATTTATTGCCTAAAGTTTGAGGTGAACCATCTTTCATTTCATTCATTTCATCATCTCAGAGAAATGAGAGATCATTTCCGGACTCGACAAAATCTTTGTCATTACCATCTTTTCCTCTTAGATTTTGTTTATCCATCATGCTTCCATATTGTAAAGTTACTTTCCCTGAATTGTGTTCGGACGGGGAGCTTATTGCCGGCTGTAGGATGTTTAAACGGTGGCTGCAACCAAATATGTAATTACACACGACATAAAAAAAAAATTAAATTACGTGTGCAAGTTTAAAGAGTTGAATTAAAAAAATGATATATATTAATTCTAACATTAAAATAATCATAGCTTTATGTTAATCATTCCCACTAAAACAGAAGTAAATGGAGGTTTGTTGGATGTTTGTCCAAAAAGCCAAGGACTGCAGTTAGCAACATTTACAACAATATCAGAAATGACTGTACTGTATTTTTATTTTGTGTATTATTATTACATAATAACCTTTGTCTCATTTTAGCACAGCTCTTCACATCTTGTTCCTGTTGCGTTCAGTAGATCTCTGTAAAATGCCAAAGTTGCACTGAGGCACATTTAATACCAGATTCTGATTATTCCCAAAAATCAACAAACAAACTAGTTAAGACTGTTTGACAGTTATGAGCAGCGAGGATCATAATCGGTGTCGCGACACTGAAATAGCAAACAAATATCGGTCAGTTGTTGATGTGACAAGTAGATTTCTCTTTCAGAAAATCGTCAGTGGTTTGGAGGCTGCAAGAGTGAAAAAGGCTCCTAGTGAATGTTAAGTAGTTTGTGCACATGAGTAGTTTGATAATCGTGATTATCTTTAGCTCCACAGTTGAAATACAAAGTGACCTTCTCTCGACACAGATATTATGGCTCATATTCTGTTGTATATTTATTTTTGAGTATTTTAAGAAGATGATAGAGCTCCGATACTCCTCTCACTGAGGATTTAACTTAGTTTCGGGTGAATTCAGTTGTTGATCGTTTGAGGCACAAACTGAGTTTTGTTGTATTTGCACTGTAGCGATGAATGTGTGTGGGTTGTAAACAAGGACAAAGACTTCAGACAATATTCGAGTCAACTACAGACTGATGGCATTTGTTCAACGTGTTCACACTGCAAGCAGCTTGGCCGCTGTGTTTCTGTGTACTCTGACAACATATTCCAATTATGGCTGCGACTAATGACTCTTCTGATTATGTTTGATTCACTTCATTTTATCACTTAATATATAAAGTGTCAACAAACTTGAGAAAAATGCCAATCACACGTTTTTAGATTATTTGTTTTGTCTGACCAACACCTATTATCTAATTTACAAGTAAAGAAAATCAGCAAATTGTCATATTTGAGAAGTTGGAACCAGCTAATGTTCCACATTTCTGCTTTAGAAATGACAAATGTACTTTTCTGCAAAGTGGCTCATAGATAATCAAATATTTTGAGCAGTAAATTCAGTCGATGTTGGTCACTGCAAGAATGTTGTAGTGTTGAAGTCTGATGATTGAATTGAATAATATATGAAAACAGTTATTAATTCACAGCCTAACTGACCTCAGCAGTGGGTTCATATTTGACATTTACTGTCAAATGAGAGGCTTCATTTCACACCTGTTCTGCTCTTGCAAAGCGTATCTGTTGTTTATGAACTAAAATGAAATTGTCAGGTAAACAAGGAACATACAGGATTCAGTTATCTACAGTTTGCTCGGCTCTAAAGGAACTGAATGGATTTCTGAGCTGTCTGTCATGTCGCTTGCAGTGTGAACCAGAGTAAAAGGCTGATCCACTTTCACTGTTGGATTAAAATGAACATTGGGTAGTTTGTGGTCACAGTCGTTCCTCAGTAACCAGAGAGGAGCTCAGGTGTGAACCTAGAAGACAAAGTGGCACTTGAGATAACGCCGAGTGGACGACGCTCCATTTAATCCGTTCCCGGAATCCGCTGTCAGACGTGTGGATGATTAAGAGGTCATCTTCCTTCTATCAGGCGCTGTGGCGGTTCGGAGCCAGCGCTGCCTGACAGGGCGAGGGCTCTGCTCCGCCTGGGACCAGTCAGACTGATGTCTGCAGGGTAAACACTCGGCCCATACATGGGCCAAAGCCAGCTCCACTGGAGGGTTGTGTTTAGGTTAGAGACGATCCGGCGGGACATGGCACGCTCTCTGCCGCATAAATCAGCCGTCAGTGTAAACACGTCGCGGGAACGTTGTGACAACTTCTCGATTACACTTGGCAGGATAGAGTGGTGTTTGTGTCCCTGCGCCTGACAGGCCGACCTCAGGGGAGCGCTGTGCACATTAGCAGCACTGCCACTGTTTCTAGGCATGAAAGGGTCAAAGGTCAGACGGGGGAAACGTAAGACAGTTTGAAATGAAGAATATAAAGGCCACTGAAATCTCTAGGAAAAAATGCAGGATGGTCCAGAAAATAAGTTGACACCCAACTCAGTTTTTGCTGTGAGGCAATGCAACATCTTCAGCTCAGTCAGGTTGAGCTGAAACCATTAGTCCATTAGTCATCGATTAGTCATTTAAATGATTTTTCAAGCAGGAAATTCACTACTTTCACCCTCATGAAAAGCAGGATATGATTGGAGAATTAATCGATAATGAAAATATTAATTGCTGCCAGACTTTGTGGATCGTATTTCGTAGTCTCACCTGAAACAGCGTGGCCCTGCATTAATCCAGAGCTGTGTTCGATCTGAACGAAGACAAGTGATCTGGAAAGGATAAAAGCACTGTTGTTGTCTAAGCCCTGATCAGGGCTGCATTGATTGTCATTCACCCCTGATTATTTTTTTAAACATTGATCCGTACTATAATTTCATGCACTGGTATATTGATTTGTATATATTGATTATTGACTATGTTTCAGCCACACAGTCTGTTATATGACATGACAGTCACATTTCCCACATGCTCCCAGGAAATGATTATGATCTATGAAAACCTATCAAACCTTCAAATGCGTTTAAGAAATCCTGGAAAACATAATTCGATTTTGAAATAGAGGAAATGTAGGAACCCTGATATGAATATCAGCAACATGTCGGTCACTGAACACAGAACAATGATAATATGTTTGTGTACATTTCAAAAAGAACAGACCCCAAAACGAAGGCTTCTGCAGCGTGAGTGGTAGTTACTGATCGTGTGTCCTCGTCTTCGGCTGCAGCGAGGAGTGGAGTTGTGGCCTCACCGCTGGCAGCAGTGTTGCACTGTGTCGTTTAAGCTGCTGATTTAAAGCGAGTCTACCTGAGGGAGGAGGAGAGCGAGGAGAGACGCAGTTGGCAGCAGAAGAGTTTTGACAGCGAGCTTCAGTCAGTCGTTCGTCATTGTCGAGTCCAGTAGCCAAGACAAGAGTCGTTTTCTGCCTTGCTTTTTTTTCTTTTAGAAACTTTAATTTTAGACTAGTTAGAGGAAGAAATGGCTGATTTCAGCTCGCTGTCGTCGTTCTTTGACAGTCCTCTGTGGACTGTTGCCGCTGTGTCAGTGCACTATTTCATTTTGATGCAGTAGGTGTGTGTTCATGTTTGGACTCAGGGTGTGAATGTTGAGTCTCATGTGGTTCGAGCTGCTTCAGAACCAGCAGAGAGCTGAAGTTAGCGAGTTCTTACCCACGATACAAACCGTCCTAAAAGATTCCCGGTGAGGAGGTTGTGGATCTTGTGTAATAGAAGAACAAATATTTGAAGCAATAAGTCATTTATGCATCATGTATATTTTGGAATTTTGTTTTTCTCTCTTTTTTGAGGTGGAACAAGTGTGTTTCATTTGTTAAAATGATATTGTAATATATGTAATTTAGGGGGAAAAAGGATACCACAATTAAAGTAAAAGTATTTTCTTCTTCTCTCTTGATATCAGGCTGATATTCTGCTTATTTGGGAGTTGATAGACTTTGTGGAGACAGATGTACTCATTTCTTTCCTCTTTTAAGTATTTGCACCAGCCCTTTTTATCACTAGAGGAATGCTATTTTTTGTAGAATATCTTATGAGGTTTCTCTTGAGGTGGAAGTGAGGAGACTGAAAGCAGGATCAGCATCGTTTTTAAAGTCTGCTTCTACAGATACAGAGCTAAAGGAGCAGCTCAGACCTTCCTCAGGTTTATTCACAGCTTTGGCAACTGAAAATCAAATAGATGCACAAAACTAAATTTAAATCCATTTTAAATAATTGTGCAGCCACCATCTTTTTACACAAGAAACTGGTTGTTCTCAAGGTGTGTTCAGACAGAAGGTAAAGCAAAGTTTCACCTTGAAACGCTTCTTCAGTCTCAGATTCATAAAACTCTGATACTTGAGAATATTTCGCTCAACTGGAAAAGGAAAGACTCTTCTCCTTCTGTCTGAACACACAGCAAAGAGTCATTTTCAGCCTGGAAATGTTTAAAAGCCTCATGTTGTGCAGTCACTGTCAGTTTGCATGAAATTAAACCCCAAACAACGTTTTCTAGAAAGAAAAAATGGTAATCCAGTGTTGATCTTTTGAGAGTTTAAAAGGAAAATAGTGAAATGGTGAAAAATCTCTGCTCAGTTAAAAAGGTGAGGCGACATGTTGCAGTATAATCTTTAACCTGGTTACTTTATGTTTTTGAAATCATGTTTGGAATGAAAAAAATATTAGTCATTGAATCAACCAAAAAGAAAGTTTTTCTTTTGAGATAATTATCATGTTTATTTATTTATTTATTGAATCAAATTTTCCAAAGCTTTTTTTTTTTTTTTTTATTCAACCAAATGTGGAGATGTTCTTTGAGGAATGACCGGAACTGGATTTGATTTTAGTGTAACTTGAATCTCAAATGTATGAAAAGCATCAGTTTTCATTAAGTGTTCATGTAAAGAAACATCATTTACTACATGAATCATAAGTGTCGAATAAATTATGGATGATCCTGGATTCTTCTTTGATTTTGTTTGAGTTTTGTTGCCTGTTTTACATCTCATCACTCATCACTTCCACATGGCCATTTTAGGTTGTTTCCCTCCATGCAGCCATTGTTATTATTATTTCTCATCCCAAACCCTCATTCCTGACTCCTTACCAGCCTCGCCACACTCGCTGCCACTCCCCACAGAGCCTCCGTCCTCCGCCGCTGGAACGCCACCAGACTTATTTTTCCTGCGACAATTTTAACGTCCGTGTGTCAGCGGTTGTTTTAACAGACCAGAGCAGGATGCACAGATGCATGAAAGACAAAACAGGTCTGGTTTTTAACCCTTTTATGTGACGTTCCTGCGTGAATCAGGAAAACACGGTTAACTGGCAAAGACTTTTCTAACCAGGAGCTTAAATGTATTTCTGTTTGGTGGTTTTAGTCATCATGAAGAAAACAAAGACCAGAGCCACGAAAAGAAAAGATGAAAAGATGCAACATTCTGCTGTGAAGATTGAAAAGTTTACAGATGTTTTTGCTTGTTAATATTTGGGATGTGATTTTTCAGGGTTGGACTTAAATTTCTTGGAATCTCGATCAGTATCTTAAACATAACTTTTAATGCTTAAGATTTGATGTAGCGATTCCCCCTGACCTCTAATATCCGTTTGACCTCTGAGTCCCAGTTACGACTTCAGCACTCCTACAGTATTTTATGAAGCCTTAAAGTGGAGTGAATGAGTTGTGATATAGATATGTTTTATTTTAAATGCCAGAGTTAATGAAAGTTTGGTAGAACAGATTTTCCAAAACAGTAGTTTGCATCTTGCTCACGATCTCCAGGATGTTTGCAGTCGACCACGAAAGATACGTTTAACTTTAAATCCAATTTTTACCACAGACTCTTTTCCAGTAACATAACCAGCTGAATCCCGGTTCAGACTCCACAAATATTGGCACGATCTTCCTGATTTTCTTGTCTCCGCTGAGTTGGAGAATCATCACAAAAGGTTGTTTAGTCTGTGCGGTTCTGAAACGAGTCCTGATCTCGTCTTGAGCTGACTGAGACGCAACAACTTCTCTTAAACATGCTTGATTTTATTGTAGATTATCGTGTCCTCTGAGGAGCAGCGGTGAACTGTGGGCAGGGAAGCAAGGAGGCGGCAGACGCTCGAACTTGCAGGTTTTTGTTGAATATTACAATCATTCATTGCAGATCTCTTCCATTGGAATCTGAGGTTTTCAGAATCTGAGACCGTGGGCTGAAGAGACTAAGCTTGAAAAAAGGACCCTCCTTAGTTTACTTGCTTACTTTCGCTGCATTCCTGGAGGCCTATGAGATCATGATTGGGTGATTTGATCCCATAGACAATAATTGAGCCAAGACGGTCTAATATTGCTGTTTGACGTAACTTCAGACTGCACCAAAAACATGAAGAAGATCTGTCCATAGGCATTTATTAGTTTCTGACTTTGGAAAAGTGGGAAAAACATTACAACCTTTACTAACGCATGTCTGTTGCAGACCTGTGTCTCGTTTAAAAACTGCAAAGAATGTTCAGTGTCATGGGCTGGATTTATATATGAAATTGAAATATCTGACATTGTGTAGATTTTACATATTTGTAAGATGTCAGATTTGATCATTTCACGTTAGAGTAAAATCCAAACTCTTGAACTGGACTAGTTTTACCTCTCACTGTCAATTTGAGGTCACCGCTCTCCATATGTTCCATAGTGCAGCCTTGAAAAAGTGAAAACAACCTCGAAAATGTGTTGTTTTCTCAGTCCGTGAAAATGTAAAGAAAATTAAACTTAGTCACGTTGAATTTTGGTGCTAAAATGTAAACATCCACCAACAGAGGTCTAAAAACATGGAGACCTGAACCAGCTAATGTGACAGACAGTTCAATGTTTTCCCATGTTGTTCCTGCTTCCTGTTTCCATCCTTCATCGTGTCTCCACAGAGAATCAAAGACATTTGCATCTCAGTCGGCTCAGTAGTCGCGTTTCACGAGTTTGTCTGTAACCTGCTCACAGTGACGGCGTTTCGGGCCTGCAGCCTCCAAACCAAGTGTGAGCCGATATTCTGACGAGGAGGTGTTGATTACAGAGGAGGGAAAAAGAAGTATTTACGATTTTGAGCTGCTCCAAAAACACAAAGAGATGATTCTGACAGTTCAGTGTGTGCAGTTTGTGATTGGGTTCAAATAGACAGAAGTCCCGAATCCCTTTTATTTTTGAGACTTCGAGACGTCAGAGGTCAGCTGCCTTCAGGATTACTGTCAAAAGTTTCAAATGTGAAGGTTGGGAATGAATATTTGTGCAAAGTCTTCACCCTGAAACTGAATGTTGCTGGTGCTAAAAGGTTTTTGAAAGTGGATTTATAGACTATTGGTATATTTATATGAATTCAGGGTTGAAGGTTGAGAAGTGCTCGACTACATAGAAAGACTGCTACTATTTTTAAGGAGCACATCAGTGTAGGAGGCAAAGGGCAATCACATTTGAAAGATGTTGCACAGTTTATGGTCTGTAAATAAGAAGCATACAGATGTTATTGTATATAAGGGAAGGGATGGGATGTTGACTGAAATTATTTAGAAGTGTATTCCTTGTTTTCCCAGACAGAAATCTGCTCATCTAAATGCAACTGATGGGTTTGGATCATATCTGGTTTGGAAAATGTGCACAAACGTTGAAAATCAGAGCCGAAACGAGAACGTTAGGAAGGAACTGAGGTCATGAGTCTGAAGGGCCTTTTGTCTCTGACTTTCCCTGCATGACTACTTTTTCAATATTAAACCATGACCGCAATCTTTCCTTGACCAAGTCCTGCGAGCGCCTAAACACGACCACAGAGAGCTGAGTAATGCTTTAGTTGCTATGAGCAGATATTGTAGGGAAAACAAATGAAATACTGTGGACTTAAATGTTCAGTGTCAACATTTTGTGACTTGGCAGGTACCTTAATTAATGTTTCCTCATTATGTGAAAACGTTGTCCAGACGGCACGGTGTTCCTTGCAAAATGTATCTGCTGCTGCAAATTGGTTGAATATAAATGTCATTTTGAACTGGTTTAAAAATAATCTTTTGAACATGTGTAACTTTAAAGTTGTAGGTAGCCAGATCCCTGAAAAGTAAAACCAGAACACATGACCTCGGCGAGAGTGTTTACATGCGCACCAGTATTCTGGGTTTGACTCTGATCCTGGTGTGGATCATGTTCAGGATCTGATCTCGACACGGAACTTAAAGCTGCTTATTCTCATCCCTGCAGACAAGAGTCAAGTGTTGTTCAGGTTTCTGATCACCTGCAGACGTACAGGTGTGTCTCTGACTCCTCCATCCAGTCAGTTTGGTTTGTGGCTGCAGTCAACAATCTGCTGGATTCTTGATCACCAGTGATGGAAAACCAGAGTGACAGTGTAGTTTATCTTCTGCATTCTGGTGTCAGGCTTTATATTTTGTTTTAATAACTGAACTTCTGCATAACTGCAGCTGCACCTGCAACGTCAGAGGACGAGACGAAACCTGAGCCTGCATCCATCGAAGCACCAATTTCAATAAAAGCAAGAATATAAAAGATAAAAGAACGAATTCTCTATATGTTACTGACTGAGAAAGGCTGAAAAACACCTGACAAGACATTTTTGGAAAACCTCTAAAACACATTACAAAATCCACATAACCGAGATACTCCAAAAACTAACTTGAGAGACTCATGTGCATGTAAACACACTCGGCAGCAGCTTCAGGCTTCATGAGAAGGAAGAAACTTATGTCACTGACTAATTCAGTCAAAATACTATTTAAGTGATTCTCAATATAAAATCAGTTATTTTAAATGATCAGGGGATGAAGGATGTGAGTTTTGCCGTGTTCCTTTCAGTGAACACTTGAAACGGCAGATGAATTATTTTAAGCTCCTGCTGTATAAACTGTGTGTTTGCCTTCTTTTAATGTACAGTTTTAATGTAAATATGTGCAGGAGCTCCCTGGACGTCTCCTTGTGCAGCAGTAAGAACCATCAGTGGCTGCACGCTGCAGAGGAAACAATCATATGTTGCGTTGCATGCCAGTTTTCACATGTTGGGGATTTTGCCTGTGTTGGATCTTTGCTGCCGCCGCTGCAGAGGAACAACACCCGCAGTCTGTCCGTCCTGTATATTTCCATGTGGAGACTCCGCTCAAAGCTCCCGCGTTGATCTGGAAGCTGTAAAGTTCTCAGATATGTAAACTGAGTGGACGAGTTGCTTCACCCAGAGACTCTGAGGGAAACACGGCCGGCCACGTGCTGCAGGCGTGGGCTCCTCATTAAAACGCAAGAAGAAGAGGAACTCGTCTCGACAGCTGATGTCTTTTCAGCTGAAACATCATCTCATCACAGGTGCTCATGTACTGGAACATTTGATTTCCTCTGAAAGTCCAGCGTCTGCTTTATGCTTCTCTGTAACATCAGTGCCTGAGCATTATTTTCTTTCTGGCTCCACATCTGTCCCTGTTTTTCTTCCCAGTTATGGTTTTTGTGCTTAAAACAAGTTGTTCTTTGGATCTTTTATTGCTGTAATTGTTAACATCTTGTTTGGTTTCAGTGAACTTTCATGTTATTTTCTCACTTCCACCAGAGCAACAATCGTGTTTTTTGTGTGTTCTGAGACAAAAATGTCATTTTAGAAGTTTCATAACAAAAAATGAGGGCATTTAATACCACAAAATATGATTTCCTAGTCACAGTGGCGTCTTCAGGCTTTTTGGACTGTGGTGGCACAGTGAGGCACTGTTAGCATGAAGTATGTGCACACACACACATGAATACACACACACACACACACACAAATACACACACGAATGAATATAAAGCTTCTGTGTTTTATTCTTTAAGTCCTCAGAAAGAAATTGTACCTCCACAAGTAGACGACATACAAAAGAAAACAACGCACATTTGAAAATAGTGAAACAGTAGGTTTGACTTCAGTGTCTCACACACAAGGGCAGCTCAAAGCTCTACACTGTATATAAGGCAAAGAAATACATTAGAACAAAAATAACATTAAAAATATAAGACCAGGACACATAATCCTAAATCCAAAACATCACAACCGACCAATAAGAAAGAAGCAGGAAGGCAAATCAAGAGAACTTTATCTGTAAATCTCTTAATTCAAGTCACATGTTTTCGCGCCATCTCTCTGACCTTTGACCTTCAGTCAGAACAACTGACTGACTGACTGTTGTTCTTGTGTTGGTGAACTTTGGCTTTTGCAGAAACAGCCTTACAACTGGAAACAGTGTCACTGCTGCCTTCAGTGCCTCGTGAAAACCATTTACTATTATTATTTTCCATTTCCATTTTGCTTAGTCTTGACATTTAGCAGAGATTTTAACAGCAACAAACCAACACTAACGTTTATTTGAAGTCTTGTTTCCAGCCTCCTGGTGAATCTAAGTCCAACATGAACTCTGTTTTTGGTTTCCACCACCTTCTCAGCACCTGGATGCTCCATTATGTCGACCAGTCTTTAACTTTCTCTGGGTTTATTAGATTGACTAAATGCCTCCTGCTGTGTGATGTGATGTTGAAAGATGAGCGTGTGGAAACATCTCCAGATGAACTGAATTTAAAGAAGTTGCACACTGAAGGAATCTGCCCTTGTTTAGTTTAAGATTTACCACACAAACACAAACTTGGCTGAAACATGTTGGTGCTAAAAAGTTTCCTGTCTGTGATGATTTGTTAATTTAAGAATTCCCCCTTAATTACATCTTATGGGCTTTGTAATAAGGCAATAATGATATTAACAAAGTAAAAGCTTATAAAAGGTGTAAAGAATGTAAATTTAGTCATTATTATTTTCAAATCCTAAGTTAATCTAACGACATGATGAACATGCGAATGGTTTCATTTGAACAGTTTGAAGTTGCTGTGTTATCCTGTAACGTAGCTTCAGGCTTCATCGGTTCAGGTTTGCTGTGATTGTAGTTCAAAGCCATGTTGAAGATGTATGGTCACTGTTCTTCCATCGGTCACAACAGCTGAATGTTCGGACACATTTCAGGCCTCATGCGCCACGTGAGAAACACGACGTTTTGGAAACTCCACACAACGTGAGAGACATTGTGGTCGTGGTAGAAATAGAAAAAGTCGTCTGGAACATCAATGTAAATCTTCACGGAGACATAACGAGGATCATGAAGTGAGAAACTGTTTACTACTGATACTGTAACCACGCTGCTGTCCGTCCGTCCGCTCCGCTTACTAGTCTGATGTAAACCTGCTCTGCTCTGAAACGAAGGAGACCTGAACACACCTGGATGTTCAGAAGCTGCTGTGACGCTGTCGCTCATGTCGCTTGAATGAAACTGCAATAAATCTGTCGACACAGCTGCCTGTTTCTGTCACTGAGTGTTTGAATAGAGCTGCTCTGATGCTTTGGGCTTGTGCTCCTCTTTATTAAATATCAGGTTGTTCTCCTCCCTCTAATCCCTCCTAATTGTATTTTCCATGTTTAATGTCTTCATTAAGTCCTTTAATAAAGCTGTTAGGTGTTAATTCCTCATTGAAAAGCAGGATTAATTCTGGAAAGTCCCAAACTGAAAATGAATTACTTTACTACATTGAACAAATGTAATCAGTCTGGATTCTGGAGAGAGACAAAAAGAATAAAAAGAGGATGGAAACAAATGGTAGTTTAATACTTTTTGGCATCAAAGCGATTAAACAAATTAAATAAATTAAATCCTGATTATCAGCTCAAGATTTCTCAAGGTGCTCAAACAACACTTAATACAAAAGATGTTAATGAGTAAAGAATGAAAAATGATAACAAGATTAAGTAAATAAATCCATTAATGTAAAATCAGACTATAGAAAATATATAAATACATTCAACAAATTGGTAAAAGATCTGTTGAAATGATCCATTAAAGAAGACAAGACAATCAAATAAACAACTTAAATTAATACATCAGCCTCCAGAAATTGTTTGTAATTATTGTTAATGAATTGATTGCACTGTCATTAATTGGATGCTTTGCTCAGGAGCTACTTGTCAGGTTTGTTTTTGCTTTTGAAGAAGCTGAATTCAGCTCCTTCAGTTTAGTGGTGTTTGCACTCCGGCCACTAGATGGCAGTGTGTGACAGTGTCCAGGTGAATAAATGCTCTCAGTGACAAACTGTGACTTGTTCATGTCAGTGATGAATGAAAGTTCAGACGCAGCAGCTGAAAGAAAAGGAGAATGAATTGAGCAGCTTGTCCTCACACATGTGGAGCTTCAGGTGAGGTGGGCGGAGCTTCACCAGGTCAGGTAAGTTTGTAAACTGATTCAGACTCTTTCCTGTGATTGTGATTCCTTGTAGGAAAAAAAGCTCCACCGACCTGGCAGCTGAGCAGGGAAAACAAACCATAAAAAATGTTTTATGAAACTGAGCTGGAGTCAAACTGGATCCTTTAATGAGTGGTTAACTTGTCATTTATGGCTAAACTGATGAAAATTGCACTTTGTTTTTGCTTGTTTAAAAATGTCACAGTGATTCAGGATGGACTGAAAAAGTTGTAGCAGCAGGCAGAGAGTTTTCTGGAAGAAGTACCCAACATTTTAAAAGCAGCAAAACTGTCCCAGGTGTTAATAAAAGTAACTTAATGCATCAGTGATGAAAAACAATGGACGTTATAATGAAAAATATGATCATGTTGCCCAACAAGCTTTTCCATCACCTGAGAGTTCACTTCCCTCTGTCTGTGTCTGAAATGATCCGCAGTTTTATGGATTTCCTGAAACTTTATTGTTGATGATTTTTACCCCACAGCCAAATTCTTTGTGCTTATTTCAAACAGAATTTAAAATCTAAACTTTAAATTATGAAAACATTTGTCTTTAACATTGTTTTCTCATGAAATACTGCACTTGAATTATAAGAAAATCATGCACATACATCATCATGATAATTTGTAGTTTTTGGCATTTTTGGATCTCTTCAAAATGTCACTATATGGCCAAAAATATGTGGACAGAACACATTTATCCGCATACTTTTGTGTAATTTTGGTTTTGGGTTGTTTTTCATGGTTTGAAGACCCTTAGTTCCAATTAAACTTATTCTTAAAGCAAACAATGCTCCAGTATTTTAAGCAATCGTGCTCTTCCAACTTTGTGTCAACAGTTTGTGTTTTGCCCGGCTTCAACATGACAATGCCCCGCACACAAAGCCAGCTCCATGAACATGGTTTTCCCAGTTTATTATGGAGGAGCTCGACTGGCGAGTCCCGACCTGAACCCCCATCGGAAACCTTCTGGGACCAACTTGGAGCCAGACCTCGTTGCCCAACATCGGTGTTGGACGTCGCTGATGCTGTTGTGGCTGAAATCTGGTGGAGAGCCTGAAACCAGAAGAGTGGAGGCTGCTGGAGCAGATTGATGCCCACGGAGATGTTCAACAATCACATATGGATGTAATGCACAGCTGTCCACATACTTTTGGACAAATTCGACTGTGCAACCTTGATGTAGAAAGTCTCAGAATAAGCAAATACCAGTCAAGTACCAATACTGCAACATTATTCCTCAGTACTTGAGTAGAAGTACATGGTGGTTTTACAGCTCTGCTCAGTAAGTTTCTCTGTGCGAGTTAGTGGGCGAGCTGCACTGAGGCCTCTCTGTCGGAGAGAGAGAGAGCGACTCCAGGCCTGTCTCCCTTCCAGACCAAACACACATCCATCTCAGTCTCCCGGGCCGCCGGTGACCTCTGCTATCTGGCGTCGACTTAACCTTCTCTCTGGCGTCCGTAAACAGCCTGGCTCGTCACCGGAGGCCACCCAGCCTCTGTGGTCACTCGCAGGAATCGGTATTAGTGGGAGATGATGAACGTCTCGGAGAGCTTCGCCAGCGCAAGAGCACATACAGGAGTTTTTAAAAGGGGTAATAAAACTTCCCGAACTTCTCACAGTGGTGGTGTTTCTTCGCTCTGCTTCATGGACAAGGCAGATATTGAGTGAGAACTGCTTGAACCGCTGCGACTGTCTTCACCAAACGGACCCGTGTGTTTCTGTTTCTGGTCTGAATGCACTGAATCCCACCCATACGTCGCCCACAGGAACCGAACATGGCGTCCAAACCATCAGCTGTAAGTTTGATTTACACACTGACCATCACTGACGACTAATTAATAAATGAATCAAATGAAAGAGATTAAGAATTCCACATCCAGGTCTGCAGAATATGAAGGTTTCTTGTTTCTTGGTCGGATTATAAAGCAGAAAAATGTATGTTTTCTTCACAACTATTTTAAAAAGATTCCTCGCTTTGGTATCGACATATCTTTGATGCACCTCGTCATAAAAGAACACTGAAGAGAAAAGAGACTGACGGGTTGTTCTTGAAGGTTTGGTCACCTTTTCTACGAGACTGAAAACCTTATTTCTAAGAGGAAAGTGCTTCTTTGTACGGAGATAAACTCAGCTAAAGGCTGTATATATGGTACTGAATGAGTGAACAAGGGAGTGATTAACTTTGGTTGTATTTTCTGTCCTCAACAGGATCCAAAACAATCTGTTTTTGTTGAGTTTTGAATTAGAAGATCTAAATTTAGGGGAAAGAACAGCTTCACTGAATGAGGCTGAGGCAGCTGTCAATCAAACTTTCCCTAATGGAATCAAGAAATGCCCGTATGTAATTGCATATTTCAACATTATATGTGTGCATCTGAGACACATGAAAGAGAAACCGACGTGACTCTGTTTTCTCTGCACTGCTGCTCATTTCTGCCTTTTAATTCCACTCATCAATACCCACAGAAAAAAGAGACTTCCTCTGTTTATCATGAGTCGACTGCAACATGTTTACTGCGAGTCTTTACCGACTCTCCTGCCTGCAAATCCCCTTCATGAAAACACCCCGAACCTCTGGAGTAAGAATGAGTCACCAAAGCCAGTTTTCAATTTAAATGCAGATGATGTTTTCAGGTGACTGGAGGCCGAGCGTGTGGCCGGCTGTTCAGTTTCACAGTGTAGTGACGGAGGGAGGCGGCGGCGGTGGCGGTGGCGGCGCTGGGTGGCAGGTGGTCAGGTTGCAGCGTCGAGCGTCTGGAAGGGAAGTGGGCGAGCAGCGGGGACGAGGTGATGGTTTTTAAACGGGGTTTCCTGGCCGCTGCACAGCTGGACGCTCCTCAGAGACTCATTAAGAGATCCGGTGGGTCCTGGTGTCTGGTGGCATCACCGAGTTCAGCCGACAGACTCCAGAGAAACAAAGCGAACCCCCGACGGCTGCTGCACTGAGGCTTTGGATTGGACACTGAGAGTAATGTTTGTGTATGAGTGTGTTTTGTGTACTGAGTAAAGGTGTGTGTGATTCTTGTGTGTGTGCTCTTGTACATTTATCTTTGTGACGACCACTTTTGGAAAGTGAGGACGTTTTGTCGAATGTGAATCTCCGGCCGTGGAGATCAATAATCGATTGTTATTGTTAATGCTAATATGCTGATGTTCAGCACGTATAATGACAATGTTCATCATTTTAGTGTGTTTTTGTGCTTATATTTGCTAATTAGCACTAAACACTGGGACGGTCATTAGTTTTCGATAAATGAAAACGTAATGGCCGTCCGTCGACCTTCTTGTGCCATCAGGTCGATGTTAACATCCTTCATGTGCTTTGAATTGTCTCGTCGCATAACATCAACCTGCCCACGAACAGCAGATGAAAATGATCCTCCTGAATGAATCTTTAATACATCAAACTAATGCTAATTGTTGTGTGTTGTGACAGATATCACCTGAAGAGCTGAGATATGTCCCTCAGTGAGGTTAGGGTTAGGCATTTTAGAAAATGGTGGATGAGGGCTTTAATGTCCCCATTTAATCACCATCCTCGCTGTGATTGGCAGCTCTCTCGCTGAGGGCCGTCATCGGCATTTTATCACCATTATGGTAAGTTCGCATCAGAACGAGACGTTTTCTGCCCCTGTGCTGTTATACATCCTGAACAAACAGCAGAGAGAACGTCTGGGTTATAAATAACCTCTCGGTCGGCCGGCGGCAGGTGAAGTGAGAGAATTCGTATCCTGTTCCGAAACTAACGTAATGTTTAATAAGACCACGTTCTTCCACTCTGGACGGCAGCCTGAAGACGTCCTGGGCCCCTGAGCTAATATGTGCAATGCAAAGCAACAATTAACCTTTGTATTGCTTTACACTCCCTGATGCACCCACAATTTATTTGTCACGGTCCCTAAATCTGTAACGGCATCTCAGACTCATATGTGTTTCAGCAGTTTTCACTCGTGCCTGCAGCTTCTTGCAGACACGAATAAGGGAAAAGGAATATATAAACAGTGCCTTTGCATATTTGCATTAGCCTGTGATGATAAAGTAACTTAAAAATGAAGGAAATTAAATGTTTACTGTAATGGAGTATGTTTCTCCACAGAGTTTTGAAGTCACAGCCAGTTTATTTTCATAGTTCGCTGAAATAAAACGAAGTGGGACGGCTCAGCATCAAAAAAAAAAAAAAAAAAAAAAAGCATTTGAAGTCGTTTTTGAAGTTTCGACTGAAGGAATATTTGCTTTTGAGTGTTTGCTTTGACTCCATCTAGTTGAGTTTCAGGGCAGCCAAATGTGAGGAAAATCAAATGGTACAGCAGACAAGTCAAAGCCCAGTATCAAAAACACATTTTTGTGAATGTAAAAATTGAGGTAGATCACATGACATTTGTAGATTAATGAGCGAAAACCAGCAGCGTGACACTTTAAAGTGGACTGGAACTGGAACGTCTCACCACAATTACCCTAAAAACTAAATTTGAGCCTCCTCCAGCGGCGTCACAGTGCGATAAGATGCTCTGTGTTTCCCTCTAAGCTGATGCAGTTCCGTCATCTCTGAGAGCGCTCGGTGCAGGAAGCACCGGCCTGCATCCCGAAAGCCGCTGTCAAGGTAATCAGATGAGCTGTGATGGATTCATACTGTCAACAGATCAACAGCACCGAAGTTGAACTCTCTCTTCCACCACACACACACACACACACACACACACGCACACCCTCCTCCTCTCCCTCTTTAAACCACACTACAGATGTGGTGGGAGCTCTGCTGTGGGATGGAGGAGGGGGGGAATTAAAAGCAGCTAAATAAGACGGCTTGAAAGAGGAAGAGCGCACCGACGCGCTGCCAAGAGGATATTTCCATCTTTCTTAAAAGCGTCTCTGTTAAATGGAAAACAAATGTGCGATTGATGTGTTGGACTCGGCGATGACGACAGACGAGGAGAGGAGCGAGGCCGTCCCCCATCTCCGAACGCTGGCTTTGAAATCGGAGAGGAGAGGGAGAGTGAAAAGTTATATGAAGTAACAGTGGGATGCAGAAGAATGTGAAGGCGCTTTGATGGCGAAATAGATTTTCTCCAAGCTTGTGATCAAAAATGCATTAGACATAAATAAAGGTGTGAAAGTGAGACAAAGCAGATTTAATTATCGAACTCGACCTCGACGAAGAAGCACTTAAAGTTCTTTGAAAGTATAAATATACAGCTTGACCTTGATGGAACGGCATCCGGAGAAATAGAGACGCTGGAATCCACAAATTTTACCTCCAGAAATAACTCGAGAACTCAAACTACTAACGCTAAACAAATCATTAACTTCCTGTCGCAGCCAAAAGGCACCGCGGCTGTCACTCAAACGCTGACTTCTCCGCCATGAAAACCTCCCTCTGGATTTGGAATCGAGCTTTTATTTTCATTAGTTGCATAATTAGAGCTGAAAAACGATAATCATCCCTCGGTGGAAAATCCTGATCGCCAGCAGAAACTGTTCTTTGACCCAAGTGTGTCCGTCAAACGTGGCGGTAATGTGTTGATCAGGTATCTGCTGGCAGGCGGACAAACACTAATAAGGGTGAAAAATGAGACCGTTTAGGTCGACGTGACCAGAAATCACACCCTCGTTCGTCAAAGGATTATCTGGTACAATGGTTCCTTTCAGTGATTTCAAAGATGCATCAACATCCAACATCTGAATTTGATGCATCAGTCAGTTTTCAGGATTAGTTATCACTTTTTTCCCCAAATAAATAGCTGCTGATTTCAAAATAAAAGCTGAGAAAATATGCAGAGAGAGGAAAGAAACTGCAGAACAACACAAGCTTGATTTGTCTTCATCATCTCCTTGTTTTTCTGTTTCCTGTTTCTTAATCATAACGACACCTGTAACTGGTGCAGACGCTGATTTTTTTTATGTCCCATCTGACAGTAATTCTCCGGCACAACAGGGTCTTTACTTTCTGCTTCAATGGCTATAAAAATCTAATTATCTTCAAGTGGAAACGTGCTTCACCTCCCAAATGTCCATCTCAACGACACCGGCTGTCTGTGTCTCCTGATTGGTCAGGACGACGTTGTTTGTTAGTGTTAGTCTAAACTGTCACCTCTGTGGTAAACGCTTTAGTAACATATCGACCGCCTGTGATCATGTGACCAAAATTCCATACTCAGGTCATGTGACAACAAACTAAACCTTATGATGAGAATTTTTTTTTTGCATTGACTGTTGCTCTGATGTCGAAGTCAAGTGGCTGAAGAACTCAGATCTTTTACTTATGTGAAAGTAGTGACCACATCACAGTGTACAAATACTCAAGTATACTGCAGTAAAAGTAATGCATTCAAAATACTTTATATGCAGAATGTCCCACATCCTAAAATTATATAACTGGATTATAATAACTGATGCATCAACTTGTTGTGTTAGAGCTCATTTTAATGACTTTATATTCTGCAGGGTTGCTTCTGAAAGTCTGATCTAATCTTTCTATCTGTAAAAAAAAATCTATCTGAATTTACAAACTAAATAAAATGATCAAATATATACAGTGCAATATTTGCCTCTGAATTGCTGTAGAAGCTACAAAGTTGAAGAAAATGAAAATACTCGAGTAAGTATTTGAGTACTTGAGTAAATGTAAGTAGGGTTTTTTTCACATAGTCACATGTTTCAGAATAAAACAAAAAACATCTTCAAACGCATCATCAGAAGAATCATGAACGTTGCTTCTTGGTTCCTCTGCCTGTGTGTGAATGTGTGTGTGCATGAAACTCCGCCCGCCCCAACTGTTGCAACACACCTTTTCCAGAAGCTGCTCAGTGGCCCCCCCTGCAGGCAGGTGACCAAAGGACACACAGACATTTTTTTTTAAATTTCACGCCGTGTTGGACGGCTGAGGGCCTGGCAGAGCTTCGGCTGGACGACCTGCCGCCACCTTGGCATTGAAACAGACGGGACCTTCTGAGTGCTGAATTTAGAGGGGGAGGGGTGGGACAGAGGCGGAAGCCCCCCCCTCCTCACCCTGTCTCCCCCACACACAGTCTGGCAAGGTGAGGAGAAAGATGGTGGGAGGAGGAGAGAGGTGGAGCTCTCCTCGGTCCTCGCCACTCCTGAGTCGACCACCTTAACTGCAAAGCGGGAGGGTGATGGGGGGGCTTCTCCCTGGCATCCTCCCCTCCTCCCCCCTCCCCTCCTCACCCTCCCAATTCAGCCTCCAATTTAAGACTCTGGCAGGACGGAGGAGAGGAGGGAGCGAGGGGAGGAGAAAGGGGAACACGGGAAGGAGATTGGAGGAGGTGGAGGGGTGGGGCTCACCTTGTTTAGAAGGAGACTTGCCCAATCCCATCCCTCACCCCCCACCCCCACCCCCCTCCCTTCCACCAACACACCCACAGAAGCATTTTGGCAGTGGGGGGAAGACAGGTGGAGCTCCCTCCTTCTCCCTCACCCTCCTCCTCTCTGTGCAACTGCATTTTCATTTAGACGGCCAAGTCCAGTGTGTTTGAAGGGCGACTACACACACACACACACACACACACACACACAGTGGAAATTTGCCAGGTTGCTGCTGCTGCTGTTGATGAGAGGGAGAGAAGCCTTTACAGTGACTGATGCCGTCCTGAGCCAGCTCCCATCCCCACCCACCAGCACCACCAACACCAACACCAACACCAGCACCACCAGCACCAGCAGCAGCAGCAGCAGCGTCGCTCTTTGTTTACTGCCTTTAACTCACAGGTGAACAAAAGAATCCACGTTTAATATTCTGATGTGAAGATAAAAGGAGGATTATTGTAATTCAACCTGCAGAGAAAACCAGACGTATGAACACGTCTTTGTTTTTTATGCTTCGACTTTTTGCATTCTTTGCATTCCTTGTTTGAAATGTGCTCTATCAATAAAGTTTTATGGTTATTATCTTGTGGGACAAAAACAATCGCAGTGCTGTTCAGGGTTAAAAGAGATAATGAATACTTGTAGTATGACAGTACAATATAGCACTGAGGTTATTTTTTGTTACCTGTCTCTCATATTCTAACACTTATGATTCAGGTGCTTCAGAATTTCTTTCCTCTCTGTTGTCACTTTTTTTTGTTGATGTTTTGTTTGGTTTTACATGGATGACGACCGTCACTCAGTTGATTGGTCATTTTAAGGCCCCAGCAGGTAAAAGCCCTGAGTGTCGGCAGCAAACGAGCCCATTTATCTCTCCTCAGGCTGAAATGGAGCCAGATGAACTGTAAATGTGAGGGAACCTCATTCTTCCATAACGTGAAATCCAGGCTGGAGCGAATGAACTTCCTCAGTAAACGTGTGCTGTATGTTCTGATCTGGAAGGATGCACATTTTCACATTATGGCTTTTTTAAAAGTAATAATACTCCTTTTTAGTTTTCAGGGAGCTGTTTCGCTGCTGCATCACGCTGTGCAACAAGAGATCGTTTCCTCTTGATCGTTATGACTTAATTAATCAAATCATTTACTTCTGTGTGTGAAAACCCTGGGAATGTATTTATGTATCTGCAGTTTGTGATCGTCAGTCCTTTGCCTGTCCGTACCGTCGGTATGTCAGCTGTGCTTGCAAATAGTTTTTTTATTGACTTGCCTCTTTTATCCATTTGAGGAAGTTGTCTGGTGCTGCTGTCATTTGACTTCATAAGTGTGTGTTCAGACAGAAAGTCAAGTGACCACTGCACTCTTGTGTTTACTCGCCACAAAGAGCCAAAGCAGCGACAGCACAGACGTTACATCTGTGTGTGTTCGGCTCATCTTCTGACTGATCTCAGAAACTATTTAAACTCCTCCACACGTCGTACTTCACGTCTTCTCACTTCACGATGCTCTAATTGCGACTTCCCGCTGACTCCGTGCGCCATAACACGACCTCCAAAATCCACTTTGCATTCTGTCTGACGCTCTGTTCTGTGATTAAAGCCCCTGTGAGAAAGATGAGCACAGTTTGGCTTTGACAACTCTGACCCGCGGAGACTCATCTATGATAAACAGGCTCAAATCAACACAGACGGCATCATGTTTAATCACCATTGTCTCGTTTCTTTTTCATCAGTATAGTTTGCTATTGATCGGGGATGTGAATCTTGGTCTCATGATTTGTGTGTGCAAAACATTTTGTAATTGCATGAAGTGGTTTTACAGTTGCTTTATAATACAGATTGTTGTAAGCAATTTTCTGTTGAGGACAGTCTCTTCAAACAACATCTGCAGAGAGAAGTTCATACACTCGGGTTTCTCTCCCCGAGTTTGCAAATAATTCATGCGGTTTGCTTCGGTGCTGCTACGAGCTGATTCTCAGACCAACTGATTTACAACATTTAACGAGCTGAGCCGAGTCTGGAGGTGTAACTGCAGCGATGGGAGCTCTGCGTCCTCTCCGCTGTGATGGCGAATAGATCTCATTCGGATGGGGATGGATGAGGCTGCGAGCGGAGTCGCTGCAGCACGGCCGCATCACCATTTGTTTTCATTACGCAGCTGAAACAACCTCACCGGATGGAGAGACGGAGGAACAGTATAGATTTTGTGGAGTGCGTCATTGTTCACGTGTGAAGACAAAAAAAAAAAAAAAAAGCTGCTCTCGGCCTCGTGTCCACACTTCTCCTTCTGACCAGCTGATTCATGTGCACGTAAAAGCTGCAGGTTAAACTGAGACTTCAGCAGAAGCGACTCGCGGCACGTCTCACACGTCGACAGCCGAGGGTCCGTTTTAACCACCTCTCTGTGATTTCGCCATCGAACCGTCTCAGGAGCTTCCCGAGGGCCGGAGTTAGCGGCAGCCCATTCTCCTCCCAGTAATGTGTTTGTTGTCCGTGGACAGGCTTTGTGATAGAGTTCTACTCTCTGGGGATGAATCTTCTATTCTTAACCGCAGGCAGACAGACACTTGAACACAAGTGAAAAAACATGGACGACAATTGTTTTTATTTTGGAGCGAGACAACAGCAGACACTGTGAAGCCTTCAGCCGCGCGTCGAGGAGAAATTCCCTCAGGTGCTTCGGTGTCAGTCGAAAAAGTTTGCACTGTTTTTCACTCTTATACCAGTAAGTGTGACATTGTGTAGATCGGAAAGAGACAGAAAGACTCGGGTGGAAGTTTACACGACAATAGCCATAAAAAAGGATCAAGCTTGGATTCATTCTTGGTGTTCACATGTTTGTGTTGCAGGAAGATTCAGAAAACAAGGTGTCGCTGTGTTGAAGATTAAATATGAAGTCCAGTTAGTTCGAAGGCTCGTGAGATGCCAAAACACTGCGCGACTTTTTACAATGACATTTTAACATCTGAAGTTCCCGTCGTTCAAACATCTAAAAACTCACTCAGGTTTTGTGCCACACACTCGAGGAGCCGTACGACCTGCATCAACAAATCGATGCTCGCTGAGCAGCAGAAGTTAGTTTGACGGCGACCTGGGGACGGCGTGACGTGAATGTGCAGCAGCGGTTCCTCCTGATGAGTGAAGGTTAAAAACATCTGGGCTCTGATTGGCAGATGGCGACAAACTAACCTGATTGGAACAGAGCGAACCTGCTGAGTGGGGCAGAACGACGTGTGAATCCAAATGAAGCGCAGACCTGCGGAGAGCTGCCGGCCTTTCTCCTCCTCTACCTCCACAACAAACGAGGACAGTCAGGATTTAAATTTAACAGCCTTGCTTTTGTCAAAATATTGCAAAAGCTTTTTTTTTTTTTTTTTTTCTTCCAAAATGAATTCAGTTAAACAGCTCCACAAAAGGTTGAAGGGATGAAACCAAAACAGACAAGAGAAAACAGTAACAGTGCTTTTACATTAATGCATGAGGAATAATAATCTAATGGTAGAATATTTCATAGTATAACAGACACATTTTACTGCATCGAGTACTTTCAGCTTTCACTTGTTCAGTGCAGGACTTTTCACATTGTGGTATTTGTACTTTTACTCAAGTAAAGGATGTGAATACTTCCTCCACACTGCGAACATTTAAACCGTCTAACAGCACAGTGAATTGCCATCTACAGTAGATTTATTCTCTCGGTGCACTTGACTGAAAATACTCACAAGGGCGCATGTGAGTCTCAAAAGATTTCAGCTGAAATAAGAATTAAAGCCCGAGGCTTAACTTATTTGCCATGACATTATGCAGAACTACGGGGATAGATATGATTGATTGACTCAGGCTTATCCTTTCAAGTGCGTGGGCGCTTATGAATCTCAAATATTGGTGGATTTCACGGATAACCCCGACACTCCGGCTTCACGTCACGCTCAGCTTTATCGCTCTCTGTGGATTTGTGCCACTACAGGTCGAAGAACCTCAAGGAGCAGTTGATGAAATTTCATGAAAGAACAACGAGGAGTTAGTCACGCTGCTATACTGGGACACGTGGGAAAGTGGATGTGCCCCCCTCCGGTTAGCTCATACTGTGTCAGTGTGAGAGAGAGACCCCCCAGATGTCTCATTAGGTATATCATTAGGGAGACAGCTGGAAGGGGGTGCAGACAGCTGACACGGGGCTGCAGGGGCTGGATTAGCTGTGACTTTTTGGACGGGTGGGGGTTTGTGGGACGTGTTCAGATCTCATGTCCAGAGTTTCAGGGTCTCATGTGATATCCCACAGAGGCGGTGGAGGGAGACGTGCTCCGAGCTTTGACTTAAAAATGACTCTATCAACGTGCACATTTTAACTCCCTGACTGCAAATCATATATACATGAGATAGATTTTGGGTGGAATATCAAATATCACACTGTCAAATACCAACATATCAAAACATATCAAACCTCTCCTGCAGCATAATCTGCTTCTCAGTCATTGATCTGTATGTTTCAAACACAGTTTCTCCACAACATAGTATAATTACATCCATCTTGTCGTCAAAAACTCTGAAGCTTCACTGAAAGGAGTTCTGTGAAAACCTTTCAGACCATTAAGCAAATTAATGAAACCTTAAGGATGCTTGGAAATGTAGACAATACACATTTAAACTAATACTAGCTGTGATTCTAAGTGATTAACAAAATGGGCTAAAAACATAAAAACAAAGACTGAGAGCAAAGTAAGTAATTGCAAATATGAAAGTGCTCAAAAAAGTAAAAATCCTGGATTGAAAATAACCACATTTTCAGCAATAAGGACTTAAAGGCACCAAGGGAAGAAAACTGCAAACCAGTAAACATGGATGAAAACATTTCTGCTTTTAAAATACTTTTAAAAAAATCAGCTTGGCAACATTTTAAGGAAATTCATTCAACACATTTGAACTCAACAATGCACAAGTGGAGCTTTAGTGAGAAACACTGAATGTAAATACTGTTTGTTTACAATAAAACTTCAGACACCTTTAAGTTCAGTGCTTTAATATTTTTACTCGACGGCTGGACGGAGATGAAACTTGGTTCATGGCTCCTCAAGAAGCATTAAATGGTCTCAGGATCCCAAAAATCATCAATATAATATATTCGAAAAGTTCCATTCAGTGCAGGCAGGATAAACGAACCGGTGAACACGGCGTTTAGAGAAGTCACGATGGATAAATGAGGCGTTAAAAGTGCAGCGTGATGAACGAACAGACGAGGTAAACATTCATGTTGAGCAGCTCTCGCTCTCTCCGAGGCCTCAATACTTCACCCGTTAACGCTCCGCGTTGACTCATGGATCACTCACGGCTAAATTATAGGTTTGCCTTTGCTTGTGCAGTCGATGGGGAAATTAATGACGTAGCGAGCCGCAGTTAAGACTTTTTTTTTTAACCGATGATTCGTTTACGGCCTAATATGCTTTTCACATTAAAACATGACACGTTGCTCTATTGCATCTCTGGCTGCAAACCACAGGGATAAAATACGCTTTCTGTGTATGTGTTATGTAGAGTGATATATGCAATCCAGTGTCGCTAACGGCTAAATCTGAGAAGCAGATTTTCTGTGTGGCAGCTTTGCAAATGTAAATATGTCAGTGTTTCTCTGTTCAGGACTGTACACTGGAGAAATTAACACATCCTGGAAACTTACAGTGGACAGATAAAACATGGCTCCTCTGTGCAGTGGGATGTAAAATCTGGGCCTCGGACATGTGCAGCTTCAGTTCGCAGCCACTGTGATGCCTGAGCATGAAACTGAAAGCAAACACATGGAGCTGTATTGGTTGTTAGGAGAGTCAGTAATGAAGAGTGATGTTGCACAGTTCAGCCTTCTCTCCTCCACTTTCTGTTACTGTGTGAATCTCTCAGCATGATTTTTTTTATTGGTCTTCATTATGGGCAGAAGACAACGAGCCTCTTAAACTATCTACTCAGCCAAGAGTAATAGTAATGAGTTATAGTCTCACTACTACGACTCTCTGATGCTGAAAAAGACAGAAATCTCCTCTTGTTGTACTAAAGAACTGACTAATAGAAAGAAGCACAGTGACAGATTTGTAGGACACACAAAAGCAAGAGAGGCCTGAAAGGTTGTGGAATAAACAACAGAACTGAAATGGAAAAGCACAGCATGAGTTTGTCAAAGTCAGAACAGTCGACAGTCGGGAGAGATCACACATGATGCATCGATCCTCTGAGAAACAAAAAGTGATCTTATGCACTTGTTGTACCAAGAAACACATCTTGTGAAAACTATGCAAAAACATTTTAAATTCCAGATTTTTAGGGCCACAAAGGCAAGAAAGGCCAGAAAACTTGTGCGGTAAACCAATGAAATAAGATTGGAAAAGTACAAGTAGGAATAAAAGTTAGCTCATTGTACAGTTATGTCTTGAAGAAAACCCGCAGCACAAATGTATGTGATGAACAAGGGAGTGTGATAATTGTAAGAACAGCAGCGGGGGGGGGGTCGGGGCTTTACATTCTTGGGGTATTGCATTTTGCCGCACTTATGCTCCCTCAACAATGTCGAGCCTCATCGGGGCCACAATCCTCAGCGACCACGGGGGCCGAGCGGGGCGACAGCTGCCGGGACAGAAAAACAACGGACGCCATTTTACTCCATGTGAACTCGGGAGAAATTCCTGGAATGGCCGTGATGGTAACGTGCTCCTATAAGGTTACATAATGAGGGCGCTTCATAAACATAATCTCCGCTTCCGTTTCCTTCCTCTTCCCTCGATTTCACCTTCTCGTCCCCCGCCCGCGGACGGCCTCGCGTTCTCGCCGCGTTGGATCCGTTTCCCACCCCCCGCCGCCTTTGACATATTTCACATGATGACTTTGGACTGTGCTTACACAGCTGCTGTTTGATTGCAGTTGTGATTTTGCTTTTGCACATTATTGTGTGTTTTTGTGACGACGGCTCAGCCGGAGCCATGAAACAGTAAATATCTATAATCCCTGACGTGATCCAGGGCTGAATGATGATTTCTGACCGTTCACCAAAAAGACCCTGAGAACTCGTTTTCTCATAATCAGCTTCTTATGTTGAACTGACTGTTTTTATGTTCTGTTGTTTTTATATGTCGGTTTTCATGTGAAGCATCGGTGCAGTTTCTTTATCATAAAGCACTTTGAGCTGCATTTCTTACAACACAAATAACGTTAGTATTAGCCATTAAAATCTTCATTTTTCAGAAAAAAAGTTGTAAATGAATGAGAATAAAATTGTTAATTTACAAGAATAAAGTTGTAATTTTAGTCTTTGCCATTATGTTATTTTGAAGGGGAATATTAGAGGAGCAGCCGCCTGCGTGAAAATGAAGAACGTGGAGCATCTTGTGAACTTATGAGCGACTTTAGTTTTCACAAATATCTGAATGTGTCATGTTTTCGAAGAGCGGCACATTGTTTTCTCGTAAGATTGGAAACCAGGTTTTTAACGGGACTCAAAAGTTCTAATTTCCACTTTGATGACACGGTTGGCACTTCAGCCTTCAGGAGATGAATGCAGTCGGCAGATTGACGTGAAAATTACCGAGCACATTTCATACCAGCGATGGGACGGTCGCTCTAGATTCTGATGACCCAGTTGTTTTTCTTCAAACCCCAGTTTACAGTTTTGGCTCTGCATGTTAAAGCTGTTTGTTCCGTCTGGGATGTAATAAACATGGCAGCGATCTGAGGTCATCACTGGGCCTTTAGACATAAAGTCTCCAGTTTAAAGAACATTTCATGGTCACATTTAGTAAAAAACCAGGACGTCATCGTGGTTTTATATCAAATCTTCGGTCTTAAATGTCAGAGCGAAATTTTAAAAAAGGTTATTTAACCAAAACTTCCTGTTGAGCGTAACACTCTCTCTCTTCCCGTCCAAATTTCGTATATTGTACAAAAAGCCACTTGACCGACAGTGTTGACAGCACGAAACACAATCCTGTAACAGAAGAGAGCGACGGCACATGTTTTCCACAACACGGCGAAGGCAGCGGTTCACGTCTGCTCCATAAACAAGCAGGACGGGCCTCGGCGCAGAGGTCTGTTTACGGGCGCTCGTCCTCGGCTCTGGCCTCCTCTGCCTCCTCTTTGTTTCCTGGAGTGCTTGGAGTGGGTGTTGTATGAAAAGGCCTATTTAAAAAGGACCTGAGGGACCCTCGGCTCTCCCCAACAGCTGCCCAGCTGTGCCCCTCGTCGCCCCCACGACCCCGACCGCTCACCAAAGCCTCGACATCACAGCAGAAATGCGAACAACAGCGCCAGCAGCTACTGTACCGCTGCAATGAAAGGAGCCTCTTTCTGCTTCTCAGGGTGATGCGAGGGTCAGTTTTCAATCTGTGTGAGGTTACAAGCTCGGCCTCATGAAAATATACTCTGACACTTTCTGTCTGCTGCTGAAATTAAAAAAAAATAAATAAAAGTTCCTTTGAGTGTGATGCAATGTGTAATGAATGTTAATCAGCGGATCAAAAAAAAAAAAAAAAAACTGCATCTCCGAGCTGAAACATGGATTTAATACCACCCTGCCTCTCCTCTCCCTGCATGCATTGTGTCGCTGCTCCCGCCTCGCCCTCCAGATCCTCCCCTCTTCCTCCCCCCGCCCTCGTTCTCCTCGGGCCGGAGCGGCAGATGAAAGGGAGAGCGAGCGAGCATGAAAGGCAGCGTCTTGGCAGTCGAGTTGACCTCCAGGCTTTTCTGCTCTCCTGCGTTTTTTTTTTAATCCGTACCCTCCCACCCATTCACCTGTAAAGCCCTCCACCTCTCCATCCTAATGCCCGTCTGCTCCTCCGACAAACCCCACAACCTCTCCTCCACGTCTGCGGGTGGGATGGAGAAGCTGGAAGGAGGGCGATTAAGACTCCTGCATCCTTTTATTTCATGTTTTGGCACCAGAGGGAGAACTTTAAAATCTGCTGGTGGAAGCTAATGGGCAGCTTTTATTTTTAAAGCACAGTTTTGTAAATCGCAGAGGGGACGTTAAAGTGTGTTGTCGTATTTTAGTGCTTATCCTTCTGCCGATAAGGAAAGAGGATCAGGGTGTGAGGGGGATGAGGATTAGTGTTTATAAGAGGTTGAGTGAAAGTTGCTGATCTGAGCCCGTCGCCTTCGGACACACCTGAACTGATGCAGGTTGATCAAAAGGTGAAGGATGGAAAACTGACTTATGGATCTATTATAGTATAGACTTTAGACCTATTAGTCTAATAGTATGAGTGTGCATCCACACGTCCAATATTTATATTATGTTTTGTTTTTCCAAGAGTCTCAACATCAGAGTCATATTCTTCAAGAGTCTTGTTCATAATAAAAACACAATTTACGCAAGAAACAGCAACAGGAGACACATTACAAAAAGCAAGACGCCCTATGAATGAAAAGTCATATTTCAAAAGACCTTCACATTAAAAAGTTGCTTTGTCTCCTGTCTTCAGAAGTCAAAGTGTTTTTGAAAAATAATACAATAACACTTGTTTCAGAACGTGGTCGGCTGCTGTTCTCGGTCAAAAGACTCGAATAATTTTATAGCAACAAGGTGGTGAACAAACAGGAGCATTTAACAGCTAAAGAACCAGGTATTTCCTGCATGATAATTTAATGTTTGATCATCAGCTTCATTGATTCTTGTAAATATCTGCTGATTCTGAATTTGATGCAGCAACACGTTTCAAACAAAAGACTGTGAAAGTTGTGGACTGATCCAAAAACACCTGTTTGGATCCTTCCACAGGTAAACAGGTTCATTGGTAACAGGTGATAGGATCATGATTGGGTCTGAAAGGTTCATCCTGGAAAGACTCAGTCGTTCACAGCGAGGATGGAGAGAGGTTCAACACTTTGTCAACACATGGTTGGATAAAGGAGATGAATACATGGACTTGAACACAGTGTGTTTGTAAGTGACTGCATTCTGTTTGATTCATATGTTACATATTGTCCCAGCTTTTTTGGAATCAGAGTTGTAAAAGGAGAGTCAACACCTGAAAATAGGAAACCGTTGGCTCCAACTTTTTATAAAACGGTGATTTCAACATGTGCTGCCCCCGTGTGGCCAGAAGAAGAGCAGGTTTAAGAAAAGAAAGGGTGATATATTTATCATCTGAATGAAAAGTTGAAAGACAAGACGTCATTATTTGAGAACAGCACGATGCAGCTGGCGAGCAGCAAAGGAAGTTTAACAACTGGATGAACTCGACATCCAATCACTACAAAGCACCTGTCAGCCCTGTCGGTTGCCAGGCAACAGCTCGCCTCAACCCTCTCCTCCACTTTATTCAGATCATCCGTTTTATTTTTTTTTTCCTCTCGCACACGCCCTGAAAACTAACCTGGCGTTCTGCTTAGCAAAGAGCTTTTCATGACCTCGGGGACAGGTGTCGTTTTTACCACAGCGAGACGCGGAGCTGCGTTCGCCGCCGCTGGTGAGGACGGTTTCAGCTCTGAGGCTAACCAGGCTGCAGAACCAGAGCGTTTCTCTCTCTCCTTCCTTTCATAGAGACGAACAGCGAGGCGCTAACAGCCATAAGAAATCAGGCATGGAATTATTCAAAAAGCAATTCAGTGCAAACAGTGGGGAAGATATGGAGCGGGCCTTTCACTGAGGCAGGCACCTACTGAAAAACACCCACAACCCCCCTCTTCATTTCACCCTGCCACTGATTAAATGTTGGAGCTCCAACACTCAGGCTGTGACTTTTCAGCACATTATTCACCCCATTAACAAGCCTTCATAATTCTGTACAGAAAACACACGATGTGCAGAAGCTTCTGACCAAACTTAAGTCAAATTTTCACTGTTTTTATCCAAATGTCTGAAAGATCTGTTGCAGCAGAGTCATTAAAGTTAATCAGCCATTTTGTGTTTGATTTATGACTTCGTTTCAGTCTCTGCTGTGGTTTCCTGTGCTGGTGGACGTCACATGCGTCGAGACGTGCAGATGATAGTTTAATGTCATTATTCTCAGAGCTTCTGTTGTAAAAAGGTTTGATCAGCGCGTGTGGCTGTTTCATGTTAAATGTCTTGTGAAGCGAGCCCACAGATTGAAGACAGCAGCCTCAGATATAAAGCTCAACATTCAGGTCGAACAACAGGCTGGCAGTCAGATAACAGACACAGTAACAGGAGCCGCTCGAGTCCATCTGACGGGGCTCGGTGCAAAGAGCTGCCTTTATGCCTCCGGCCTGATGAGCCAACGAGGAACAGCTGAGCGGGCAGCCGGTGGCGGGGCCGATCAGCTGATGAGAGGCAGGTGTGCAGGAGAAGGAAACCTGCCAACGGCCTTTCTAATCTGCTTTGTGCATTGTATCTGCTTTTTAACGCACTTCACCTAACGCACACTTCTTGTTGACGTGACGTATGTGATGTGCTGCCGGGCGTGATTTCATACAACATGTGAACTTTGAACCAACTCTGGTAGGATGCGTATCAGGCAAAATGCATGTTAATTATTGTACAGGTCTGTTGCAGAAAATAAATTGTGGTGAAGTGAATAAGCAGCATGATGTAAAAATGCTCACATGTCAACATAGAAACTATAAATAGAGATATAACGTCCTGGACTGATGTGTGTGTGTGTGATTAAACTTAAGACTTGAGCAATGGTCTGGTCTAAACATTTTGTGGTGGTTAGTGACAGAATGAACAAACATGAAACTACTATGAAAAATCAGTGAACCATCAAAATACTTATTTATACAAATGAACTTATTTTGTAGGAGACAGGTTGGTCAGAGACGTGATGCACGACTTCACAGTGTTCGACAGTTTGCTCTTGTTGCTCTTGGTTGCTGCTGTAGTTTGATCACGACTCCAGTCAGATGAAGTAAATTTGGTGCTCGGGTTTAGAATCATGAACACTGTTGTGAGGGACGTTAAGGGAAAAGTGTGTCCATGTGACATGAGTGTGTCGAGTGCCAGCTCCTATCTTCATATCAAACAAACCCAGGCTTGTCTGTAGTTTGCATATTACAAAAACAACACAGAACACAGTTTGTCTTATTTGTCTTAGAGATGCTTTCAAATCATCGTCACATGTCTTCTTCCTTCTATCTTGTTTTTACTAATGTTTCTTTGCCGGAGTCTGAAAACTAGACAAATTGTCGTTTCTGTCTGTGGAAACGTGACCTCATCGCTGCTGGGTTTGTGCCACATCTTGTAGAAATGTGTTTGTCTGACTTGACTAATCGACTAATGTCGTCTGTGACTTTCTTTCAACTGCCACTTTTTGGATCCTCACAACATGATCTGAAACAAGTTTTGGTGTTTGTGCAGCCAGAGACGGAAAAACAATGTCGTTTTCTTCGCAGACATGAATTTCAAATTAAAAAACAAATGGCCAGGAGAAGCATATTTTGAAGGAGAGACTAATTACAGTGTGATGCAACAGGGAAAAACAGCTACTCAACATTTGGTTTTCACTCCGTCCACAAACAAAAACCAGGAAAACAAACTCATTTGTTTGCGCATTATTTTCTCCATCAGTTAAGCGAATGAGTCAAAGTTCCAGATGCCGAGATAATGGCGACCCGGTCGTCTGTGGTCGGATGAAAGGTTGAGCAGGTGGCGGGCGTTTGTTGATACGGGAGCGAGGACGTCAGGAGGAACGTTCCAGATGTGGTAATTGTTCACAGTTGAAAGAAAAAAAACGGGGGGAAGGAAAAGAAGGCGAAAAGCAACAAGCAGAAGAAGAAGGAGGTGATGAGAGAGGGAGGAGAAGAAGAAAGCTCAGAGTTCTCCAACCTTTCTTCATCTTCTTTATTCTCATCGCTTCCTTTCTCTTCTTCTTATCATCTGCCTTCACTTTGACATATTTTCCCATCTGATCCCCGCTTTCTCATTTTTAGCCTCATGATGTGATTCATGTCAGTGTCGGTCCGGACTGAGAGCAGCTGCAGGATGGAGAGCACAATGATTCTGCACAGACGCTCACGGTTCCCAGAGGATGAATCGAAATGACTTTAGTGCATCTTTGACTTTTCCTGCTGGAGAAGTCAGAGACGCAGCAGCAGCTCAGAGTTTCTATGAAATATCCCGAAATATAAAAGATGGATCAGCACAACATTCTGTGCAGACACCCACAGTTTGCAGACAGTATCTAACTGACTGTGTTGATCTCCTTTCTCTTCTTTCAGCGAAATGTGGTCAGACGTTCATGTTTCCCTCAGGATGAACTGTGATCATCTTGTTTCTCCTCCAGCACCAACAACAGCTCAAACATGTCGTTTGTCCAGTGCATTCGTTTTCTTCCTGAAGTCTTCCTCTGTCCATTCTTTCACTCCACATTCTCCTCTTCCTCTTCTCTCTCTGATTTTTCTTTCCCTCCTTTTGCCTCCATATCTCACCTCTTTTTCAGATCCTTGTATTCGCGACCTTCTTCCTTGTCGTCTTTCTCTTCCTTTACCTCTTCTCCTCTTCTATCTTCATCTCCTCCTTGTCCTCTTCATCCTTCTTGCCTTCACTCTGAACTCCTCTCCTCTTCTCCATCTTTCCTCCTTTTGTCTGTTTTGACATCCCTCTCCTCCCCTCCTCTCTCCTCTCTCTTTCCATCCTGCCTCTTCTCTTCCTCTCGCATCCTCCTCTTCTTCTCTGCTCATGTCTCTGTGCACTGCTGCCTCCAGGAAGTGCCCTGTCAATGGGGGCCATTGAGCTCGCCCCGCTCCGGCCCGGTTGGGCCCCTCTGGCCCCGTCAACAGTTGTCTCGGAGAGGGACAGCGGCCGCCAGAGCTGGCCGTCCTCCCGCCGCGCTCCTTTGACTCGGCCCGGGCCGAAGCTGCCGCCTGCTTCCAGCCCAAACAGGCCGGTCCGGAGCCAGCGGCTGGTGGAGGATGTGTGTGTGTGTGTGTGTGTGTGTGTGGGCTGCTGAGTTGGCCGAGCTCAGTGTCACAGCACAATAAACCCTCCGGCTGGGACGGACTGTCTGACTGACGAGTGGAAGCAACAAGATTTCTGTGATTTTTGTGTTTGGCTTCATTTCGACACGATGCAGGAAAAAATAAACATTTTCTTTGTTATATTATATTTAATACCACGTGTGGTGAAATGATGAGACGCCTCCTCATCTGAGTCGGCTGAATGTTTAAAGGCAAAATACAAAATCACTTTTTTAAACAAACAGATCAATCAAGCACACACACACAGTGAAGAACAGTATGGAGATTATAAAACACCCTGTGTCATATAGATGCACACACACTTACATGAAAAGTGAAAGTCTGCACTTTAATCTCAGTCCTCTTTCTTCAGATCCAGAACAAAAAGAAAACAAAGCAAAGCTACTTTCTGACCACATTGTGCTGTAATTACACATTGAATGTATGTTTGTTCTTCCAGGCTTCAGCCCTCACTGACCCTGAACACAGTAAACACATGGATGAACGCATGGATCTATATAATTTCACTAATCAGTCGCAGCCTTTGTTTCTGAGAGAGAAAGTCAGAAATATGAGATTTATATGATTTTGCTCTCCTTTTAAATACAAAGATGGAGCCTGCACATAATAGTGAAGTGACAGCATATAGAAACTATGCTCAGAGCCGCAGAGGCCTCTCAAGAAGAGAGAGCGAGATGTGTGTGATTTTGTTTGGCTCTTCTTTGGCGCGATGTAGGAAAACACACTGCAACTGTACGAGTGCATGTGATACTATAATTACGCAATGTACAAACGACAGTATGTAATTATGCTATAAACCACAGCCTGCGGTTTCTTTCAACACGGGAGAAAAAATGGGCAAAGACTTCGGTGCCTTTTCTTCGCTCTTCCTTGCCGTGCAGCTGCGGAGGGAGGAGAGAACTTTACGACCAATGTGAACAAGTCGGTTCAAACTTTTTGGATATTGCTCCCTCGTTACACTTCGTCCCCATGTATATGAATTCATGCAGAGAGGTGAGAGGGTCGGCCTGCTCGCGGATATGGACTAGACCTTCCTGGTGACAGTTGTAGAAGTTAGCAGCCTCCCACCAGTTGCAAACTGAAGTCGTGTTGGTTCGTGATCGGCCTCTCGGCCTGTGTGAGCGCAGGCATCACTGTTGTGTATGTGGGTCATGCAACAAACCGCAGTCACGACTTTTTGTTTTTTTTGTTGTTAAGACACAAAGACAACAAGATTTCTCTGCTTTATTTTTGCTCTGCTTTTATTTACATGCAGCAAACCGCACTGTGAACGCATGAATGTGAGCTTATAATAACCATGTATACATTGCACTGTGTAATCACACACACCGCAGCTGTGCAGAGTCTGTTGTTTACAGAAATAAGTACATTTATGGCTCAGTTCATGCTCGTGTTTGAAGCAAATATATGAGTGCATGTAACACTATACAGTATTTACATGCTATGTAGGCCAGGCAGGAAACCACAGGTAGTGCCTCTGTTGTTGTGTGTTGTTTTAAAGAAAGAAGCAAAGATTTGCAAGATGTTGGCAAAACAGGACTGACAGGAAACGTGTCCTGAAGTGCAGACTGAATGTTCATATGAGAGCGTGTAATAATATGTTTACAGCAGCTGCAGACTCTGATACCTGATGTAGAACTACACAAAGGAAAATCCATCCTTTGCTTTTGTTTGCTTTGTCACGTTGAAAGGACGAGAGCGAGGGCGCCCCAGAATACTTAATGCTCCGTAATCACTTTGAAACACAAGGACGTAACACCGGGACGCGTCACCAGCCTCTGACTGATGTTTCTATATGGGAAGAAAAGACAATGACTTTATCTCACTTTGCTTTGAGATACAACAAAGTAGGAAAACAAGAAGGATGGAAAGTAAATGAAACTCCTAAATACTGTGTAATCACAATAACACTGCAGGAGGAATAAAACAACCACAGTGGAAACACCTGCAGTCTGATGGGAAGTGAATGAAACCATCCTTAAATACACCGACGTTTAATCACTGTATATAACAACATGACTGCTCTGTATGTGGCTTATGGTTTGTATGCACGGGACAATGAAGCTCAACTTCAGCCTCTGCAACTCACAAATGAGGCAGATTATCTGTAAATATCTTTTGCATCTGGACAAAAGTATGTGGACACATCTGTCTCGTCAGCTGGTCTGAGTCTCCTTTTTCTTTCATTGAGCTGCACAGTTCCAGTCAAGATAAATCTTACTGCGACAACATACAAAGATATTTGAGAAAATAGTGTGTTTCCAACTTATTTAAATATTAGATGATCAGAAATTGGCAAATAAGAGAGTTTATACTTGAAACACGTGTCATCACACATGTTCTGTGTCATGTTTGAGTATCTGTATTTTATCAGTAGTCACTTTGTGGCTGATTGTGATGCTAATGGAAGCAAACCTTCAGTCAGTCCAGGACAGTAATTCAAAGGCTTTCTGGCAATTCACCTTACAACTATATAACTACTATGATTTGTACATTTGAAAACACCTGCATATGTTTACTTATATAATGTCATTGCCTTTAGTTTACTAGAACGGTTTCCTTTGATCTATATTTCATATTTTCAGGTCAGTTTTCTCCATCAGCTGAAATAAAGCTCAAACCCACTCTGCCGTGATGCGCTGGGTTTTACCATCACTTTAATTGAGCTCCTCTGACGGTGCTGGCGGTGCTTTCCGACACCGCAGCTCTGTATTGATCGCAGAGAACAATGGAGACCTGAAGGGCCTTTGTAGTCTGGCTCCTGACAAAGGGCCCGGCGCCGCTCGGAGACGGATAGAAATGCAGCGTGGAGCACAGAGCCGCCGGACTCACCTGTCACTGCACGGCGAGCGGCGTTTAATCTCCCTCGCAGCTCATCCATCACACGCTGACAACACGGGAGACAGCAGCTATGTTTACATGCACACAGTGTTCACTTCTTAACCCGGTTACTCGAGCGTTATCAATTTTTAGTCTCGGGGACAAGTAGCCCTTTCAGTAAATAACACGAGAAAGCAATTTATTCCTGCAGCGGACGGATCTCTGCAAACATCTAAATGCTGAGAAACATTTTCTAAAGGATAATTCATTTACATGCACAGAAGCAGATCAATGCAAATAAATGTCATAACTCTGAATAACCTTGCTGGGCTCATAATTTAATTATGGGTCGCAGGTAGATTTGGATGTCAATAAAACAGCATGGGAAGCGAGCAGAACCTGCTGCCATGGGAGTCCTCATTTATTCTCCCTGTCGGCATTAGAGGAAGCCTCGCTCGCCGAGGGAGCCCAGGCCTTTCATACATTTCATGGAGCGGACTCAAAGCAGACAGGAATATTCTATTAACAACGGGGAAACTCAGTCCCACAGCATCAAAAGTTCATGTAAAGGTCTGACAGCTTAACCTGAAAAATACTTTATGTTTGACCAGCAGCAGGTGCTTGTTTACTGCCACTTCCAAAAGGCCCCAGTAGTAAATGCCACAGTGCTGTTTGCATTTCTTTTCCCTTAAAGGTATTAATTAAAAAGCTGCTAGAGGTGGACAGAGCTGTCAATATCTGTATCTCTGTTCGACCAACAAAATGATCTCTCAAGTACGTTACATACTGCCAACGAGCTCAATCCATCATACACGATTAGTTGATCTATGTGTTGCATCAATAATCTAAATCGCTGACGTAACTTAAAATGGGAACTATTTCAGAATTGTTGTTAAGGTCAGTGCTTGACTCACGTTGCTCTGGATGAAACATAATGTTCATAGTGTGCATGTGTGACCTGATGAGTCAAAGCTTCTGCTTCACGTTCAGTTCCTCCAGAGCAAAGTCTCTAAAGTCAACAACGAGAGATGCAAAAAGGCTGATTTGCAAACTTGCAAAAGCCGGACAAGTTTGGCCAAACTGTTAAAAAATACATGAGCTGTGCTGTTATTCTGCAGCATAAATAAGCGTCTTTCATCATGCTTACAGGATGCTGGCTGATGGCAGCACTGTGGGAACGACGGGGGGTGATGTTTTCATCCCGTTGTGTTATTGATCTGTTTGCAGGATGAGATCAGATTTGGCTGAACGGACGCCCTCGGTCCAATGATGAGTCATGTTTAATTTGCTTGGGATGCATAAGACTCGCTGCGGAGGGAGGGAAGAGGAAAGAGAAAATGAAATAAAACATGAAAGTTATGCAAAATAACAGAAAGTCAAATTTTGACTCAAAACTTTAAGATAGGAAGTTGAAGCTATCTCATAATTTTCATTCAACAAGTCCACGTTGGTAAGTCACTTTGTCAATAAGTCAAAATGATGAGCTCATGATTCAAAACTATAATTGTAAGAAAGTCCTTTTTTTTACTTCTGTGTAAGTTAAGTCAATTTTAACGTATCAATTGTAAGTTAAACTCATAATTTTAACTCACCATCAGTATTTTTATTTTCATCCTGTGTAACTCTTTATCTGTATCTATCTCCCACTGTTTACAGATCTCACAGTTTAGAAATAGTTTTCTTACAATGATCTATGAAGGAGACAAATCTGAATAAACCTCATTCTGTTCCTTCACCCGTCACAAAGGGAAAGATGTCGATCTAAAACTGTGATGCCTGTTTTTCCAGTTTTCACTTTTCATTTTGTGTCAATCGTCGACACCAAGGTCGTGCGATTTAACCCGATGACGTCATCGTGCGTCAGCTTCTGTGAAACTATCCTCCGCCGCCGTGAACTTCCTGTTCACACCTGCTGCCCGCCGTGGCCCCGGCCCGCCCGGCCCTGAGCACACGGACCGCCCGGCCCTGAGCACATGGACCGCGTGAGCTCTGTCTTGACGGCAGCAGCTAAGTTTCACAGGCCCACTTTAAATTCCACATCGGTAGCGTTGTGTTACCTCGGTGTCATCAGTCATGTTCATTTCTGGCTCATGAAGAAGGAGGAGGAAGTGTGTTTGACTGTGTGTGTGTGTGTGTGTGTGTGTTTTCTGAACACTGTGCAAGGTCGAACTAAAATGTGAAAAGTGAGAGTGAGAAAAAGAGACGTATTGTCGGTGCTGTGTGTTGTTAAGTTTGTCATTGATGCTACTTTCTAGGTCAGACGTCTGGTGAGAGGGAGATTTGTACTCTCAGCGGGGCTACCTGCAACTTAAGGTTATAAAAATAAAAGAGCAGGGGCGAGAGAGAGAGAGAGAGAGAGAGAGAGCGCTGTCTTTCTTTGTTGTTTACCTTGAACGTGAGATGGGAGACAGTTTTCACATGTGGAACCATTTTGCTCGGCCTAATGACGCCTAATTTCATGGCAAATAAACTAAACAATGATGCCTTTGAGCCGCGCTCCATTTGTGCAGCATTGCAACGAGACAAAATCGCATTCTTTTCCAGTTAAAGTGCAGCTTAAATGTTCCTTTCTTATCTGCCGATCGACCTGCGAGTGCACTGTTTGTTGTTGCGATTCAGTTTTCAGGTCTGACGTCTGGAGCCTCGACACTTCGTCTAGTTAGAGATTTATTTGATGATTGGCAACCTGGTCATTTGAGAGTGAACAGGCTCAGCAGTGAAGATTTTTAAACCATCAACTGAAGATAAATGACAGATCTTTATAAATGTATGGAAATAATCTGATGGAGGAACTGTATTGGAGCACAACGTCGCGAGCTCTGGGCCTGTGCAGCTCGTGTGAATCGAGGTTTATGGAGCGTGGACTTAATTAGCCCTCAGTCATCTTCTGTTTGCAGGAATTAGTTTTAACACATTTTTTGAGCAATATGCACCATTGAATTGTCGACACAGCGCCTCCTGGTGGCTTTCAGAGTGGCCTTCCTGTGCGCTGGCTGTAGACTGAGAAGAGAGCAACTTGCAGGAGCGAATCAGAGCTGCTGTGTTTTTCCTCCTGAAATTCATTTCCTGACCTTAAAAGTTGTTTAAGAGTTGTTTCGTGTAAATGATAGAAAAGGTTTGTTTGCATGTGTTTGTGTAACGCTGACCTGTGCACTTTGGTTTGTCAGCGGGCAGCAACATGTTGAAGTCCTCTTTCTTTTGCAAACTCAAGTGTTACATGAATATAACAAACATTTCTCACCTTAATTACGAACCAGGATGAATCTGTGTGAGATTGGTTCAGTTTGTGTTTGTGCAGAAAAGAAGCAGATTCTCATTATCCAGTAATTTCCCATGGAGCCACTGGGCAGCTGCAGCACCAGGACGGAAAAATAAAAAGAAAAGAATGCTAGATTTTATCTCCAGTGTGTTTGTATTAATATTAATGTATTCATAGAACTGTACATCAGATGGTTTCTCTTCCTCCGCTCTCTGTGTTTCATCTGTGAGAGAAAATTGTGCACATCTTTAACAAGTATTTTAAATATCCAGTTGGTAAAACACCCACTTCATCCTTCATGATGCACAGTCAGATGAATATTCATTGGATCTGTTGCCGGGTGCTTTGCTGCAACACTGTTAGATGTAACCAAAACATCAAGCTTCATCATTTGAAATCAGTCATCACACGAGCAAACACAGCAATTTAATGAAATGTGGAAGAGCTGAAGCTATAGATGGAAATGTCTTGTAAATTATGATTTGTTTGCACGACCTTTCTCACTGTAAATCACGAGGAGACGGACCAGAGGAATATAAAACACACCCCGCCCTCCCCCGCCTCGAGTCGCCCTGCGGAATGCCATCGAACGCTGAGACTGGGCACCGTGACCCGCACCAACATTTTTCCCTCATGATCGCACATCATGGGCGAAGATGTCAAAACAGCTCAGAGACGACTCTCAACAAGCAGGGCCTTCCCGTCACCCTCTAATCCAGCAATTAGAGACAAGGCCAGGGAGATGGAACAGATGGTCCATAAATGGGAATGGCAGAGCGAGTCCTGGCCGGCGATGGTATTCCTAATCTCTCCGAGGAGGACGACCAAGACGAGGAGGGGAGCAGCCACCCTGCAGCAGCTCGCACACTCAGGTCAAACCGTCTGATTCAGGAATCAGGATGCAGGGTTTCAGAGTGAAGAGGCTATAAAGCAAAAGCACGAGGCTCGTGGCAACTTCAACAAACAATAAGTGCTGCAAGGCTGATGAGGGAAAGTGGAAACAGGTGAGTGAGTGGGCGGGGAAGGTCAGGTGACTGAGGGTCAGGAGGGAGGGGCTGGATGTGGGAGTGAGAGGAGAACAGCTCCTCTGGTGGACAGGTAGGTGATGACAACGAAGAGAAGCAGGTTGTGACAGTATGACTGAGAAAGTCGCAAAATTTTTGACATTTGAGTTTTGTTTTTCATGACTGAATAAAACCAAAATCTTAAGCTTGTGGTCAAATGCACAGCTCATGAAACATCAGCTTGCACAACATATTCTGTATCTTCTATCACTCATGAAAGGTTCACCAGATCAAATATGGATTCAAATAAACATGTGCATGAAGCTTTTAGATGATCTACTGTCCTGTTCAAACCTGAAGCTGTTACAGAAACCTCTAACCTTTAAAATTCCCTGTTTCTATACAGTCTTTTTTCTCCAGTGAGCTGAGCTGAATCCTCAGTGCTGTGGTTTCCCTGCACCTGTCAATCAAACAGTGTGGGCGGGACTGTGACGTCTTTTCTCCATAAATGGACTTCCTGTTGGAGCAGTTTGAAGTTATATAGGTGGTGCTCTTTTCTTTTCTTTTCTTTTTGTTGTCAGAAATTATGTTCAGCTGTTCAGTAAAACTTCACTTTAACATCACTCAGACTGTTTTCTGCTTTTTTCAGTGAAATCAATATTTGAAGATGAAAAATATTGGAAACCAATTGTTGCCTCTCTGAGCGACACCCGAGAAGAAGCCCGCTGTCAGATGGGCATCCACAAGCTAAGCAGCAAACAAACCCATGTTGGTCCCTAAACTATCATCAGGTCTATTCCTGCTGCTCAGTGGGACCCGAGTTCTCCAAGGAGCGCTGAAAACCGGATTGTTTTACACACACCTGTTCCTGAACGTCACTCCGCTGCACGCCTGTCTCACAGGGAGCGCAGTTAATCGCTGATTTGGCACACTTACAGTGACAACATACCAAGGTCCAGTTTCAGGAACCGAGTACACACACACACACACACACACACACACAGGACACACAAACATACTCTCACGCTTTTACACACTCCCACACACAAATAGATGCACAGTACTGAAAACCTCTGACCCACACAGATCTGCACACATTTAAACACACACACACACACACACACACAGTACCATGTTAGCACAATGTGTGTGTAACTACAGGCACTGAAACCTCATGATGAGACCAACAGCCCAGACGCTCTGCAGCCATTTTTGATTTTTCCTCCCACTGTCGATTCAAAATAACTTCAGACTGTGTAAAAAAAAAAAAAAAAAGACTCACGGCTTCGCTTTCAAAGCTGAAACTTGCAATTATTTTCAGTTGTGTGCAGAAAAGGGTGATAGTTTGTATATTCTGGACGGCTCGAAGCTTTGTGGCTTTGCCTGAATGGGAAACAATTAAAGTGCTTCTTGGCAGCACATGAAGCCAGACGGCGATAAAAATGGCTGAGCTTTTCATCACGGGCGAGGCCTCTCAGCTCGGCCGTCTGGAGTCAGGAGAATCTCCCAGAAAAGCTCTGCTCCTGTTTCTGCTCGCCGTTCCTTCTTTCCTCTTCAGCTCAGGATAGTTTGAATCCACAAAATGCGACTTTATTATCATTGCAAATTTCTAAAATGCTGAAATCTTCATTGAGAGTTAATTGACACATGCTGTCTGTCCTTAATGAATTAAAGACAGTTGTACAATTAAAAAAAGTGTAACTGATTTGTTGCTGAATTGTTTGATATTTGCCAGAAACAGAAGGAACTTCTGTGCAGATAATAAATGAAACTAAATGAAATCCCCGGCTCGAGTGCAGCCGGACTCTCACTTCCTCACACGCGGTCACAAACAAACCGGTTTTCATGACTGAAACTATTTAACAGGAGAGGAAATGATCAGATGTTGCAAACTTGCAGACTTGGATTCATTTCGGTTGAAATTCTTAACTTATCGATGTCATATGCATCAAACGTTTAAGTGGGAGATTCTCCTGAAATTGAAAACATGAACAGTTAGATCATTTCCCAAGAGACATTTCAAGAGGAACTGATGATGGAAAATTTGTTTTTACGTTTTTACCACAACGGCCTCTTCATATATCTGACATTTGTGCTGACAGAGCTGCTGGAAGTCTTTTGTTGAGACGCACACGTTAAACAATATGAGAGAAAACACTTGATATTCTTGATCGACCAATCAGCTTCACTGCGTTCGGCCTTTAAGACTTTTGTAAAATATTGATCCAGAATGAATGAACAGGAAAATATCCCCCAAATGTTAACATCAATTTACAGCTGCTGTTCAGCCTCCTCCTCCTCCTCCTCCTCTGGGTGAGAGGTGGTTTAAAGGTCTTCCAGCAGCCTAAAGAGGGAGAGAGGGTTTGATGACCTGCAGCCAATGGTTGGCAGGGAGGGGAGAGGGGAGCCGGACTGGGGGGAGAGGAGAAGGAGAAAAAGTGGGAATGGGAAGGAGAGAGGAGGAGGAGGAGGAGGAGGAGGAGGGAGGAATGGAAAGCGTCCACTAGCGCAAACACCTCTGAAACAGAAACATCCATTTAGCAGCGAAAACAAGCCCCCCTCACAAGACCTCCGTGAATGGGCCACTTCAGCCGGCCGAGGAAGTTCCAACGAGGGGCAGGATGTTCCCCTCAGGACGCACTTGAGACGGGCTGAGGGCCAAAAGCCTGAATACATAGACCCCTCTCTCTCTCCCTCTGTCACTGTCCAGCTTTGCCCTCCCACCCGGGCCCAACCCCCCGCCCGCCCGGCCGCTCGCTGAGCCGCAGCCAGCGAGGCGGTGAGGGAGGGCGTGGAACTGTACTCGGCAAACAAAGACAGAGGGGCAAAGACTCCGTGTGATTAAAGAGCAGTTAAGATGCTATGAGAGGCTAATTTGTTCACTGTGTGACAGAATCAACAGGAACTGGGGGCAGAAATCGGCGCCGCCTGCGTTTCCTGCTGCAGCTTCCAGGAGAATACGGCTTTGATTCTGATTTACAGCTCGTTCGCTCGTCCAGTTTACTTTTCCCTCACTGCACCTTTTATACATGTCACTTTTTTTTTTACATTTTAGGTTTTGTCTGTGAAGGTTCTCAGTCACTCGGGTCATGGTGGATGAAAGGCAACTACAAACCGACTACAGTCCAGTTGCTTTTGATTCAACTCTTACTTGAATTTGAGGCATGTTCACTTGCACGCAAGTAATCAGATTCAGAAATCAGATGATGATGAGAAATCTGGTTCATATTCACACTTTAACATAGATGATAAGAATACTCAGTTTGATTAAACTCACTGTCCATAAGGAGACATGAAAAGATTTGCACCACTCTTGTGTTTGCATCAAGCATTAAGTCAGATTAGCTTGAAGACTTGATGCCGGGACATTAAAAAACTAGCAGAACCAATGAACATGTTTGATGTCGTTTAGCTCGGCCCGTGTCCGAAGCTTGTTTGTGCTGCGTGTAACCGACGGTCTGGTCGTTTGTGTAAAAGGAAAAGCAGAGGCCTGATATCTGCGACTGCACCAACAAAGAGCTGAGACAAAACAAACCGAGACGCTCGGCAAACAAATTCACTGACGTGTGTTTTCTGTGGTTTCACTTCATTAACATAAACATCTAAACTTCTGATTTGTTCGCCATGAATCACAAAGTCTGTTTGGGCTTTGCTGTTTGACTTGTTTTCGCCACAGGACCCGTTTGTTTTTTTCCAAATATATCCTCTCAGTGACAGACGCAGCAGCGACAGCAAACGCTATTATAACATGTTTATTGAAAACCTTTTTTTGACAGCATAGTTTGTCAGGCACAGAGAGAGAGAGAGAGAGAGAGAGAGAGAGACTGAGACACAGAGAGAGAGAGAGAGAGAGAGACAGAGAGAGAGAGAGAGAGAGAGAGTTGTGAAATAGTTGTTTTTCCCAGTGGGAGATGTTGGGCCCACCGGGGCTGTTGTGGTGGAATGTTACAGAGGATTCATCATGATCAAAACAGGTACATCGCAACAAACAAGCTATGAATTAAAAATAAAAAATAAAAATCACATAATGCCAAATGGTTAGTTCCACCTTTCTATGTTAGAAACATGAATACAGAGGGAGGAAAAATAAATTATGTGGGATTGGAAAAACATGAGTGTGTCTCACTATCGTTGTAAAAAAAAAAAAAAAACCTGACGCGGAATGCAAACTGAAACGTGACGTAACGGAAAGAAAATAAACTGTGTATGAAAAATCATTTCCTCTCTAAGATTCTTACAAAATAGCTCACACGGCTACATAAAAACTCTACTCATGTACATCAGCAAAAGCATATTTCAAACTATAAATTAATCTGGACTAACGTCAGGTTAGAAGATGAAAGACGTGGTGGAGAACAGAGGAGAGCTGCGTGAAAACTAACCTGGGAAACAAAGTGAAAATAAAGAACGTAGCTTCGATATCTGTGGAAGGAGAGGCGCGTTCGTCCGGCGCCAGAGGAAGCCGGGAGAACGCCCCTCTCCTCACAGCTCCATCTTCCATCCTGATTTTGTTTTTGTCGAACAGAGAAGAGAATAAATAAGTGAGTGAGAGCGACGACGACGGGTGGTTAAAGGCCGATGTGTGACTGTACATACAGTAAGAGTCCCTCCCCGCCGAGGCCGCTTCATCCAACAGCAAAGAAAACGTGTTTGTCTGAAAAAGGATCTGTTGTTTTTAACATCTGTCTCAGGCTGTTGCTGATGTTTAAGCATTAGAGCTGCAGATATGAAATCAGCGTTCAGTGTTATTTTCCTGTCATGATGAAAAACTGAACCTGCCTATTACAGGAAACTTAAGATTTATGATTTTATATGGGTTCATCATCACAACTTCAGTATCCTCTGTTGTTGTCCAATGAAGTGTATTTATCTCCAATCAGTGGGAATCTAATGTTAACAAGCTCGGCTAATTAGTTTACGAGAGGAAGCTTTATATTATTAATTCTTCATATTTTCGCACAATTAAAAATAGGATGAATTAGCTTTTAACAGTTCTTGTTTGCGGTGTAATCGAGGATGTGAAGAAAATGATCACAGTGTTAATTTGACACACTTTAAAAACGTGGTGATTTTTAAGTTCTGCAGCTTTAAGGATCAAATGTTTCTGTGATTTCAAAGAGGATTAAATGATGTTTAAATCTGTGTTTAAAGTCTGTGTGTTGAGATTTGACTGAGATGTGACTCATCAATCGACCACGTGCATTTTTACTTCCGTCATGGATTTACTTTACTTTTGTTGCCATAAACAAGACACATGTTAAAAACAACTGACGTTTTAAAAGCGATCTAACAGAGAGACAGAGGCCGTCACAGAAACAAGTCCAGGGAGGGAAATCAAATAAACTAAAGGATAAATTAAGCCAGGAGCAAAAACCTGATGGGGCATCAGCATAAAGCAAAATGACTACTTTACATCATCATCATCATCTTCTGGCTCTTTAATGAAAGACAACACTGAAAAGCAGACAGCTATGAATAAAAATGCTCTCACCATAGGGAAAGCTTTTACCCAGCATGGAAGAATAAATAAAACAAAACACCATCCGTTTCATTCGATCCATCCCACCTTTACACAAGTGCCTTTTTGTCTGTCTTATTCACTTGGAAAAAAAAAAATCTGGCTAATATGCACATAGCCTGCTTCTAGTGACAACTGCTTTTTTTTTTTTTTTTTGCAATTATACATTCAAAATCAATCAATTAATCAATCAATCAATCTCCTTTTTGTTCGCTAAATTATTCCAGGCACTTCATAGATTTGGGCCAAAACTACAAAACTGTACTGAAAACAGAAAAATCAACACCTGTGTGGAACCTTTCACTTTACAAAGACCTTGTTTCGGTGCATAAACCCATAAATTTGGTGCTAAAAAACAGAAAAATCTCCCAGTGTAGCAACAGTTAAATACAAATTTCCACTCATTTAAGTACTTTAAATATGGGGGAGATTTCATTAAGTACTGACACAGTCTTGTTGGGTAAATATTCCTCCACATAAACTCGGTTCACACACCGGAATAAGGCCATTGCACAGCAAAGCGTTGCCACCGTTTTCCATTTAGCAGCGAGTGAATCGTGAACCCTTCGATGCCACTTGAACGTCGCTTTCCCTTTTTGTGACTTTGCTAAAAACAGACTGTGTAAACATTTCAACCCTCGCGCTTTTTTGGGGTCAGCTGGAGAGACGACTACATAAAAGAAAAAGGGGGAGACATCCATTTGGCAATCCCATGATCCTCCCCTGCACGTGTAACCTCCGCCCGCCTACATTCGACAGTGCAGTGTTTTGGTTCAGAGATCTGGAGAACTCGGTGAAATAGACTTTTAAGACTAATTTGGCACTTTTCATTTTGACGAAGGATCCACCACAGACTTCAGAGTCTCCTTTAACAAACCGACATATATACTGTATTTATATACTTTGTCTTTTTTGCCGCGTGAAGTCGCACAGCATGCCTTCATTTCAGTATTAATACTATAGAGCAGCGATAAAATCTCAAGCGTGTGGGCAGGTTTTTTAGTAACACTCAAGCACCAAAGGACTTTGCATTTCTGCCTCCGAGCTCATGTTTCTGTACGTGAGTGTGCAGGCAGGTGCTGAGCGTCTTGCTCAAGGGCGCTTCGACACGGCACGCAGCTCGTTGGCATCGACCCCGTGAGAGAGTGTGAGGCCTTCAGAGAGAACTTAAAAAGAAAAATCCACCTAGAAAATGTGACGCTGTTCAAAAAACACCAGATCACGTTGATGTACTTTGAATTTTAGTTTGTTGTCATTTGGTGGATTTAATTTGTTCTTCCGAATCATCAGGTCAGATCAATCATACATGAAGAAATCCAGTGTTGAAGAGGAACAGAAAACACATTTTGCACTGTTACTGGATTCAAAATCCCAAAATGCATTGCACCTAAACACAGAGTAATTTTGGGGAAAGCAATGTAACGTTTGCTTTTTTTTCCTTTTTGTTCATTTGCTCTTTAAAATCTGTTGCTAACACTGGTTCTTGTGCATCTCTTTCCATTTTCTGAATGCAAAATGCTTAAGCTTGTTCTCTGATGACTGCTGAAGCATTCTGGGAAACGTAGTGCTTCACCAAAGTTGCATCTGAATTGCTCTTGTTCACTAAATGACTTATTCTAATATCTATTTTCTTTTAGTTAATCATGTAGCATCAGGTGAAGCGTTGCACAAACTCTAATCTACAACTCTCAGGAGTGAAGCATTGCATTGTGGGATTTGAGGTGCAGTACATGCCATGATCAGTTTGTCTTCTATTGGACATTTTTATCACAAATTAAATAGTTGGAAAGTGAATATTCTGTTCATGTAGAGCAGCAACAAACTGGCTGAACAGTGAAACAGTGTCAGATGGAGGATTTTCCCTGTCGAGGTTCTCTGAAGGTTTTTTATGATTCACAGCTCGTTGTTGTTGATGTTCAACGTGTCTTTAAGTACTTCAGTTATACTAAAAGGCCTCTCTGGTACTTATCTCGAAGCGCTGCTATTTCTTGCCCAGCAAGAGTTAATCGTTGCTTTGATATTGCAAACGCCAACTTTTCAAACCAGAATTTGAAACTCGGTGGAAACGTCTGCAGGAGCCTTCGCTTCACGAGTCCTCCTCCGGCGGTCGAATCGTACTCGCTCTCAAAAATCATCTTCGCGTCTGTCATACATTCTTTTTTTTTTTTTTTAAAAAAAACAAACTGTAAACAAACAAAAAAAAAGATGGATCAAAAACCAGAGGAGTCTGCCAGTTGTGAAAAATAACGTCTGTTGTAAAATAAGTTACAAAAAAAACTGAAATAAAAATCTTTGCGTACAGTACTAAAATCCTAAACTAGACCTTTCGAACTTAAGAACCACATGTTAAGTCTATAAATATCTTTACAAATATACACGTTAATTATTCAAATAAACCTTTTTCTGTATCACTTTAAATGATTAAATGATTTACACTTCCATGACAGTGTCTTCTAGATTGCAATGCTTCCATCCTAAAACAATACTTTAAAAAATTTTTTGTCTTTTAAGTACATGGCTGTGGACAGCAATATGATACATATTTGCATTTATATATTTACAATAAATCATTTTCTAGATACATAAAAAAAAACCCTCCGAACCTTACTGTTAATTACTGAACGGCCCTGAAACTTCGCCTCACGTTTGATGAGGAATTTGTTCCATGATTATCACAAAAACTCTTCGGGATGCTAAAACGTGATGACGACGTACAAATTCGTGAGAAAACACATTTATATGCTCATGTAATCCTCTTGGTTGTCGAACGTCTTCTGCAAAAGCTGAGACGAGTTAGTGTCTTCGGAAGAACGAGTCCCATCATCGAGTTGATTCTGGCTTTGCTGGTATCTTGTCAATGGATTTTCTTAAAGTTCGCAAACTCCTATCGCAATCTAAGGGCTCCGTGCAGGCGAGGGGATAAAAATCTGAGGTCCTCGCCGACTGGATCGCCAACCAGTCCCTGACCCAATGCCCTTCATTCCCTCCTCTTACATCCTTGGTGTCTTTTCAGTCTCAGGAGGTTTTTATCCCAGTAGGCACGGAATGGTTTCACCCCACAGATTGTCCGTAACAAAAGACTGGCCCGAGTACAAAAATATAATTTCATTTCTGAAAAGAAGAACACAAACATGGTTCAACGGCAAAAAATAATCCTTCAATGTTTCAGGAGTCTCTTGGGGAGGAGGAGGAGGAAGAAAGCTCAGTCAAAGAGGATTTCGACCAAGAGTTTAAGACGAATCGACGAGCTGAAGCACTGTGGAAGTATTGCATGCAGTTTTCATATCCATATCTTGAGGAGCTCGATGTTTGTTAGTCACAAACTGTGAGAGGAGGTTAAAGTCCAACGTCCCCCCTCAACTCAGGTTTTATGTCCTAATCACTCCGTTACTCGGGAGCTGTTTGGGAAGACAGGGCTCGTCAGGCAGCGGGTCGTGGGCGAAGACCGAGTCGTCTCCTGAGGAGCAGGTGCTGTTGGAGTCCTGACAGGTGGGCGAGTACTGCTCGAAGGGCACCGCCAGGTCCAGGTACTCCTGTCAGAGAGGAGGTCAAAGGTCAGACTGAGGCGACAGTCAAATGTCACATAGTCAAGTGACGAATAGTTTTTCTGTATTTTTAGTATGTTAATTAAGTTCTGCAGAACAAGTTGGGCAAATACACAAAACTGTAAAACACAAACAATTAATCCTGCATCCTTGAGTTTATTGTTCTCTTGTTATATGATATAAATACATGATAATATATCATAAAAACCTTGAAGCTGTTAACGTGAATTTATCCAATCAAATTGGATGTGAGGTTATTAACTAACTCATCCTTCAGTTTGTGGTAGCAGGTGCGTGTTTTGATCCCAAAAACTATTTTTATTGGCAAAAACTTTGTTTGCATTTCCAAAGAAGGTGGTTGTGCTTATATTTACAGATACATAAGTCCCCCGACTCCTGATGGAACAATATGGGTGTAGGCTGCTTCGCCAAGCCATAATCACTTTTTAGCAGTCAAATCTTCAGGAACTGATTTAAACGTATTCACTCAGAAAAGTCACAAAAGTCGCTCTAACTGTCGTTTCCTTGCGACGGTAGATGCTTTAACTTTAAGAAACGTCTTTTGGAGGTGATGCTTTGTGAAGTGAAAAGTTGTCCAAGGTGAAACTAAAGGTGAAGCTTTGTGTTCTTCCCGGTGTTTTCATGTTATCAGTGAGCAGCAGCTGTGCAGGGAGACTTACATCGGTGGAGGTCATTGATAAAACCCGGTCGTGATCCTCCACCAGCTGTCTGAAGGTCGGCCTCTGTGACGGCACGGCGTGCCAGCACTCCCTCATGATCATGTACCTGAAACAGCCACATCACGGTTTACTTACTCTGAATCTCATCCATCAAAATCAAACATACATTTACTACACATATCCTCAGATCTTAGATGGACTGTTTCCACTGATTCCTATTGGTTTTCTTCATCTGTAGCTGGATGGTCTGTAATTAAGGTTCCAGCAAAGCAAAGGGTCATTTTTGGTTTTTACCAGTTTTTACTGTCATTCCTTGTTTTTCCAGCTGCAAGAAGACAAGTTTCACCAGTTTATAGTGATGGAGGTTCAACCAACCACAGAAACGAGGAGAAAAGCCAAAAGAGCTGCTGATCCTGTATGAAGATTAATGGATCTCTCAAAGTAGGTAACGATAGTAAGGATTTTTTACTATTGATTTTTTGAAATCAGATTTTCAGTTTGTTAATGATCAAAATAAACTAGACTTCAACGTCAAATTCACTAAACTTTTGTGTTAACAAAGTCATTACAAGTAAATAACACTGAATGAGCACTGGATGCATAAAATTTGATTAAAGGAAGACGTCCTCTATATTTTGGAGCATGTGGAGGTTTTTGCAAACAGTTTTCACTTTTGGAGAAAATACATTGACTACATGTAAATCTAGGCCTCAGCTCCAGTATTTCACGGCTGAACTTAACCACGTGTCCTTTGCTTGAAAGAAAATGATCACAGGTGAAACATTTAATCCATAAAATTAACATAATGGAATAAACGTCACTATGAGAACAACTATAATTCACAAAGACACCTACAGTTCATGGGTGCAGTTTGCAGGTTTGTCCATCCGATGTCCCTCCTTCAGCAGCTTAAAGAGTTCCTCCACTGGGATCCCTGGGTACGGCGAACCTCCCAGGGTGAAGATCTCCCACAACAACACCCCATAGGACCATCTGAACACACAATGAAAACAGATGAGAGGTCAAACGGCGCTCATGGCCTGAAGCAGTCACGGTTCAGAACGAGGCTTGTGTTCCCCAGAAAAACCTCCACGACTCCGGTTTGGGAAATATTGATCTTCAATAATGTTTACTGCCCCCGATGTAAGAATCAATCTGACACTCTTATTGTCTGGGACAGTCAGTCAATATTTGTAAAAATCAACAATCCGTCCCTCAAGCCAGGAGACGAGTCAAGACGCAAAGTCATTGGAAAGAAGTCGGCATCGTCTGAAGCTACAGCCACGTCTGCACTAATGCAAAATATATATCAATGTGTCTCCTCTTTGATTCAAGTGTCAATGTCAAACTCTGCACGAATGGATTCATAAAACCTTTCAACAGCTGTCTGATGTGATACTTTTCTGTGTATCTTGATTTCAAACGCTCAGAAGGATTAAATGTACGTAATAAAACGAATCGAATTAACTTTAAACTGTTTTGATGATTCAGTTTTAATAGCAAACTGAAAATCTGGAAGTGTAGAAGAAATCTTCTGATAAATTCAAGTTCATCCACATTTGTGTGGATGTGGCCCATAATGCATCTTAGTTACCACACTTTTTTCCAAAAATACCTAAAAGCAAACACAACACATGACAGTAAAAACTGATTATCTACAGTTACAGTCCTGCTGCCGCCTCTTCCACAAACAACTAACTCAAGCCGTCGTCTCTTTTTCTTTCCACAGCAGCTTCAGTTTACTGCTGCTTTAATCCTAAATGGCTGAATGAGGGAAGGTAATCAGATAATGTCTGTCTATTAACCCGGGTACTATTGTTCGTCCGTTCGTCCAGTGAATCAGAATCAGACCCTCGCTCCCACTGCGGCGCTCGGTGGGCTTAATCTAATATCCACGCTCCGGTCCAGAGGGTTGAAAACAGCCACGACCGAGCGAGCGGCTTGTCCTTCATGCAAACAGTCAAAGAGTGAAAGGAGGAAGAAACTGAAACTGTCCAGACAACCGAACTCTAACTGAACTCATTATCATTATTGTGTTGTGGACGTGGACAGATGACGTCTTCAGGGTCAGGACGGGTTCAGGACCATTTCAGGAATCGGCAGAATGAGCAGCTGCACACTCAGGCTGTTTATATTCACCGCGAGTCACCGGGGATGGATTTTCACAAGCTATTAGGTGGCTAATACGAGGAGGCAATCAAGATGTAAACACTTAATTTTTCATTGGCACCTGCAGCGATACGAGCTGACGGTCGAAGAATGACAATGAAGGCCATCATCAGCCATGTTTGATTGTTAGGCCATTTTCTTGAAGACCAATGAAGTGCTGACGTTTGTGGGTTGGAGCTGCTGATTGCTGCTCATATATTAATATTTATCTTTAAATCTGACCAGTTTCATCCTAAAAAATACTCTTCTTCCTGCCAAGGTGGGAGCTCTCAAGTCGTTCCTTTTAGTATTTTAAAATCTTCTACACATTTGTTTTTCTGTCACCCTATCACACCAAAAGTTAACTAACTTAGCTACCTGCGAAGTGGCTGAAAATCTTGAAGGTTAAAAAGACAAATATCAGATTCAGCAGGAAAGTTGTACAGAAATACTGAAAATGTTGGAGTTTTCATCTTCAAAACTACCTCAATTCAACAACTGGATTTCTTCACTCACGTGGAAGAACAACATCACACCAACATCTAGTCAAGAGCTTTTGTCTTTTGCTTATTTTCATACACCTGCAGGTTTTGTCCAGCGCCTAATGTACATTCGGGTTTTCAGTGGGTTATTGCTCCAAAGGTGCAGTGAGATTTGTTCTCTGCAGCTTTTATGAACTGACACCTCTGAAAGTGTTCAAAATAAAATCCTCACCTCCATGATGTCGGCGGTGGGAAAAACTGAAAAGTAAAAGCTCTGCATATCTGCACTTAATAACTTTATTATATGAATTTTAAAATGTGATGTGATTGAAGTTGCAATGTGATGATGCAAATCACTTATAGTCGCTGTTTGTCTGCACAGAAACTGTTTGGAAGAACCCAGTAAAAATCCTACAAAAATGGCTCCCTGAGCGTTCTCACTGCCAGTTCTGTCTTCAGAGCCGTAAACGCTTGGAAAGCTGCACGAACTTTGATGCCAACTGAGCTGCTGCACGCAAGACTTTTCTTAAACTCACTCCTCTTCATGCTGTTTGCTTGTTGTTCGACTGCGAGCGCGTGACAGGTTTGTTTTAATCGTCCTCCGTCTGTTCCAGCGTAACGTATTTCAGTAAAAACCATCACGGGTCAAAAGTCAGAGTCCCCCGGGGTGTGTGAGAGTAAACTGGCTGCGGAGCGACTACTGTATAAAGGGAGGAGGAGGTTTGGCGGGAGGATCGACTCTGTAATCCAGACCTGCTGAAATAACAGAGCGGGCTGATTCTCCTCTCGGCCCGTTCCCAGTATAGTGTAATCACACGGCGAGCCAGTGTTGACAGGGGCCCGTGTTTGGCTTGGATGGCTGCGCTGGGGACACAGCGTCTGGCTGCGGCCCACGAGGGGGGAGGAGCAGTTCAGGGGGGGTTCAGCTACCACAAGACAGATTGACTTTGTGACCTCCTCTCCTAAACTCGCCTTTCTTCTCCCGATCGCAGCCAACACAGGAGCAATCCGAGGTCGTGAAGGCTGCGTTTGTCTCGGCCGCCCCGGTTCTTCTGGCTCGTTGTGGAAAAGCTCCCTGAGGGGAACACCTTGTGATTAATCCACTCACCCTCTTATCTCCTTCTGTTCTGGGGCAGCTTGGATTTACGCTGATAAAACAACAGTAAGATGTTGGCTCTCCGATGTGTTTCTTGCTCTCTCTGATGTCGTGTTGGGAGATTAAAGAACAAACGCAGCGAGGAATGCGGAGCCGCTGATACACAAGAAGCTCAGGATTATCGAGCGAGCCCAGATGACAGCGAGATATTTGGAGAGGGAAGCGTACAATTCTATATTCACACGCACAAACTCAGCTTTTGATGCTAACGCGCTCGGTCACGATATTTCAACAGCCGGATTCCTCCGGTGTACAGCGGCTCCACATGAGCGGACAGTCGGCATGTGACGGTCGGCTTGTGCAAACTCACACGTCGCTCTGGTGCGTGTAGACCCGGTCGAACAGAGCCTCCGGAGCCATCCATTTCACGGGCAGACGACCCTGCAACAAAAGAAGCACAACAGAACGGCATCGGTCAGCAGAACCATTCTGTACAGATCCGACAGCAAAACATGGACCAACACACCGGGTCCCGACTGCAGCTGCAGCTCGTCTCATCTCACACACGCTCATTTAGCAGGAATAAAGTGTCAGGTCAATACTCTTCACTCCAGACGCCGAAGGTTTCGTTACCACCACAGAAATGTGTTAAAGGTTCAAGGGAAATTCATCATATTGACGTTTTGATAAAGCATAAATATCATCTCATTTCTTGGTTATTGTTAATTTCACATTGCACGACGTCTGTCAAGGGCTTCAATACAATTTTCTTTGGACTGTTCTTGGTAAACTGAACTCTGATCACAATGAACTGATCACATTCATATGACTGTTTGTGAAAGGTCCTAATCATCCAAGCATTGTTTTCAAATCTGTTTCACATCATTTCATTTATAGCCTAGAAGAATCTTGAACAGTGTTAATTTGTCGACGTGTTCGATCTCACTTTCCTTTGTTGAGCTGATATTGACAAAATCTTATTTTCAAAAAGGAGAAACTGAAGTTACTACTTTCATTTTCAGAGTTGTAGAATATTCAATGTTGGGCGAAATGTTCCTGCTCATGAAATATCATCCCTTTATGCAAGTCAAGGTCTAAACTGATTAGCCAATACTATTTCCATGACAAGGACTCCTGATGGAAAAAGACTCACGTTCGTGGTCTTTTTGTAGTAGTCTATATTGTGCACGTCTCTGGCGAGACCGAAGTCGGCGATCTTCATAACGTTGTCCTCCGTCACAAGGACGTTTCTGGCTGCCAGGTCTCTGTGGATGCACTGAGGGAAGAAGAACAAACGAATCAAACACACGTCGGAACAACACGTCGCACCGGCACGTGCACACACACACACACACACACACACACACACACACATTGTGACACACAGATGCACTGCAGGTTGACGACTTTCATTTACTATTGTCAGACTTTATTTCTCGCTCTTCCGTGGTGAACATTGACCTTTACTCCAACCGTAGAGCCTCATTCTAACTTACAACCCTGAACCTTATTCCAAACCATTAACTAACCTTAAAACTGATTTAAACAGAATCCCAATGAGGTTATTTTTATTCAAACGTAGCTACAACAGAGACTCTGACAACCCTCTAATCTCTAAATTTTAGCTAATCATCTGTAAAATGTTCCTCATTCTAATTCTATCCTGTGAACCTAAAAATACAACTTAAACACAGCAAAGATCAATTTGTGACTTTTCCTGGATTTGTAAGTTTAAACATTAAACATTTAACTGACAGTTTGTTGGCCTTGTCTAACACGCCCCCAAAAAACTTATTAGTTTCCTTATTTTCTTGGAAAGTTTAGAAAGGTAAGTCCTGGCCAAAGCTTCCTCATGCTGGAACACTTTCCTCGTATCTTTATTTCTTTCGGGATAATAATTAAGCTGAAACTGAGGCAACTAAATTCCCTCAAAACATGCACACATCGGCACGCAGAGGCTCAGCTGCATCAAACAGGAAACAGTATTTGCATTACAGAGTGTCATGGCGGCTGACCTTCTGCGAGGCGAGGTACTCCATGCCTCGGGCAACCTGGTAGGCGCAGGACACCAGGTCTTTGAAGGTGAGCTGCTCGTCTGGGATTTTACAGGTGTCGAAGGAGTAGTCCATGCCCGGCGGCCGCCGCGCCCGCAGGTACTCCCTCAGGTTGCCTTTCGAGGCGTACTCCACCAGGACGTACAGAGGACCTGCGTGCAACACGGAGCACGGAGTCACTTTCAGAACACAGTTAATTAATGTGCTAATCACCCCCTCTGAACTTCGCCGCCGCCTCACCGTCCTGCGTGCACGCTCCCAGCAGGTTGATGATGTTTTTGTGTCGTCCAATCATCTTCATCATCTCCATTTCTGACACCAGGTCGGACAAATCTTTATCCGTGGCGTCATCTGAGACAAAGAAAAGGAAATGAAGGCGGATCAGAACAAAGGAAAGGAGGACGTCAGTTTGAGCATTTGGGAGACACAGAACATACAAACCAGATAAATGACTGTGTACACAGGGAACGCATGTGGAAAACACAGAGCGACAGGCTGCTGATTTCCTTCAGGAAATCACAGAGCGCTGTAACATCACTGTCACTGTCAAGGTCGTGCATTCATTCCTGAAGCGCAGCCACAACATTCACTAACCTTTCAGCATTTTCACAGCGACAGTGAGCGGCTTGTTGGGCTTCTCCTTGTCGATGCCGACGGCCTCGGCCATCACCACCTGCCCGAAGCAGCCCTCGCCCAGAGGTTTACCCAGAGTTAGCCTGAAACAGAACCGAGACGATTTCAGGCTGAGTGTTTTTAATTTCTCTCTGCAGTTTTAAATGAGACTGATTTGACTGCCAAGTACAATTAGCTTGGATGAAGGTGTCAGGTTGACCTTGATGTATTGACGGATCACATGTTTTCACCGCACATAACGGTACAAGGACATCAGCACAGAACCTGCCAATCCTGAAATATGTTGCTTGGCAGTGTGAAAGAAGCCACAGACCACCGTGTTTTCTCTCTGACAGCCTTTCAAACAGCAGTGATGAATGTAGATCTGTGGAGCCATTTTTCAGCGTTTCTCACCGCGTTCGAGGAAACTCCCACTTGGGGTCGGAGGGCAGCTCCAGCTCCGAGACGTTGGCGAGCATCGGCCCGTCGCTGGACGACAGGCGGGCGATCCTGACCAATGGCGTGTTGGAGTTCATGGAGGAGTTGGAATCCAAGGACACCTGCTTGGGTGCAAAAACAAACTGTTATAGTCTCTGAAAAGGGCGAGATGATGTGTGTTTAAACAAGGAGACAGAGGGAAGAGAGAAAGCCTCACATGACCTTTGACCCCACAGACTGTATATAACTCTTCATCATGATATTCAAGTTAGAACCAAATCTTTGGATAGTTTGTTTTACAGAGAAGAAAAATTAAATATTAACCCAGAACAGTGACATGTAATTGGCTCATCATGATTTAAAAAAGAATCTGATTTTAAACATGTTTTGTAAGTCAGAAGCGTTTCATGAAAAGCTGCTGCTCCCAAAGTAAACGCTTGAAAGAAACTAAATTCATCTCACGTCATTACCAGATGATTTTTTTTAACCTATTTAACTATTTAAAAACTCAAATTGATTTTAAATGTCAAAGACAAGGCCAAAGACCCAGAATTGAAAACTTAATTAAAACAAACATTTCCTTGTAAGATGCTAAAAATGCTCTGGTTGTGGATGAACTGTGAGTAGAAAATTTCACCGAGGAACATTTTGAAAAATAATTGAAAACGGGCACCAGTTAACCTTGATGCGAACTTCCTGATGTATAAATGAATGAACAGATGATTGAATAACTCGTCAGGATGGAATGTTTTTCGGCAGCGACAGACTGCATCGCACATCTCAGGACCGATGTCAGGGCTCTTTCAGCAGCTCAGACTTTCTCTGAAAAACAGCCTGACTTCTGACACCGGCGGTGACTTTTACAAACAGCCGGCCTGTGGCGGCGCACAGGAGGAAGCAGGCAGTAACAAAGACGAATGAAGGAGGATGCGGAGGTGGGCGAGCGTGTGCCGAGGCGGGATGGACGTCTCTATCCATCAGCGAGCTCCATTCCCACACCAGCGGTCCCGCCGCCGAGCCCGCGGGCTCCGCGTCCTCCCACCATTTATCTGACTGCCGGGGGGAGCTGATGGCTCCGGCCCCGCTTTGATGAATCTGTTTGTGTCAGAGTCTGCCGGCTCGGCCCCTTCAGGTGGGGTCCTCAAACAAACACGACCACTTACCAGACTTCCCTCCTCAACTTCTCGACTGGAGGAAAATGAGAAAAATGCAGTGAAGCTTAAAAAAGAAAAAAACAGCCCCGACCACAATTTCAGAGGCATGAAAAGTAATATCTGATAGAACATGCCAGGGGTTTATGGAAGATTTACTCAGAGTTATGAAAAAGAAAGGAGAGAACCAGGAGATTAGCTTTACAAAAACTAAGCAAAGATTACAGAAAAATGCAATAAGATCTTTCCCTGTGCTACCTTATAAGAGCATTTATATGAAGGCGGCAGAATAAAAAAAGATTTAGAGGCTACAATTACAGCTTTCAAGAGATGAGCTTCATACCTGACATAAGACTGCTTTTATGTAACAAGGACTAATTAGAAAAAATGTTATTTTACAATCTTTCCATCTAAACCCCGACGTCTCTTCTAAGACGTCATGTGTTTGTTTTCCAAGAAGCCAGTTATGACTTTCAAGTAACAAGTTTTCTTTTCTAAAAATGCATCTTTTTGCATTTTGAGGAGCAAAACCCTTCAATTACGAAGCTGGAAAGCTGGACCTCGCACAGAACAACCACACGGCGGCTTCTGTGTCCTGCACGCGGCGGCGGTCCGGCAGGGACGATAATGACAAACTCATCTGCTCTTATTCAGACGATGTTTGCATCCACGGTGCAATCACAAGATGCACGTCTGGTCCCTGATATCACAAGAAACCAGAGGAAAGAGAACCACACCGCACGGCCTGATGGATTATATAAGACAGAGGAGTAATAAGAAAAGAAATAGAGGCTCAGGAGCTCAGATAGAAGTCTATCGACGGGAGCAGAGCAGAGTGAACAGAGGAGGAGGAGGCGAGGATGAGGGCAAACTAATTACTGAGGAGAGGGAAAGCCTGCAAGAGGAAAGGTGCTTCAGAAAAACCTCTTTCCCTTCTTGGACACGTCTGATTCTCGTTCCCGTTTTGACTCGTCCCGGTCGAGCCACAGATGGATGTTGACCCAACTTTTTTTTTTCTCGTCTGTCTAAAGAGCGCAGCCCCATGAAGACACTTCCACAGCCGGTTCCTTCCTTCATTCCTGCCACTCAAACTATCTCTCAGACTTAAATGGATTTATTTATCTGACAAACCTTTAGATATAGAATCAAGTCTGGAAATGATCCATCCTCAGATCTGGATCTAACCTGCTCAAGAAATCACACTTCCACATCTTCATATTGGTTTGATGTTTAAGTTAAACAACCGTTGAGGGATTTCTAACAGTAAAAACCCGAACAGACCTGAAACTGATGGTTTGCATATTCACTGGTTCAGCTTCGAGCTACATCTCTGCTCATCTTTACAAAACTTCCTCAAAGGAATAGTTTGACATTTTGGGAAATACACTCACTCGCTTTCTTGTTGAGAGTCGGACGAGGGGATTGATACCACTCTCATATCTGTCTGTTCAAAGTGAAGTTGGAGCCATAAACCAAAACAAAGCTTTACCAAATTGAACTTTAAAGTTTAAACAAATGAGATACGACATGTACATTAGTGAGCTTTAGAGGTGCAGGTCGGTGTTTCATCAGTCCAGCTGTTTCCTCCTGTTTCCAGTCTTCTATTTAGATTTGTGAATGAATCAATCTTCTTATCTAATGTGCAACAATAAACATTTTTCATTCTATCAAACTCTTCCTATAATCCTTGAGATGATTCAGTGTATTTCACGTCTTGCTCTTGACTAGGACTCGTCTCGTCCTGGTCCGTCTTCTGTTTGAACTTCGGTCTCGGTTTTGACTCGGACTCGACTGAAGCTCGTCTTGAACTCGGCCCCGAGACACAATTACACGACGGGTTGTGCAGACCAGCGACGCAGCTGCTCCACTTTATGTTTCTCTCCAAAACAGTTGAGGGGCGAGTGTGCATTACACAGAGAGTGAAATCTAAAACTAACACTGACAGTCACAGGAGGGCATAAATATCCCTGAGCTGAATCTGCTCCAAGATAAATGTGAACACATGTCACCAGCGCGATTCCAGCGTCTGCACAGCATCATCAAAACAGCAGGACGGAGAGAGATCCACGACAGACAGACGGACAACAACCGAATTTATTCACGCTCTGAGCTTTCGTGAGTCCTTTTCTGCTCTCAATTCGAGACAGATATTGCAAGAAGTACAAACCCTTCTGCAGGTTTCTCTTTGTGGCACCGATGCAGAAAAATGACACTGTTTTTCCATGACTCTCTATAACCAGCTCATGGTGCTTCCTTGAGTTAATAATTTCACTCTTTCCTCGACTGTTGAGGTTCAAAATCATCTACATTTCTCTGCAGCTCAGTCTGAGGAACAAAACAGCTGATGCAATGAATCTGTTAAACAAGTTTCTGTCTTTGATTTTTTAAAGATAATCTGCATCATGTTGGACCAAAGTTCTTATCCTGATGCTAAAAGCTGGACAGACAGTGAGAGAGAAAGAGGGCAAAGTGTTTATACGAATCTTGTATCTACTTTCTGTTACCTGTCTCTTGAGGGGGAACTTTGACAGTTTCTGCACGGGCGGCGTCGGCAGCGTCTTCTGCGTGGTCATCCTCATGCGGCAGAGGACGACGATGACCACGGCGAGGATGAAGAGCACGCAGCCCGTCACGTAGATGAGGATGTCGGCGTAGTAGTCCTCCTTCTCCGGACTCACTGCTTTGGGAGGAGGAGGAGGAGGAGGTTGCAAACATGCGATGTCAGTCAAAACACACATCACATCATCGTTGAATGATTTTATTTTTCCACACATAAGCTCATCAAAAATATTTTTTTCCAATGATCAAAATTTAAATGCTGCTTTGCTCAGTAGCACATTTCGACCACACAGATTCAAGGAAGCAGTTTTCTATGAAATAACGTCTACAAATCAAAACAGATCAGAACGTAGTTTTATCCTGCAGCAGGTAATTGCACCTTCTGCTATGATTCTCCCCGGGGAGGTAATTATGTGTTGAACACAGAAATGTCTTTAAATTACTCGTAGCCTTGAGACATTTAAACAGACGATCTGCTCTGATTAAAAAGCGCCTTTCAATGGAGGCTGGATTGCATGTTTGGTTTGTCCAATAAAAAGGGGCGATGACACAGTCGCAGCGCACTTCAAAACGTGTTAACAAGTAATCTACGGTAATTAGGTCTGAAAATGAACGTCGAGGATTGTGCTACAGTGCAAAACAGGAAATAGTTAAAAATGCAGTTTTTAACATTTGAGGTGGAAGAAACGGACGACAAGAGTCCAGAAACCCACAGGATGAAGAAGAATATACCTGGAAGCACGGTCAGCCAGGCAGAGTGGTAAGCATAGCCGATAGAGTTCCCTGCCAGACAAGTGTACTCGCCCGCATCCTCAAAAGACACATTGGTCAAGAAGAGAACCTCTAGCTCCTTATCTGTAGTGTTAATACCAGCCGTCTGTGGAGGACGAGAGGGGGGAGGAAGGAAAGAGAGAGAGGAGAGATATCGTGAGCCCAAAGCTTCTTAGAGGAAACACCAAATACACCCTGGAGGAAAGGAGAGAAGATCTGAAGGAGTCAGCAGAGCTGGTTTCTCCTGCCGACAGCACCGACACCTGAAAACACCCAAGCAGCACCTTCACCAACGCTGGTTCAATCGAAAACCATCCAAAAACTCTTCACACTGCAAAAATATTCCTCTTATCAAGTAATATTTACCTGTTACTAAGTCTCAAAAATCGTGTTTGCTTTATTGTCTTCTTTCGAGATACTGGCACTCAAGTTGTGTTAAACACAGGTTGAAATATTCTTGTAATGTCAGACTTTTAAGAAATCTGAACTTTAGGTTTCAGTAATAGACAAAAATTACTTGATGTCAGTTTTTGCAGCGCTGGTTTTTCGACCGGGTTGGATTTTTCTCTCGGTCGCTGCTACAACACGAGTTTAAATTGAACCAGCGGAAAGTTCACCTGATGCCAAAGCAAAGCAGATCCCATCACCGCAGCTCATGTCTGCAGAAACGACAGCGTCTCATGGGCGTGCCGCCAACATCAAACGTGAACAACAAGAAATTTCATTTGAAAACCTTCTTATCTTTGACCTTCAAACATGGAAATTTGGATGTTGATGTGAAATGTATTTTTAACAGTATATTTGACAGAAAGCCACTTGTTTTGATCCTGGAGTTGTTTCTTCTAGGCGTGCCTCAAGGATCTATTTAGGGCCCAATGCTTTTTTTGAAGTAAATTCAAACCTGTTTGTGGTTTGTAAAGATCTTTTACAACCGAGAACCTGAAAAGCTATGGAAAGAGGACATTTATATTTTCCTCTGGTCTCATTCTCTATTTTTTGAAGACAAGCTTTATAATACTGCAATACCCTGAAGATTTGTGGTTACATATAAATAACCTTGAAATGACTCAAAAAAGTGCATCCCTGCAGTTGTGGCTTTTCCCCTTTGACTAATGGTTGGTGTGATGACCAGTGGGGGAGTCCGTCTGTCTGATGTGGCTCAGCGGGGTGGGGGGTGGGACTCTCGTTCCCCGGGCCTCAGTAATGAACAGTGACATCCAGACCTGGTCATGAATCAGAGTCCTGCTGCATGCGTTCATATAAAAGCACATTAATACAGCTGGAGAACGCGCTTGCAGGGAAATCAATACCGGTCTGTGTGTGTGTGTGTGTGTGTGCATGGTTTGGCCGGCGGGGGGTTTACATTGGTTTTTATATATGTGTGTGTAAAGAAAGTTTGTGGCTTTTGAAGTTATTGCAGTAATTAACAGTGCGATATTGTGTTTGTTATTGATTGGCACAGAAGACAAAGTGGCACCGAGCATTAAAACGCTACTAGATGTGAGCCTTTAAACTCCCAGCAGAGAAGTGTGTGTGTGTGTGTGTGTGTGTGTGTTTGTCCTTTTAGCAGGAAGGTGAGCCAATCAAACCCACCACCACAGAGAGCAGGAGACACAGCAGAGACGTGGCGAAGGCGGCCGTCGCCCGGAGCTCAGGATTTACCTGCTTTGTGTACCTTAAGCCAGAAAGCGTTTTCCGACTTGCCTACAAAGTTGGAGGCGCGACACCAGTACTTCCCGGCATCTGTCTCTGTCACGTTGGACAGTTTGAACCTACTGTGGGCCTCAGTGTGTTTACTGACAACACTCTGCAAAGGGAAGATCGAGAGGCACAGTGAGGCCTCAACACATGGACAGAACATACATGCAAACACACTCGAATCTACTGCAGTACATTTATTATACCTCAATTCAAAAGGGAAATAATGTATATTGCTAATTAGTATTTAATGTATTTTGTTGCGTTGATAACTTGGTCATTGATTATTGGTCAAATGTGTCATCAAAGGTTTTATTCTATGCTCCGCTAACATGAAGCGATCATAAGTTTCCCAGAATATCAAAATATTCCTTTAAATATAACACAAATACTTTTACTTGTAACCGACTACTTTCACAGACTGTTGGCCTGCAAGCACATGGAAACCTTGACACACACACACACACACACACACACACACATGCATGGTGAAGCAAGCTGTCAGTTTGTGAGATAAAAAGCATTACAACGTCAAACCTGAAAGATCACACACACACACACACACACACACACACACACACACAGTACGCCGCAGAGTAACACAAGCTGTCTATTGGTAGATTAAAGGCATTACAGTATGTCAATCTCCCTGAAGTGTGTGTGTGTGTGCGTGAACACACACCACCCCGTGCTCACACACACACACACACACACACACACACAGCAGGATCTCCAGCAGAGAAAACTGCAGATGAATAATTAAACAGGCAAAGCACATAAAGGAGAAAACATATCATGTTTTATGGCTGCTTAATGAACATCCAGGGCTCGGCTCCAGACGCCTCCCTCGCCCTCCCCGCGCACGCCGGGCGAGTCGCTCATCGTTAACTCTTTTTCCAGGCATCAAAAGAGCAATTCGGGCATTTCTTAAAAAAAATTAAAAAAAAAAAAAAAAAAATCTTGCATGACCCCCTCCTCCCACCCACAGCTGCATTTAACTCCTACAGTATATGCCACACATGAGATGTCGCGGAGAGTCTGAATGAACTGCGGTGGGGCCAGAGACAGAGCGAGGCACGCACACACACACACACACACACACACACACACACACACACACACATCTCAGTAAATACTGTTTCAATTATGTGGTAGTCGAAAATAGAGCGTGGAGCCGCGGTCTGGGCTGACAGGCCTGCTTTTCTCCCCCCTCTCTTTCTGTTGGCCTGTCTTTCTCCTCCTCTTTCTCTCCTTCTTCATCTCTCTATCTCACTGTGTCACCTCCTCCTCCTCCTCCTCCTCCTCGCTCTCTCGCTCCTGATCCACTTTCAGACGTGAACCTCGCTTCTGAAAGTTTTACACATCGGACTCGTGTTTGAGTCACTTTTCCATTAAAGTCGCAATCAGCTTCAATCTCGAGTCTGAATCGATTGTCACTTTAAAGAAGGTTAAATAAACAGATATTAAATTGTTCTGTTTTATTATAAAACAGTAATAGATGGTCACTTATTATGCAAAAGGAAAATAAAGTTTAACGGCTGTTTGAGGCAGTTTAATCCATCATGAAGCACTTTGAATGAGCCGATAAAGGAACAGTTCAACATTTAATTAGTCCTCCTGTTTCCAGTCTTTATGCAAAGCTGAGCTACTGGTGTCAATCATCTCATCTACATCATATTTCAAACTATTCCTTTATGTTTTGAAGGTTCTTCTAATGTGTTTTTATTGATTTTTGAAAGCACAATAATCAAGAAGTCATCACTGCTGTTTTAACTTTCACGCCGACTGTTCGCAGCGTAAATAAATAAATGATATTTCTGTCTGACGAATGATTAAAAAATGATTTACACGATCCGACAGTGAGAAGCTGAGGCGATGATGCAGGTTATTAATTAGGCTTCGGCTGCAAAATAATCCATCATTGATGCAGCGAGTTGCAGGAGCGAGAGCCTGAGGACGCTCTTACACCTCCATATCTTTATTTTTCAAGTTTGTAATCCGTCACTTCAAGAAATAGATGCTGTGTTACAGATTGCATGTCTGAAAATGGCCTCTATCACTCTCAGTTTCTGTCTCTCTTGTTTCAATTCCACCTCTTTCTTTCTCGCTCCTTCTGCCTCACTCGCCCCCCCCTCCCTCTCATTCTCTCTCGCCCTCCAGCTTTTACCCACCGCTCTGTCACACTCTCTGTCTCTCTCTCCCTGCTGACTTTGCCCTTCCTTGTGTTCCCCCACTCATTTTTTCCATGGCTTTTTTGGGTGCCTCTTCCCTCTTTCCTCTCTCCTCCTCCTCAAACCACGCGACGCAGCACATCTGACGGCAGCGGCGGTTAACAGAGCCCGTCTCTCTCCCTGCGTTGCCGCCACCACGGCAGTTAACTTAGTCCAAACCAGATGTTTGTTTTATTCCCTCGCTCTCTCCAGAGGCAGAAAAAAGAAAAGGGAGAGGCCAAATAAGAAAGCAAAAGGCCTTGTTGGTTTTTCGATGGGAGTCTTCCTCTCTTCGCTCCAAATAAAAAAACAGGCCTCAGAGCGGGTTCAGGGTGTTGTCCTCCGTGGTGAGGAATGCTTTCTAGTCTTTTCTTTCACGCTGCCCGGGGAAGCGATGACACCTCCAGGAGCAAAGCAGGCTAAGATTATTTGACGCCTTCCCCGCTGAGTCGATTTAACCTTCACGGCACGAGGGAGAAATTGAGAAATGCTTCTTAAAGAGTTAAAAGACGCAGCATCAGAGCAAACACAAAGGCTGCAGACAAACACGACAAAAACATATATGAGAATATCAGGGAACAGCTGGAGATGCAGGTCAGGTAGACACACAGCAAGATGCATCATCAAGTCGTCTTCCAGCGTCGCACATAAAGCCTCACAATGTCCTGAACACGAGCTTTAAGGTGGATGTTTGCATTTTTGTCTCATATATTTCCATTGTTGTTTTGTCTCCTGACTAGCCTCCTTCTTCTATCCTTCACCTGCCCTTTCTCTTACCTCTCACAAAGTCAAAATGAAGCTCGCAATGTTTGTTGTTTATTTGTTTGAGTAAAATTCAGGGGAAAATCGACACATCGGGGTCATAGACGTACATTAACTGATAAGATCAGCTTGTGTTTTCTCCTTCGTGGAGAGATTGTTGATGCGAGTGAGAAGCTCAGTAATCTTCTTTTCACTAACGTTAGACAAATAAAGGAAAACCTTCTCTTCTCCTTGTGGCGATTATCAATGAATCATATAGTGAATCAAACAATGTAAACATGATTTCAGATTTAATAGTTAAACAATGTGAGGTCTTTTGCAATGTAGTCAAAACTTGTAAATGCAACCCTTTTAATTTTGAGTCTATATCACAAAATAAAATGATGTAAACACGATTACTTCAGGTGAATAACGTGTATATATTCATCTATTGTTGTGGAAATCAATGGGTGAAATCCTTGGCTGAACTATAGTGGCTGCAAAACAGTTGGAGCACCTTGAAGGTAAAACAAAAATCCACATTTAATTATGATTTAATTGAATTTAATCCACCTTCATCAGCTGCCAATCATTGTTCAGGTCAAAGTAAAACCGCTTGAGCTCTGCAGCAGAGCAGGTGTCACATACAGGAACTGAAACCTGGATTGTGATTCGCTGTGATCATTTGGTTAATGAGTGTGTGTTTCTATACGCTGCAGTTTGTAGGAAAGTGCAGGTGAAGCGTTTCTTTCCCGTAGCGAAGGTGTAGCGTCGGAGGAATGAGCTCGTCAATTACACGCCGCGGTGAAACGAGCCCGTGGGCCCTGCAGACCCTCCTACTGTACAAACTCATTAAACAAGACGTTTAGGAGAGATTCATTACGAGTGAAATTTTCATGGGCTGGAATCGAGTCATTAGAGGCCGCAGACCCACCTTCAGGATGTTGACGTAGGGAATGCCGTCAGGGCCGTAGCGGCTGCCGTTGACCTCGATGTGTTTGAGCCACTGGATGTGCGGCTGGGCGTCGCTGTAGACCTTACAGTGGAACTCCACATCGCTGCCCACCACCACCGTCTGATTGGCTGGCAGGCCGGCCTGGAGGATGGGCCTGTGAGGCGAACGCTCTGAGAGAGGAAGCACAGAGTCATGAATGATGGTGCTGAAATGTGGATACAAGGTAGTTTAAAAAAATCCACCACTTGTGCATGATAATGTATTCGTTGTTTACAGGGAAGCAGAAGTCAAAGTAAGCTTGTTTACCCAGAACATCCAGCTGGTAGGTGTGGGTGATGGCGCCGTACTTGTTCTGCACCACACAGGTGTAGTTTCCCCGGTCTGATGGCACGGCGCTCTCCATCACCAGACTCCACTGCTGATGTCTCAACTGAAGGGAGGAAAAAAGGAGGAAGAGTCAGGATGTGCCGTTACAACACATTCAAATATGTGAGGGAGCCTATTTCGAGAAACCTCAGGAGGAGTTTGGCGTCATGTTTGCAGACGTGCTTACTCAGACTAAATTCAATTTATGATTTAAGTTTATGTTTGCATGTCTCAGGATTTTATATTTCACCCTTTAGAAGACAAATTTTGGACACATAAATCCTCCTCGCTCAGTCCGGAGAACACCAGCGTCAGATCTCTCCTCTCGCTCCTGCCTTTGATTCCCTTTGGTAGAAAACATCACAGAGCGGCCAGGTCGGTAAACAAGAGCGTTCAGTGTGCGGCGCATATTTACCGAGGTGCAAACCGCTTTGAACAAACATTTAAAATGGTAATACAAATTAAAGCTCCTTTAATTATTGCACACTGGTTGATGCGGAGCAGATGTTAATAGGAGAAAAGAATCTTTTGACAGGGTTCGAACGTCTTGATGGGAAACAGCTCTTTGTGCCCACAGCAGCTGTATTAGACATGTTTTTACTCTGGACACGATGACAAGAAGAAATGTGACAAGACATACTTAATAATTCTCAAGATGCACGATTGCTTAACAAATTGCTTAACAATGATGGCAAGGGTATTAAAAACAGAATGCCACAAAGCCCCAAATGTTTGAGCAATTGGTTAAACTAATTGAAATAATGATATACACAACATTGCATATGGGATTATTTTCGTAAGAGAGAGCTCAGTGAAGCAGTTTCTTCTCTCTGTTTGCGCCGAGAGCAGCAGAGAGATTTTTTTTTCTTTGCACCTCTGAAATTGGTTCCACTGTGCCAGTCAAGAGCAATCCATCCGCGGAGAGTCGAAGGGTAAATTTTGCGTAGTAATTCAAACCAGGTGTGGCTGGATGGCAGCAGCAGACAGATACTAACTCGACAGATTCGGGAGCCGCTCGGAGGCAGAGCGAGCGGCCCGACACAGCCAGGCGAGAACAGAGAACCTGCCACGCATCGACGGGCAGAGTCTCCACGGGCCAAGAGCGACGACCTTCCGCGGCTTAAGTGGAAACATGCGCCGCCGCCGCGCGACGAGCGTGGAGCGAACACCTCCGAAAGAGGTCAGAATTCCTAAAGACGGGGAGCGAGTGATGTCAACAAAGAGGCTTTTCAGGGTGGAACACTTAACATCACCTGTGTAGGAAAAAGTGCCGACCCAGAGAGGGCCGAGTGTTTTCACAAACGTTTAACCCCACGCGTTTAGGTGAGCGGCCAGCCATTCACAGGACGTATATATTTGTAGATACACACTCCCCTCCTTTGCCTCCCTCTGTCTTACACTCCTCGACTCTCTCTCTCTTGGAGGCGCACGCGGAAAATAATGTAACAGTGTAAATATTATGCCTGTGTGTGCTTTTCACAGTTGCATGGTAACATAGAGCAGGCAGCCCGCCGCTCGACGCTGGCAAATGGTTTTTCAGAGGGGCCTGGCTCCACCCCGTCTACCCCCTCTCACAGCCGAGGAGTCAAACTGGAGTCAATGGCCGCTCTCATGAGCAGATGAGTGACGCCTTCTGCTGCGGTCGCTGAGCCCAGAGAGGAGGGGGGGGGGAGAGAAAAAACGGGCGATGCATGAAGAGCTAAAAGGTGGTAAAATACGAGCTGGAGTTGATGCTCAGACGAGGCCAAGACCACCAACAGAAACAGAGAGAGGCTCAGAGTTATGATCTTATTCAGACTCATTTCATAGTAACTCAGAGCCCTAAAAGTACTCTCTAAGTACTGGTACTTCAAATGAACACCTCTCTAGTACTTCTACCTCTCTATGTTAATCTGTGAAGATTCTGATTCTGGCTGCCGTCAAGGAAAAAATCGTGCCACTCTGAGAAACAACACAGCTTCAGTTTCAGCTCAATAAAACACAAATGTTTGACACAATCTCCGGAGAGGAATGTAATCCTTCAACTTAATCTGACAGCATGTGAGTCCTCAAACTGGAAATACAAGAGTTATAACCCAGAGGAGTTTCATCTTGTTTTGTATCTTGATTATTTCACTGTAGTTTTTATTGTAATGGAAGTTTGAGAAGAACAGCTTGTTTACTTTAGAGCGAGACGATGTGACTTTTTGACGTAGGATGAGACGTAACACAACTTTCCAGATACAAATAAAAAGTTGAATTCATGAGCAATGAAACACTTTTATTGATTAACTAACAGCGGCCACTTTCAGCTAAAGCTTAAAATGATAAATCTGGACTTTTACTTCCGCCACTGTTAAAGCTGCTTAAAGTGTGAATAACGATTAGAGAGAGGAAAGAATGTTGAGAAAGTTTATAATTTATGGTAATTATTAACTTTGACTGACGTGTCTACTTTAATTCCTCCTCTCCTTTGGCCCATTTAATTATTTTCTCCATACATGCCACTTGCTTTTATGACCATGTTACACTGGCTAACCTCCGCTGAACCTGCAGCATTAGTCCCCGAACGTGATAATCCCATCCACTCCAATCACGCCAGATTCCAAACAGAATTAAATTATTAAGGAGCTTACATTAGAGTCATACGAGGCTTTAAAGGTTTTAGGGCTTTGGCTGTGGACCTCCAGAAGGGCACAAGCCATGGGAATGGACGAGGAGTTTCACGCTGCAAGAAGTGAGACCTTAAACCAACGCAGAGAGTCTTTGCATGAGGAAAAAGAAAAGAGATTTGTGCATGAAATGTCTTGAGACAAATAAAGTTATCTGCCCTCTTGTCAGATACTTTGCTTCGCTTTGTTGAAGCTGCCATGAAAAACAGTGAAGTTACCTCAATCTACTGTCAGATTCTATCTCTTACTTTAATCAAAACAAGAATCCACGACTCGACCGCCGGCTTGAATGTCTCATAATGACACAGGCATTTTTTGCAGCGTAGCAGTTGTCTGAGAAAACACAGGAAGCTCTGCTCCCTTTATGGTCCAAACCCTCTGTCTTCACCTCACAAAATAGCCCTGTCAGAACCAGAGGGGCCAGTTACCAGAATTTATGAGTGTGTCAGAGCGGACCAGCGGCCCGGATCTGCGCTACCATCTAATTTGACCCACAGAGAAAGCGGAAACAGAGAAGCCGCCCTAAGGGCTTTCCATTAAAGCTGGCAGAGTCTGTGGGGCTACAGTTGGGCTCGACATGCCGTTGCATCAACGTGGAGGAGACGACTGTAAAATTGGAAGTATGAGAGTTCAAAGGAGAAAAAAAAATGGGTAAGAAAACCAAATAAATAGGAGAATCTGCGGTTTGATATCCGTGGTGTATTTGGTTAAAATGACAGGGGAGAAGAGTGAATGACCGCGGCAGATCTAAAATTAACAAGAGTCCGAAATGCAAAGAAATTCCTTCGCGGCCTCACAATCCAGGCTGCGTTAAAATCTGGAGTGGAAAAACAAGGATTTAAAGTGCTTAAAGTCTTAAAAAGTAACAGTGTGGAGCCGGTTTAAGAGCCTTGGAAACCTGTCAAAACAGGGATTGAGAAATCAGTTCAGCGCCGAGCGACCTGGTCGGAATGAAACACAATTATTACATTGTCGGCTTTTGTCTCGCTTGTGCCGCCGCAGTTTAGCATGAGCACAATAAAATCCCTTCCGCCATATGTGGCAGCGCACAACAGCACCGGCTCCGGCTGTCAAAGACTCCGGCCGGCTCAATGGGCCGGAGACACGCCCATCTCTCCCCACCTCCATCTGATGGCTCAATAGAGAGGTGACCTTTAACCTTTAAGCCCTGCCCCTCCATAATGGACGAGGCTCGGAGCGCCGCGGTCGTCTGGGAAGGCGCACAATGCTCCGGCACGTCGCCCTGCTGGAATTTTATTTTCCATTTTACAAATGAGCCACACATCCTATTTACCGTTTCATTTAGTTTCAACAAACGTACCGTTTAGTTCTCTGTGTTGCATTTCAATAGACTTACAAAGTGCTCGTAAGATAGAAACGAATGTCTGAACAACCTCCAGTGTCTCATGGGAAGAATATACTGAGAAGATGTTAGTGTGAATCTATATGAGACTGTAGAGCTGGATAATCAAAGGATTTGTCTTGTACTTTTAAGACTGATCATTACACAAGCATCGACATTTATCTACTGATGTTGAGAGATGAAACTTAAGCAAAGAGTAAACTTAAGCAAACTTAAGTGTCACTCTCATTAAAAGCAACTAATTGTTATTTTTCCCAACTTCCAGGAAAAGCACGTGAAGAATCCTTCCGACCATCGAGGGACATTAAAACTGTCCAGTCTCCTGAAAACCAGATTGACTCGTAAAATCCTTTTCAGCAAATGCAGCGTGACCCACAGCAACAATTTCCAGCAGACGTTATTGCCCTGAAAAAGTTCATTACAGAAAAATATCCCTGACAAATGAACCAAAATAAAATCCAGGAAGAAAATACAACTGTTAGCTGTGGTCTGACAGAAAGAGTTGAACGACAGACACAGATATTTTCTTTCTTTTATGAGATTAGCATGATGATATAATCTCCATGAGTCTATTTCTTTATTCCATTTTATCTGTTCTGATCTGCAATATCACCTTTGAATCTCTCAACCATAAAAGCACGAGCAGCTCTCCTTCATTAACCCACCATGACTTTATAAAACATTTGATAAAGCACATTTAGCCTTGATTTTACTGTCAGTTCAGGAAGTAGGTTTTTTGTCCATTGAGACACTTGCACTCTCACAACACTGCAAAAAGTCAATTTTATCCAGTGTCATTTAATCCCATATTCACTTTTAAAAACTCAACTTAAACAATCTTGACTTGACAGACTGATGTTTGTTAGGAACTGGAGAATCTGCCTTGATGTGCTTGTAAGCTTTTGTCACTAGTAGATTCCTGCAGGAGGTAAATCTGATGAGTGTCTTCATATTTTACAAACATTAATCTAATGTTCAGCCTGTATAGAAGCTGAAACTGCTCGTCTTTAAGGAACAAAGGAGAACATCCTCAGAAAGGCGGCTTTCAGCCACTCCGCCTTGGAGACAGGAGCTGTTTTTGCAGATGGGTGATGGAGCTTAATGGTCGCTCAGTCAGTAACTCTCTCTCACTCGAGTGCAGATCTGAAGGCACTCAGAGTAAATGACAAACTCGCAGGTAGGCAGAGCTGAGCGGAGAGGACGGCGCTGCGCCCATCAGCGCGGATCAGTTAGCAAGTCAGTTACCTCGAGAGGCGTGTGACAAAATCATCCCTTCACATCATCCGCACCTCAAAAATCAGACACGGGCGAGATGCATTCAGCGGAAATTAACCACGGCTGTCAAATCAGAAGCGATCGTGTCATTTCAATGTGGACGTGAGGGGAAGACAGCTTCACCTTGAGGACCCTGATGGAGGAATAGAGTCTTTAGAAGGCCATTGTCAGGCTGTCAGGACTCAGGGCGCCCCCCCACCACCTCCCATCTACCCCCCCACCACTTCCCATCTACCCCCCCACCCTGCGAGATGAACTCATCACAGGCAGATGTGAGGTGGGGTGATGAGGGCTGTGACACAGAGCGGCTGAATGTGAAAAATGTCTGTCCTGACAACTGAGTGCGTCTGTGTCTGTCACACAATGACGATTCAATCTGCAGCCAGTTCGCTACAGACTAAAGACAGGTTGTTCTTTATGTCGTTATTCTTACCTCGTATGTTTGAGACATATTTGCTTGTCTTCATCGTCTTTTAATGCATAAAATTGTTTTTTTCAAGATTTTGTCAGTGTTGGACTGAACAACTATGTTAGTCGTAACATGAACCAACGAGCTCAAACAACTTAATCAGCTCATTAATCTTAACTTGTTTCTGTCGTCCATTGACTGTTGTCTTGTATAAAGTTTGGTGACTAATTTTAACTTAACACTACATAAATCCCTTCTTATAACTTAAGAAAGCATTCATGAATATTTAATATGTTGCTGGTTTATCATCACACATTTCCTGACTTCATTTTATCCCCTGGTGCTTTTATGTTCCCATGATTCCTCTGTTGTTCTTATTGTTTTTTATTCTCATTGATGTTTTTCTGCGAAGCATTTTGTGACCTTGTTAAGAAAAGGCTGATACAAATAAGAGCAAAAGAGGCATCAACATAAGGAGTGAAGAATCTCACAGTGTTTGACTGACGGGTGATCTCCGGGAAACAACAATGAACGTGAAGGAGAATGTGAAGGATAACCGTGTTAAAAATTAGGCGACAGAATAATGGCATTAGCCACATCACTCAACGTAATTGCAGATAATGTGACTCGCAAATATCTTTCAGAGTCTCAGTTTTGATGATGGACTGATGTTTTTTGCAGCGTGCAGGGCGGCGCCGGGGTTAGCAGAGGTTCTGACACCAGGACGGGGTGAAGCTGTTACCTCTGACCCCCCTGAGGCCGACCCTGTCTGTCACCCAGCAGCCTGAATCTATGGAGGACGACCTCTGCGTTCACCTCCCTCAAGGCCGACAGCGGCCACATGGTGGTCGGCTAACTGGATTCTAAAACAGCTCCGAGACAAAGGGGGGGACGCTTGATCATGTCTCGATGAAGACACGGAGAGGAATGTCTCAATGACTGCCACCTTGAATCTTCACACTAAAGTGCACTTAAAAACACGGGAGTTGTGTTAAATGGCTCCACTCACAGGAGTTGATGTAATTAATTTTTTTACCTTCTCTCTTTTATACGATCGTTTCATGGTCAACGGTCATTATGATGCCGGAATTTAAACTCGCTGTAGAGCCGCACTCGTTCCTGATAAGAAGAACCATCAGTTAAATGATGTCCTGAGACGAAAATAAGGATAGAAATTATACACAAATTGAAGGAATGGAGGCAAGAGAAACGAGAGAAATGTCTAAATGAAGCTTAGTCACCTCTTAACATCTCCAAAAGAAAATAAAGAGAATTAAAGCGGGAGAAAAAAATCTGTTTCTGAGGAATAAAAAATGACATTAAAACATATTTTAATTTAACTGTTCTGCTTTAAAGCGTTTTCAGGCTGTTGACTGTCAAACAGAACCAGAATCGATTGAACCATTAAGTCCGGACACTTTTATCCTAAATACTTGCGTCTTTACGTGGGTGGCCACAGTGGGAAATACACCCACAGCAATGGTCGGTGCCAACTTGGACCCGCTGAGCTACACGGAGCGGAAAATGTTCAGGAATTTGTCTTGATGGCTTGTTGACAACTTATAGCGTCCCAGCTCTCACTGACACAACACAGCACAAGGCCGAGCAGCCCACGTACGCTGTAAAGGCTTACTATGGACACTCAGCTATACATATCAGCCTCTAATTATACATGTAACATCCCATAGGAGCGTGTGTTAAAGCAGGGGAGCGAACAAAATGGCTCCCGTGTCTGAACTAACAGACGCAGGAGCATTCAGATTCGGATTCAGACATTCAGATCCTCCGTGAAAACTTTAACTTTCCATCGGTGAGTCGTTCTCGACAGAAAAGGGACACTCGGGGATTCGGGGGAGAAGTCGGAGATCTGGTGAACAGATGGAACAAATATCTCCGATCGGTCAGTTTGGGATTAATTTGCTGCTAAAAAAACGCAAACGTCATCGTCAGCGAATCTTCATGTGCAGCGAACACGCTAAAAGCTGCTGTCAGGGAGCCACTCCAGCGTCCTGAGGGCTGGTGACAGGTGTGTGTGTGTGTGTGTGTGTGTGCGTGTGTGTGTGTGTGTGGACAGAGGGAGGCAGACAACTGCTGTTGGTCTGCTGGGAGCAGATGTTGGAGATCTTTGTAAACTGTTAATAGCTGCAGGATCTCATTACATTTAACTCTTTAAATGCCAAACGCTCCACCGGGGAGAAGGCGTCTCTCATTGCTTCGCTACCAACCTGACACATGTTTACTCGGCTCGAGCTGGAAGATGCAACTTCAAACAACTTGAATGGCCACGTTGCCTATTTTCTGCTAGGTTTAAGCAATGTTTAGTTAAAGAACGAAGTAACTTTTGAAAGAAAAAAATCTCACAAATATAACAATTGATTCAGAAGCAATACAACAGTTCAGTACACTTATAATTTTACATATATAACAAAAACAGTTGTACTTGTATATTGGATGTATGTATACTGGACATTAATGAGTTGGCACTGACTTTATGACTCTTGTCTTTAAGTTGAAGCATTTACCATTATCTTCATCGTTAGTTTAGGTTGTTAAGCAAAGCTACATAGATTTGCTTTTAAGTGAATAACCTTTTACCTCCTTGTTGCCTGGATTGTCTCTGTTTTGGATTTGTTTCTTAATTTGACATTTTTAAATTTATTTTTGTGTTTTCATTAGTTTCTGTCCTTTAACTTTAAAAGGAAAGTCAGAGAGATGCATTCAACTTTAATTGCATTATTAAAAAAGCAGATGTCTTTTTAAAGTGAGTGAAGCAAACACGCTGTAAAAAGTTGCTGAAAATAACTTTGAACTCTAGTCAGTTTTTAAGCAACAAAGCCGACAACAAGACCATTTTTGAAACTGGGACGAATGTTTTGCACTCAGCCTGTGTGAACTTTATTAATGCAGTGTGAGGACAGAGGGAGAATAAGACACAGGACACAATGATCCTGGAAGAATTTACATCTCTGGGCAAAACTGTAGAATTTATATGTCATTAAGCACGAGTTTATTTTGAACCAAAACACACGTTTTGACTGTTTGAATTCCGATGCTCTTACCACACCGAGTTTGTCTTTTAATCCTACAGCTCAGGGCCATTAAAGGAACACAAAAGTAAACGAAGCCCCGTTACTTTAAGCAGTGCCATTCCACATGAGAGCTCAGTGTTTAGAGTGAATCCGATGACAAAACTGAGCACAACAGCTGTTTGCTGCACTGCATTACTGTCAACGCCGAGCTATCACGCGAGCATGCGTGTATCTGCGTGCAACTCTGTTTTCAGCAACAGCAGCTCCAGCCTCTAAATTTACTCCGCTCAGCTTAGCGAGTCCTGCCGGGGTCGCGCGGCCCTGCGGCGGCTTTTCTGACCTTTATTCACCGTGAGAAGATTCACCGAGCAGCAGCGCTCTTTCAACACTCGTCTTCACACCCGTCCAGTTATAGACATTCACACCAGGGAGCGTCGCAGCGCTCGGGCCGACGCACTGACGGACACACGGCAGCTCCACTGGACCGGCAGGGGATTAAGATGCCTTGCTAAAAGGCACTTTGACAGTCGCTTTGGAGTCTTTTTGGAGGCGGTGCGAGGATTTGAAAGTTTAAATCGCAGCCCCGCTCCTGTAACCTTTAGATGTTAACATGTTTGAAGACCCTCACCTTGATGCCTCCCATCCTCTGCTCTCCCTTGAACTCCTTGCCGTTCTTCAGCCAGTGGATGGTCGGCGTTGGGTTTCCGGCTGCGGCACAGCGGAACTTGACTGTATTGGCGGCTGGAACGGCTAAAAGCTTCTTGTCCATCCGGTCAGGTCTGGTCCAGTACGGAGCTTCTGTTGGTGAAACACAAGACAGAGTGTCAGTCACGGAAAACTAGACATACACACTGTAAATAACATTTAATGGGTAGTTTGATGCAGTGCTGAAGGGTCTCAAGTATCAAGTCATTCAAGACGTCCAAGTCTCAAGTCATCTGAGATCAGTCCAAGTCAAATGTCAAGTCAGTTGAGATAAGTCCAAAGTATCAAGTCATCAAGTCCAAATCAAGTCTCAAGTCATTTGAGACAAGTTTCCATTCCTATGAGATAAATCCAAGTCGAGCATCAAGTCCTACATCACAAGTCCTTTAGGGCAAGTTGAAGTCGAGTCCTAAGTCTTTATAACCAAACTGCAGGCTGAGATCAAATCAGGTCTGAATCCTGACAAAGTATTTAAATGTTTCCCTTGAAAATTGTTTAAAGTCATTTCAATGAAAATGGTTCTGTGATATCACAGGTCAAAACCTGAGACTTGAAGGTTTTCAAGTCTTTAGGGAATCAGGTCTCAAGTATTAAGTTAGTGACTTAAAATGGACTCGCTCTGTCAAGATGTACCACTTTTCACCCTGAGGTGTCTATTTTCTGGTGTATTCTTAGATCATGGATATTTCGGGAAGGACCCTCCAGGAATTTATTGTTAAATGTTTTTGTAATTGCTAAAAGATGGCACAGACGTGAAAACTTGCTCTTCGGCCCTGTTTTCAAAACGGTCCATCTTGGACGAGTTATGTACTTTGCCGCAGCAGATGTGAGGTTTCATTGGAGGTCTTCCCTCGCCGCTCCGACAACAACAACAACCAGGACCGGCCTCCGTCTTTCCCCGACCCTTCTGTCCCGAGAGACACTGTTAAGTTCAAGACATGTAAACGGTGTAAAACAGTTTGACGGACGCTGAAAGAGCACAAAACGGGTGCGTGAAGCGTCACGAGGGCCAAACAATGCTCATCATCTTCTTCCCCCCGATAACAATGCGAGAGTTCATTTGAATCGTCCCATCCTGAGAGTTTGGAAACCTGTCAGGGCGATTTATTGAGTTGTATTGAGAAGACGGAGGACAAAGAGAGTGCAGCGAGTCAGAGAGGCCTATTGTTCCTGCTGTGTGGGTGTGGAGGGTGAGAGCGCTGAGGCATGGCTTTATAGGTCTGCCTGTGTGTGTGTGTGTGTGTGTGTGTGTGTGTGTGTGTGTGTGTGTGTGTGTGTGTGTGTGTGTGTTTGCCAGGACAAAAGCTGGGGAGGTGGCTGACCGGTCATCAGATGTCTCTTTTACTTTCTAAATGCAGGAGGAGAGAGAGGAGCTAATTACCATCTCAATGTCTGCACTTGTGTGTGTGTGTGTATGTGTGTGTGTGTTTGTGTGTGTGTGTGTGTTTGGGGGTGTGTGTGAGTGCTATTAGACCCGAGTCTCACCCTCAAGCACCACATGGGCGGGTTTTTTACCTCAAAGGACAACCCAGGTGAGCTGTCAATCAAAGAGGTGTGTGTGACTGTCTGTAATGTGTGTGTGTGTGAGTCTGTTCATCATCTAGTGATATATTTCTGACGAACGTCTCTTCGGCTCCTGCCATCAAACTTTGGCTTCGGCTTCACAGAGTAATTACAACCAGATGGAGAGAGAGAGAGAGAGATCTGATGATGAAAGACGCAGACGTATCTTCTTAGAAAGCAAACAAACAGAACGGTACTTCACTCTGTTGAACAGACGATAAACTGTGTGTGTGTGTGTGTGTGTGTGTGTGTGTGTGTACGAGCTCTGATGGAGCAGCTGAACACGGTTTCACTTCGAGACTCCCCAGCTCGCTCAGACAAACTCCACGTGCAACCACACGCACAAATCTGGCTCCACCCCAACAGGGACGTATCTGCTAGCTTTCGCGGCTCCTCTCTCTCTCTCTGCGTCTCCTCGGCGGCGGCGGCGGCGTATTTGGAGCGACGCTCGGCGCAGCGTGGGACAAACCCTCCAAGGAGTCTGAACACATTGTTTTCTTGGCATCGTAATCAGCCACACACACACACGCTCGGTCGAAAAGAAACACACAGTGAGTTTTTAAACAGTCTCTTTCCTGATGTGTGGTCCTCCCTCCTCTTCCTCCTCCTCCTCCTCCTCCTGCTGCTCCTGAACTCATCTGGGCCTGGAAACACCTTCCCGACGATCCTTCAGCCACGATGACGTTTTTAACCCAGAAATAGACGCACGTGTGGATTCGGCTCCACGGTTTTGTCCCAAAAACACACTCAGACTGGTTCAACTGCTGTGTTTCTGCACGAGATCACCTGTCAATCAGACTGAGTGGGCGGTGCTTTGACATCCGACTTTCTGGTGAAGACGTTTCTGTAGGTGGTGCTTGGTTTTTTTTCTGCTCATGATGACCAGCCTGTTCTTCTGATACTTATTCAACACCAGAGACATCATCACTTCCATTTTTACCATTTTATGACAAAACATAGCTATTGTTCTAAAGAAGAGCAGGTATGAACTGACTCAACAACGTCTTGTGACACTCACAGCTTATAAGATTTGCTTCAGGTGATTGAAGGTGAAAAACTTAAAGTAATTATGAAAACTATAAATTGTTCAAGCTGCTATCGTGTGTGAACATCTTTTCCTTCTTTTGAGTCATCACATTCGGGTCATTGTGGTTAAATCTCATTATATTTTGCTTCAGAAACGAGACGTACGTGATTTGTTGGCTCTGTGGATTCTGAACAGTTTACTTTGGGAAGCTGACACAGACAGAGAAGGTAAAAAAAAAACTGCATCCATTTCCAATTCAGAAGCAGCAGTGGATATTTCAGCTTGTGTTTGATTTACTGTGGACTCCTGCTCTGTATGCTGGCAACACGCAGGAATCCCATCCCGTGTCTAATTGGCTGGATGGTATTTCCTCAGCAGAGGGGAGAGGGATTTTCTCGGAGGGAGGAAGGAGGGGAGCAGATACCCCTGGAACCCCGCGGGGACGGGGTCTGCAGATAACCCCGGCCTGCGTGGACACGAAGCCGCTGGAGTGGAAAGCGGTTTACCATGACATCTCAGCTCCACCTGTCAGAGGTTAAGTGAGGAGGGAGTCTCTCTCTCTCTCTCTCTGGGAGCCTAAAAATACACGACTGTGTTCCTGTTCGTTTGGTTTACGTTCGATAACAGAAATCATAAAGCTGCCAGTCTTGTTATCGCTCATCTGAATACATATGTGTCAGGTTTTCATCGAAGCACAAGGTCTGCACACTTTAAAACACCTGCTGCTATTTAAAAAAAGCTCTTTCTTTCTCTTTCTAAGTAAATGCCAAAAGTGTCTGTATTCAGAGTTTTGCTGAAAAGGAGGTGATATTTTAAGCCACTTTGGTTGTTTGTCTCTTTGTCGTCTCGTAATTAATTTCAGTGAAATTTGGTGGAAAGTTGGGCAAAAAGAAACAAAATGATTCCTTTTTGGTTTGGATCCAGGAATTTTTCAAGTCGCTTATTTTCTTGCAAGATAGGACTTGTTGTTTTTAACATTTCCAATATTTTCTCACTGCACTTACTGAAAGGAAGGAAAATCTGGCACATGCATCCAAAGATGCTTTCTAAAACTTTCTTTCATAAAAATAACAAGTTTAGAGCTCTGCAGCTTCGGCTCCGTCTGAGTGCTGAGTGCATTTTCTTTCTATTGGATTGCCGTTACAAGAGACCCGCACACATGAAAACACACACGGCCCCTGCAGCTCTGTTCACTCTTCCTTTGACTCCTGGCTGCGTGTTGCAGGTCGCAGGAGCGTGACAGCGGCTCTGGATCGGCCCGACTTCAGCGCAACAGCAATTAGCTGGAGCAGGACACACCGCGGAGCCGATGGCCACGGCACAAGGCCCTTCAGCGCTCAGACACCGATCTGGGGAAAAGGAGGAGGAGGAGGAGGAGGAGGAGGAGGAGGAGGGGGGGCGGTCTAATTGTGTAATTGTATAATTTGCCCTCGCTGACGCCTGCGAGCACACAGGCAGATTTCATTACAGATTACACTGGGGCTCTTTGAAGGCACGCTGCCCCGGAGGGCCTGCGGGGACTCAAGGCAAACAGAGCCGGAGGAATGGCGGCCACGGAGCAGCGTAGCGTGGCCCGGCGTCCGGCTCTCTGCTCTCCTGCCAGGGTAAACAAGGAGGCTGCATAGCTCAGGAGCACAGCACAGCACAGATTAGGCTCTGTTAACATTCCTGCCCCCGACACACACACACACACACACACACACACACACACACACACACACTGCCCTTTCACTTCACACAGCCTCCGAGTGTGTACACGCTTTCCACGCTGCAAGAAATAGCCACTTTAATAACTGGAGCTCATCGTGTGAGGGCGGACGATGTTTCTATCTCTGACCTTTTATTTGCTCTTCTGTCACGTCCACACGATTCTCGAAGCTTGTTGCGTCTAACATTTTCAAACAGTCCGAGAGGTGAACGGGAAGGAAGCGCTGCACAATCAAAGGTCAAAAGAGGTGAATATTTTCCATTATGACTGCATTTCTGATAAAGGGACGTTATTGCATCTTCGAGGGCTTCACTTTTAACAGTTTCACGTTTTTAGCTGCTGTTTCTTTCTAGTTCCAAAAATTTCTTCGCAACCTCGATTATTCTATCGACTTCAAGATTATTTTTAACATTTGCTTTGGAGAGATGATTTTCTTCACCTTTCTTAGCAACATTTAAGGACAAGAAATGACAGCAATTAATAACTAGCCATTTAATGTTTGTCGGTGATCGTCCATGATGACTGAATGCTGTCGATGTCGCTCTTATCAGACATTTCAAACAAGAATCTACAGTTTATTTTGCATATTTTTAAGTGTTTTCTGATTTATGATACTGGGCCTTTCCCTACAACAGATTTCATGGGAGGTTTATCTTGTTTGGTGACGTCATTACCAGTAATCATTTTCTTATCTTGCTTATTATGACATGAGAAAACTTATTCTGGCCGATGTTTGAATAGAAATGTCAAACTTTACAGTTTGAACATCCAGTATCTCCCGTGTGTGACGGCCTGATGAATCTTTCCTGCTCACTCAGATTTAAGTCTAAACTGCAAAGACACAGAGGTAAAAACAAAAACAAAACACAAATCTGGTGTCAATCTCACAAATTGGTCGATAACATCATTTGCTCGCAGCCTCGTCTCCGCAGGAATGACTGCGGCCGCTGGGCGGGCGTGTATCTCCTCCGCCTTTTCCCAGAAGGCCTCGGGAGACAGCTGAGTTGTGGAGGCTGCTGGAGAATGAGCTCATGACTGCAGCAGCTTGTCTGTCTGTCTGTCTGTGTTTGTCTCTCCTCTGAGGACCGAGGCCAGCAGCATCATTTCGACTGGCAGCCGCAGCTCAGAGTGACTCAACTCCTCAAGGCTCCTGGTTTTTTTTTTTTTTTTTGTGCCATCTTCTCTTCTTCTCTCTGCAATCGTGTCTGTCAATCAACAATCTATCCCCTCTCCCTCATTACTGACTCGACTCTTTCGCCATCTCCACGTCTCTGTTATGTGGACGTGGACGTTCTTCCACTCACCGACAGGGACTCTCTCCGTCTGGCTCGTCACATGACTCCTTCCTGTTACAGCCGGCTAATTAGCGGTGGCTTAGCGGACATTAAGCAGCGATAGGGGTTTAACGTTTCTGGGCTAATCCCTCTCCTTTTGGCCAGGAAATCGGAGCCTCGTATGTCATGAGGTGGACTTACATCCAGAGATTAAGTCTGGCAGTCTGAGGCCATTTACCGGCATTCAGGATGTCGGCAGTATAAGCTGCTGCCACTTCGGCCCGTTCAGGAAACACTCCAGGCCGTCACCGCCGAGCGAAGCCACGCATTCAGACACGCTCAGGTTTTACATCGCAGGTGCTCGAGCCGATCCACAGCGACTCTCAGGACAAAGACAGAAACAGGAAGCTTTCTGCAGCGTTCCTCCTCAGCTCTTTCTTCTTCTATAATCTCTGCAGATAAGAGCATCAGCTAAACGCCTCAAAGAGAAAAAGGCAATACTGTACAAATATGAAGCTAGATTACATTTATAATCCTCCGACATCCGCAGTGAGCAGAATGCAGTTCCTGTGTTCATTAAACAGACTGAGTGCTTGAGAACATCGAGTGAAGAAAAATAACTAATTAAAGAGAATTAGGATAAATCAGGAGTTGGTTATTGATCTATAAGTGGGTCTTGTTTTCCCGAGCAGCAGCTTCACTAACTTGTTTTTGACAGTCTGTCTCTCTCAAAGCTCCGTTTTGATGCTGTCATCAGCAACAACCGCCTCATTAAAATACAGATTTCTTTCCCGTCTCCCAACAGAGAGGAAATACTTAATGCAGACAAAGAGAAAAGCAGCAGCTCCTCAGGACATTTCACAATTTTACCATCAGCAGTTTAAATGGAAATGTTTTTTTTTTTTTATTGCGATGACATGATCTCTTCACTGAAAGATCTTATAACGGATTTTGGGGCATTTAGCTTTATTTTGATAGAAAAAGGTGACAGGAAATGAGGAGAGAGAGACACAAAGTCCTTCATGAAGGTTATAACCTGTTTTTGTTGAAACTATTTCAGGAGGTTTCATTCAACTGTACGATCATTTTAGAGAATGTCACTTGTGGAAAACTGATTGAATTGTACTGTGTTATGCTGAGAGGTGTTTCCATTATTTTGTCCATCACTTTTATAATAATGAGAACAGGGCAAATAACGGAAACATCACAACAAACTTAATTCTCCAAAACAACCATACTTACTTTTCTGTGACATTTTTTATGCCGTCAGATCATTTCAGCTATGAAAATCTCTCTTTCTTTTCATGTCTCTCTCACCATATAGTTGGACGACAACAGATCGGGCGAAACCTTAACGGCGACCATGTGGAGTTTGGGCTCTTCACAGTCGAGCCACTGTCACTGTCTCTGTTTCGCTCTGAGTCGAGTGTGACGACGCTGGATTTGGTCGAAGCTTTGTGCGCGACGTGTACAAAGGGGCTTTGATTTGGGGCTGGGCATCCGCCTGTCGCTCCGTCACCGAAACAGTTCCACATTTCGCTTCTGGCAGCGATTTTGTGGAGCAGTTAAGGTGGACTGGGACCCGGTTCAAGACATGATGGACTGTTTGACACGGCTGGCAAGTTTTTCAGTTTTTCACAGGCGGCTCCAGATCGAGATGGAGACTAATTTAATCGAGTCCTTCTTCTTTGAACTATTGTGAAAGTATGCAAACAGTGGAGTTTAAGCGTTTGCAATGGTATAAACACAACTTCTAAATCCACCCATCCAACTCTCTCCATTGTCTCCCTCACTGTCATCCCATCGTCTCTTCCTCTCTCACCATATTTCCATCATTTCATTACTCTTATTTTTCTGTCTCCGTGCGCCTCACCTTCCCCGTCTCCCTCAACAACAAAGGCAGCACAGCGAGGCGTCTGGCTGGTCGAGAGCTCATCGAGGGGCGGAGACGCTTTCTGTCTCCGCGGAGTCGTGCGAGCTGACAGAACAGAGCGTGGAAAGCAGGCGGCAGAAGCCATCCCTCATCGCTCTTTGTTCACCTGCACCTGAACTCCGCACGTCTCCGGATGCCAAAACAGCTCACATCACAAGCGAGCGCCGAGAGGGGTGTTACCCGCCGGAGAACCAGCGGCTTTTGATCTGCTCGATAGTGGCATTTAGTTTAACGCTCTGGGGAGAAGCTTTAATGTGAGCACAGCAAGACGGCGAGCGCTTATGAGGACCATATAATTCCAATTACAGATATAAAACTCTAATCAGTTGCATAAATCCAATGATAGTCACGTAATTGCCTATAAAGGCCTCTTTCTAAGCAATTCAGCCGCTCCCGCAGAAAACATCTTTTATCACACTGACAAGGGAAATGAGCCCAAAACCTAAAATATAGATTAACTGCTGACATAAATAAACCGAAGAGACTGTTTCTGTTCCACAAAAGGACTGTTTAACGACAGCAAACACTTATAACTTATATATAATAAAGTTGACTAATAATTCAGGATCAGACACCAGAGTCAGTAAAGAAAGTGGAAGAAACAGACACTTGATTCACAATCAGAAGAACATTTGGAGACGCATCATGTCAAGTATTTTGCCAGCATGTGATTTAAAACAAGCTATTTTCAATGAAATTACAGTCAGGTAAACAAAAAAAGTTGCACTTAAATTAGTTTCCATTATGAGGAACTGTAAGTGTAATTCATGCTAAGTAATTATGGACTCTAATAAGAATCCTAATCTGAAAATTGAAGTAAACAAAGACTGTGCTTCAGTCAAGGTTATGATCAGTTTTGTTAATTGATCTATTTGAAGCTTTACTTACTCCTGTAGAGATAAAATGAATCATTTGAGTGCATTAGCCTGAAATCTATCTTTTTGCAATCAAAGGGAAATAAAGGAACAATATGACTGAAACGAAGCTGCATGTTCTGTATCTGAACTGGAAGCTGTTCTCTGCAGCTCCAGGTTCATTCAGCCGTCAGGTGCCGCACATTAAGCTCAACGACGCGGTTCATGCTGCCTGAACCTCAGGTTGTACTGATTAAAGGACACATTAATGCTCTGTGACAAAACAGCTGGAGCTTTTCACAAATTTATGTTGCTTTTGCATGTGTTGTTTTGAAAATCAAAGAAACTGAACATTTTCAAAAATCATCTTAAACTGAACTTTTAGGCGTCAGAAAAGTTAACAGATGGGAACACAAGCTTAACTTGAGCAGAAAAGGCTCCACAATATCCCCTTACATCCACCACACGACACTGTTCAACTGAAAAAATGTAAAAGTAATAATTAGGAATTCACCATTTCCATTACCTGCATCTTCTGGATCTTCATCATAATCTTCATCATCACCGGACGACGGAGAATCTGAAAAGAAAAGAGAGAGTGGGATTAATATTCAGATTCAAAACGTGGGGGACAAATCTTATTTTGCAACTGCACTTATTCATCTGGAAAACTTCTTCACATTAACAATGTGCCTTTATTCTTTAGTCTACATGAACTATGAACCATCAGATAACACGAAACACATCACATCTGGAAAGCTTGTAGCACAAAATCTATTTTGTGCACGGCAGGCAAATAAAGACTAAGCAGGAATTGTGTGCATGTTAAGTGTGTGTGTGTAGCTCAATGGGTGTGTGTTCACAAACAATTATAATTCGACAAATGCACGCACAGATACACACACACACAAGTTTGTGCATGAATGCATATTAAAAGTGCTCATTGAGAAAGCCATGAATGAGTCTACAGTTCTCTGCAGCGGCCGCTCGCTCAGATATTACAAGCAAAACATTTCCACAGATGTTACAAATGAGAGGGTCATTAGAAGTCGTGTGTGTGTTCACGTGTACAGACACACACACACGCAACAACAACTATCTGTGCAACACACACTCGAACGGTTAACGTGTCAGATGACGTCTAATTATTCTCCAGCCGCAGATACGACTGTTTAGATTCGCTGTATCACACGTTTTCACGGTGGCGGTGGCGTAATTATTTTCGATGTGACCTTGACATTTTCTGGTTCAGCTCCGCAGGTCTGGTTAATGAGAGCCAGCTGTTACCTCAACAACCTCTGAGAGCTCAAACTGCTCCTGAAACTCCTGACGAGCAGGTTTTACTTTCTGTCATCTGACGCTTCGATCCACGAGTTTGCTCCGGAGGAAGAAACTAGTTCGACTCACGTGACAGTCTGGATTGAGCTCCTTCACTGAAAATGACACCAGCTGTTAAAAAAATATTGTGTTTGTCCAAATAAACTTTACAACTGAATCCTGTGACTGAACCTAGTGAAACCAGAGAAAAGCAGCGTCACAGACCAGAAGAGTCTGCAGACGTACGAGCAGCTTTGTGAGCAGATGGATAAAAACCCTAAATCATAAATCTGATAACTTTTGCTTTAGGCTGCGTTGTTCCTGTTTGTTAACAGTTCAGTCAACAACTTCACTGATTAATAAGAAACATCATTAGACTGGAGTCAATTAGGGAAGAACGACTGTTCTGGACAAACCCCAAATTTATCATATTTGCTTGACTAAACTTTTTTGGATATGAAACAAAGGCGAACTCAAAATGTCAAGATGACAAAAGTGCACAGATCAAAAACTTCAGAATCAGCATATTTTACAATTTCATCAGTGGACAGAAATAAGAAATAGTTTATTTCTTATAACAGGTTTGTCAAATTACTATACAATAAATATTAAAGCAGAATAAATTCAACATTTACTTTTGTTTTTGCTTTCGTGATTCAGCTGATATGATGAAAGTTGGGATTTGAATATAACCTGGTGTTCAACTTCATAGGAACAAAGTTTGATTTGTTGAAGGATGAAGACTCAGCTTGAAACAATGGAGTCTCTAATCAAGTATCAAAGTACAGACTGGTGTCAAAGATAAGACTGAATCTGTCCCAGTGAACTCAGACAATCATCTCAGAACAATATTTGCTTTTGCTCAAACTGATCTGCAACCAGTTTTTTTTTTTTTTTGTCTACAGCCAATTTTCTCCAGATATTAATCTTGCATCAACAAAACCTCTAAACAAAAGTTGCCCATTTTCATACGTTTCATTCTGCAAATAGCTTCTTTCATCTCCTCAGCGTTGGGCCTGGTTCCTTCCACATGTGTACGGGTGTGTGTACAATATGAGCTGGCTGCTCTCGCCGCCTGGACGCCGGCCAGTTGCTAAAACTGATACCGCTCCTAAATATCTGACACCTTACTCAAATATTTGAGGGAAAACACAATAGTCCATGTGTGTTTTAGTCGGAGCCGAGGCTCGGTGTTTAGAGTAGAGGGAGGAGAACAGGATATTGCCGCCACATACTGTAAAAAGTCCGACCTCACGAGTAATTCAAACACGCAGCGAGTGTTAAAATGTGAAATGTCTGACAATGAGCTGCGATCGTTTCGCTTCCTGTGTGGTTTCTCTCCTGAAACACGCTGAGCTGGAAGCAGACGCAGTTATTTCACCTCGATGGGACATTTTAAAGCTGAACATGACTTGGAAAGATGGATGTTTTCTTCCTTTTTGAATCAGCGGTGCGGGGAGTGCATGTGTCCTCCTGCAGCCTGGAGATGATATGTGGGTCCAGGAGGAGAAGCTGTCCACCTCTGATCCGTTCTGGAAAAGGCCATTTTCTCCCCGGCTTGCAGCCAAACACATGCATCTGTGTGTGTGTGTGTGTGTGTGTGTGAGGAGGTGGGGGGTGAGTTGAGAGGGAGCAAACTCTCTCATTTCTTGCCACCCCATCTGTTTTCAATGATGACATGTTTCGAGCTAATTGCTTTCTAATTAGTTGTCAATAACAGGCTCAGCTGGTGTCCATGAGTTTTACGGGAAAAAGCCGCCAGACTTTTTAAGCTACTGCTCGCTCTCCTCCTGACTCCCCACCCCCCACCCCACCCACGCTCTCCCCTCCTCACCTCCTCCCCCTTCCTGCCGTCCTATCAGAGCTCTGTTTACATCACACAGTTGTTTAAGACTCTGCTCATCTCCTCATACGATAATGAATTTCACCTTTGAGCATCAGGAGGGGAATCTGTGTGAAACTTGGCTCGGTGTTAGCTGGTGAAAGCCCGTGCCGGTGGGATGCTGAGCGTGTGTGTGTGTGTGTGTGTGCAGCTTGGCAGGCAGCTAAGCAGGAGCTGAAACCGAACAGGAGGAGAAAATAATAGAACTTTTCTCCTGAGCCGAGTTTTTCGCTGTTTTTCTTCGAACCGTTATGAAAAGCTGTCATGTCGAGACGTCGCTGCTGAAAGTGCTCGACTATGTTTATCCATAGAAAATACTCAGGTTCTCAGTTGTCTGTCAGAGGGACGTGAAAATCGAAGCAGGTTGATTTTCTGAGAGCTCGACTGGGAGCAGCCAAAGTGTCTGTTTCCATTGGAGCTCTGATAGTGACTCAAGTATCTTAAAAATTAATATGTCCTCGGTTTTATATCATAGAACATCACTGAAAATGTGATTTCTTTAGTTGGATCTTCTTTAGTTTACAATAATATTTACATGTGTGATCACTTTTTCATGACGTCTTCAGAACTTCCTTTTCTGATCTAAGTCAACTCAGTAAGTAGTTAGTAGACTAAGTAGTTCACTGGTGCCGATGTGTATTGCTGCACAGGAAGTAGTTTTTATTGGAACCCATTTTGATCTATGATCTGCAAACACCAGGTACGTGAAGCTCATTTAATGCTGCGAATCCCGGCTGTATCGTCTCACCTGTCACCCGGATGGTGTAGTTGCTGAGCAGCGTGTTGCTGTGCGCGAGCCGACACGAGTAGACGCCCGAGTCCTCGTACGACACGTTGATGATGCGCAACATCCTCTGGCCCAGCCGCGTCCGGTTGCTCGGCACCAGCCCGGCGCCGTCCTTGAACCAGACGACGGGCTCCGAGTGGTCCTCCAGGTCACATGACATTTCCAGGGTGTCCCCCATGACCAGAACATCCTCCAGGAAGGCCGTCTCGCTGGACACAGAGTCTGCACACGGGAAGAAGAGAGCAGGTTATGAGAAAGGTTTGTTTTCAAGACACTTCACATCAAACTTTTCTCCTCACAGGTAAATTAAGATTTTGAACAAACACCTTCTTACTTTTTCTACACTTTACACTGTGTGGCATTACAAGAAAAGACCCCCTCCCACCTTCTGAAACAAAGAGGCAGTGATGCAGAATTGACCGCCGACCCGCTGGCGAGCTATCAGCTAATCTGCCTCTGGAAGTCAGAAAAATGCGACTTTTTATTCCGGCAGGGAGAAGGAGACAGATCTGGGCTGTGTGGAAATGAACCCCCTCCCTCCGCTCCAACCTTCCCTGTCAAACACCAGCTCATTTACTCCAGGAGCTCCGTGTGCCAGCTCGGTCAGAGCCGGGGAAAAATCAACATGTTTACTAGCTCCACTAAAGATGCCGGCCTCCGCTGTGGAAGACGGAGGAGGGGCGGAGGGACACGTCTGGATAAATAAACAGTGGGTGTGCTTGTGCGTCCTCTCGTCCTTCCGTCGGAGGTGTCTCTCTGGTTACCATTAAAACGAACGCCACCATGTACACAAACACGAGGACACACAGATGCACATACTTTCACACACGCAGGCGTGTAGCGCAAACAACGGCTGTGAACGTCTTTCAACGAGCTGCTTGGGCGACAGAGCACACAGCACACACTTGTTTGCACACACAAATGCACACCCGTCCACCCATGGGAAAGACTGAAGGAGGTGTGTTAAGAGCGTGATTTATGATGGCAAACACACCCAGTGTTGACCCGCTGAAAGGGCAGCGGCCTCACAGAGGCAGTCTCGAACCCAGATTAGGAAACTGGAGTTGAGAGGCAAGGTTGAAATCAGGAGCGGCCCAGACGAGACAATCTTCACGGGGAATACATAATCGGTGGCCTAAATTATAGATGGGCTCTTTCAACGTGAGGCAGGTTGCTGGTGTGGACGAGCCAGGACAGACAGAGGAGCTGTTTATGAGGAGAACCAGCAGGTAACGCCGCCAGAGATCCTTTGAAACGACACGTCATCCAAAATCAAACTACACACGCAGAAGAAATCCACTAAATTAGAGATACAAAATCAAATAACAACTCAGGGATCTCATCTGTCTCTTCATTATCCACTAAAGGTGACAAATACAAATAAAACTCTTCCAGTTTCCAGAATCCAGTTTCTGACAGTTTGGAGATTTTATGATCTGGTTTACTTAAAATTCTAATTCAAGTATGCAAAGATCTGTGAATTTGCAAGTCAAAAGATGCCTCAACATCTAGGTTACACAGGATTGCACAGTATTCCAGTGTGTGCTGACACATTGGTTACATGTAACCTATAAGTCTAAAAAATGGAGCCTGGACGTCTTGACTTCTAAATCACCAAATCAGAGATTCTTGGAATATTTTATGAGCTCATGTCGTCTTGAATATAAAACCTGAACGTGAACCAGTAACAGCCATTAGATGAATGAAGTACTGTAGCAGCTCAAATTTGTACTCGAGTACAGTACTTGAGTAAATGCATATGTGCAGTGAGAAACATGAGACCCACTAAAAACATCTCATTCTTGTGCCTGTTTCATCAAACAGCTCAAAGCTTTTCTTCTCTGCACTGCAGCTCTGAAATGAGCTGAATAGATGAGTTGTGAATTGTTTTCTCTGGTTTATTACGTCCATTAAAAATGCTGGAGATGTTGAGGAGGTGATGCTTAATGTGGCCGTGCAGCTCTCTGCACAGCCTCTGGCTTTGACAACACTATTTACAACACTTTTCTTTTTTTTTTTTCTTTTAAAAGCAAAAAGGTCCATTCAGGAGAAGAAAAACACTGAGGCGACGGCGCACGGAGCATAAATTCAAGCCCGGCATGAATGGCTCGCTACCTTCGTGTATTACTCGTGACCTCTGTGAGAGAAAAGAGAAAGTGGGTCTTAGAATATCTTCAGGTCTTAAACATGAGGAATTGGGCTTTATGGGGTAGATATAATAATCTCCAGAGACTCGTAGCTCACTCCGGCTTTATGGAGCCGGAGCGCTGGAGCTCAGCCTCCTCTGGCAGCTCTGAATGAGCAGAACTGTTTCTTTGTTTTAGGCACATTTTTCCAGGGTTCGTTCCCTGAAACTACAAAAATTCTTAACGGCATCTAACCATGCAGACAGTTTCATGTGCTGAGGCTTTGAAATACTTTGCCGTGTTTTAGTAATTTGGGTGAAGTGAGCCTTTAAATAATAACCAGTATGTTGAATGAGAAAAGTAATTACATCCTTACTCTATTTGCCAAGTGCAATATTTGGCACAGAATGACCCTTCTTTGCATAAATCTCTTATTATTCTCTACATTTATACACGTATTAAAAACATACTGTGGCCTCTTGGGGGGGAAATATGGATTAGACTTTACAGCTTGTTTAATGAGGATGTTTTAATAGCGAGGCAAAGCAACGCATCTGTGTGATCCTGTTGTAAAAGGAATACTCCAGCTTTGATCCTGGGAAAAATAGATAGTGCACCGCTTTGGATGTTTACACTGCCAGAGGCCAAGCAAACGCAATTTACCGAAGGAACAAAACAAAGCGTAGGTACATCCCTCGTACATTCAACAGCTCCACTTCTCAGGTGTCGCACAAAAGAGCAAGGCCCTCCTTTCTGCCGGTCAGCGTCGACGACAAAATATCTGCTCCTGCTTCAGATCCTGACACTTTGAAATGCAGATTTGAACGTGGAAAAAAAAAAAAGAAGCTGCTTTGAATAAAAGTGGATTTGGTTTGAAAGGCTTCACTTTGTGCCACTGCGACACCTTTCAGGACGGATCTGCCGGCCGCTGAGCTTCAGCAGAGACCGTGGCTGCGAGCGAGCGTCCTGTAACGGTCACAGGTTTGATCGCACTGACAAGAGCCAGGTCTTTGAAACGTGTAAGCGTCACAGAGAAATATGCAAAGAGGGGAATTCCTAATATGTACGTGAGCACTTTAAATTCCTAAAGAAAAAAAAAAATCCAGCTGCTGTGTGTCCAGCTGTGGAGGCTCCGAGGGAACGTGTGAGAGTGAATGAATGTGAAACAGGGCGTCACTTTCCTACATGTGAGCAAAGGTGAAAAAATCAGAGCTGTAACTGAGGTTGAAATAAAACTGGGCCACTCGGTCTCTTGTGGTTCTTTGCATCTGACAGCGAGGCTTAATGAAGCAGAGTCCAGGAAAGACGAGAATTAGGTTCATATTTTGACCACAGAAAGTTTTACAGAAACTCTTAAAATGAACTCTGGGTCTTTAATGCATTTTGACAGCAGTGTGACTAAAATCTCTTTCAGGCGGCTCGGGAACTATTTCAGAACTGAACAACCAAACTACAACATGTGTCGAGCCTCATTCAGACATTAAACAAACTGTAACCTGCTGAAAACACACGTGGATTTACATGAGCCAGGTTACTGCAGTGCATGTAAACACACCGATGATCGGTCACGAGGATCTGGACTCAGTATTTCTGATGCTCAAGCCTCCTCGGGCCGAAGCTCCTGAACAAGTCACACAACAACTTTGCATGGTTCCTTTCCAACATCACAACAAATGACACGGCAGTAAATTACAAAGTGCCGTTGTTGTCACATGCACAACGATGCTGAATCCATTTCAATCTCTAATCCAACTAATTTGACTAATTGTTACAGTCAGACAGATTTGCTATCATTAAATCAATTGCTCAATTTCAAGGTTTCAGCAGCGCGTGGGTTTTAACCATCAGTGGTTTCTGAAAGGATGGTACCAAGTTACCAACAACTAACGCTTCACTGTTTCCAACAAATGAACCGTCTGAAGCAACATCGAGACCATCACAGTCCTCAAAAACAAGCTGAAGCTACTGACAATCTGTCCTCATAGAAATTGATTTTAGCCAGATTCTGAGAAAAACGCTGTTGGAAAAAAAACCCCACACAAAGTAAACAAACCAAGAAATTTGGTTCCATTGAAGTTTTGTTGATGTGGTCAGAGAAGAATCTGCATGATGACAACATGATGTAAGATATGAAAAGTCCAACAATGGCCTCATTCATTGGTAAAGTCACACAGCAAACAAATATAAATATAGTAATAGACGACTTTGTGCCGCTTCAACTGCACTGAGAGAAAAACCTGAACCTATTTTATTGTGTGATTAAAAGCACTAATTCAAAAGCTTTGTTACTTTAGCTTCTTTGTTCTCCGCGAGCCGCCACGACAAACCTGTTTGATATAAAAGCACCTCATGAATAAATCAGACCCGAAGTGATTCTGATAAAGCAGATAAATGAAATCTGAGCTGCGGCATTCTGGTGCCGTCCAGCCTCGTATCAGCGCCGAGACATACCCGCTGTTTTCTCGTCCGGTGCGGCATGTGTGAGCTATCGGCTGCCTGGTGTGTGTGTGTCTGTGTGTGTGTGTGTGTGTGTGTTTGAAGGGGGTGGGAGCACTCTCGCCGGAACCTGGAGCCAGCTGGAAGCAATGTGTGATATGTACTCTTTGAGTGTGTGTGTAAATGTGGGTTCTGATATGTGTGTGTATCTGTGATTGTAAATGTGTGTGTGTGTGTGTGTGTGTGCAGCCCAGGCTGGATGGTCACTCCATAAATCAAGAGGCCCCTGCCCTCCTGGCCCTTCCTACCCTCTCGGCTCAATATCATAACAAATAGCCCTTCAGAATAATATAAAGTCTCTCTTTGAGATACTGCGTCCGTTAGCGCGGCGCTCACAGACTCCATCTTTTCTGAGCGTCTGAAGAGGTTTATTTATCCTCTACAAACTTCTCCAGGGGCCGGCGGGCAGGCTGCGGCCCTGGGGATAAAAAGGCCTCTTTATGTGGGAAGCCTTTCCACGCCTGCCTGCCTGCCTGACACACACACACACACACACACACACACACACACACTCACACACACACACACACACACACTGAGGGACTGAGCGAGGGATCCTGGAGGAACAGGAAGGAGCGCAGACCGGGCCGAGGAGCTGTCGCCATGGCTGCTGTCGCATCGCGTCACGGGAGGGAACACGGATCACGTTTAGCTCAGCAAACACTTAAATACAGTTTATCCAACTTTTCAGTCGAACTTAAAGGACACGACAGAAAAAACACTGACTGACCATCTGTAGGTGGATGATCAGGCTCAATAATGCAAAGAATACATTTCCAGATTTTCTTTTTCTCTCACTTTGTTTGACGCTTTAAAATTTGTTCACTGATTTTGGAAAGTAAAGAGTAAGTGATAAGATTCTGGCGCAGAGTCAAGATTTTTTTTTAAAGAGATTCATGTGCAATTTTCAACATTTTTATTATTTTCTAAAGAACTCTTGCACTTACACGAATGAAAATGCAGATTGACATTCATGCGAAGGTGAAACATCTTCACTTTCTTCTTCTTCAGGAGCAAATCTGTGACTGCAGAATTTGCACCATGTGAACCGTCACCCCATTTTCAACTTTGTCTTGAACATATTTTACCTCTCTGACATTGGTTCTGACACAAAAGTTTGAGCGTACAGTGGGTAAAAATGAAAAAAATCAACTCCACATTAAAGTTAAAATGAGACAACTGTGAATGTAGACTCGCTTCTTAAAGAGGTTGCTGTATATCTGAGTGTGTGCACGTTGTTTCCCAATGTGCAGCCCTGTTTAAAATTCAGAGCGAGGAGGACATTTTGTGAATGTCAGTAAACAACTAAATCACGGCATCACTGCGTTGACAGTTATAAATTCATTATCCACTCCTGAGGAGAGAAATACACATTTTCATCTCCGCTGTGCTGAAACCTGTGGCTCTTCAATAACGCCAGATATCCTGAGAAAAAAAAAAAAAGTTTTGCTAATTTACTATCCTTGAAACTTCCCACTGAGTCTGCAGACTGATTTATGGTGCTGCTGCAGATGATGTCTTTTTGTTTGACCGGGCTGCTTTTGCACAGAGACGCATCCCTGCAGGTTCAAACAGGCCGAGCGAAGTATCATAAACAGGGAAAGATTACAGGACTCGCTTTCTTTGAGGGAGCTTAACAGGTACTTCTTTTGAATCTGGTAGAAAAGCAGCAACACATACCTTTTTAAATCATATCTGCATTTTAACCCGCTTTTTGAAAGTGATGGATTCCAGATGGGCCGAGGAGACATTCATCTTCATCAAGCTTCCTTTCCTCCTCCTCCTCACTACGCCGAGCTAATAATACAACAGGAGCATGTTTCCACCACGTGCGGAGCGGCCTGCTCCCAAACCGGTGGCAAACAATTCAGCGATAAATGACCTCTTTTATTGCAGGTAATTAGTTGTTTGCTTGTGCTGCTGAAAAAGACCGGACTCTCATTTTCTTTTTTTGAAAAGGGAGAGCAAATACTTTCCACATTTCTGTGATCGTTTACGGCCAATTACTGTGCGTGTGTGTGTGTGTGTGTGTGTGTGTGTGTGTGTGTGTGTGTGTACAGTGTGTCTGTGCACATGTGGGTAAAATTCATCAGTGTGTATTTCTGCAGTATTTCACAGAGAAAAAGAAACGTATGCATGTTAATAATTCCAGTTCACATCGACTCGAGTCTTATTCTCTGAGTTTTGGCTGTAATAGTTATTGACTATGATAACGTTGCACTGTACACAACAAAGTAACTGATCTGAATCACGACAAACAAATCCACATGGGGCCATAAACATGAGCACAGACAGAATCAGATTAAGTTTTAAAATGAGCCTTTGTAACTTTCCCAGTTAAGACTGTGGCCACATATTGACAAAAACAGAATGAAGATTAAGTTTAAAATGATGGTAGCACAAACAGAGAAGCATCATTAATTTGACAAAATAATCTTAATTCAACAATCATTTATGCAAATTTCTCCTTTTTAACTGCAACTCACTACCAAGAAATATCCATCTAAAGACAGTGAAATGTGGAGTTAGTGAAAACTCGTGAGTGAACCTGGAGTTAAGATACATTGATCAAACTCATTGACAACATCGACGTCATCATCATCAACAACGACTGTGGCAGAAAAACCTCTGAGAATTGAACAACAGCGCCTTTTCATTGCTTACAACACATTCTTCCTCTTATAGATAATAAAAAAAAAAAAAATGTATTTATGAACTTTTCTACTTGGATAATAATTGAAACATTATCTGTTGTTGTACAGAAACCAGACATGTAAGATGGGGAAAGTTTGTCTAACCTGAAAGTTCAGACTTCAGATCTCAGCAGTAATTGTATTATTACCAAAATGAACGATGGCCAAAGTTAAAAAAAAAAAAAAAAACCAAGCTGTAATTAAAAGAGATTATCTTTTACAGAAATGTCCTGAAGAGCTGGAAACAGACAGACAGGCTGGTTGAGAGCGTGATGTCCTCCACAGCAGCCCGTCTGCTCGCCGCGGCCCGCCAACAGATTCTTTTACTTCTGCTTCCTCTGCTGAAAAACCGGAGCGGCTGCCAACCGTTTGGCTCGTCCGACACCCCCTCAGACAAGCCAGCATCACATGACCTTCAAACAGGATCTGTGGAGTCCCCCCCCCCAAACCACCGCCAACCAACGCCCCCTCCTCTCCATAAAGAGCACATTTCTCTTCCTCCATTTCACAGCTATGCCAATTGTAAATCCTGCTCATCCTGGAAAAAGCTCCCTCTTCTTTTTTTTTTTACCCCCCCCTCGTTTTCTTTCTCTTTTGCAATGTGCAGTGAAAACCCCTAATCTCTGTTTAATATGGTTTGGCCGGATGTAAATACCTTCGGACAATGCCCTTAATCTGGGCCAGCCTGACAACCTCACACCGTCGCGGAGAAGCCTGCCAGGAGGAGATGGAGAGAAAAGAGGGATGGCTCGGCGGAGATCAAGGAGGACAGGAGAAAAGAGGAGCGAGGGGGGGAGGGAGGGAGGGGTTTCCCCCAGCTTGTTGCCTCCATTCTTCTTCGAGCTGAGCCGCGCTTTATCAAAAGAGCCTCTAAAATCAAGTTAAAGATAGACGTTGCCTCTAAACATCCCGCCCCGGCCTGTGCCAGCCTCCCCCCCCCCTCCTCCTCCCCCCCGGTGCATCGCCCTCCGCTCGGCTGCGCTAACGAGCATCGGAAGCTACTGTACGTCCAGAGCATCTTGGCAGCGTCCAATCGTCTTTGCTCCTTTCACACCCGCATCATCACCCCCACTTGCCCTCCATCCCTCCAGCCTCAGAATAGGGCCTGGGCTCGGTCCATGGTAATTGTCATTCCAAAGACGAACTGGCCTAGTTTCAATTCAACAGACAAGTGTAAGAAGCTCGGTCCACAAAAGCCAGGATGTCTGCGAAGTGTGTGTGGGGGGCTACTATACAACATAATTACACTTCCCTTACAAACACGGAGGAACCAATCCGATTACGAGGCGGCGCTTTGGATCTGAATCTGGACGTCAAATTTTCCCTGAGAGCAGAGGTGGTGTTTTATGTGTTTGCGGTGCAGCGTATTGATTTAAGGTCACTTTGGGAAAGCCGCACGACTTCACACAGACTTTGGAGAGAGCTGATGCTCGGTCAGCACTACTTTTTCCTGAGAGCTGTGCTGAATCAGGGAAGTAATCAGAAAAAGACAAAGAGGCAGAAATTGGGGCAGAAGCACAAAAACAAAGGTTTTGTTGCTGGATGTGGAGAATTAGCTGCAAAACCGGAGAGAACAGAAGGAATCCACTGAAATCCAGAAACCGTACCCACAATCCTGTGGTGGGCTGAGATTACTCAAGTTCTTTTAAATTAAATCAAAGTGTTTATGGATAAGATGGAGAATGGGGATGTCTGTTTTTCAGCTGATCTGGTGATTAAATACCTGAAAAATCAAAATACAAGATATTGAAGGAACGGCCGACAAAATCTCCGACAGTCGAGAAAGTTCTATCATCTAATGGAAAATATTGTCATTTCGCCAAACGCTAGTTGCACAAATTCATAATTAATCATTTAGAGATATGGAGAGTGTTTCTAAAACTTCAAAGTGAGTCTGAATGCGTCTGATCCGAAAGACGAGAAACAGCTGATGGAAACCTTCTCTGGACACACTGACGCAGCACAAGCAGACGCCTGATTGAAACGTTAAACTTTGACCTCCTCCGCTGACCCCGACCCCTGGCCCGACCTCTCAGTTCGGCCCCCGACACACACACACACACACACACACACACACACACACACACTGACACACAACTCCTGATACTCTCCAGCTGGGATGACCTGCCCTGCTCTGGTGGGTCAGTGATGGTGAGTGTGAGAGGTGACAGAGACATCAGTGTCATGGAGTCTGTTGGACCTTTGCCATAAGAAACAGATAAGTTAATCATCTCATCTGGACTAAATCTTTGTTGGGCAGTTTTTTTCGCACAAACTCAAACTCGATTTTAAACCTGCAGCATGAGCTTGTAAACCAGTTTGATGTGACGAGGGTCTGACGGTGGAGGCCGGGGAGTGCGTCCGCGGGTCGGGATCAGCGGGACATTCAAGTGTTTACGGCTCTGTTTACGATGCTGTTTATTAGTGCGGTGGGACTGAGCGGGTCCGTCTCTCTCGGCTGGTTGTTACCTCTCTACGTGAAACCTGCTGTCGGGTCTCGGCCGCCATGTGCTTCTGATCACCGGGAGCACCCACGAACACTTCCTGTCGCGGACCGGCCTGCTACTGAACAACCCAGCGAACGCTTCTTCTACCTTCCTCCACTTTACTCATTTGTTTCATTGAGCTCACTGTTGAGGAATGTGTCGAAGAGAAAGCAAAAAAATGTTATTAAAACCAACAGACTCCCCCGGGTCTCCGTCGGGAACACGGTGAAACTCTCGAAGGCACGACTGGTGTGTTAAGTGTGTTTGCTTATGAGAGTGGGACGAGAGCAGGAAAGCCTGTAATCCCATCATCCCTCCCTCCTGCTTCCCTCCAGGATCTGCCTTCACTTACAGCACAAACAGGCCACAGAGAGGAGCCTCTGTTTGGGAGCGAGAACAACTGGAGCACAGTTGTCCTGAGACATCTATACCAGACATCTATACTAACACGGCCTGAGCGCCGGACAATGGGCCTTTGGAAGCAGGGCTCACATGAAATAACTTTAAAAAGCCAGAAAGCTGCTTTGTTTCAGATTTCACTGAAGATGGTAAAAGTGTATTTCATCTCCAGAGACAGTTGATAACTAGTCGTGTCCAGCAGGTAGAGCCAGATGAATCTGCGGCGGCCACTTCAGTAACCAGGGCGACTGCGCCTCCTCTGGGCCTTTCACTGAAGAGTCAATGGAGTTTCCTAGAGGAGGACAAATGCAACCGTATAGTGCTTCACACATGAAAATGTTCAATTGCTCTCCCATTCAGCCGGCGCCAACGTGCCACCGAGCAAAACGCTCGCACTTGACTTCCAACGGCTCCAGAGAAGCAGCTCATTGGCCGACGGTTCAGGGAACAGGAAGTGTTTTCATGTGACACTGAAGGATGGTGATTCCCAAGATTTTGATTATCAATTGATCTCTTGATTATTATATATTTTAATGATTATTTTTATGGCATTTTTGGAAACTTGTATAGAGGCTGACATGAAATGTATGATGCACCTTCAGGCCATCTGAATGTTCATTTATTATTTTCCTATTAACAGATAGATTTAGTCAAGTTGAGACGATTGTGGAAAATACCTGCTTGTTGTGTCTGACGAACAGGCCCCAAACTATGTACAACGATATAAATGATTAAACGATACACAGAAGCTGCGTCAGCCACGAGGAGAAAGTTGTCACATGAGGAAAAAATGCAGCCAATTACCAGATACTCCGCACTCAAAAACAACCTCTCATGGGAATTTTGAAAATATTTCTGACCTGCGTTATTCTGAAAAACCAAAACTGGAGTCGGCTCGACTGTCACTGCTCTGCTGTTCGCCAGCACAACACCGAAGTCTCTCTTTCTCCTCTTTCCAGGGAGAGAGAGAACTTCCATTACGCTCTGCAGACAGTACAAGGGTTTATTATTTTAGCTCTCCTGGCAAAAAAACATAAGGGGAGAGAGGAGGTGGGCGGCTGGGAGGGAGGGATGGAAGCCGAGTTTGGTTTCAATATTAGATGTGTCAGCTGCCCTGGATGTGGGGGGGCTTTAAACAGAAGCGCATGTGAGCGTGCGAGTGGAGACCTTTGTGAACCAAGCAGCGGCGGAGGAGGTTAGTAAAGATGACGAGAGCAGCTGAGAGAGAACGAGGAGGAATTATTAAACTCACACTGTATAACACTTGGTAATACTGTACTTAATTATGGTCAAGCTAATAAAGCTAATTAGAATTTGTCCTGGTTGACACAAAGGAGGAGGAGGAGGAGGAGGAGGATGAAGGGATGGAGCGAGCAGATGTGTGTGTGTGTGTGTGAGAGAGAGAGAGAGAGAGAGAGGAGGAGGAGGAGGAAGACAGAGGGAGGAAGAAGATGAAAGAGACACACACAAGAAAGGAGGGAGCACATACCCCTACACACTCACTGCATCTCTCCCCGACACACACACACACACACACACACACACACAGACATTGAACAGTGTGTGTTGGCTCTCTGTTTCCATTCATAGAAATGTAAATGGAGTGCAGCAGAGCCAGACAGGACAGCTCTGCTTCTGGTTAGTGGTCAGAGAGTGAGCGAGCGAGAAAGAGAGAGAGAGAGACAGAGGTGTGGATTAGTGCAATTATTAAATATTTATTGTTTGCAATGTGATTTTGAAACACTGGGAAAGGTAGGCCCTGTCAGGTGGAGTCTTGCAGCACCTGCGTGGGTTTCCTTCCACAGATCAACAACATGCATGTTAGGATGTGTTTGATTGCAAAAGAAAAATAAAGGAAGACAAACAGAATAAATGTGCGTGCTAGTAAGGTAGCACAGGGATGTTGTGCATATGCATGATATACATATGCATATGCAGCGTCTTGTCCGATGACGTTACTTTACACTGTGGTGAAAGTTGAACCAGCTTCAACTTCAACAACCCTGTGTTTTTTAGCTGAAGCCGTCTGTGTTCACACCCACTCTGCATCAAATCTCTGTGGTCTCATTTTAATAAACTGAGACCTGACTGACACCAAAACTGACACAGGACATCAGTTAAACAAGTAAAACATCAGACAGAAGCACAAAGAAACAGAAACAAACAGAAACAAGTAGGAGACTATTTTTGTGTTTGTATGCATGTGTGTGGTGAAGAGCAGTTTGAGGTGCAGAGGGGGAGTCGAGCTGAGTGATGGGTGCGACAGATCAAGCCTGGACCGTCCCCCCCCTCCCTTGTGTGTGTGTGTGTGTGTTGGACTCCTTACAGCTCGGCACACAACCTGCCATCTGTTTGCCTCTGCCAGCAACAAAACGCACTCTTCCAATGGGGCTGGCTCAAAGAGCAGGGACACACACACACACACACACACACACACACACACATATATGTATAAACATGTTTATACATGCATGAGGACATATTGGCTCCATTTTGCAATCGCCATCCATCACAACAATTCCAAATTATGCAATTATACCAATGGCAGCAATAAATCCAGGTGTCAGCAAGAGAGAGAGAGAGAGAGAGAGAGAGAGAGAGAGAGAGAGAGAGACAGAGAGAGACAGAGAGAGAGAGAGAGAGAGAGAGAGAGAGAGAGAGAGGAAAGAGAGAGACAGAGAGTGAGAGAGAGAGACAGAGAGAGAGAGAGAGAGAGAGAGAGAGAGAGAGAGACAGAGAGAGAGAGAGAGAGAGAGAGAGAGAGAGAGAGAGACAGAGAGAGAGAGAGAGAGAGAGAATAGATGCATGAAAGGAGACACAACTTTCAATAAAACACCATCAACCAGTCACTTCACACCACAATAATATTTTGTCAGATTTAACTGCGGCTCCACCTGACTAACCCCCCGCCCTCCCTCCCCGCGCGCCCTCCAAAACCAGCCCTCCTGATACGACACAACGAGCCTCTTTGTTCCCCTCCATGTCTGCCTTATCTGTTAAGTATCTCAACAATTTCCTTAAGGGGAGCTTTGTAATTAAAAACCCGCCGTATGTCAACGCCGCTGTCAGCCAGCGGGGGTAAGAGCCGCCCTGAACCGCAGCCAGAGGTAGAGCAGAGGACACGTACAGGTGTGTGCGAGAGTGTGTACGTGCCGCAAAGACACCGCGAGGTCGAACCGGGCAGGACGGGTGGCCATCAAAGAAAACGAGAGAAAACAGCAGATATGTGGGAAGATTTAAGATTTAAAAACGCATCTGTGTGGGCGTCACATATTGTCTGTGAGTGCGAGTGAAAAGAAAGAGACACAAAGGACTGAAAAGAATACCCCACCGAGGAAAAGGTGTCAGGGTCCAGACGTGAGCAGAACACACACACAGGTGTGTGTTTTCATCCATAATTCATGGAGCGACATGCAGAGAGGGTTTCAAAGGGCATTAATGAGGCGTATTAATACATACATAGCTGTGGCCTGCAGACGAGGTTCCTGCGAAGGCCGCCGGCCGACAATGACCTACTGATCTACAGCTGTCTGCTAATTCTTTCCATACAGGCTGAAGCTGTACGTTTCACCCAAACCTGAGAACATCTGCGAGGATTCACACTGTGTGACTGCAGAGGAAGGACAGTGACAGCGGATATCCAAATCACGCTGCTTTTAAATTCAATCGAAGTGAAGGCATAAAAAGAGCTGTTATGAAACCTGAGTTGTGGCACTGAAATGTTTCTCCTGACTTCAAAGCTGCTACAATCGATATTTTCACACTAACAATGACTATCTGAAAGTGAAAGCAGTCGCTCTGGAGATGATCCCACAGATAATCAATCGATATCTTGTGCAAATCTTGTGCAAATTTTAAAAATATTGTGACAAAAAAAGAAGGCAATGTTCTCAAATGTTCCATTTTTGAGCATTTTGACTAAACAAAAGAGTTTAAAATTAACAACAACACAAACACAATCTGACATTTAATACCAGCTTGTGCTACTTTTGTCACAGGTTGCAATATTCAGTCCGACAGACATATTGAATTTTAGTCAGTATTGAGGTTCACTTCCCTGGTCCTGAAATACGAAACACATTTTGTTTCACAGCTTCGTCTGATTCGAGCTGACCATTTTCACTTCAGCCTGCGATCTGATATGAAAACCTTTAAAAAACATTTTGCTTAGCGACGGGCTTTTTCCACTCGCGCTCGACTCTGTGTTATCCTTGGAAAAATACTGCGTCTAGACAGCAATACTCCGCAAGTGCTTAATGAAAATCTCTCTAATACATAATGTGCTCAGACAGATGAGACAACACAAAGTAGAGTGTCTTCACATGTTATCGAAAATGCAAAATTCACTGCGTCATGTTGTTAAAACCTGATCATTGTGTGAAATGAAGACCTTCTGCACGTTCATATATAAATCCAGTTTCACAGGTGACATTATTTTGCTGTGAATCCTGCAGAAGCCTCCTGCTCTGATCCCTCAGTAAACGGGACTCTGAGATTTGTTCAATGTTTAATTCCCATCCAACTAAGTGTCTGAAGTGTCGACTGGATTAAGAGCCTGATGGACTGAGGATAGAACGGCCATTGTTAACGAATCGTCATTCTCTGAGGCTTACAGTGTTTGGCCTGCACGCTTCCCAAACCCGCCAAGAGATTTCTTGACGGCGCTGCCAGAGAAATGAACATTCACGCAGAGCGTTGCTGCAGAAGAAGTTGCGATAAACGGTCCAATTTTCAGGGAGTCATGTAAAGCCCACACATGGAGCACTGCTCATTTACATAATAGGATGATTAAAGGGTAGTGATGCTGAGTGCCCCGCAGAAAATTACACCGCCATCATACTCGAGAAAATAACCTTTCTGTAAATGCACGCTGGAGAGGCAGGATCTCTTCAGGAGCAAGAACACTTTGAACTTCAGGAGAGAATCAGCACAACTCCAGGTGCAAAATCAGGTATTTGTGAGCAAAATACTGTTTATTAACTTCTGACATAAATGTTTGCAAGAGTCCTTAAAGAGCGAAGCAGCGATTCCAGTGACCGACCAGAGTCTCGTCGCACCTCACTTTCAGGAAAGGAAGACACCAGTCAGTATGAGCTGAGGTGAGTCGAACTCAGGTGAGAGCTTCAGTTTTCTGAGTAATTCACCCCAGAATTAAAGTAAGTGTCTATATAATTCACACAACAAACACGGTGCAGTTTGTTCCATCTCTGCATCCATCTGGTTACAAAACGTAGAATTTTAATTTGGCCGTTCACAGAAAATCTGCTTTTCAGAACATGGGCCAGGTGAGAAATGTCGGATCACGACTAAAACTAAACGTGATGTAGATATATTGAATCAAGTCTTTAATTTAGGTTTGATCCTTGGGACTAACTTGCTGGTTACCAGAGTCGGGTTTTAGCTGACATGTTTGGTCGTGGGGACCAGGGGACTGTTTGCACCGACTCCAGGGTCCCGACTCCTTTGGTGGACTAGAACCCAGAAGGTTGTTTGGGGCGACAAGAAAAGCATTCGAGCAGAGAAGGACACTTGGTGGCAAGAGGCAAAAAGAAACCAGGGAACACACCCAGACACATTCTGGTTATATATTGGTTCTAAAGGGTTCTTAATGACGAATCCAAAGTGTTTCCACCAGCAGGAACGAGACAGTTTTCTCTCCACTCACCAGCTCTGAGGAGCTGAGTTTCACTCTGTAATCTTTCTTCAACAGTTGAGCTCACAGCCGACTGTTTACGCAGCATGTTTTCACTGAAGTTCTGCACCGAAGCTGCTGGCTGAACGCATCATATGCCGGACTGCAGCATCCACACACACACACACACACACACACACACACACACACACACACACACTGCCTTCAGGACAACACTGCCACTATCAAAGACTCGCAGAGCACAGGAGAGGGTTTCAAAAGACGAGTGTGTGTCTGTGAGAGAGAGAGAGTGGTGGTGAAGACAAATGCAATATGGCAGAGAAAAAGAAACAAGGAGACAGAATGATGACAGAGAAAGCGGAGTGACAGTGTGTGTGTGTGTGTGTGTGTGTGTGTGTGTGTGTGTGTGTGAATTGTAGAGCATAAATCCATGGATGGTGTGATTTTAACGAGTTTTCTAACGACCCAAACAACCCCTGCTGACATTTACAGTCCCTGCCAGGGGGGGAGGCAGGGGGTCGGAGACCTCACACACCCACCCATCACACACCCACACACACACACACACACAAACACAAACACATACACAGACACACACACACACACACTCTCCGCTATCCTTTAATTTTTATGTTTCTTTCTTTTCATCTTCTTTTACTGCCTCCCTTTCATAATCCGCCTCTGCTCATACAGACATTCACTTAACTGCAGACTCCACGTAGGCACACACACACACGCACGCACGCACACACACACACACACACACACACACACACACTCAACTGCAATGGCAGAACTGAATGTGTTGAGTTTATATGTCTGCTGTTTCACAGAAAACTTCAGAGCAGAGGAGCCACATATTTTATCTGAGCTCCACGGGGGCACCGGCGGGTGTGTGTGTGTGTGTGTGTGTGTGTGTGTGTGTGTAAATACAGAGGGGAGAAGAATAACAAACACACACACACACACACACCCTCTGCTCTTTGTCATCAGTCTCTCGCATCGTGTCAACTTGGCCTCTCAAACATTTTTCTTTCCCCACACAACATTTGGAAATGCCACCAGCCTTTGGAGAAATAAACAACTCTGCTCTGAGACGACACCACGGTGGATTTAATGGAAACAAGAAATTACACCTCACACACACTGACACACAGACCACAGTGTCTCCTTATGTCACACATGCATAAATACAGAGCAGAGGATGCAAGGCATTCTGGGAGAAACCTGATTTTTCAACAGTTTGAGTCATTAAATGCGAAGACTTAAACAACTTATCAAGCAAATCGTGCAGTTTTCTGATCAATAAAAGCAGTTTTTCTTTGACAGAAACCAATTTTTCTTCCCCAAAACACGTCACACAGTCACATTCAGACATTAATCTACAACAGCTCCACGAAAACAAGCAAACATGGTGGAAATATTAATGAGGCAGCACAATTACTTTTCATTTATATTGACTGTAAACTTTCAAGGGCATTTTTGTCCTTAACGCTAATTTCTGACCCTGACACACACATTAATCTGTACAGCCACCACACACACACACACACACACGCACACACGCACACACAGACACACACACACACACAGAAAACACAAACCTCAGTGACAAGTTTGCAGCCCAGCGCTGCGGCGGCTGAGGGGAAATTGTGCCATCTGCCAGTAAACGACAGTCATTTTATCCCACTGCTCGTCCATCTGTGGACGTGGGGAACGCTGCTGGAGGCCAGGAGGCCGCGGGGGAGACGAGACGCAGGCCGGAGATGCTACCAGAGCCGGCTGTATGTGAGCTTCACAGCTCACTGTAGCTCCTTATTGTATAGAAACTACTGGAGGATGCAAGAGTGGATCCTGAAGGTCGAAGCTTAAGAAGATCAAGGATGAGTTTTAGCTGTTTTGGATCACGAGATTCGATATCAAAGGTTGCCATGTTTTCAAGATTATTCATAAAATCAGTCCACAGATGATCAGAAGCTGCATATTATCAGCTCAACATGAGAAAATCCGAGACATTTATCAACTTATAGAGAAACATCTAATCTCACAAGTGACCTGAAAACATGAAAACCCTGAAAACTGAAGGTGTGAAAGTTTTCATTAGTTCCAAATTTTGTCATTTTCTTCTTTCTTTGTGGTCATGAAGGAACCTCTCTCACATCAAAGCTGGACGACACTGACTGAAAAGGCCAATAAATGAGCCAAACCCTCATTTCAAATGAGAGTCTCAGCATCAAACTGACTGAAAACAACTTTCCATCTCGCCAGGAAACGTCTCCGGTGGAAACAAGGCTGCACACGCTGCACGTTATCGCCCGAGCATCATCCACTTCACATCGAATTAATCATCACACTCCGACATGACAAACATTAGCAACTTGAAACAATATCCTCTTCAGAGCTATGAGCCCCGGCAGAGTTTGGCCGTGTCTTCGTACTGTGCAGGTACACGGAGATCACAGCCCGAACATCCGCCGCCCTGAGGGGCTTTAAAAAAAAAAAAAAAAACACACTCCACTTTTTGGATGATGCCAAGCATGATAGGCCGTGATGGCTCCCAGCAGGGAAGCAATCAGGCGGACAGAATCACAACACTTCTGTTGTAACATCGGAGTTTTACATGAGAGAGGGCGAGGGGGGGCAGAGAGAGAGAGGAGAGGGACCTTTTGGCTTGAAAGAGTGGAATTCATATACAGGTAGATGAGCTGTCAGGCCTGGTTTATAAATCTATCAGGGCAAGTTCAAGTCAAACTGAAGTCAGAATGCATCTCCTGTCTGAACATTTTCCTTCCAAATCTCTGTTAATCAAGTTTTTTGCATAGTTGAAACCAAATTCTTTCAATGCAGAGGCCTAAAACTGAAACATGCAAGCTCTACTTTTTACTGTTGCCGACATTTCCCAGGTCAAAACTTGAGACTAAAACCTTGTTGCTTTCAAGTCAAGTCAGGTGCAACAGCGGCAAATCAAGTCCCAGGTCCTCATTTACGTCTCAAGTCTCGAGTCCAAGCTCATTTATTTGTGAGAGATCCCTGGTTCAAACAACACACATGCACAAGTTAAAGAAGCTGTGCGTCCACGTTCTTGCGCACACACACACACACACACACGCAGGGTATCTCTGTTTGCATGGTTCGTCTCCAGAAAGCTCCTCGTCCCTCTTAATGCGCTGCAGCGTGTAAAGTGTGTCAAAGACTCATTTTAAATAACTCTCTCAAAAAAGAAAAAAGGGAGGAGGGAGTAAAAACAACAACTTGGCTAACGCCTCAGAAAAAGATTACTCTGCTGTGTTAGTTTTTTTGCGCAATATGGAGAGATTAAAGCAAACACAGTCGATGTTTACTTTGGATTGATCTTTGGGTATTTCTCTGCCTCCAGAACAAAGAGGGAAAATCGTGCTAAGCTCAGCGAACCGAGAAGAGTCCAATTAAATCCTCCTCGTAAAGAAAAAAAATAGACTCCGCCGCGTTCATATAAACAATAAATGTTCCTTTTGAAAGGCCCTATTTGAAGTGATGAACACACAGAAAGCTGAATACGGTTCTAAGCAGATGTCATATTAGCATGGAAAATGAAGCAGGGAACAATTGAAGAAGAGGAGCAAATGTGTATGAGCAGCAAAACATTGTCTTTCTTGTTTCTGAACGAGGCCTCTTTCATCCCGGTTTATGACGGAGTGTGAAGTCGACGTGAGGAGAATCCGTCTGAGCTCTGATTTGTTTTTGTGCTGCAAGAAAAGCGTCGCTTTAACTTTGCATTTTTTCACCTCACACGTGAGCAGAGACTTTTTGACTAACAGTCTGATATTCAACTCACAGTGATATGAAACAAGCAGCAGATCCTCACATTTAAGAAGCTGGAATGAGTCAATTGTTTTTAATTGATAAATGATGAAACCGATTAAACGTGCTCAATGACAAGTTGTGCATCTGTTTGATCTCACATGTGTTTTACTCTTCTCATCACAGTATAACAGCCATGATGCTTTCACAAACTCTTTCTCATAAGATTGTGGCTGCGATGTATGAGACACGGGTCGTCTTCTCTCTGAGGAAGCTTCTCACTACTCTTGATGAAATTTCCCAGCATTAATGGCTTGTTTGTATTTTAGTGCACTGAGCCTTGTTTTATGTCCTGAAAATCATCAACAGCTTTCTGGCGTCAGCAGTTTGCCTCCTACCTGTGGGCTGAGCGGTGGGCAGCCTGGCCGGAGCGACGCACAGTGGCAGGAGGAAGGAAAGCCAGAGTGAGCACCACAGAGCCGTCATTCCTCTGCACGACGAGCTGAGACGCAGAGCAGCGAGGCCCGACTCGGACTCAGACAACATCCTCCGTTCGCATGCTGTCCGGCAGAAGGGCGGCCTCCGACGCCGCAAGGAACTATCCAACAACTCCCCAACGCTGACCTGAAAGAGAACATGAGGGAAAAATCAGTCAGAGTCTGGATGTTCATCAGCAAAACAGAACATGCAATCAGGAAAAAAATCAAACCGAAATATGAAAGAAATTGAACAGAGCACAAAGAAGCCTTGGGGTCTGCACACACGCTGCCACGTTTTGACCTGACATTCCACACAGAGCTCCAGGATTAGGGTGGAAATCCATCTTCGCAGCTTTTCTCAGAAACTTTCTCAGAGCACCTGATCGTTAAGACGGGTGGATCGGAGCGCTGATATTGGAGCAGCTGAAGAAGCCTTTTGTGGCACAAACCTCAGCCGAGAGTTCATTAAGCGATCGATTCGGTTTGGTGCAACAGGATGAGTTGAGGGGAGATAAAAATTTCAGACCTAAACAGCTCGTCGTTCCTTCCACGGGACTCTCTTCTGCTTGAGAGACTCTTCTGCATGGTTTAGCAACAGATTGACACAGATTCACTAATCTTCCTGCAGGATGAGGAATGCCCAAGTCTACAGTATCAGTTGCCCAACGTGCCTGACAGCTCGCAGGAGGAGGAGGAGGAGGAAGAGGAGGAGGAGGCAGCGTGACGGCTACGGCGAGCGACGGCGGAGTGCTCTGCTCTCTGTTTGCTTAAGCAGGGAGAAGCTGGAATGCAGCGAGGTTCGCGGAGAAAGCTGTGAGTGAGGTGCCCAGAAAAGCAAAGCACAAAACCCCCCACATGCACACACACACACACACACACACACACACACACACACACACACGACTGTTAGTTTAAAGTTTAGCAGCTCTGTCCAGCTTCAGAATAGCCTTGGCCGCGAGACGTCCGCCCCGACGAAAACACACGCACAGGTTTGGCGAACACACACGCAAACATCTCAGAGCGGGCTTTTGCTTGCACACACAGAGGTGTATTGTACACACACACACACACACACACACACACACAGTCCACAGAAAGGTTGTGTTGTCTTAAGTCTTAACAGTACTGTTTTTCTTTCTCTCTGAGGACCTGTGACCCACTCCTTGCTCAGCACAAACTGGAGCCCGGCGAAGCTCTGTTTGCACATTATCGCTCCTCAGCACAGAAAACAGCGACTTCACACACACACGGACAGATAAAGCAGCACAGACGCACACACACGGTCCAATCTAAACACTGCCACTGCACCTTTCATGCTCCAACATACTGCAGCCTTTCACGCTCTCAGTCTGAGAGCTCTTCTCCTGCTCTCTCGGCCCATCCTCGCCTTCTCACAACGCAAGACGCCTACACGCCGCCGCGGTTTGTTTACACAGCACGATAAGGCCTCGCTCTGCAGGCGTGGAGGTGGACCATCACAGACCTCTCCCCATCTGAAACTTTTGTTTTCTCTGGCAGGCGCAGACGCACACACATGCAAAAAAACCTCAGAGTTGGTTCATGCCAACGTGCGGGAGCACGCTATGTGACGTGAGGAGGAGCCAGAAAACGATGCAGGCTGCAGAATAACTTGGTGACAGGTCATAGTTAAAATCACCTTGTGTACAAACTGAATCCTTGAATTTGAGGAGCAGCCAAGTGATGCAACATGATTGACAGCTTGAAACTGAAACCAACTAAATCCTGAAGGTAATAAAAGGCCTTCTTTGACACAACACGAACCTTATATCGTCTCTTTTTGTGATGAAACTTTTTACCCCAACGTGGACACACTGAACATTTTAAATGAACTCTTCACACCAACTAAAAACACTCTGATTTCATTTAGCAGGAAGCCAGAAGAAGAGGAGGCGTTGTGGATCCCAGAGACCCGGCGAGGAGTTCAAAGCCTCCAAAGTGTTTTCATGCTAATATTTTCTTTAAGCATGAAAGAGAAACACAACCACAGCGGTGAATAATACATGAACATTAATCATGCAGAACCACCTTCACATTGTAACAGCTCAGAGGCACAGCTTCAACCGGGGTTCAAATCCCTGTCATCCCTCTCCCCTCGGTGAGGATCAATGCCAGGCGGTCACATGCTAGTCACACCTCTCCGGAGTGTCAGTAATCTTTAATAATTAAGCCGGAGAATCAACAGCCGGGGCCGCATCGACTTTGTCGTTTGGGGAAAAGGGGATTAGAGGTTTTTCGGGTGAGCACAAGTGCAAACAGCAGCCGGGCAGAGGAGAGAGAGAGAGAGAGAGAGAGAGAGAGAGAGATCTTCCATATCTTTCTTCATCTACTGCTTCTTTAATTCTCTCATTCACTCCTCTCGTCCCCTCTCCGCTCCGCCCGGCCTTTATCACATCTCATTTCAAAGCTCACTCGTCCTCAGGTGAGAGCAGATATTGATCAGCTGAGCGGGGGACTCCAGGTGCGAATGGCTGCAGGCCGCGTGGACTCACCCCTGTCCACATGTTCGTCCTCGGCGCGAGACAGAAGGACGCTTCATTACGTGCGGGAACATGTAAGAAAGCGGTTTATGAAGCGAAGAAAAATAGGTTGACCGAGTGCGACGACTCTCTGTGAACATTACGGCAGACACCATGGGAAATTAAAACGTTGGAAAGCTCATTAAGGTCGATATAAACTTAACTGCTGCAGACACATTATAAAAGCTGACAGAGATATCAGAGCTGTCGTGCCACTAAACTTTCTGCAACCTGAGCTGTGCGAACTAAAACACCGAGAATCAAACCCACTTCCTGTAGCATAAGAGACGTATTTTAAACGACGAGATGTGAATCGGCTACAAAGGTCAGATAAGGTCACCGCTTCAACACATGAGGTTTTTATTATTGGAACATAAAGATCAGCTTTTCTTCTCAAATTAGACCAATTGGAGGCCGATTAAAGCTCCATTCTGATCTTTAAGAAAAGAGGCAACGCCACAACTCCAGGCAGAAGGACGATGGTCTCAGGCCAATTTCTAGTAATGAAAAGAGGCAATCAGAGTCTCATTTGGAGGCGAGTGTGTGTGTGTGTGTGTGTGTGTGTGTGAGGCTGCCTCTGATTGAACACACTGCCTCATTTCTCGGGTCAATAGAGACAATTAATTTGCAGCATTAGCTCCACTATTATCACACACACGCTTGTTTTATGGCAAAAAAAAAAAATTAATAAGCCAAAGCAAGAGGAGGCCCAGAACTCGCTCTCCTCTCTCTCTCTCTCTCTCTGATGGTTTTCTTTCTGTGGCCAAAATGCAGCATGAGAGTGTTTGAAGAGAGCTGAGTGATCTCTGCTGCTCAGAGAAGACGAGGGGGACAAAATGTGCAGCTTTCTGGAGACACTTCACACACCATCACAGGCCTCATTCACATTTCTGCTGCAGCCAGAGGAGAAGAGGCGGGTTCTCCTTCAGCAGAGGATGGAGACGGAATCAAACTCAGACTGAAGTATATTCTGTGTGTCACTCATTGGATGACAATTAATAAAGGATTAATAAAGTTCTATCTTATTAGATTAGAAGCATCCTCGTGCTGGTGGACAGAGACTGGATTCACACGTCTGCTTTTTCTTCACATACTTTCCCTCATTCCAGGAATTTTGGACACATTTGGAGAAAATTCTTCAAAGCAAGAAAATGGAAATCAGAAAAAAAAAAAAGTGGCATTTTCAATTTCACCAACCTGCCTCACACACATTAATGAGCACACACACACACACCTGTGCGCGCGCCGTCTCCAAACCAAAAGTGATCCAAACGAGCTTTACGCACAGACGGACTCCGGCCGAGGCGCGCCGGTTACGCACGGACCGGGAGACACACACACACACACACACACACACACACACACACACACTCTTCAGAAGCTCCTTAAGAGGCTGCAGAGCTCAACCTGTCTGACTCACATCTACAAGGAAGTGAATCTATTTCTCTCTCTCATTAAAAAAAATAAAATAAATAAAAGTAGGTTTCTTACCCAAAGTGTCCCCAAATATCCGCCGTTCAAATATCTCGATGTCACCAAGAAGAAAAACAGCTTTTATTCTCCAAACTTCACAAAAAAGAAAAACCCACAAAACTACTTTAAAATCCTTCAAGTCCTCGCGCTTCTTCAAATTTGGCCTCAGAGGAAATGAAAAAAATAAAAAATAAATAAAAGTCAGAAATCCTCCTGACAGACAAGTTCTCCACCAGACCCGGTCCTCGGTGTCCTCAGAGTCCACCACCGTGTCCGCAGCTCATCATCCTGGAGGCGGCCCGGACGCACGCGCTGCTCCCCCGGTGCCCTCCGGTGTTCTCCCCGGTGTTCTCCGGTTCTCCCCGGTTCTCTCCGCTCGCTGCGCCTCGTCGCCTCCTCGGCTCGGTCGGAGCTGCTGTGTCTCCTCCGCAGGCTGCGCGTCAAGTGAGAGCGGCTCGGTGCTGCAGTCAAGACAGACCGGCCGGGGGGGGGGGACGCCGCGACTTCCGGCCCGCTCCTTCAGAATAAAACTAGCCGGTGACGCAATGATTCTCTGAAGGTTTTTTCGTGTATCTGAGGTGGGATTGATTTAATTTACACACATTGTATTTTTCACAATGCAGCTGTCAAAAATATCTTTTATATCTTGTGAAAGTCGTATTTTATCATTTGAAGTTATTCAGTTTATTTTCAATCGTCTGATATTGAATGGAAAATATGTTTTGCAAAACGTTTTAAATTTACTTTAAATGATGTGTTGAGTTGGCAATAATCTATTTTACTATTTAGCATAATTTCCTTCATTCTCTCATCTTTTTGTTTCCTTCTTTGTTACTTATATTAAAGTATTTAATGAAAACTTTATTTGTAAGAATTTCTTGGCACAATGTTGTTTTAAAGTTAAAAATAAACAATGATAAAAAGCCAAATAAGAAACAAGTGTTTAAGTAAATGAAAAGTCATAGAATAGTAAAAGTAATTCAGGTGAACAATAATAATTAAGGCATCAATTGAATCACATTCTTCTACATAAAAAGACTTTTATTTTGAAGGCTGAGGCGTCATATGTGTTTCATTGTGCGTGTGTGTGTGTGTGTGTGTGTGTGTGTGTGTACATGTTTTTACATCCAGGAGGGGACTTTAACCTGAGTACACACCAACCCATGGGGACTTCCTGTCACTGTGGAGACAAAGTTAAGGATCTTCATGTTTTGGGGGGTTAAGACTTGGTTTTAAGGTCACAATTAGATGAAGGTTGGGGTTTGGGTAAGGGGCTGGGGGATGCATCATGTCAATGGGGTGTCCTCATGTTGATGGTGAAACACATCTGTGTGTGTGTGTGTGTCAGTACCACCGGGGCCTGGATGCCTCGGGCTGGGACCAGCGGCAGCGGCGGGGGAGGGGGCTCAGGTTTCGGCCGCCGCCCCTCTGGAGGCCGCTGGAGGCAGCATGTGACGCCTGGTCCCAGCTCCTCCCTGCTTCTTCAGCCTGGTCCAGACTCCATCCAGCAGGTGTTACTGCAGAACCCAGAGTGGCTGCGTGAGGATGAAGAGATGTCTGGATAATCAGTGAGGGGTTCAGGGACCAGGAGGAGACCTGCAGGGGCTCGAGGACGGGACCTGCAGGGGCTCCAGGTCTTTGAGGAACAGTTTAACACAGTGACCGAACGTCTACAGATAATCTCAGTTAGTGTGACCAGGGAATTCATATGCATGTTTAGTTATCTGCCGAGGCGCCATCAGGGGATAAACCCTGAAGGAATCAGGGGCCCCAGATCTGCACAGGGGCCCCAGAGCTGCACAGAGGCCCTGCAACATGTCAGGGATTAGAGATAATTTCTTGCGAGTGTGTCAGAGCTGTTTTTGAACTCTTCTCTCTGGTTGACTCCACAGATTCATAACAGACAATTAAAACAAGTTTTCCTTCTAAAAGTGACTTTGCACCACAAATCTGAAAATCTCAAAAAAAAAATCAAAGTAAACTCTGCTTTCAACATTTTTGAATGAATTAAAAAGCTGATATGTTTGGACAGTTTTTTTTTTAAGTCTTTGTGATGCAGTTTTTTTTGATCGAATGATTCCAGTGATGTTTAGAAAACCATCAGATTCTTTCGGCCACATATTCTCTAACGAGTAAACACGTTACCGTTTTGATATTCTGAAATATTTAACCTTATTTATTTATTGCATTGCTGCATTATCTTACTTGATGCAAGATTTACTGTTACTGTTTTTCAAATTGTTCACTTCTCATGTTTTATTATGATCACACTGCTTCATTCCTCTATTTCACTTTTGTTAATTGTTACATGTTAAACGCTGTCAAACTGTAAATTATGTCGTATTTCAGGCACAATTGCCTTTCGGTCATTAGGAGATTGCAACCAGCTCAAACCAGTGTTTGTCCAGTCGGCCCTAAAGTGTGCTGAGCGAACAGTAAATTACCATTAACCACCCATTTAATCTGCCATATACTGCAGCCTCTGGGCTAATTACCGCTGTCAGGACAGAGGTGATAACACTCGACGCTGCTTTAAACAGCACGCCAATTACTGTCATCTCTTAAACTGTGTTTTGAGAAGGCAACTTTATGACGCCATAAAGCGGCGCGGCCCTGTGCTGAGAGACTGCGGAGGCCGGAGGGAGTGTGTCGCTGTCTGTCGTCCATCTGTGTTTGTCCGGCGGAGGTGAGCTCTCCTCTGTGATCTGTGACGAACTGCGTCAACACGTCATAAATAAGAGGAAAAGGAGGAGACGGAGCGATGGAGTTCTTTGTTTAATGTCACTGTAAATTGAATATTTTTGCATTTTCGACTGTTGGTCAGACAAAACAAATCTGTCAGTGTGACCTCTGGGAACTTGTGATGGGTAGTTTTCACAAATCTCAGACCTTTTATAGACCAAACCAGTGTTTCTCAACCTCATTCGTTCGTGACCCCTGAACATGAATTCACGTCCACTTGAGACCTCACATATGTTTATGAGGCAGAATAAAAGATTGATTTTCTCTGTTTCAGTTGAATCATTTTGAGAGATGTGAAGACGTTGGCTAATAACTGTTCAGTACTTCACATGCAAAAAGCAAAGATTAGATAAAAGTCTGGAAAAAAAATATTTTTTTGCAGTAGAATTTTTTATTATTTCAGGTAATCATCACGCAGCTCCTTCATCTTGTGAACCATGTTGGGGTGCCCAGGTTGAGACTAATCAGTTAATCAATTAATCATCAGTCAATTTCCAGTTTTAGTAATTAAAATATTGTGCTTGATGAAACGTGTCAAATTAGAGTTCAGTTCCTTTGACCAGAGAAATTTCCATATTCTTTCGACCGAGTCAAATATATCAAAACGCTTTAGAAAATGTCCAGGACTAATCACAACTCGGATGATAATCTCAATAGTATTTGCAATTATGTTTACAATAATTTCCATAAAACCTGAACATGTGAGAACTGAACTTTTAAAAACTACTCCACACGTTTGGCTTTTAATCAAGTCAATGTCTCAACACTGAATGATAATGACATGAGTTTCATGTGTTATTGATTTACGGTATTGAAGCAGATTAAATGTGGCTTTTTTGACAACATTTTTAATTTCAAAGAGAAAACAGATTTCCACAAAGAGATGAAGATAAATCAACCTCTGTGTGTGGTTTTAAAAGACTCTAAACTTCCTTCAAAAACATCCGACTGCGCACCGCTTCAGCTCAACCTCACGGAAAAGTCAAACGAAGAAACTACAAGTTTTCTTTAGAGCAAGTGAAGAAGAAGAAGAAGAAGAGGGAGCAGGCTGATGATGAAGGCCGAGCTCGGTGACCCTGTGGACCGCGGCGCTCGGTGAGAAACGTCGGTGGGAGGGAGGCGAGCTCGGGAACAAAAGCCGGCCGGTCAGGAGGAGAGGTCATACAGATGGTGAGAATACTCAGTCAGACAGCTCGAGTACTGATGGGCAGGCTGACCAGATGACCTCCACTTCACACACACACACACACACACACACACACACACACACACTCCTCAGCTTTCCACAACTGCTCGTGTTAGTAGGAAAAACAAAACTCCCCCCTGCACCCCCGCAACACCCTGACTTCTAATGAACACACACACACACACACTCACACACACACACACACACACACACACACACACACACACACGCCCATCCCCTCTACTTACATTCCTCATCCCCAGGGAACAGATGAGCAGGAGATGAAAGGTGAAGCCTTTTCATTTAAAATGGAGTTAAAAATTAAACAACAACCAGAAAGCTTCAGAGTTTAGTTTGATAACCGAGCTGCGATGATCCAACGAGCGAAACCTGAAAATCTCTTCATCCCAGCAGTTTATTTGGAGCCTTGTTATCAGAGCGCATATTTTCACTGATAACCCCGAGAAGCTGGGAGCACGGGCTGTTTTCTCTGTGCTGTACGTTGCCTGTTTGGGCGACGGCCAATCGACTCGCACATCTTTGTCCGCTGAGGTGAACAAAAGCAGCAGGACTAATGATTAACACGAGCGACTCCGTCCAGACAAAGGTGGAGCACAAAGGGAGGAGGCTGATCTCTGAGGCCGCTTCACACTCGACTCTCTGCCCGGTGCCGCTGACCCAGATACACAACAACTGTCGCAGGTCGTCTCGGCCGTCGCTCACAAACACACTGTAGCGCCGGCAGTTCCCATCACGGAGGTCGGGACCCCTCCAGTGGGGGACGTGAGGTGACTGATGGGAAAGAAAAGAAGAAAAAAAAAAAATCTGTGTTCATTCATTCTGACTTCAGTTAATTAATCTTTGCTCCTTTGTGAAATACTGGAGAGTTAAGGTACAAAACACTGAGTGGTTGATGAGTAATCAGTGAATAGTTCCTGAAGAATCTTGAACTATTCAACAGATAACTGGGTGTTACTTTATAACAAACTTTTGAGATAATGTGTCAATTAAACATCATTTTATAATTAGTTCATAGACCACTTTCTTAACGAGTCGTTCTTGACTAATCATGAAACAATTAATGAGCTGCATAAAACTGACAACTAATCATTAATTGCCATTAACCATTAATGAACCTTTCTGTCTCCCCTCAAGTAAAACAGAGCATCATCCAACACGACGAACAAATAGCTGATGAATTTTTACTGGAAATTATTAAATTGTTCCTTAATAACAATTGTGAGTTTTATATTTTCTTGTTAGAAAGCAATCTGAGGGATGATGAAAGGAATATCTTATCTTATCTTAAATGATGGTGGTTGGCTCCATAAAAATCATATGTAAAATGATTGATCAAACCATGACACATTAATTTTCTTACGTCAGATCGGATGGTGCTATACCACCAACACGACAGCCTCCTCTTTTATGGACTCTTGGCGTTTTGACGAACACTGTCAAGATGCTTTTCAACAGCAAAAACTGGAAAAATCAACGTTCACCAAAATTAAACTTTATGCAAAAGCTTCGTGAGTGAATCCACTGAACTCTGTGATTCATTCATTCATCATCAAGTTTGATTTTAGAAAAGATTTGTACTTGACCAGAACAACTCATTTACAGAAAATAATGACTAATAAGAGGGAGATTTTTGCAGTGGATTGCAAAATGGGTGATGCAGCGTTAACGTTACATCATATACTGTGTTGAAAAGATGTGTTTTCTCAGCATCGTCACTCGAACATGAAAAAGTCTTATGTTCAATCTACGTTCAACAAGCGGTGATAAGAAACAAGGGAATCACAGAGTTGCCTCACAGACACTCCAAACATCAGCTGATTATCCCTGGATCTCTTATCTGGTGTTTTCTCTTTTCTCCAGTGGCAGATATTTCAGCCTGATACCAGCACATTTTTTCCACATTGCAGAATATTTTGCTCGTTTGTAGGAGGGGATGTTTTTTCCCAGCGTATTTATGCTCATAAGCATCTGCACATGCACTCATTCACAGGCATCTGATGTGTGCAGCGCCGAGCCCGGAGCGGAGAGGAGCTGCAGTCGATCAGGGAGCGCATGTAACCACAAATTGCGATGAGCACCCACACCTCGAGAACGAAACGAGACCGGCGGCTTTGAAGCACAACGTGAGGTGAGGTGAGCGTTGTGCTGTGGCTCCGCGGGGGGGCCGCCACACTGTTTGTGTTGTCTCTCCATCTCTGCTGGGTGTAATGGCCTCGGTAATGGGAGCCTTTTGGAGCAGAGGGTAGAGAGGCAGAGCCGGTTCGCCCGCCTGGCACAGCCGCTCCCATTACGCCGCTCTGAAGACCACCAAGCTGCGAGTCATTTTCGTGCTGCGGCTTGACGTTTTCCTCGCTGCGAGAGATTAGGGCTCGTCTGCGAGGGCGCAAAACAGTTTGACAGCTTGACTCTGAGCTCCTGGGTGTTTGCTCAGAGAAATACATCTAAAGAGTAAATCAGTCAGGCACAAGTGGATCGGTGTGCTCGAAAGTCTCAGAGTGAGACTGAGGTCCTGTGAGGCGACGGTTGGCAAAGAGGGAACTGACTGTGAGATATTAATTGTGTCCACACAGGATTAATTTCACCTGGAGATGGACTGGGAATTGGAAACCAGTTCTCAGTGAAGTCCAAATTCATACTGGGGACTTTTCAATTCCACTCACACGTCACCAGTTATGCATTTGTCAATAGAGCTGCGGAGTTCGTCATTTTGATCGTCAAGGCTTCTGGAAGCAAATGTCAACATTCATTTTCTGCCTTGACCGTCTTCAGGTCAAAGGTCAAAAGTCAAAAGTCCAATTCTGTGTCCTCTGTTTAAACTTGTTGCGAGGCCGATTTGTTGTCTTTGATGCTAAGCTAAGCTAACCAGCTGCTGGTGGTAGCTTCAGATTGACAGTACAGACACGAGAGTGATATTGATCTTCTCACCCAACTCCAAGAATGTGGAACTATGCCTTTAAAATCATCCTCGAGGACATCATTAAAACAAACTTTGAAATCTACAGAGGGAGGAAAAAAAAAACTTATCACTTCACAACTTCACATATGTGTACAAGTAAAAACAGTGAATATTCAGCTTGTGTATGTGGAGATGGAGTATTTATACTTTTCTATATTTTACCTTAAAACAGAATAATTCATGAAACCTGCTGAATATAAAAGTGGGTGAATCCTAAACAGGAAACCAGTAAAACTACAGATGATCAACAGAATGGTATTTTAATGTGCATGTAGTATCGAGCTTGTCGTGCCAGATTGCATTCTGGGTATTTTAGAGGCTAATCCACTGAAGTTGGAGGCTGCTGGTGTTTGAAGTTCAGTGTGCAGACGTTTAATTTAGATACACTTTACACTAGATTTTTTCAGCATTACATATTAAAGAATAAACACAGTAATCGCACAGTGGCGATAACGTATCAGGTCAAAGTGAAAAAGCACCGGGGAAGGAAGGCGAGGAACAGATGTATGAATAAGGTGTAGAAAGTGTTTCACAAGTTATGCAATGTTTGTCGCGATAAAGGCAAAATTAAACTGCGAGATTTCTGAATGGAGTTTTGCGACTTTCTGAAACTTATTTGCTTCATCTGAATTTGAGATCTGAATCCTCCTGATGCTCACATGACTCACATGCAAGTAAATTAAAAGAAGTTCGTTAAGATTATTTGCCGCTTTTCAAAGCTCGTTTGGCACAAAAGCGCCGAGATGCCGAATCTTGTCTCTGTTGTCCCGACACACAGAGGCCGGTTGTTCTACGTCGGGGCCTTGGCACGCTCCGCCCGCCTCTGTTTCAGCGCCGCCTCCCCGATGCTGCGATTATGAGCCGAGGTGTAAAACTGAGAGTCAACAGAGCAAACAAAACAAGCCCTCAGCTGTGTTTGCATTTGCACTCACCCAAAAAAAAAACCCCTCCAAGAGTCAAAAAGCAGCTCTCTTATTTTCTACCTTCAATTCGCCGAGAAAATCTGCTGTTTACAGGGGATAAACAACAGAAGCTCAGCGCCACACAAATGCATTTATATCTAAACTAAACTCTCAGACAAATGGGAGGCAGCGTTCCCGGTGAGAGCGAGCCCGGCGTCTGGCTCTGAGACGTTCTGTTTGCACGGCAGCAGAAAAAGGATCAGATAAAAGAGGCGACGTTTTCGAGTCTCTTCCCATGAACTTTTATTCCGTTCCAGCTCAGGCTTAAACGCTTCAGCCTGATCAAACAAAGCCGTGTTATCTAATCGTTCGACCTGAACGACAAGTGATATCTTGGTTAAATAGGCAGCTGCGAGCGATTGGCGAGAAAGAAATATCTGAAAACACGTGAAGCTCGTCCTGCTGCGTATCAGCTGGAGGGAGGCCGGAGGAGCCGGCCGGCCGCCGCGCTGCCAGCCAGACAGCGTGAGGAGAGAAAAAAACTTTATTGAACTTTATTGGATCAAGGTGCAGACGTTGGAGACGCTGATCTGAGCTCAGATCACAGAGAAATGCTTCTCTTTTCTCTCTCCCCGCTCAGTCTGTCCATAATAGATCACAACACGAGCTAATGGAAGTAATGTGAGTGAAACTAAGTGAACTTCAACATCACAATCAGATTCGTTTTATAGATAAGCTCATAACATTTCTTTCATTTCTTTTACAGCTGTTTTATTTAATGCAATTTACCCTCATTTGTTTCCCTCTTTGTTAGATCCTTCCTTCTTTCCTTTCCCTTCTTCCCTTCTGTCATCCTTCTCTCCTTTCCTCATTTCATTCATTCTCTTCATATCCTTCTTTCATTTTTTCTTCCTTTATATGTCTGTCTTTCTTTCCTCATTGTTCCATCCTTCCTTTCATTCTCCCTTCTTTTCTTCTTTTCTGCCTTCTGTCCTCCAGACTTGTCTTCTTCCCTCTGCTTCATTTTGTCCGTCCTTTATTCCTCATTTCCTTCTTCTTTTACCTTTTTTTGTCTGTTCTTCTTCCTTCTCTTCTTCTGTTCTTTTATCCTTTCTTCTCTCCTCTTCTTTAACTAATCTGAAAGTATTTAACCAGAGATAACAGAAATGTTTCTCTACGACTTTGGACTATTTCCTCTGTGTTAATGTTACTTTTACTGAAGTGACTAATTTGGGTTTGTCTTCCCTCGCCGTCGGGGGCGACAGCGGGACCTGGTGTTCGGTTCCAGAGGTCAGTCCAAGACACACAGCCGACGGCAGACTATACATTTCACTACACAAACATACATGGAACGCAGCGGCGAGCCGGCGCAGAGCCAGAACGGCTCAAGCCGTCCTGTCGAGGTTACGTAAACTCAGCTGTCTGTCGTCCTCTCGCTGCCTCACGTTATCACAGTGTCTGAGTTTTATCTCGCCGGCGCTCTGATCACGACACGTCCGACACACAGGCGTCTGCGCTCACCTGAGGCTACAGCTGATACAGCAGCAGAGAGGAGGAGGAGGAGGAGGAGGAGGAGGAGGCCCCGCGGTGAGGAAGATAGGCGACAGGAAAGAGGCCTTAAACCAAGATAAACTTATCATGCAAAAACCTCACGAGGTTAAAAAGAGTCGGGGAAACACGTCAGCAGCTCGAAAGTTTCTTTGGTGTATTTTTATAATAACTCGCCAACATGATTGACTTCATGTCATATTTCGGGCGCAGCTACAACTGAGCTCGGAGCAAAATGCTAATCGTCAGGTTTGGTGTCAGACCCTCAGAGTCTGAGCGAGAGTTTCTTTCTTGCAGTTTCGTGCCGATGTTTAGCAACAATCGAAGCAGGAATCCACGGAGGAGGAAACACAGAGACCATTTCCACACCAGGAAATGGAAACAAATCAGATTACAGCTGAAGTCTCACAGAAACATCAATATTTCACAGAATATATTTCACCAATCAAAACCAAATTCTCAAACACATTCTTGGTAAAATGAAGCAACTTTATGTCATCATGTTGAACTTTATGAGTCTGATCAGTTTGATTTCACTCATTCAGCCTCATATTGTGTTTGTGCAGATTTCTGTTTGGATGGAGGTTATTGTGTTTTGCTTTTCCCTAATCAGTCACTAACGTATCTGCCCCGACTCCTTTTTAGTCGACAGTGAAGCTGCTGTTAGTTGTGATGGAACATTTTTCACCACGATCAAAGAAAATGTGTCAATGTAAGTTTCTGTAACTGGACTTAAGACCGAACAGCTGCTTCAGTCTCATCCACGCTTGCCGCCATATTCGTGTCTGTTTTCTTTGACCGACCAACAACGTTGGAAGGTGAATCCTCTTAATCCTTCCTGCAAAACTCTGCTTGGTCTCCAGCTGGTGACGGCACACAACCTGAGAAGAGCCGCCGCATATAAAGTGACCTAAATATCATTTGTATCACAGAGTTTATTTCATCTCATCTTTGCTGTAAAAGACTTTTCAGGGGAGAAATTATGAATTTCAGCTTTTAGGATATGACACATTTGCTTTGCACAAAGACAACTACTGACAGTCCAACTGGATTCCTTGAAGCTTGAATATGTGATGAAACCTAATAGATAAAAGACATAAACATGAAATATACCATTAAAGCTTTACTTGTTTCTAATCAGACCGATCATCTTCTGGACATTTCCTCCGTCCGACTGCAGCATCTGACCCATTCACGGCTTCATCCTGTGCTAATCATCAATTATCCTGCGTGTTTTCAGCTCAGGATTTCCTTCCATGTGTCTGTCAGGGAAGAAGACAGCAAAGCCAGGCGCTGCAGAGACAGATGAAAGGCTATTTTCTTCCCTCTTCTCATCCAAAGGCTATTTTTAGCCTGCTGTTTTTTTCATAACCACTCCCTCAGTTTCTTACCGACATCAAAAAGCCGCTGCTACAACCGAGGGCTTGAAAGAACGACGGAGTCAAGAGGAGATGGGTTTTAGAGAATATGCATGCATATGTGTGTGTGGGTGTGCAGGTCAGCGCTAACACAGTCGGAGGCGATCGAACAGGTGGGGGACGGGCGGGGTTTGTGATGTAAGAAGGGTTAAATATGGAAATGGCTATTGCTTTCTCCCCTTTTGTCACATGAACACATTATATGTTCTGAGCGAGGTGTTCTTCCTCTCTTCCTGTCTCTGCTGCATGTGGCTGTTTTAATGACTGCGTGGGAGGGCGGAGGCGGATCTCTGCCCCGGGTTTCTCATTTTTCTGCACAAACCGCTGGGCTCGTCCGCTGGATTGCAAACGGCGTGGGAGGAGAGGTGGAGGAGAGACTCACGCGGCCAGTCGGACCTGTTCGCTGAGCCCGGGTGAAAGCAGCTCGCCGAGCACCTCGATGAGTGACTTCCCTTGATTTACAATCTGCCAATCAAACTCGGCGTTATCTCATGTGCAGCAAAGCGACGCACGGCCTCGTTAAATCACGACTGTCCAAACAGGTGTGCATGACAAGCGTTTTGTTCCCTGCTTAAGTCCTTAATCGACGTTTAAACACAGAACGAAACAGAAGAATTGCGACTGAATGTGTCGTCTGTCTTCCTGCTACTGTTTGTTGTTCACCTGCGCTTCACCTTCTTCATCACTGAATCCTGAACTATCCAGAGCTTTAAATGCAAAAGAAAGCAGGACATAATCTGAAGGAATAAGCTCTAAGCAGAAAAGTAATTTGGAATTTCAGAACATGCTAAAACACACCCCGCAGTTTTGTGCACAAACAAACATCTTGTTCTTGGTTCTGCATGATTAAGAAAAGTGACTCATCTATGGCCACGTCTTGGCTCCAGCATTGTGCTTCACCACAAGAGGATTAAGAGTCTAATCAAAGCAGGGTTTGGTGAAAAGACTTTCAGGTGTATAGTTTACCTGAAGCATTAAAGCTACCTATATAAATAGTAGTGCATGTTGCATGTTGGATGGTTGGAGCGTTTTGCATCCCATCTCCTTCCAGCAGTCACCTCAGTCTTTCTCTAATCTTAACCTAGAAGTTTTGGACTTGATCAAACCTTAACTCTGGACGTGGAAATTCAGAATCCTGACTAGTTTTTGTAACAGTCGTCTGGGTCATTTCAGAAGGAACAGACGACCTGTTTCGTCTTTTCACTGTGATGATTTATTGCATCCTGGTTACATAACTGTGATTTCAACAAAATCTCAGTGGCTGTATTTCATGTGGCAGATCTGCAGATAACAAACTGATACATGTTGAAGAATAACTTGCAAATTAAGTCTTTTCTCATCTAAATATTTTGTCACAACTTGCCTTGTTTCATTGGACACAGGCAGGAAGTCATGAGACGCTGCGTTGTAAAAATGTCAATGCCGTCTAAACTATCTGGGCGTTTCTGACAGTAAATCTTTATTTTTTATTTGCTCCGTTGCATAATCTTCCATTTTCAGTTGGTGAAATTTAGTCTTCACGTTACACAATATGTGATGTGGTGTTTCACGGAGCCTCGCTCACTAACTGAGCGTCTTCGTCTGGGCTTTGTAGACAATCTGTTCAAACAGATGCAGGATGTGACTGATCTTCTTCTGTCACTGACGTGTAAACAAGCGAAGACTCACATGAAATCAAAGCGCGGAGACCAGGCGGCACTCGGAGGAGGTTTCACCTGCGCTGCTGCCCTCGGTGCTGAGCCGGCCTGCGAGGGCGTGCTGCTGGCAGACGGCAGGTATGTCACAGCGTTTATCAATCATCGCCTCACTTCTCTTCGGCTGGCCCCGATCTGTCACACGAAGGCAGAGGAACACCTGATGTGAGCCGGCGGAGTTGTAGGCGGAGGCGCAGCTTCACGGCGAGACAAGACGTCCTTCTGAGATGTTACACAACTGATAGTAAACGCTTCCCGTCAGCGAGGCTTTCACACTGTGTTTAAAGGTGTTTGTATTCCAGTTTTAGAGATTTGTTTTGTGGTTTGCATGTTCACATTTTTTTTTTTTTTACTTCACTCCAGCTGATGTGCTCATGTTCTATTCATTGTCTATGTGAGAGCTGACGTAGCTCAGGAAGCTCACAGCTCATTACATGCTTTTCAGCTCAGGCCCAGTTTAAGCATGGAAACATATATTTTTCTCTTGTCCAAGAACATTTATATTCTAATGGATCCAACTTAGAAACATTACAACACTTCATTTATGGATGTATTTCATTATTCATTCATTAATATGTTCATTTTTCTGGTGTCGTATGTTTGAAAGTTTTTGGTTGTGAAGAGCTTGTGTGGTTTTTATAGTTTGTGTCAGAACCGACTCCCCTGGTTGGGAAGTCAGTTTGGAGGTTGTTGGTTCAAAAATTGAATTACGTACAATCTGTCTATTGTGAGTCCAAAGAGTTGAACCAAGAGACAACAAACATCTCATGCAACATTTTTAACGAGGCCAAACGAACAAAACAGTGTTCATTGACTGGTCATAGTCGACCCACATGTCTCCACCAGAGCTCAGTGATAAACACAACTGTTATCAACCCTCAGTCATGAATGTGCTTCAGTGTTGAAATCGTATTTCGCACATCTGTTTGCGTGCACATGCCCACAGCTGCACCTGGTTCCTCTGTCACATGGTATCACCCCACAAACACTGAGCTCCACATGCAGGTTTTCATCTCCGCTCCCAGACGGAGGGACTTTGCCGAGAGCAGCCCAGCGCCTCTGCACCGCCGAGCAGAAAGTGCCGGCTGCACGTCAGTCGCTTCCCGAGGCCACGGGATCGAACACAGAGGCCCATCAGCTAGATCTCACAAAAAGATATGACACAGTCAAAGTTTCTAGATCTGTGAATAAAAGGCAAATAAGCCCTGTGATACCTGTGCTTCATCCTTCGGAGGAACCGTGACAGCTGATGAATTTGCCTACTTCTGATTAGCCTCCCGCTGGTCTGCTTCTCTGTTTGTCACTGGAAGGTAAGTCTGATTCAGTGCTTTCTTTAAGTCTGTCAATGGGACCGGACGGGAGGGAGGGGGGAGGAGAAAAGCCCCTCGCCGCTCCAAAGCTATTAGCTTGCTCTTTTTCCACCTGTCACACATTGGTGACTTTATTTCGACTCGGCCGAGGCCCCCTGGCAGATATCAGAGAGATCATCTCCGTCTTAAGCTAAACGACTCCAACAAGCGTTGCGGCCCTCCCCTCCCGTCCCCCGTGACCCCCGCGACCCCTCGGCACCACGGGCCGCCCGGGGAGCAGAGGTCTGAGCTCGGTCGAGGAGGAGTGGCCACGGGGAGAGAAGGAGATGGGCTGAAATGAGCTCTGTCATGCAGAAAACTGCAGGAGGGGGAGGCGGCGAATACACACTCCCACCCCCCACAGATATGCACACACAGCTGGGACAAAGAGTGACACACACACTCACACACACAGATTCAAAAAAGACTCAACAGCAATCAAGCTCAGTTTTCTCTTTCTTCCTCACACTCTTTCCCCTTGTGTTTTCTCTTTCACACACATTTTCTTTCCTCTCTCTCTCTCTCTCTTGCTCTCTCTCTCTCTCTCTCTCGCTCACTCTGTCTCTCTCTCTCTCTCTCTCTCTCTCTCTCGCTCACTTACTCACACCACACAAACACAGAATAGCAGCTGCGACAAAGCCCTCTGCAGGATTAGCCAGCCTTTGTTGGCAAAACACAAATTACAAGTCTTTTAGTGCTGACTCCTCCCTCCCTGCAAGTGAGTGAGTGTGTGTGAGTGTGTGTGTGTGTGCATATGAGAAAGAGATAGAAAGTGTGTGTGTGAAAGCATGTTCATGTGTGTGCTTCTTGCATGCACACGTGCACAGGATTGCATGTGGGTGTTTTTGTGTCATGCTGTGTGCAGGCACGTAAAACCAAGTGTGTGGTGTGTGTGTGTGTGTGTGTGTGTGTGTGTGTGTGTGTTGATATGAAGGGGGTGTGGAGTGTTTTAAAGAGAGGGTTTTGTTATCAGTCCCAGGCCAGCAGAGAAAACAGGCGTAACAGAGAAGAACCCTCGACAAGACGCCGTCTGAATCAGCGAGGAGGAGCACGTTGTCAATTACAGACGTCTCTTTTAAAAACCGCACTGCAGCTGAGTTTGTGCTCTTCTGCTGCTTGACAGAGTTCAAACCCCTAAATTTCCCCCGACGGTTCTTTACAATCTTTGTGCAGTCACATCTGCGGCGCGCACACGATGAAGCTCTGGAGGAGTCTGAAGACGAAACAAGGAGGAAGGTGGCGATGCTGCAGGCTGTGTTAGTCACTGTTTGTCATTTGTCTTCATTCAGGTGATGACGAATTCCCAGTCAAACTCTGCTCAGGTACAATATGGGCCATTACTGCACTCGCTTACAGGCGGGGGAACAAAGTGCAGTTACAAAGCTGCTGAATAAGAAGACACACACCCACAAATGGAAGACAAAAAAAAAATTCATCTGTTTGAGTTTCATTCAAAACACACGCGAACATTTTTGTCATGTCAGTGCAAAAAAGAGCGAGAATCTCGTAAAGGCATCTTAAAAATTCCAAACATTTCTAATGAACAATCCGTCAGCTAATAGCGAAGTAGATGCAACTCAAAGAGACGTCAGTGAAACAAGGAAATCAAGTATTTCTGTGTAACATTTCTCAAAATGTTTCTTAAATGACGCTTTTTTTGGTATTTTTGCATTTGCAAATCAGCTGTTTCACTGAAATGAAAACTGTCTCCAGCTCAACGCAGCTGAATGTGAGTTTATCTAATCCATATTTTTTTGATAGTTTTGGCCGAACCCTCTCTCTCTCTCTCTCTCTCTCTCTCTCTCTCTTGAGGCAACGTTTCTTATCCACGTTTCCTCTGCGAGTGCACTTTGTCCTTCAGAGTCGTCTCCTCGGGGCCAAAACCAGCGGAGCAGTTATTGGGTACTGATCTGTATTGATCAGCGCAGGAGCTCAGCGATCACGAGGTCACAGAGAAACACATGCAACACACGACAGAGGTTGTTCTTCATACACGAGGATATATTGGATGTGAAGATAGGTCCCACTCTCTGAAGTCTGCGCACATTCATCAACTTGTCTCAAACTAGTTTGGGCAAGACTGGAAAAGTGAGAATGATATCGATTATCATATGAGTCCATCTGAGAACGGAGCTATTCATTTGTTATTTCTATGATCTGATTTGTTGGTATTGCCGGTGCAGCCTCGGCGAGTGAGGAACGACTGCACATAGATAGAAAAGTACAACCCTCAGCCAAACTTTTCACTTCCACTTATAATGAGTTTTGATGAACAACAACATCTTTGAACACTCGCGGGTGAAAGCGGCAGCTGGAGCTCAAGATCTGAACAACAGGCCCAGAAATCATGTCATCACTTCAATCATGTGATGCTTTAATAAACCAAAGGATGCAAAAGTGTCAAAGTTGACAAATGCAGTTTTTTATGTTCGGCTTTTCATTAAGAATCATTGCATGCATCCTTATAGCTTCAATCATTTTGATTGGATTTGCACTTTAATTTTTGACATTTTAAAACTTGCACTTTCAACACGAGCTTGTGGCCGTCTTTCCTTTTATTTGTGCACCGCTGCCATTTATGGTGCATGACTCCCAACAACATCCGCTGCGGTCGTCAGCAATGTCATGTGCATCAACACAAACAATATGAACAGAAATGTGCTCTATAGCGCCACCGGTGGTCAAAAGCTCCATGATGAACCTTTAACGTGAGACATGTGACCACACTGCAAAATAATTTGTCTAAATTACGGAGGAAACTCTTCTCTCTCTCTTTTTCAATATAACTGATGGCACAAAACAAACCTTTAAAAAAACGGAACATCAGAAATTAAAACCCTGATTATTTGTGTGACTGTAATGATTCAGATCACGACTCTTCCTCAAAAATGTGTGCAGATGATTTTGCAATAGCGCTGACATTTTAAAAATCGCACTCCTGGCTCTTAGGTAAACAGCTGTGAGATGTTACCGCCCTTAATCAGTTAAGCGCTCAGGTCAGCCGTGTCAATATTTTCCCATATCTACTCAGCATTGTCTCCTTTATTTACCTTCCCTCTCCCCTTTGGGAATCACATTCCTCTGACATCTTAAGATGGCCCCCGGATCACTTAAGCCACTGACCATATGTCATAACTCTGCACGGGATTAGGCACATTCTCCACTTTATGGGCTAAGTTGTGGGAAAGTGTGTGCAGAGCTGGACTACCGGTATTATTTGGAGAAGATCCACCTCAGATCAGAATCGGCTGAAGCTTTTTTTTTTTTTTTCCAACCCCGTCTTCAAAAAGAGACATGTTTCATAGACTGAGAATTAATGAAATATCTCCAAACTGGGCTTATTAATAAAACCTCCTCTGACACATGATATGAATAAACACAGAATCACCACAGTGCGAACACGAGCACGTTCAATGTTATCACTGTGTTAATAAAGCCTCAGATTTCACGGTAACGTCTGTCTGTGTTTCATTCTTGTTTTGTTTCGTCTCCGTCTTCGTTGCTAAGAGCTAATCTCTCTGCTGTTTCTGCCCTTTATTCACCTGTCAATCAAAGAGTGAGGGAGTTACTGTAAAGTCTTTTACCCCAATTCCTCCATCTTATGTCTCTATTCATCGTATCGCACCTATTTAAATAAAGTTTATACAGATGAAACAAATGCACTGGGACGTCGGCTTCAGTATCACTGTCTCATATCTCCTTTGTGTTTTATATGATTGATGTTTAGCTGTTTTGTGAATAAACTAAAGTTGAGTTGAATAAATTAAACCAGCAGAGACCACGTGTGAACATTCATGTCCTGAACCCCAATAATCATCACACACTGTGATGATGATAACAGCAGGGGGCAATAAGAAGACAACTTCCCCAATAAACCAGTTTCAGAGCTGCATTTATGTAACACATGACCTTTTTATGTGCAACCTTCAAAGCCTGATGGGAATCCATGTTATACATTATACATGTTTCAGATGAAGATGAAAAGCAGCGCGGATGCAGCTACGATACGAACGGACGGTTTGTTGTTGGCTTAAACCTCGACTTCTCTGGAAGCCGTCCAGGGTCTGGACCTCTGGATGACATCGGACTGTTCACAGGAAGTGACTCAAACTTTGAAAATATGCAAATGTGGTGGTGATTCTGACACGTGTGATGGTAGAACTCATATCCCACAGTATTGCATGTTGGGATATTAGATTAGAAGTGACAGGTTTCTTGGTTTACTCCAATAAATAATCTTTGTCATTTGTAGACACCAGTTGTACAGAATGGATAGAACTTTATTTTCGTTCACCAGCCAGTAAGTAAATTTCTCATCAGCAAATATTTTGCAAAACATGACTCCTTTTTTGTTTGTATCTGTAATCTTGGAGGTAAAGGCCGTGCAAAGATAAGATTCCAGAAACTGAAATGTCTGCTGAAACCTAAACCTGCTGTCAGGACTTTTTCATTGTCATCTTTTTTTGTCACATCGCTGCAGAACGTCCAGGTGAATTTTGCATGTTTGCATGAAGTTAATACCTTATGAAGCGATTCCCTTGAGTCCAATAGAAAATGAGTTGGGCCAAGTCACATGTGAGGTGTCTGAAAACATCATATATGAACTGGTCATATGTGAAGTGATGTCCATGAATCCTCTGTTGACATTATGTAAAACCTCTCTGTCAGTGTTTTGCTGACTTTTGGTGGTTAGTGATGAGCGAGAGTCGTTTCTTGAAACTTTCTTGGCACTTTCAGTATCAGGTCGATGTAAATATACATAAAGGCTTCCTACTCGAGTGTCACCTTCATTACTCGCTTGTTTACAGAGACCTCAGGGTGAAGAATCTGAGATATGTGGTGTTAAGCAGAGGTGGATAACACGCGGCACTCGGACCGGATATGTGACAGTCTTTAGATTCTTCTGGTGTTGAATACCTGCCTCTTCGCCCCGGGGGACAAGCTGCTGCCTTCAAAACACCCACTCGACGTTCACTCCGCTCTCTGCGCAACAAACACAGAGAAAGTTTGTGCATCACGTCAGAAAATAAACTTGTGGATGAAATGACCTGATTTGAATCACTCCTCTGCACGTGTGCAGAAAGTTTCCGGCTCCTCCAGCGTGTGATCAGACCATGTTGGATAAATATCTGCATTACTGGGACGACTGCTTAAACAGCCCAGAAAACACAGCATTGCAATTATTAGAGTGCTAATTTCAGTTCAACAAACAAGTGAGCTTCATTAGTTGATTATAAAAACTGTCTCATTAAAACAATCATGACGATAATACTCAAAATCAATTTCTCAGACTCTCGGCAGTCCCGAGGGTAATTGTGTGATTAACGATGGTGGGTAACCTTAATTGGAAATAAACAGAAAAAAACGCGCCGGGGTGTTTGTGTTGCATCGTGGATGAGGTTCGCTGGGATGGCGATGGTTACCGTGGAAACAGGAGAGGATGGTCCTTTAACGGGGTGGATGTTGGGCTTTAATGCACTGAGAAAGAAGAGAGGAAAGATAAAGCTGGGGAGTGTGGAGTCTCTGTACGTTCTCCGTTCGTTATGTACTTTATCTTCATGCACAACCAGCTGCAGCTTCACCTTTTGCAGGTGGAGTATTTTCGTTGTGGTGAGACATGACTCAGACTTGGCCGATAAGACCTATTGAATCAAGTGAAGATTAGGAACGCGCCATAGAAAATTAAGCAAATATTACACGTAGCAGATCCTGCAGGATGCTGTAATAACAAAGTCTTGTCGAAACACGAACCGCTCTTCAAGGAACAGTTTGACCTTTTGTGAAATTCGCTCATTCAGCTGATCTCGCCAACAGGTAGATGAGAAGCTCACATGTCCGTCCAGGACACAGGTTAGCTTAGCTTAGCATAAAGACTGGAAACAGGGGGAAACAGCTAGCCTGGTTGTCTGAAGGTGACAAAATCTGTCTACAAGCTTCTCTGACGTGCACTGATTAACATGTTATATCTTATTTGTTGAATCTGTGCAAAAACAGAGGTGTAAAAATGAAGTAAATGTGTAAATGTGAGGGACTGTTTCTTGGCTGGAGGCAGTGACGGCGGCCATATTTATGACGTTCCTAGTTTCTCATTGTTTCTGTTTCCCTTGATTAAACTAAAGTCACACAGAACATTCAACTCTTGATCTCCCTTTCACAAAAAAAACATCTGAGCTTAACTAGTTTTAACTTTCCTTAAAGCCTGAAGACACCAGAGGCTTTGAGCTCTTTTATCCTCACCAAATGCTTTATTTTGAAAAGCTGCCTTATGTTGGTAGGAGAACAGACGGTTTGTTGTTGGCTTAAACCTCGACACCCGGTGATTCTCTGGAAGCCGTCCAGGGTCTGGACCTCTGGATGACATCGGACTGTTCACAGGAAGTGACTCAAACTTTGAAAATATGCAAATGTGGTGGTGATTCTGACACGTGTGACGGTAGAACTCGTATCCCGCAGTATTGCATGTTGGGATATCTTCATTAGACATGTTTCATAATTGTCTGCATTTTTCAAAACCTTCCTGTCTACTCCAGTAAATCATCTGCACCTCTGAGTTAAAGGAGAACTTTATTTTCATTTTTTGCATTTTGACACATTTTTTCAACGTTCACCAGTCAGTTAGTAAATTTCTCATTAGCAAATATTTCGCAAAACATGACTTATTTTTTGTTTGCATCTATAATCTTGGAGGTAAAGGTCATGCAAAGATAAGATTCCAGAAATGAAATCCAAACACATTTCCATTTTTGCAGTTCATGTAAAGATGCATTTGTGCAGGGCCAGACACTGACACTGACTGAAAGCTGGGTCAGAACCAGCAGCTCCCGAGCATCATCCATCATCTTCAAACAGCCCGACACAGTGACGACACCTCGGCGGACCTGGCTCATGGACGAGGATCCAGGTGGACAGGAGCTCACGCCGATCACGACCTCGGCCTCTCAGCTCGCTCCCGGGCGTCTCCTCTCTCGTCCGTCTCTGTCTCCTTCAGTCTGCCCGTCTTCGTCTGCCTGTGTGTCTTTGCCTTTGTCTGCCTCTCAAAATCTAAAAAAGTGATAAACAATGTTCAAAAGCATTCTTTGAGAGCGAGTTCAAAGCCAGTCAGTCCACCCCTCCTTTTCTTCCTCCGTCTCCTCCGTCTCCATATATATATAAATATCCATCTTCCTCCCCGTCTTCTCCTTTTATTGTCTGGCATGAGTGGACGTTTGCCCACTTTCATGCTCCCCCCCGCTGTCAGCTCTGCAGCCCAGCCGGCCGCCGCAGTTAAACACGGGTTACTATGTCTGGTTAGCGGTTTTGTTCGGTGTGACAACCGACCGTTTTCCCCCGAGCCCAAACATTTCGTGTTATGACAGCTAAAAGCAGGAGGCGTAATTACTGCAGCATAGTAACCTGAGTGTTTGTGTGGGGGCGAAAGGGCTGCATAAACACACACATCGCTCTTAAATAGGTCGCATCCAAAATAGAAGACCGCAAATAACCCACAGTAATAGAAAGAGCTTTGAGAGCACTTCGGCGTGAACGACGCCGGCTGCAGAGAGCTTCAGATACTGAACGCATCCTGATATAAAAGCCTCCTGATTCTCTCTGTTACTTTGGCTGATTCAATTCTGTAAACTAATATTTCATACAAACAGCTGGTAGCACTAACAGCAGCCTGTGCACGGTCGAAAATCAAACCTAATGCAGCTGTAAAACAACAGAATCTAAAAATCCATCAGAGCAAATACAGACAACAAGACAGCACAGTCCTCTAATAATAAAGTTTGTCTTAATCAGCATCTGGATGTGAACCTGCATCGAAATATTGATCTCAGAGAAATGTGGGATTCATGTGCACGTTTTTCTGTTTTGCATTAGTTTTTTTTCCACCGAACTTCATTGAAATCTGTTTGTTATGTAGAGGACATTGACAATCATGTAAAGCTCGAGGAGCGTCTGCATGTGCAAATCTGACAGAGACACATCCACAAAGACTGAAGGTTGCAATCGCTGCCAACGATGCGTCTGCTAAATACTGACTGATGCAAACAGGTACTTTTAATGTTTGTGAATTCATATTACTTTGTAGACATGCTTTTAGTTTGACATTAAAATGTCTGTTGATTAGTGTAATAAAACAACATTAAATCCACTTTGATTCAACGCCGTAAAACAAAGTATGGAAATGTGAAAGAGGAGGTGAAGTTTATTGGCACCGTTTGATTTGATGCTGCAAATCAACAACTTCTGCATAATGTTGCACATATTATGTGTTTACTCTCAGATTAAATGAATGCATTACCATGCATTTAAATGGGGCCATTTGAAAGTATGACTCCACATTTTCTAATCTGACCATTTTAAATTCCATCCTCTGAGCTGTTACCTCTGCTGCTCTGGTGGTTCTGCCTCTTTTGTGGCCCTGCATTCTCATGCTAGCTTGTTTTGACAGGAGTTCAACTCTCCAGACGGACCGAGCGTTTCTCGACTCCAGACCTCCCTCCTTTAAACGCGCCCAGCGTCGCCTCAGAAACCCGATTAAAGCCTCGGACAATAATCTTCCTCAATTTCCACCCCCTCGTCTTCGCCCTCGCCTCCCGCCGCCCCCTCGCTCTCAGCCAGAGCTTCTCGGTTTGGGTCGAAAACAGGCGGCGAGCTCGCTGGCGCCGGGGTCCCTGTGTTTTCACAACTGCTGGGCTAAGCGCTCGGAGCGGCCTGTTCGCTCTGCTCTGTCCACCGGCGAACGCTTGAGACAAAAAGGATCTTTGAGGAAGGGGTGTTAATGTCAGGCCGTCCATCCCCCTCTAAACCCCACAAGTATTAGGTTTCAATCCGGGTGGATTTACTGAACCGACTGACTACTGCTGCTCGAAGACGGACCTCGGTCTGACTCCGAGGCCGCGCCCCAGCTTGAACCCGTCTGTCCTCTCCTACCTTTATTTACCCATCATTCATCTGGGCATGTACTTCATATTCATCCACTTAACACACAATCACACCTGAGCTATTCATGCAACCTGCAACAGGGAAGTTGGAATGAAAGAATTTGTTATGATATGTTTCCCTAACAGACAAAATGGCACAATATCTTATTGCTTATATCATGCAGATAATAAAGTTTTGTTGTATTTAGTCTGAAATGCTCTGTGGCATCAGCTCAGTTCAGCCGCTAACGAGTCTCAGCCAAAAGCAGCCGACAGTCTCCTTGTGGTTGAAATAATGCTCGTCTAACCTGCTTCACAATATAGATCACTGTGTTGTTGCTCAGACGACAGCTCAGGTTAGTGGAGCAAAGATCACAGAAGCCGGGAGTGGCTGCAGAAAAAGTAAGAATTTGCTTTGCGAAGCCACAACATACAACAGAGGTTATGTGGTGAAGACGCTTTTCACATGTGACGCAACCGTCCTCGAAGCCGCTGTGGCGACACGAAGCCGCCGTAGCTGTTTTACTGGCTTTGGTTTTTTTGATTCTATCTTCTACGTTTCATTCAGAAAACTGCGCTCGGTTAGTTAATGTTCCACCGACTCATTGCTTCTCATCTCTTCATCCTCTGGCAGCATCTGAAAGCTTTTTCATTCAATTTATATTTGCTGAATCTCTGCTTTTGCCACTTAGTCAAGACTGACTTCCACACGCAGAATACAAGAGAGCATTCAGACGTGTGTGCGCAATAGAGATTGTTCCCTTGATTTTATATATTTTACTTTACAATATATGTATTGTTACTCATCTTATGAAACCTGAGATGTATTATTTTGCAGACATGCTTTCAAACTTGTTTTTTTTGTGTTGCTTCTGCACTCTTGGATCTGCTGCTCTTTCTCAACCGTCGGCTTGGTTTCCACCGATTCTTTCCCAGCGCTTCATGACAATACTTGCCGCGCAGGGTGTTAGCGAGAAACAGCTGACAAAGGTATCAAGAGCTCAAGAGCTCTTCCATCAACAAGTTCTGCAACATGACATGTCAGACGTCCAGAGTTTCATCACACTGTTCTGTTTCCTTTGCATACAAGTGGATTTTTAAACACAGTTTCCCCCACAGGGCCGCTGCTAATCGGCTTTGTACAAGACAAAACATTAAGAACATGATCCTAATGTTGGCAGGGAATCACATCCTGGGCTGGAGCCAGTGTGCACAGACACATTTTGGCTGAATCGTCTCCAGATTAATACTCGTTGTTTAACCGGCCTCCTCTTCTTCACCTGCTCTCCTATTCATGACTGAAGTGGACTGAAGAGGTGAAATCAATAACACTGTGAGTGTGTGTCAGCTGGGTCACCTGCTGTGTGTGTGTGTGTGTGTGTGTGTGTGTGAAGCTCTGAATCATGCAAACACACACACACATCAATCCGCCTTCCCTCCCAGTGTTCGAGGCGTGCCAGAACGATCGGTGGAGAAGGATTGCAGCAACACGCGTGGGAGACGGCAGAAGAAGAAGAAGCTCATTGTGCAGCCACGCCTTCGGGCGAAGGGACGGAGCGGAATAACCATAGATATCAATCATGCTCCGTCTCGGCTGCCGGCCGCCGGGCCTGCACCGACGTTCCCCGGCAGGTGTGAAATACCAGCAGTGAGAAATAATTAACAGAGCAGCGGAGCGCGGTAACCTCTGCCGGGCGCTCTGCTCATGCAGACGTGCTGTTTTTAACACTCTGTCCAACGGATCCTGAGTTTTGTTACAGTCACTTCAGTTCAGTTTAGTTTCTCTTCTGATCTGCTCCATCAGGTGAAACCTTTTCTTTTGAAAGGTAGAAGTTATGACCTGATGCATTCAGTGACTTATTGCCCCTTTAAAGTCAAACCCTTCCTGCACATGCTTCCATATACGACCGCCTGTTATCCAGTACTGACGACACCTGAGGAAAACCTGGCAGACTCCGTCCAGCGAGGATCAACACATGAGGTTGAAAGCTGGTAAAATCTCGTCCATATCATGTTTTCTCCTTCACTGTTATTGAAGGAACATTGTTATGCTTCTTTCCATGTTACCTCAACTATTCTTTTTATTATTGACTGATTGTTTTATCTCGTCTCAAAACTACATTCATGGTTCTGGTTATATGGCTTTTAACACAGTGGCTGACAACTCTTATAACTCTAACACTGATACGTTCCTTGACAAATGAAAATAAATTGAAAATAAATTGCAAGCAAGACATCATGGCAGGACATATTTAACATACAGTTATTGTGTATCGCTCCAGAGCGATCAAAACTTCATGGTTCCTTTAAATGATATGAGATGATTTTTATGTCAAACTGTTGTTTCCAAGGTCAAGAATTCAAAAAATGAAGCATTATGCATGTGCATATTTTGATTGATACTGTTTCTGTAGGTAAGTTCGTGCACGATGAGTTTGAAGACCTGTTGGCGCCGAGGCTGCTTTTTGTTTTTGTGAAGCCTTTTTGGTATAAACTCAATCAACTCTAAGATCAATTAACAACTAAATTATCATGTTTTCAGTCAAGTGGGTGGAAGTCATATTTTGGATGTAATTCCCAGTTCACAGGATCAGATTAAACTGTACCTTGTTTTGTCAAACAGGTTGGAATGTGAGCGACGGTGGAGGGTGTTGGCTGACGGCTGCATCAGGGCGTTTCAGGTGAGCAAATCCCAGCACAGGATTTTTAATTGCATCTGTAAATCCTGGTGTCCCAGAACCCCTTTACACCCACTTTGAGCTCTGATCAGACCCCGTTTGACAGAAAACACTTAAATAAAACGCTCGCTGTTAAGAGAGTTGACATTAGTAATTACATATTTTGCAAGTCCGTGCCTGTTGCACTTAAAAGCGACGGGGCGCCGAGTCCTTCGGCAGCGGCTGCTTCTTTTTTTAAACCCCCAAACAGCACAACAGTGTAGAAGTAGAGCGAAACTGCACGTCACCACCGCCAACACACACACACCCAGACAACACCCTGCGAGCCGCATACGTACACGTGTCTCGGCTGCAAACGACAGCTAATTTCTCTGGGAGCATTTCGAGGAGCCAGATTTGTTGCTTGCACATGCATGTGGGTTGGCAGCAGCCGCAGCTCTTCAAATATCTGATCCCACCGGTGAACTTTTACTGACTTCGCTGATCTGAGGTTGTACAAGAACATCATCAATAATCAATCAAATCGTTGGTGTTTGTCGGCAGGCGACGCTCATAAACATGACACTTTAACGTGACACGATTGTTAGTCGTCGTGTTCATGACTCAAACTAATGTAAGTGCCAAAACAAAGAAGGGAACATGTTTAATTCATGAAGCATATATTGGCTTTTATGGAGGATGAGCAAACATTCCTCTGGAAGAACTTCCTGGAGCTCCGCACCTTCACATCTTCCCGTCTTCATCGGCCTGGAGGTGTTCGCTTCTCCTCGTCGCTCGCAGCAGCTAATTACTCTGCACTTTCGTTGCCATCCTTAATTATAGGAACGAATGTTTGTATATGACTCCGGCAGCCGAGGATCTCCCAGACAGCTGCGGCTTCTCCCGGCGAGGAGGCGCATCGCTTCCAACCGCAAACTTAATAACGCAGGATGCTGCCGGCAGCTAATTACAGAGGCATGTGTTGAACTGGTGACCTGCTGTTCAAGAGAAACACCTGGAGGTCACAGAGAGAGCGAGATGAAAAAATGAATGTTGGAAGATTTCTGGATGTCCGTTGATTCGGCTGATGTCCAGATCCTGGCAGGAAGTTTGATGTGTTGCTTCGGTGTAAACGTGAATCCTCGGCTTGTTATAGCAACACAGAGGAGGTTTGCTGATGTTCGTTTTTAGATGGCACGCCAAGATTGTGCAGAAAATATACATGAACGAATGTGAAGGACATCTGAAAACATTCATTACTGTGGAGCGGTGATAATCCTGAATTCTTAGTTTGTGTTGTGACAAAATGCAGAAAAAAATGAAAGAAAACCTGAAAGCCGTCCAGCTCCACGGCGGCTATGTGCATGTTTCTGACCACGACTCCTTTCCAGGTGAAATAGGATGAGGATGAACATGAGTTGTTTTAACTAATCTGGAAACTTCTATTTTGAATTGTTAAAAAAAAACCCTGATTCCTATTTACTTTAGGTCTTTGGAGCACAAACACAAAATGCAAATGTCGTCTTGATTGATAAGTTTGTGAATGTGGGCAGCTGCAGGAGTCACATTGTAGGATGTTGGTTGTAGATTTCTCAATTTTGATGTAGAAGAAGAAGATTTCACCATCTGACGGCCGTTCAGTCGCCTTCAGTCAAACTCACAGCAGGAAATATTTTATTAATGTTATTTTGCTGTTTTCCACCACTAGATTGAAAAAAACACAATGTACATATTCATATCAACGTAATGAATGGAATCGGGACTGCTGTCATGTGCGTGCTTCGTCTTCCTCATTTTGACCCAGAGGAGGAAGAGAAACATTTCGTTTTCACTTCTCTTCATCTGTCTTTCTGACGCACAAACTGTAATTCTGAAGTCTTAAAAGTCATTAAACTTCTTCTCACAAAGCTCACAGACACACTGGTCGACGTCTCATGTTGAAATTAATTCACACACAGACTTTACGAGCTTCGAGTGTCTGTCTTGGAGCGTGTACAGACGTCTGATCCATTCAACACTCTCCAGCAGTTTTCATCAACATCCAAACTGATATTAGTCTCTTTGAAAGATGAACGAGATCAGTCCTGGGAAGCTCGCGCCACATGAAAAGCGTGTCACCCTGGAAGTAATTGCGTCTGTGTGTGCAGCGAGGGCCAACTCTGAAGAAGCCACATGAAGAGAGGTCGTTACTCTGAGGCCTTTCGCTGTCAATGCTGCGATTCATACGGGCTAATATATGGAAAGTAGCAGCTCCGGTGTCGCAGGGCTGAATGTAAAGTCGCTGTATGCGCTGCGGCCGGACTGGAAGGAAACACTGAACGAAGGAGCACATGTGTCGGCGAGAGATAAAAGATGTTTGCATCACAGACTCGCAAGAGCTCGAGATAAAAACTTTGAACTTGTGTTTTCAAACAGTTTTTACCGCTTCACATTTTGACATATAAATTGTTCGGAAAATGAAAACACGGCAGCTCTTTCACTTTCCTTTTCTCTCGTTCACACCGTTGAGCCGAACAGGAAACACGCCGCCGTCACCTCAGAGCAAAGACACGAAAAGATGGAGAGAAAAAGAATCTTTTAAGACGCAGCTCAAAGCAGGACAGTGATGAACTGCTCCTAATGAAACACACCTTCCCTTCGTTGACCTGCATTAAACAAAGGCCTCAACACTTAGGAAGGCGAACACGCAATCTCTCAGTCCCAACTTTTAAGATAGATGACTTGACACTTTCAGTAAGCAGCCAATTTGTCTGCAGCCGCCGTCGTCACCGTGTAGTCTACAGTGTGGATCAGTGATGAAAACAGCTCTGAGGCTACATCAGATAATTCACAGCGCCGCCGTTGCAGAACGCCGCGGCAGCTCCGAGCGTGTTTTCCTCCTCAGAAGCTTCAGATCGTGAGCAAAGTTTTCCTGACGGTTTAAACTCCTCAGCAGAAACAGACTCTCTGTAGCTTTTGTGCAAACTCAGCTTTGATAAATGGCGGAGGTGCACGCTCTGTATTATATAACCTGGTTTCTACGTAAGCAGTCGAAAGCTTTCTGAGGAGATATGTTTGTGTTTTTCATCTGATATTTCCTGTCGTTATAGATCAGCTGGTGTCAGTCCAGCGGGCATCGTCTGTGTTGACAGACTGACTGTAGTTCACCTCTTCACCTGGTCGACTATTTTCCTTCACTGGGTCTTTGGATTTGTTTGTCTCATTTGACTGAATTGTCTGTTCATGAGCCTCATTCTGATCCTGTCTCTCTGTTTGAACTTCAATCTCTGTCTTTGTCTTAAGTCTGAAGATATCTCTGCCCGAGACTCAGCCTGAACCCAAACCCGTCTGAGTCTGAGCCTGAACCCGTCTCTCTGTCTGAGTCCGAAACTGCATTGTTGTCTGACATTACTCGTTTACAATATTTGTCTTTGTGCATTCTTTCATGCCCTTTGATTCTGTTGCACTTTTATTTCATCTGCATAAAACTGAAACATCCCAGTGTTTGTATTTTCTTTCAAGATCATGTTTCCTCCAACAGATTTGTGTCCTGTGTTTCAGTCCAGAGAAAACAGTGAAGTCGTGTCCTGTGTGATCATAATGATGGATTTTAATAAGGCCGATCCAGAGGATGCATCCAGACAGGTGGACAGACAACAGAGAGACAGGCGGCCAGTTATTACTCTTCCTGCCTTAGCGATCAGCAGTAATTATCTCTCTGAGCAGGGGAAGTCTGTCTGTTAAACCTCCCTCGCCGCTGACCGCTCATTAGTCTCAGAGCAGGGAGAGACGAGCCGCCAGGCAGGAGAGGAGGGGAACGTCCAGCCTCTGTGTTTGATCCGGACCGAGGACTTTCACATATTACAAAAAAAATCTCTAGACCCCAATTACTTCTTTGTGAAATAAAAGAAAACATCAAACGATAAGACGAACGCGTCCTGAACGCGACACGTAGCAGTGTCACTGATGACACGCTGACTTCACGGTGACCGTCGAGGAAAGTAGATGCAGAACGTCACGTTTTCTAAGAGATGATGAACAATTACTTTTTGGTTGCAGCGACATCTTCACACTCAGAGACAGAGAGAGATTCAGACTCAAGTTCAGACGGAGAGGCAGGATCAGAATCAGGCTCAGGAACAGACAGACATGTCAAAGCAGGCAAACCAATCCAAAGACCCGATACAGGAAAGTAGTCACGCAGGTAACAGGTGAACATGTCGAGATAACGAGTGGAGCACTGCCGCAAATTTATGAAGACGATGCCTCCTGGACCGAACAATGATCACCATCAATATTGATTGGAAATGTGAGGAAAAAAAAACAATTGGCTCAAGACCAACTGACCCAAACCTGGACATCCATCATCATCATCATCATCGGACGTTAAAGAGAAGCAGCTTTGCATCAGAGGTTAGTGTGATATACTGCGTGTTCAATAATTCACTCTGTCCTTAATGGGAAAAAACGTTCCCCACCCCTTCACCTGCACTGGAGCACAAACCTGTTCTGACAACCTGGATACATACCTGAGAGATTAGAAAAAAAAAATCACTCATCCCTGTTACCTGAAGAGGCTCAGCTGCTCCGGATCCTGTTCACAAGCTGTTTATAACTTTATCAGATCAGACAAGAGTCGGAGAAAGAGGTGGAATGGAATCAGTCTGTTTCTGTCAGCTCTGGACGAGAGAGAGAATTCAGAGATGTTGTGGGAGGATGAACACGGCTCTGACGAAACTACAGCTCAGATCATCGCTGTTAAACTCAAATGACAAATATATGGTGAAAACTGATCCTCCTGTTGTCACATATCAGCGAGCTGCTTTCGGCTCAATGCAAAATATGAGTGGAAGTACGTAGGCGGGCGTGAGGAGCTTCGTTACAAAATGAGACATCAGCGAATGAAAACAGAACTGCGACTGCAAATTGACAATAAAATATGTAGAAATGAAACTGGAGTCCAAAAAAACACGCTCCTCTCAATTTCCTGCACATATTCAAGTTTAAACAAAGACGCTTGAGCGGAGATGAAGCCGGCTCGTCTGCAGACACAGTCTCAGCTCTGGTAGACGCATTCTGCCTCATTAGCCTCCAAAGCCAGAAAGTGAACCAAGACCAGATGCTGTTGATACAATGCGAGTTCATTTTCAGGCTTAACAACTCACATTGTGTAAAGCAACAATAAAACAATGGCTCTTTGGCCGTAAACAGGCAGGCGTGCGAGGCCGCCGGCTGACGGAGCCGAGAGCTGGACGCGTTCCACTCACTGTTAACCTGCACGCTGCCGTCGGACGGACACGTTTACCTGTGAGAAGAAAAAAAGTTAGGCATGAATTTTCATTTTCTTTTTCACTTTCTTGTTGATTTCTTGCAGTTTTGGCACGTTCAAGGTTTGAAATTAATAATTCGTCTTGAAATTTTGCCTGAAGCATTTTATGTAACACCAGTCAATCATGTTGTTTGGTTTTCTTTCATTCTTCATGCAAACAATCTTCCTGCCAGATTTCATCATACCAGGTGAAGATTTTCTTACTGACACCAACAAATCTGATTCAAGTGTTGAATCAGGGCTGTGTGTTATCCTATGAGCTAATGTTGGCAATAAACTCAGGCTGCACAGCTTCAGAATCTGATTTTACATCCATCCCGTCTCTAAACACATTTGTTCAGGCCGACTCATGACTCAGTGACTAAATCTTTATTTGTAACTCTGCTTTTGTAGTGTTGAGTTCTGACTTTCACCAGAACATATAATCAGTCAATCACAGAGACGAACTCTTCTTTTGATTGATGCTGCCTGATAAATAAGTGTAAATGGTGAAAACAGCATTTTACAGTTTCGTGTTTTCTAACCTGACAGCTGCCCGTCTTCAGGCTTCAGGCTTCTGACAGCCTCACTTATCACTTAACTGCAGAGACGAGAAGTGAGAATCGAGCTTCCTGTTCACCCTCCTCCGTCGGAGCCGGTTCCCGGAGTCGCCGGGATTGGCAGGCCCCTCGCTGTATAATGACGGTAATTCATTTCTATTAAACGAGTCCGTTATTATTGTTAAACCATTAGAGTGGCGTCGAGGCGATTAACACACGCTGCCAGACAGCAGGCTGAGCGAGACAAATTAAAATCCTGTCACCTCGGCGGCCGCTGTCGCCGCCTTCACACAGCCGGGAGAATACAAAGAGCTCAGGCCTCGCAGACTGAACCCGAGGTGGGATGGGATACGGAGACACACGGCGGCAAGCGCAATGAAAAGATAAAGAAATCACATAAAAAGATATTCAATTAGTCGTCCTAGTGCTGAGATTCCCACCGTCAGGAGATGATGAAACGTGTCGTCACTAACACAACAACAAAAGCTCGTCAAGATGACAAGTTCTGAAACAGCTGAGTGAAAAAAGAAAAATCTCAGTGACAGAAGTTGCAGAAAAACAGAGGAATGAAATAGATAAAAGACCACGAGCACGATCAAACTGAGATGCCTCAACAACTATTGGATGGATCGAACTTTTCTTTTTCAAATGATTTTATTAATTTATTGCATCTTTTTGTGTTTGAGATTTCAGTTTAAGTTGATTCGCTGTCGTGTTTTTTTTCTGTTTCATTCATGAAAGTGCACAAATGAACTTGAAGTATTGAGATGATGCCTTTTCCAGAACAAACCTGTAATTTGTGTTTTCTTCCTCAGTGGCATTTTAAGGAAACAGCAGCAGACACATTATGATTCCTGCTCAGAGATGCATAAATCAACTGTTTGCATCACACAGCAGATTCATTCAGACTGTGGATGAGCCTCAGCAGTAAAAACGTTTCCTGCTCAACTTTGTGTCTCTGGCCGACGTTTTGTTCCCGGATAATGACGCCGTTGTTCAGCGATCCTAAGGCAATATTTTCAACATTAGATGTGAATGAGTCCCTTTAATAGATTTTCCTTTCCACCCCTCCAGTTTTATTTTTTATTATGTCTGTCTGGCACCACAAAAATATCTGCCGAGCCCGTCCCACCCCCAAGACGACACCACGGCAGCAGATGATGGGGTGAGAGCGAGGTGGAGGAGGGTGGAGGAGGTGGAGGTGAAGAATCAGACAAACAAAAGAAATGGAAAACGATGAAGGAAAGAGAGAAAGGGAGAAACACAAGGTTTCTCATTTTCATGTACCAATCTGAGATAATCCCTCGAAATGGCAACACATGATTCACCAGCCGTGTGACTCACATTCAGATCCTCCCTGACGCTGCCAAACACAACACGACACAATGTAGTACAGTCGACTGCGAACCTTCTCTTCAGACTCATGAAAAGACTCGGGCGAGAAAAAAGTATCGTCAGCTGTTATTGAGATCAGAGGCTTGTTGTCGTGACCTCTGACCTCCTTTGTGATGTCAGCTTCTACTGTAAGAACAGAAGTTTATTTTACTCCAGCGGTCGGTGAAAACTACTGAAGTAAGAGCGACAGCTGAAATGATCTGTAATGGAAAAACACCCACTTTGCTGAATATTTAATCGCTGGCACTGTGTTTTAGATCCATCTCTGCAGCGACCTCCTGACCTCCTGGTTATTACGCGCTCGTGATGACCACTGACTGCCGGTTACTGCATTACATTAAGTAGCTGGTCAGTGAATATTTATTAAGTGTTTTATCCTACTCACGTGTACTCAAGTGTTTTATCACCTACTCACCACACATCAGGCTTCAGAGGAACAAATATTTCTGCAAATGGACTCGTCCTCATTCAGTATGGAGTGATTTAACCCTGGTAGATGTTCTGCAGTGATTCTGTGCTCCCACATCTGGATTTGAGCTCACTGGTTTGTCTCTTTTGCAAACAAAGAGACTAAAGATGAAGCTGTAACGACTGGCAGGTATCTCAGTTCTGGATGATGCCGATGACGCGGGATGACAGGAGGCAAAACTGATCGATCCACCTTTTCCATCCAGGTTGTTTGAATGAGCCCGAAAGAACCGGAGCAAACAGGCAAACGCACCCGAGAGCATCCGAACGAAACCAAACTGATTGTGAAAGAAAGCTTAGTATTATCTGTACTGTTGGGGACTCACAGGTCAAGATGTCCTGACTTGCTCAAATAACACTGGATCCCACACTTCCCATCATGCAACTCGACAGCGTCTTTTCCTGCTAATTCCTCAAATCTCTCCTGTGTTTGTCTCCAAACCCAAAGACATTACAGTGACATAATCAGGGTAAAATTTGCTTCTCCAGAGCTGAACTTTTCTAACTCGCTTGTTCCCCCTCACGATGATGAATAAACCAGACTTCCCCTCCAACATTTTGAAAATATAACACAGTTGAAGGCGGTTTCCTGATCCAACCCCAATCAACACAACCTTCAACCCGTCAGTTTCGACCACGACTTTGTAGATTTATTGCTCGGAACCTGTTTATACTTTTGTATCGGGAAACGTCTTCTTGGCACGTTTCCACATCATCCACTTTTAGCAATCAAAGCCAAAATTAAATCTATTTATATCTCAATGCAACGCTGGAATTGCTGCACCTTGTTTCGCCTTCAGCGACGCCTCTGTTTAATTGATACGCTTCGATTCTTTGCCAAGTTTCTTTTTTCCAGCCTTCTCCTTCAGGACACGCTTCTCGGAGCTTGAATACGCTGTTTGTGCAGGAGAGTTCAGGCACCGAGGAGCGCATCAGGAAAACAATGAGAAGACTGTGATGCTGCGATTTTGTGATGAACAAATTCCTCTGGAGCCGAGAGTGGAGGTATTTCAGTATAAAGCTCCTAAATGGCCCTGTGTGCAGCAGCAGCAGCAGAAGCAGTTGCTTGGTGTTGATGGAAAAAAGTTTTATGTCCCAATAAAAGCTGGTTTACTGCAGACTAAGTGGGTGTGTATTTATATCTATAAAAAAAAAAAAAAAACTGTGCATGAGGCCTGTGCATGTTTTGTAATTCAGAGAAATGTGCACATGTGTGAAGTAAGATGCTCAAATAAAATCCTCTGTGCAGACGGAGACAAATGCGTCGCTGGACTGAGCTGAGGATAATTGCAAGTTTTACAGTCGGAAATTTACTGGTGAATTTAAGCTTAAAATAATCCTGTATAGATTCAGTCGACTCTCAGTTACAGTTACAGTCTGTGAGTTGAGATTCTTCTCATTAACCCCCAAAACTGAAATGAGCCTCCACCCATCATTTCAATGGGATATCACAGACTTTCATGACTTTTTCTGACTTTTATTTTGAAGGCACCTCTGACCAGGTTTCGTGGGGTTGAACAGTAATAGGATGGGGTTATTCCACCCGGGGGCCCAGAGCGATGACTGGGAGACAAACAGACCTAAACTGGTCTCTGCAAACAACCGCCCTGCGGTGACGATGCCCGCGGCCCAGCTGCCTTCCCCAAAATGGGAGCGTAAAAAAGCTGCGTTGGTTCTTGCGTGAAAGTATATAGCTGTTATTCAGGATACTAACCATGTGTTTTCTGTGTGTGTGTGTGTGTGTGTGTGTGAGGGGGTATTTGGGCAGCATGTTATTCTGGTTTGCTGAGCTATAACCGGACAGCAATTCAGAGAGCTTCTTACCGTAACCTCCGAACAAAACACTGGCTCCACTTTACTGGATTCACCTCACTGTTAACGCCGCCTCGCTGTAGATTTAAAAAGGCCAGACTGGTCCCTGAGCAACGGCAAACAGATTCAGAGCAGCGAACACGGCTGCTGTCAAGTCATTATTTTTTACAAATGATTACCTTCAACAATCACTGCACTCGAGTCAAGACGAATGAAACTTGATTTTTAAATGATATGTAGAAAAAAAGTGGCATTTGAAATTCATCAAAATATTCTTCAAGGACAAAACTACAAACACAGGTGACTTGATAAGAAGATTTTTTTCACACTCTTCCCCCATGAACGAATTCGATTGAGCCGTGACATAAAGAAGTTAGCGATTTTTTTGGTTTTGGTTCAGAAGAACTTGTTGAATGCAGCAATTAAATCAAAGTTGAAAATTAAATCATCGAGACTGGATCCAATCACGGTGCATCACAAGCACTCAAATGTGAATCAAGATTAAACTTTATTCATCCCAGGAGGAAAATGTTGCCTTACATCAGCTCACAAAAGCGACCGCAGAAGTCGATAAAACAGAAAAAAATCAGGCGGTTCAGTGTCGATTTGGTGTCCGGAGACGTCTGATTGGATGGAAAACAGAGACAGCAACGAGCAATAAAATTCACAAAACAAGCTAAATCTGGTGAATCTTTCAGCTCATTAGAAACGACATAACACACAGAACATAAATGAAGAATAATTTGCCTGTCTGAAACATCAGTCTTTCTTCATTTGATTCAGATTTAATTCAATTTGTGGCCACTTCAACAATGACCAACATGTTGTGGCATGAAATGATGTTAGGGACAAAATGTTCAGTTCACTGGAGCTGGAAACCAGACGGGTGACTTTCCTCCTCACACAAAACTCACGAACTGTTCGATGCACAAACTCGAGCTCGTTCTTTGCATTTTAAAACGCTCATTTCTCCAAATGTTGTCGCCAAGTTGTTCCATATTCAAGACGCTCGGAAAGTTTGAAAGTTCAACACCTGCTTGAATCCAACTCACAACAACATCATCAAATATTCATCAGTAACAACCTGAACAACGACAGCTTGAAAGTATAGATTTGACTGTGAGTGCCCGATCTACACGGTCCGGTTCTATGCGGCTGCCTCTCCTGCAGAGACGCTCGGTCACATCTGCTGTCGTCTCGATTCCTCCCTCCTTCCCAGACTCTGTTTTTAGCCCCGGAGACGACACACGGCCCCGGAGGCTTCTCATTAAAACCTCACTTCAGCATCACAAAATATTTGCATAAGAGAATCTTCTGCTCAATTTAAAGTCTGCGGCGTTTCGAGCAAAGCGCCCCCGTGGTTAAGTTCTGGTTTGGTGCTCGTCTTTCTCGTGAGAGAAAGATGAATAATGTGCGAGCTTGAATGTGCTACAGTCGGCGACGGTGGTGGGACTGATGCTGCGAAAAAGTTTGAAAGAAAACTTCTCTGGAACATATTTAAAGTGCTCATAAATCAGCCCTCCTCCCTTATCCTAACCTTCAGCCCGAGTGTGTGTGTGATGTGTGTGTGTGTGTGTGATGTGTGTGTGTGTGTGTGTGGACCGGTGATGACATCGTCGCCCCTGCAGAACAAGTGGGCCTGTATGACAGACCACCCACACGGGCCGACGTGAGCCAGCTCTGCGATGCTGCCGGCTGAGACCCGTCTGCTGAATCAATGAGGAAATTTTTATTGCGGCCGTTTAAACTGCACGAACAAAGAAGTAGCATCGCCACAAAAATGTCGAACATGGGAAATGGGGGTATTTTTTTTTTCTAAAGATTCAAAGCGATTCTGCAAAAATGAGAGAGAGAAGTTTAATGCATCTTTAAATCAAACCTGCTATGTAATTTCCAAACTTTCTGTTGACATTTGTTTTGTGGTCGAACGCTGGAACACAACAAACTTGTATATTTCATGCTGAAGATGAGACTGTTGAAAACCTTTTTTTTTTTCCCCATCTGCGACTCCCAACGGCTGCAAATTGTAGCCTTTGACATCCTCAATGACAGACGAGCGTGGTTCTCAAAACAACGTGGAATTTTAAAGTTTGCACGAAATGAAAGAGGTTGGAGGCGCTCGGCCGACACCTTTATCTGAGCGCTCGCACGAATTTAAGGCTGAATTTACTGTGCTAATTACAAACGAGCGCAAAAAGCTTGACAGCCACAGCTTTCCTCAGTTTAGCACCTAATTAAAACCACTTATGTAAATGAAGTCAGTCGCAGTTTTCCAATCAGAATACCTAAGGCTCATTTTAAGTACAGATTGCTCGAGTCTGCTGAGGGAAACATATGTTAAGATGTTTTATCAGGCCGCGTGCAGTCGAGGAGCAGCAGACGTGTCAACAGACAGTTTGAGGCTTCGCTTCATGTCATAAGGCAGAAAATACTAAATGAGGCTCTTCATGATTACTTTAGTTTCTGACAGGTAGAAAATCTCAGATGAGCCGCCGTCATCAGGTCGATGCATCCTCAGGGTGAGCAGTCAGGAACCATGCCAATCCATGAAGTGAGTATCATCATGAGATCATTAAAAAAAAATCCTGTGTTTTTCCACATGTGAAAAAGCTCATGCATGAAGCCAAGAGTGAACATTTATTCAGAGATGGAACTGACTCAGGTCACGTTTGAGTCCGGCTCAAGTCTTTGTGGAGACTCTTTGCTCCAATCTGCTCTGAGAGGGTTCTGTTCTGTTCATATTGGATGATTCTGCACCTCATGATTTACAACCAATGTTAACCTTCAGTACCAACCCCAGAAAGGAATGTGTCCTGCATGTAGTGAGGTAGAAAGTAAGCGAGGAGATGTGGACTGTGGATGTGGTCACGCAACATGTCTGACTTTCATGCAGGGGACTGGAGTTCACCCTCTGTCACCGACCTGCAATGCAATGTTTGCATTCATATTAACCAGAACCAGGTTCTTTCCCTAAACTTAAAGTGTTTTAGTTGTCTAACCCTTAAGCATATCATTGTTGCCGTGCATAGGTTGCAAAAAACAAGAATTTGAAAACCTTTGGCCTTTGGCATTAAAACACACTGACACTGAACACAGTCTGGCCTTTTGCACAATTCTTGTGTGTAACAGAGTTTGTAACAGGGTTTGTTGTGTGTGTGTAGCTCTGCAGTCGCTGTGTCGTTGTTGCTGCTTATTTAAATATTCAGAGTCATCACAATGAAACAACTTAAGTTTCTGTGTCTGTTTTTGTGCTTTCTCCTTTTTTGTTGCCTCCCATAACACATGGAAGCACGTGGACACGAGGCGAAGCAGAGAGAGATCACATCTAAACCAAAACAGAAATACAGTTTTGCACAAGCTTGTGTGCTGCATCACACGTACATTAACATATGGGACACGATTCATAGATGAAGTTCAGTATCTTGGATCTTGGCACTTGGACACAATCAGTCGTGTATGTGGCAGAAATGCTGAGCAATGCTTCTGAAACACATCCTGCAGCGCATCGTGAGAAACACGTGCTCGTGTCGGCGCTCGGACCCGTTGCATTTGACGCTTTGTCCCTCGGCTCTTCTCATTTATCCAAACACCGACGTGGGACTGCGGCGACGAACTGCTCGAGGTCGGACGAGCCTCGGTAATTGTCTGCGGCGCGATGGGTCACACCTCTGCAGTCAGCAGCGTGTCACGTCTCTGCCTCCGAGACTCGGGTCATACGAGTAATTAAATCCCTTCAATGGGCCGGGCCTGCGAGCGAGATAGAAACCACAGACTCCCTCCGTCCCTCCCTCCATCCATCCCTCCATCCCTCCCTCTCTCTCTTCATCCATCCCTCCGTCAGCCTCCTCCTCCTCTTCTCTAAACTCGACTTGCAGGCTCCGGCATTCCTTTGGCCTGACTGCATCAAACTGTGCTGAATTATAATTAATTAGTGGTTGGAAAAAAATAGAGCCTCGGCTGGCTTAGAGAAAATTATATAGTGCGCTTCCAGAGAGCAAAACTTAGAGAGAGCGAAAGACCTCTGCTGCCGGAGAACAGAAAGAAAACACACTAACTTTAGTCGCTTCAAAGCCGCTGAAGCAGCAGCGCACACTCGTGGACTCGGGACAAAAAAGAGGAAAGAACACATTAGAGGAGAAGCGTTTAAATTCCCTTTCAAAAACATTTTATTTAAAGATCCCTGCTGACCCACATGATGTTAACCATACGGCCTCTAACGGCAGACGCTGGCAGGAAATAGAACTGGACTTCATCCTCAATGAGATTTTGATGTTGGGAACAAGGAGAGTTGTTTTGGTCTGACGTTGATATTTTCGATCTAGATTGTTTTTGCATCAACAGTTTTGTTGATTTCTCGTATATAAAATATTCATCATATATGATACCAACATCATATCAGTTCAGCTCACCTGTTTCCTCATCTGATTCACATGAAGTAAAACATGGGCTGATATTTTCATTTTGTTTTAAAGTCAATGATTTGTCCAGTAAAATCACCAATAAAGACGACTGAGCAAGATCACGACTGAATTACGTGTCCGGAATTTGTTTAGGCGTGGACTGTTTGCTCCAAGTTTTGAAAGCCAGCGATTTCAACAGGCTGAAGTCATCGCTGAGTCACTGGTTTTCATTCACGCCCCGTTCAACTCCCACACGTATAGAAATGAACATGTGCCGTGAAGTTCACCTGTTTCAGAGATGAGCTTGAGATCAGCACCGTCTTATGGTCATATGTCGGTCGAACAGCTATTACTGTTTGAAATGGATCCTTTCCTTTTACCTGGGATTCATCAGCCTCCTCTGGAAGGAGAGAGACGATTGGATTCGCCCCAGAACTGCTGCATCCTGAACTCTATGCAGACGACGTTATAACACCTGGTAGAAAAGTTCTGACTTTGGTTTTTGTTGCATCAAAATCGTAATCAACAGATTTTATAGTCAGCTGAGACTTGGAAGGACAAAAGGATGAGACACACACACAGGAAGCAATGCAATATAGAAGTTATCATATTTACCAGCTTCCAACTATAAAAGCAGCAACTATATAATATGTAATGATAATAATGATATATATAGTTATTATTGTCACTCCCTGTTTTACTGAACTTGGTGTTTCCTCGTGAGTAGTGAAGATTTATCAGCCAAATATCCTTGTACATGTTGCCATTTGCATAACAATCAATTCCACATTAGCTGGATGACTGAAATACAATTTATATCAACATTCAATTGGTAATTGTTGATGGGAAGTCTCATATTTTTCTGACATATCTGATGTGGCGTTAAATAATAAGCGTAAACAAACACGGATGAAACTCGGCAGAAGTAAAATTCATGAAGAGCAATATCTTGTTTTTTTCCCATCTGTTTCACTGTGACTCACTTTGTGTTTAGTGAAATTATTTCTATGAATGTTTAGTTGAGAACGAGAGAAAGATTCATTATTGCTTCAAGATACAAAACATGCAAAGTGAGAGTTTGGACAATCCACATTTTTCCCTCATCACATCTGTGTCTCCTACAAATGGGAAAATAAGCCGTAGCCGTTTTAACACCAATATCTAAGTCTCTTTAACACTTTCTTCTCCTCGGACGCACACTTCAAGACCCCTTAAGCCAATCAGGCATCAAAGCCATCGTTCATCTTCTAAAGCTCAGCTGCTCGGAGAAAGCTGCTGACAAGGACTCTAATGCAGGACGACCTAAATTACTCCGAGCCGAATCCGCTCGAAGTCATGAAAAATGGATCTGCCTCCGACTCTAATTTAGCTTTGCTTGAGTAAACTATTTTATGTCACGGTTGTTTAAGTCAGTGTCTGAACGTTGTCGGGCCACTCGAATGACTGACAACTCTCATATTTGGAAAGATGAAAGATTTAGATTTTAGATTTTTTTTGTGGAGATGACAGAGTGTTTTTCTGTCTTTTATGCTCCAGAAGCGAGCAGGAGAAAAGTCACGACCTTGATCTGGATGCAAAGATTCGGCCGGTCGATACCGAGGCATCACAGAAAGCTTCGGATTTAGCTTCAAGGTATTTAGGGACTCACTCATGTCAGTGTCAGAGCACGTGAAATTTAAATAAGCATACAGTCCAAATGCATTTACATTAAAAATATCCTATCCAAGCCAAAAACCAAACGATGAAGCTGTGATTGTTCCATTATTCACAGTATCAGCTCTGAAACTGTGAGGTGTCCGTCTGTGCTCTAGTCTTCTCTACCGGCCCGTGTCCACGTCAAGTGAACGTCAAGCTTCTGTCAAAACAAACAGACCAAAGAAAAATGCAAACATTCTTTATATTCTTCAGGAAAAATGCAATATTTTAAGGAGCTTAGACTTCAAATCTTTCATGTCTCGAGAGAAAATTGTTGGAAGCTTCCAATCTTTGCTCTGGACTCATTGCTACTGTTGAAACACGTATCTTGCTCGTTGTGTGACTCAGTGTCTTTGCTTTATTTTGCTTGCTGTGATCTGTGTTAATCATGTAACTGCTTGATGATGGTAAAATGATAAATGGACTGTGTTCGCCTGTTTAGCTGCTGCCACATCGTTGGACCCAACATCCTACATTTACCTTTAATCTCGCAACGTGAGGAGACACATGCATTATATTTATAGTATATGTGCGATGACCGGGGAGTCACAGAAACAAAACTGACTCAAACACACGACTCAGAGACAAAATCTCGATCCAAAAAAACCCAGTCTTCATTTGTCCACACAGGTACACAGGGAGTCAATGAGCAGATCAGGCAAACACGTCCGACAGAGGCGAAGTCAAACAAACAGAACAAACAGAAAAACACGGAGACACCAGGAAAAAGGCTGGAAGAACAGACGCTAAGACAAACTGGCACAGAGCGAAGGGACACACACTGAATACACACAGGCGAGACCGGTCAAGGTGTGGCAGCCAATCAAACCGGTGGCAAACAAACAGGCAGGAAGGGAAGTGAAACGAGAAGAGAGGTCAGTAAAAAAATCAAACAGGAAACAGCATGAAACTATGGAAACATGATGTAAGAGACAGAAACAGACGTAAGGACGTGCGTCTCTGTGTAATTGTGTGCAAATAAAAACAAACTCTGCTTCAGTCTCATCAGCTCCTGAGAAAAATGTCTGACTCTGAAGCTGCTGATGCTTCACTTTCTTCACAGTCTGCATCTGATGATGGCAGCGTTCAGTTCACTACAGCTGATGAACGTGGGGCCATTGAACCACTTTCAACATAATGTAAAACCAAATCAAAGAGCTAAAAGAGACAAAATCTCCGAGCGACACATTATCTTTTGTCTCAGTGTTAAGAAGTTGACTGATTCTGGTTTGAGCCTTCATGCAAAACTTCAAATAAAGATTAGAATAATAGCTTTGAAATAAGGAGTAAATGTTCCTCTTCAGACGGATGAATGACAGAGTGAATCCAAACTCTCCTGTAGCCTGATTGGATCTGGGCACTTTCCAGACCGGCGAAGGTCACAACAGGGTGAGTGTTGAGGCTGAAGCACAAGCGAGTCCTGTTCGTGCTCCGGCTGAATACAGACCATTCAAGGTGAGTCACACAGGTATTTGTCCACCCGTTTATTTATCCAGCTCAATACGTTTCGAACGTGGGAGCGAAACCTCGTCCCGCGCCTCGTAAAAACGATGATAACGTTATGAGACGCCGGGGTCAGGCTCCTTGTGGGGTCAGAGCTGTCTCTCTGCAGGCCGTCGAGCCGCCGACCGGCCGCCACAGGCCACACACACTAACTTATATTTATCCCCCCGTGTCTCCAGCTAGTTTTCCTTTCGTCGCACGAGTCTGTGAGGCTCTTTTCAAAGCCTGTAAATGCTCCCAGTGTTGCCCCGTTCACTAATAACACAGCATTTCTTTTTATTCTGAATGTCACCTCTGTTTTCATGACCCCCTCCCACACACACACACACACACACCAACCACCACAAGCAGTTTTCCTGTCTCATGTGCTCTAATATATCAAACTTTTCAACCCTTTTTTTTTGCCTCCAGTTGTATTTTTTCACAGTTTCTGACCTTCTGCTATCATGTCTGCTCTTTTCAGGGAAACAGGATTTATATATTTATTATATGTTGGAGTTGGAGTCTGCTTATGTGTGTGTTGTTAATATCCTGTTGATGACGTGTTGATGAATTGAAATGACCTCTCATTCAAACTTGGATCCAACCTATAAGGAATTGAAAAAGAAAATCTCTGAATTAATTTGTGTTATAACATAATAACAACATTTGCAGCAAAATGCAACAGCACTTTTTTTGCGTGGAGACTGAACTTGAGAGAAACTGAATTGAATTAATGGTGTTTCTTCTAGGAAACAGATTTAACCTCTTAGAAAGACGTGACACGTGACGTGAAAAACAATGAGACGACGATTGAAGCAGCTGAAAAGGCAGAGTTGGTCTAAATACTTGATGAATTACATAAGTTTCAGTGGAGAGTTTCAGTGTTTGTTTGATGATCCAAATGTTAATTCGCTTTGACAAGGAGCAAAAACCTGAGAGGAAACAGTAAATACCTGAGTTATTCGTAGACGGTCTGAAGAAACTGTGCTTCATTTACTTGCTTTTTCTCATTCGGTGACTCCTGTTGATGCAGAGCTGGATGTTCTGCATAAGAAAATCTGAGTTAGAACTGGAACTAAAGGCTGACTGACGCGGTGAAGCCGAGCGTCGGGCCTCGCACTTTGTCCTGCTCTGTTTCTGGAGGACGGTGTTTATGTTTAAGCTGAGAGTCTTTTCTCCAGCAGTGATTAATGTGGTGCCCTGAATGCCACATCACAAAGATAACGGTTTTCTGCCTCCTGTCAATGTCGCGGCCCGGGAAGGAACTGCAAAGTGAAAAAAACAAAAAGAAGGAATCTGGGTTTTCACACAAACACTTGCAGGTATGTGCTGCTGGCTTCTGTCCACACATGCATCACACACACGCAGAGACATGTGTGGTCAAACACACACACATGAACGTGCACTCATGCAACACAGAGAGCTACACACACACACACACACGCTGAGACAGAGCTCTCTGTCTTTCTTTCACACACACACACGCAGTGAAAGTCCCGGCTTTCATTTTCCATTGTGCGACGGGTGACCCTAAATATTTACACTGCTTGGCAGAGGCAGTGCCCGGGGATTTGAGTCTCGGCGAGCTCCCATTACGCAGAGACACGGCTCCAATAGTAGCCGCGAATATGTCATGTGTTTATTTGTGTAACCGGCCGAGCGGAGTTAAACCCCGGCTTGCACTGTGTGCTTCATTGTCCGTCACCGTGACTCTCAAATTCTTATCTCCCACTGTATAAACACTCTTGTTACACAGTGAAGTCTGTTGTATCGCTGACTAATGTTGGATCCAGTCTTTCAAGTCCAGACTAGGATACACACAGACGGCCAGACGGGGAGGCCGAGCCAAACCGTGTGTCAGCGTCACTGCGTGAACCTCGACTCGCCGAGCGGCATTAAAGCTGCCAGTGTAACAGATCGGAGCAGTAAGAGATGACTTAGAGCTAATCTCTCACTAACTGACGCTGGACCGGAGTGAGAATTAGTCATGAGCAGCTTTTCAAACATTGTGTAAGCATTTCTAATTTTTCTCTGGCGATGATAACGCACAAGAAGGTGTGTTGGTTTCAGTGTATGTGCCAGAAGACGTTGACTTCGAGGACGTCATCGCTCTTCTTCATCTCGTCTCATCCTGGATTATGTTCAGTGACAGTTTTCAGCCAAGTGGCGATGTCAGTCCACCTTAACTTTTCATTTTTATCGCCATGAGGTCAAAATTTGAATTTGTCTAAAACTTTATGACTTAACACCTGCAAAATTTTGATCTGGAGCAGGAAGTGAATCCTGCGCTTTTGCATAAAAGTCAGACAGGTTTCACTTTCTTATCTTTCTATGAAGAGGACACACGACTTCCTGCTTTGGCTCTGAACGTTGGTGCTGGATGTAAATCAAGCTGCAGAATCGTCCAGTGTGGGTGTCATTTCTTGGAGCTGGTTAAAATGAATTAAGCGGAGAAAAAAAAACCCCAATTGCTGGTTTTGATGAAAGAAATGGAGCAGAATGTAACATTGATTTCATCCTCACAAACCAAAAAGTTTGTAAAATGTTCAACGTCTTTGTCTGATGACGTCATGCTCTCACGTTTTGTTTTTGCTGCCTTTTTCTTTCTTTCACAGGTTGTTTTGTTGAAAACTGAAGATTGGACAAAAATAAAAACTAAAAAGCTCCTGAAACAGAACCACAGAGGTCATTTTTTTTAGAAAGAGTTGAGATGAGTGGACCATATTTCAGACTCTCCATCACTGATAGACAGATGCAGATCATTGAGGAAACAAGGCTGCGACACGTCTCCATCACACTGAACGCGATGCTGGTTTCACCTCCACGTTCTGCCGACTTTCAGCAAACTGGATTCGGGTGGAAAGCGACCGGCCAGATGTGTCATGATGGCAGTCTGCCACGGGACACGGTGTATGACAGGGGCTAAGAGGACAGGAGCTTTGCCAGGACACTTTTCACCCTCTCAGGATGTCGAAGCCAGACCTCGACAACGTCTCGCTCGCGCCAAGAGCCGGTGTTCACATTCGAGCCTGCGTCGTTCCAAGTTCTTCCTGTGTGACGCAGGATCCGCCTCCTGAGCCCAGGAATGCTGAACCCGAGAACAAAACGACTCCTCGGTGCCTCTTTTTCTCTGATATAATTTGCTTGAGTTTTATTGGTGTTGGCCTGTCTGGGCTACTGTGCTTGTGGAGAGCCATTAACTTTTACAGGGCTCAGTCGGGCTGCTTCGTCTCGCAGAGAGAGAGACAGACGGACCGACGGGCAGACAGGCAGAAATACCATCTGACAGCGAGACAGGGAGACAGAAATCACTTCACGGCCCTTTCAGAAACACACGAGGTGGCTCTTTCCGCTGGTATCTATGACACGTAAATGTTCAGTTCACAGCTGCAAATGTAGCTGAAATGAAAGCCTCGCTTGTAACACACTCACTTAGCAGTTTTCTTTGCCCGAGAGAAATAATTATCAAAATCTGAATGAATTACACGAGGAACGAACGCTCCACATCCCCTGTGAGGTTTCCACTCTCGTTCATCGTGCATTTAAATGGACTGACTCAATATTTGCCAAATCTGTCTCATATATCCAGCATCACAGCAGCTGGATTATTCTGGGTCACATTCAGACAGAACAGAGAAAAAGATCCTGGTGTTTCTCGCATTTTTATATTCTGTGATTAGGCAAGAAAATGCGTCTCTGCTTGTGCGATTTCTGAATCCAAGTCCGTCATTGTTGTTGCACATTCCTCGGCGAAGCGACACGAACCTGCACATTGCCAGAAAATGAAGAGCTCCTTTCCAAACGGAGAGACTGAATGATCAAAGTGCGAAGGTGTCAAGCAGGTGCTACAACAAAACCAGGAGCCAACAAAGAGCTTCGGGATCACACCATCATTGATTGGCTCTCTGGCGATTTTGATCATTTGCCGACGGGTTCTCCGTCTCGGCCTCGTTGTGCCGAGGTTCCCCTCTTGTCGTCTGTGTGGAGAGCCGTCTGCGCCGACCTGTTGGTTCTCAGCCAGCTGCCGAGTGAATGAGGACTGACTCACCCTGCGTTTGGCCCATTGTTCCCCGGCCGGGTCCTCGGCTTGGAGAGCTTTTTGTTGGCAGCTCCTGACGCTGCCGCCCGGTCAAAGACGTCTCTCCGGGGCTGTTGTCGACCATCTGTTTGCCCCCGGTGCTCAGGCGGCCGTCACCTCGCCACTGCAGCTATGTGGCGCTGTGTGAAAGGATGATGTATCGAGTCGCCACGTGGGGGCTGAGATCATAAAAATCTGAATCAGTATTATATTAAGATGAAGAGAGGACACATGTTTTTGGCTTAAAACTTCCAACCATTTAACATGTCCTGGTTCAAAATGTTTATGCACTGAAAATAATGCCAGGTTTCAGTGTTCAGTTTTTATTGTCTCTTTTATAGTTGAACCAGATTCTTACATATGATGTAAAAATTTTTCATTACAAGAATTTCCAAAAACAAGCATCTGCAAGATAATGAACTGAATCAACTTTACTAAGAATCACAGCTGACGATCTGTTCGGCGGATGTTTTACTTGCTGTCAGAAAAGTTGAAGACTTTAATAAAATATTTGTTTAACAGATATTTGGTGCATTGTGGGATTTCACTTGATTTCCTGTGATCCTAAAAGTTGTACTGTTCAACATTTGCATCTGCACCAGATTTCAACAGAATTCAAGACCAATTCGAACAAATATTGTGGCATTTATTTATCATTTTAAATCTAGACTATCACTTTACTTCCTGTTTAATTCCCTCCTAAAACGGCGCCATTTGGACGAGTTGCCGTCTAAACTTCCTGAATCGGATTCGCTCCTCCTCCGATGGTTCGCTCTATAAACGTCAAGTGACTCAGAAGACAGTTTGGTCCCGAATCAGTCGTCCTGTTCTCAGAGTCTCTGTGGGCCTCGGCCCCCCTCGGTGCCGGGTGCCCACAGTGGAGGTGGTGCGGTGGGTGGGGTGACCCGCGAGCCGTGGGTGGGGGTGATGGTGCTAGCTGACACAATAGCTAATCCACGGGCTAAACACTCAAAGCCCGGATCTGTGGGCTCTGATCCCGGCTCTGTGAACAGTAGTCACGACTTGGGGGATGGTGGATAAACAAGTCGGTGAACACACACACACACACACACACACACACACACACACATTTAAACCTCTTCAGTCGTTCACTGGAGGCAAAATGAGGAACGATACTATTGTCTGTGTTATTAACTTTATCTACCTGCTCAGGATGCAGATGTCTTTGCTTCCAGCGGCCGAGCGACGATCGTTCGCTCAGATAGTGTGAAAAATGTTTTTTACTTTCTTTTCCTCAACAAAAATCTTTAGGGCCGTTGTGTGAATTATAGGTTGGGGCCTAAAATGAGATATTGACCTCCATCCAGCGAGTCCCCACATGGCATGAAAAATGCTTTATGATTCTCTGCCCAATGCAAAAGTCAATAGTGTATTTAAAAAATCCCTGTAGTTAAACAGAAGTCATTTCCTGAAGTTTTATTTCACAAATAATGATCCTTGTTTTTTTTTTTTTTAAAGCTGCAGAAGACGAGTTTCAGATTTGTTGTTAGTTTCAGTCTAAATTGAGGCAACAATCATGAAGATCTCTCCTCAACAGGGAGAATTAGTTTATATCCAAATTACGTTCTCATGTTTTTCCAAGTCCAGAAGATCAGAGTTGGATTTGTTAAGTTCTGTGGTTCATTAACTTCTTATAGAATCTTTTCTCCATCTCTTTTCGCTCAGGACTTCTCAGGCTTAGCTGCTGCTGTCTGTCGCTCTTCCTGGTTGTAACGACATATTTTGGCTCTTGCTTGGTTAGTCCTGTGTTTGTACTTGGTTGAAGAGATGTGTGAAATGCATCTTTGCAGTTCAACGAGCCCAACAGAGTCGTGAGCCTGATCACGTTGCTTTCAGCTGTGGGAATATCCCAGTTTAAGTTTTATGCACGTCATAAAAATAATTCAAGATGATCAAGTTAGTGGTTCTGAATGGAGACTTTCAGTATTTAGAGCGAGGAACGTTTTAAAAAGTCAGATTCATTTTTAATCACTTCATGTGATGCTGCTCGTCATATTTTAAAGTTGTGAACACTAATGTGGTCAAAACTGGTGTTTCTACCAAAAAAAAGACGATTGAAAATGAGGATGCACATTCGAAAAATGAATTTGACACAAGATTCAGATCTGATAAACCGTCACACAGCAGCAGGGTTAAACATTTCTGGGTGCTGCAGTTTGAATTTCTTCCTCCTTCCTAAAATAAAGTGCTTTGGTTTTACGCTATAAACTATTTTCAGATTTTGTGTTTTTCAAATGTCGTTGCGTATCATATCTCTCCATCTCTGACTCCGACGGCAGCTTGAGAAAGAGCCTCTGTGGTATGAAAGGTGGGACCCCGGCCGGCTCCGTGAAGCCCCTCACTCACCCCCCCTCATGAAGCCCTCTCACGTTGTTTGCTCAGGCTGTCGCTCTGAAGACAGCCCACTCAGTTTGGATGTTCTTTTCCCAGGCGAGAGCTGCCGGCTACATGTTTGCTTTCCCTCCGCTCTCAAAGGCCACATTCACCTCAGGCCCCGAGGAGAAAGGAGGCACGTTATATGAAAGTATGCAGGCCTCGGTGGGCAGCGCTACTTTGAAACTAAGTGCCCGTTTGGTATGTGGAGGCGGGCGAGGGTTGTCCTGGCGCTTTTATTTATTTACCTTTTTTTTTTGCTTTTTTTTGTGAAGGGCACTTACATTCCTCAGAAATCAAGACGTGGTTCAGAGGTCTATCCATCCATCTGCGACTATGGATGTTTGACCTCATCATCTGATTGTTGTAAATATCTGCTGATTCTGAATTTGAACAAAAGACTGTGAAAGTTGTGGACTGATTGAAAACACCTGTTTGGATCCTTCCACAGGTAAACAGGTTCATTGGTAACAGGTGATAGGATCATGATTGGGTATGAAAGGTTCATCCTGGAAAGACTCAGTCGATCACAGCGAAGATGGAGAGAGGTTCAACACTTTGTGAACACATGAAGGAGATTACTACACTTCAGAAAACTGTTTTATCTATAGATCTATAGATGATTGGTTCTTATATATGAGTATATTTTTGGTCGAAATGATGTCAGAAAACACAGCAGAGCAAAGATGAAATGACTCATTTTCTCTTGTTGAAATATTCACTGCAGAAGCTCGGCTCTCTGAGGGTCGCCTGCTTCGCTCGTCAGCCGACAACATCAAAGGAGTCCTGTATTTCTTCTTCACCCTCTGAGTCATTGCAGACCCTTAAGATGAAAAGTGGAATAAAAGGTTAAAAAAAATCTGCAGTGATGATGCTGGTTTTTCCTCTTTCTCTTCTCTCTCTCTGTCTTAATGTGCGAGCCGCCGAGCCGCCGGCCTGGGAGTCGTCTGCAGTGATTAATTAGGCAAATGCATTAACACCTTTAACACACAAACCCGGCAAATGTAATTAGTGCAGAGAATTAGCACAAGTCGGTCAGATTATCTTGTCATAGCTTGTTATGAAAGTTAGAGTAAGCCGTTACTCAACTTTGGACTAAATCCCCACCCACCGTCGTCCGACCACGCTAATGAAACTTGGACTGAAGCCAGATTCATCCAGTCTTAGAAAAATGACGACGACACCCGAAGAAACGAGAACAGAGTTGCTTCTCTTATTTGCATTTGTGCAAACTGTGAAGCTGATTGATTTTGTTTCCTGGTTATGAATCAGGTTTCTCTTCCAGTCAATCAGAGATTCAGTGTCTCACGATGTGCAGAAGACAGAATATAAAGCTGCTTCAGTACAAAAACAATGGTTGACAGCAAGAGAGAAAACTGGTCTGCAAAGTTTATGGGTAAAAGCAAGAAAGAAAATGTGACAGAGCTGCTGCAAGACAACTCTTCTGATTTCAACGTAATAATGAAGCCAGAATCTTCAAATAAATTTCTACTCATAATAAAAATTGCTGCCACTCAAAACCTTGTTTCAGTCTAACTGCATCTATTAGAATATTTAATATGACAACATGATTCATTTCCTCACAGGTGGACGGCATGAGTGTGTGTATGTACTGCCACCCAGCACACACACACACACACACACACACACACACACAAATTAATACGTGTGTCTCTGTTGAGAAGTCAAAGCTCCCACAGCAGGTTTTGAAAATCAGTGACAGCAGCAGAACGAGTTCAGTTTGTGACTTTTGGGTGAATAAACTGCAGCTTCGAATCATCTGTGGACATAGCAGAGTGATTTTATGAATATTAAATATTATTACTCACTTTTCACTCAGTCCCTCGAGGATTTCAAGTCTTTTTCCATTATGTGACCCAAATTTGAAAACTCTTCTCCGACTTGTTCTTCTTCCTTGACTTTAGTCTTTGGTGCCTTCCACCATCTTTCTCTTATTTGTGAAAGTTGATGTTTGGTTGTTTGTCTTGTGAAAGTGGTTCTAAATGATGATTTGTAAAACTGTTAAACAAGCTTTAAATTTAACCTCTTCTGGTGGAAACATTTTCAATTTGAAAGAATAAGCTGCCAGTTGGTTGATTTTAAATGAACTCAGCTGCACAGTCATGAATTCCTGTGGAGGCTGAAGCTTTTCGGTGGATGAAGCATTTCTCCTCATGCAGGTGTTTTCAGTTAATCTGGCTGATTGGACTGAAGTTAAGGCTGGAGTGCGCTCAAGTGCAATTCACCTTTTTCACAGCAAACATTTTGACGTGTCATATGAAGAAAACCTCAGGTAACATTATTGATGTCTCTGCTCCATTCTGGTGTGGGAATACAACAAATAATGGAACTCAGCCATAATTGAAGTTATTAATTACACCTGTGCTTTTAATCCTGTGACAAGTCTTCTGTGGAAAAGCTCTTTAAGAATCCTAAAGGTGCAGGTTGTCCGACTGCAACAGGTGCAACAAAGCACGCTGTCTGCACACGCTCAGTCCTGTGCAAAGGTCTAATTAGGGAAAGTGAGTGAAAGCACCTGTGCAGCTTGACCTGGAGTGTGTTTGGGCTTCAGGCTCACCTCGCTGGGCCGAATATCCCGCCTCTATATGTTCTCAGGTTCTCGATTGTTGGGAAAGAAAATGGTTTTAAAATTGATTTATTGCGTGAAACAGGGACAAACTCTCTGCAGGGGAGAGAACGCTGGTTATCTTTTTGAGCTCTGCCCTGCAAACTTTCCCCGATTCGATCCCTCTCTGTCTCGTTAAAAGTTTGCTCATCAATAAAACCACCAGGTGCGGCGTTTGTGGTTCGAGTGAAACCTGCAGATTCCTCTCGTCCGACCGGGCTGCGAAGGGAGCGTGAATCAGAGTAGAGGCTCAGAACAAGCTGTGTGTTTTCCCCCACTTTGCTTCCCAGGTATCACTGTCTCTCCCCAGCAATGGCCGATTTCAAGGCCGGTTTTTCAAAACAAAACACTTCCTCTGGGCCACCACTCGCTCCGTGTTAAGAGACATTGTGGCTGTGCAGCTATTTCTGCGGCCTCAGAATGGCGTGCACAAACAGAATGGCGGCGGACAATGGGCAGCATGCAGTGAAGTGCAGGCTATAATGAGGCAGATGTCTGGCTATTGGGAGCCCACAGCAGGCGGGGGGGACACATCCCTGCTTTTGTTGCTGGGGTTCACCCTCTCTCTCTCTCTCTCTCTCTCTCTCTCTCACTCCTCTGCCTCTCATGGCCTCTCGCTCTTTCTTCCTCTCTTACAAACATGTGAACATGCACACGTGAAAACACACACACACACACACACACACACCTCCCCCACCTCCATTGGTTTTAATTATCCCACTCCAAATCCGCCGCTCCATTAGTAGCTGTATAATAGTGTCCCCCCTCCTTCTACCACCCCGGCTCCTCTCCATTCAAGTCGGGGAGAGAAGCTGCCCTTTGAGCCCCTGTCAGCCTCGTTGGCCGGGGTCTCCAGGTTCTCACATTCCCTCTCGGCCAATCGGAGCCCAGCGCGGAGGCAGGGCCCAATTAGATGACAGCGTCCTGCCAGAGGAGAGGAGGCGAGGAAAAAAAAAAGAAAGCCAATCGCTGTGATTAATTTATTCAGATTCCCTCCGGGGACCGACTCTCCTGGAACGCACCCCATTTTTATGTACCCTCATACCCCGACGCCTCCTCCTCCCCCTCTTCGCCCTCCTCTTCATTCTTTTATTGCATTTGTGAAGAGTGATAGAAGAATGCAGAGTATTTCTTTTTCAGGCACTTTTAATATGTGCCCCCCCTCCTCTCTCTCTTCACTTCCCCATTTTATCCTCCCCCCTCCTCCTCCTCCTCTCAAGGTAATTACAGAGAAGTCTCAATAGATGGGAAATTCATGTCTTTGAGCTCCGGCCATATGATGTATGAGAGAGAGGCTGGTGCAGAATTAAAGGAAGGAGACGGAGAATAGGGGGACGGCAGGAACTTGAACCCGCAAGTGTTATTGTGCTCGAGCCGAAGGGGCCAAAACATAGTATCCATGGTAAATAAAACAGAGAGCTTCTTCAGGCCCCTCGACGACTCCTCCCTCCCTCCTCCCTCCTCCCCCTCTCCTCCCACCGCCCCTCGCGACCTGTTGCTTTCTTCCAGCCACCATTGTCCCCGAGTGTGAAGTGGGTGACATCACCGTTTCCTCTTGTAAACAGGTGTGATGGGATAAAAAAAAAAAAAAAAGTCCAGTGTGCGCCTCAGGGCTCTCGTCTCTTTTCAGTCCGTGGGTTCCATTTCACCTCATGTCCCTCGACGCCGCTGGGGCCCACCCCCACCCTGAACCCCCCTCGTCCACTATATCTCCTGTAAGAGCAAACATGAGGGAGGAAAACAACGAGATCTCGGTTCATTTGAAACTGACAGACACCATCTTCAGTGATTGCTGGCTTAAAGACAAGTCTCACTACGTTTTGTGCGTGTTCAGTATAATCATCTTGACTCGTCGACATCAGGTGACGCTCGCTCAGCTTAATGGAGAGCGTTTTAGACTTCAACCTTCCAAGATGAGGGCAGCTTTCTCAGAAGGTGCAGCTGTGTCTGCGAGCTCCTCCGAGGCTCCAGAGTTCAGTCCAAATTCCTCCATTATTTTGAACAGAGTGTTGGTTGAGAGCGGAGGAACGCACCTGCGAGCTGTTGAATATGGACAGCTCGGTGGTGGTTTCTGTTTGCACTGACACGCAGGTCACACCGTGAACCTGTTTCACACTCTTCCTTCTCCAAATGTAGTTTTCATTTATGAAGAAAAAAATGAGGCTGATTAACAATGTGTGGTGCAACTTGCTCCAGCTCGCTCAGGTGTGTTACTGTCGCTCTCCTGGTTCCTGTCTCTTCTCTGAATTTTCCTCTGGCTCCAGGACCAAGTGACCTTAAGACCTAAAAAGACTTAAACTGTGTTTGAATATTCTTTCCACCTCAAAACCTCCAGGACTTTCCCCGACAGAGCCCGTCCAGCCGTACGCTGAATAAACACTGAATTTCTAAAAAGAAAATGGATGAAAGTCAGAATATGAGGAAAAATACAACAGCTCTGTCACGTTGGATTTCTTGATTAACAAAAAAAGACTTTCTGAAAACAACAGATGTGAAAAAAAAATCAGTATACTTTTATATCCTTGTTAGTTGCTCAAACCCGTGCAGTTAAAAGTTAATGGTGCTCTTAAGTTCACTTCGCTGCAGGTGGCTCCAACGCATCAAGCTTGTTACGACGCATTTCCCAGTGTTATCTCGTGTCCAGCTATTAACAAACGCATTAGGCTTCGACTTGAAGACAAACACACATTAATCCAAAGTGTAAACGCGCGCAGCATCTCGATCAGACCACATCTGAAGGCAGCTGTGTGACTACATTTTAAATAAAAAATCCACTGACTCTTTTTAATATGTGTGTCGACAAGTTGTAACTCATTTGCATATTAAGATCAAATCACAATACAAGCAGAGCGAAGGTAATGAGGTTGATTATTAACACCAGGGATAAATATTAAAGCCTGTGGATCAGAGTTTTTTAGCCACATATTTTACCCTGATGCAGATGTCATGTTAATGGCAGGTATAAATGGGACCTAGAGGATATCGTACCTGCGTCATCTGTCAACCAATCAGCTGCTGATGCAACATGGAAACAGAGCACCTTCACTGAGACGTCAGCTCAAATGCACTTTACCGCTTTAATCCACGACGCGCTCGAGTGCAGCAGCTGCATCTGATCAGACTGTTTCACAATAATAAGCAACGATTTGCATTTATTTACAACAAACATATGACAGACGTCAGGTGTGATTGGTTTCCGTGCCACGATTTCACACCCTCAAAGGTCACAGGTCATTTACTTTAACTTTGGCCTCCGTGCTGCCAGACGTCCCATCATGCTCGTCGTGACAGATCCAAATTATTAGGATCCAGCAGCTGAAAAAAACAGGCTCTATCCCCATTATTTATTCTTCTACTCAGGATCTAACAGAACATCTACAATAAATCAAGCGTCTGTGTTTGTGTGTGTTCAGTTTGCTGCTGTGAGTCTGATGTTTGCTCCACATCTCTCTCTCTCTCTCTCTCTCTCTCTCTCTCTCTGAGTCTCTCTCCTCTGTGATTCCTGTCACTCCTGACTCTGTTGTCCAATGAAGCAGAAATACCATTAAGAGCCAAATTCTGGAAGCTTATGTCAAGTTTTCATTTTCTCCCCATCACACACACACACTCACTCTCTCTCTCTCTCTCTCTCTCTCTGTCCATCCACCATGTAAGAGCCTGCCACCCATCTCCTGGAAGTCCCAGCACCCACCCGCATTAACCTCTATTAATCAGAGCGCCTGGAAGCGTGTCCTGATGATTTATGCATCCGGATGGGCGCCGTGCTCTCAAGGCAAACTCTGGGCTGACAACAATCCACGAGGGACGATAATTAGCGAGGCACTTTCACAGTTAATATAGCTGCCTCATTAGGCGTGTAAAATAACACCGCGTGTGCTTTTATCTGCCGACACGGTGACGTAATTCGGTTTTGATCTTCGAGCGTCACGTCGCCAACGCTGCCGTCGATCCCCGCTCTCGATGACGAGGCTTGATGGCTGATGACGGTTGCTTCTGATGTTGCCGGGCTCGGTGAGTCGTCGCGCTCGCTGCGAATCACGGCGGCTTAAAAGCGCCAGCTAACTGTTTAAGATGCACGAGGGCACGAGCGTTCGACTTGAGACTTTACTGTAACACTCCCATCTCGTTTCCTCAGTATCCGCTCCCAGCTGCAGGGACGTGACAAATGCATGATTCACCGCGATGAAAGCGAGCTGAGCTGCCATCAAACGACAGCGTTGGTGGAGTCTCCCTTCTCCACCTCTGCTCCAGCTGCAGAGTCGGACCATCGCAGCTCCACAGAGGCCATCAGATATTCACCCAGGGCTGAATTCAACAGAAGCACGCTGGCGTTTAACCCCACCTCTCCTGTCGAAACCTGAATCTACAAAACAAAAAGTTGAACAGATGATGAGTGCATGTGGGATTTTTTTTAAAGATGTCGACAGATTCCATTTCAGGCGTTTTAGTGGCACATTAATCAATAACATCTTTAACATAATCCAGTTGTGGATCCAGTTTTTCTTCTCAACAAACAACTTCTGTTCTGATCATTAAACATTTGCAAAGCTGCTTTTTAAAATCCTGCCTTCTTTACGTTCACATTTACTTGGTTGTCTTCTTCTTTGTCAAGGTGAAAAGTAAAGTAAGACAAATGATGAACATGGAACAAAACTGTTCTGTACAGTCCGATGAGACATTTACAATGAGCTGAGTGTTTTCACGTTTTCCCTTGACTTTCTGTTTCACGTGTTTTCATGCACCTTTAGCTAATTTTCTTTAATTTTCTCTCTGTTTTATCTTGATTCTATGTTTTTCTACATGAAGCATTTTTTTGTCGTGACGCTCTTCCAGCTTCATGTCTTGTACGAAAGGTGCCGTACAAAGAACATTTATTATTATGTGATCATTTTCATGAAGTCGCAAAGAAACGGGAAGAGACCACACAATGATCCTGAATTCTGTGATCTTTACATGTCATCTTTTGAAAGGCCTTCAGCTAAGAGCAATTACGTGATGAAGAGGGACTGATCGCACGGAGATAAGATGTGTTTTGGAAACACTAACAAACGTCAAATATCTGCCCACTCCTGTTTCAGGGCCAATTACATCCAGTGTGTGACAGCCATGTTTGTATAAGAGTCGTAATAGATGTACTTCCACAGTCGCTCTCATGAGACACACACACACACACACACACACACAGATGTGGAAACATAACACAGACGTGGATATGAACACACACACACACACACACTCATGAAGAATCCATTATGGGTCCTCAACAAAGTGTGGTATTTCCCTTTGTACCCCGATTCCAATTTGCTCAAACCTATAATCAAAGTCAAGGGCTGCCTATTTGTTTTCTGCGCTCGGCCTCATCCTGTTTTAATGTTCGCCCAGAGAGGGAGGGAATTGTCACACATAAAAGAAATCTTGAATGCCGTTCGCACCATCATACTTTCATTCTTCCCCCGCGATGAGAGAGAATCCCCCGGGGTATTCATTAGTCAACCCACAGCCCCCCACCCGCCGCCTCCCCCCGTCCCCCCTCTGCTCGTCACATAATTGCAGGGCTCCACAAATGGCTCCACTTTGAGTCCATATTGAGAAATGTGTTTCAGGAGAACTGCCAGTATTATTGATTTGTGTCGAGACACAGCGGACGACGCGAATAACACCAATAAAGCAGCGATTTAAAGGATAACCAGAGGAGGCGGGGGTGGGCGTCGCACAGCATGGGAAGCTTCCCCGCTCGGGTTTATGGGTTTTTCTGACTTGTGCATGTGCCAGCGTGTGACACGAAGGCGGATGAAGCTTATCTGAAATGCATTTTGATGTGCACAGTGAGAATCTGCGAGCGATGCAATCATGTCGCCGTCGACTTTGAGGAGTGACAGATGAGGGCGAGGTCAACGTCGAGGAGATCTTAATCAGGAGATAAGTGTCTTAAAATCCAGCCACAGTGTTTGTGGGGCGTTCAAAACAGAAGAAGAAGAACGTTGAGGTCCAGCTGTGACCAAGACAGATGTTGGATATCCTGTCGTTAATATTGTAGAACTATGTCATTTAGATTAGTACCTGTAATATATTGCACATTTTAATAAGGCATTAATCATTTTAATGCTTTAAAGATCAGTAATCAGTCATTTGCAAGAGTAACTTTTGGGTTCAGGTTTTGAAAAATGTCTTCTGTTACTGGACTAGATCCTCATCAAGTGTTTGAAATTCCCAATCAGTGCACAGCCTTAAAAGCTCGTTTTCTTAAAGCAGCAACATAAAGGATTGGACCCAAATGCAGACGACGGCAGAGCTGCAGCCATTCAGTGATTTATTACACTAAAGTTCAAAGGTTTACAGGATGGACAGTGTCGAAACAAGAGAAGTCTGAGCAGGGAATCAAATCGACAGGAGCAGGCAGGACTCAAAAATCCAACAAGCATCAGACACAGGGATTAAACACAAGAGAGACATGAACACACAGACTAATTACGCTCGGGGGGAGAAAAGCTAACGAGGGAAAGGTGAAGGTCATCAGTAATTACAAATGAGGGTCAGGAAGTAAACTAACACACCTGAGGACAAACTCATGAAACACGAAATAACTAAAGTAAAAACCATGACACCTTCTGGGGAAGAGCAGAACATCTGGACCAAAATTAATTTAGTAAGAACTTTTTAACATTTACAACTGTAATTATGACTCACTTACATTTATAAATGTGAACCAGATGGCTTTGTTATAAAGTGAGAAACAGGAGGACAGAGGTACTCCAGTGAATTAGTACTGCAGTTTCAAAAGTTTTTTTAAAGCTATGGTTGAAATCTGTGCAGCAGAAGCCTGAGAAATCCCGACTTTCAGTCTCTAGTTTGGGTCAAGCTTCAGAAACTCTGGATCCTACAATTCCCATAATGCACCTCTGTAGCTTCCTTTGTTAAACCCTCCCTGTCTGGTAAATGTCTTTCATACTTGAGAGTCATGGTTGGTAACGCCGGCTTTGTGTTGAAAAAGTCTGGAAGAAGCTGAGATAAGTGATGAGATCATCAGGTTTAGTTTCCCAGACTTTAGAAAATCTCTCTCTCACAAAATATTATACAACCAAATATTTTCACAGGTCGAGTCGAACTCATTGTGTTGAGTGAACTGATCTCAGTATGAAGAAACAATGAAGTGCCACTTTAATGATTTATTAGTGATCTGTATTAGTTAATGACTAATTAAGCCTCAGAGGAAAGTGGTAACCTTCATATTTGTGGTTCTTTTACTCCAGTTTATTTGCGAGTCTCTTGAGGCGAATGAAACCTCATTGATTAGTTTTCCTGCAGCCGTGTAAACAAAGCACACACATGCAGAGCGATTCCTTCATGCAGCTTGTTCACACAGCTTTTTTTCTCCCGCCCTGTTTCATTACATTCTTTGTGATGTAAGATATCAAACGTGACGAATCATCTTGCAGCATCAGAGAGGAAAACACAAACGTCCTCCGAGCAGACGCCGGCCGGCCTGAGCTTCCCCGGGCAGAACGATGGGAGCGTTTTTGTAGCGACGGTGGGGTGAGAATGATTGTTTTCTCAGATGTTCTGTGGCCCCGCCGTTCCCCACGGTGACGGTGACAGAGGCATTCTGGGATAGGCTGTGGCCGCGCTTGGCAGGCCTCGAAGGCGTCAGCGCTGTTCCTCCCGGGACGTCCTGGCACCGCGTCCCAACCCGCAACGCTGCAGCAGCCGCCTAATTAAAACCACACCGCTCCTCCTCGGCTGCCTCTCCTCACATCCCCTGACTCACACACACACTCACCATCTTTAAAAGCTGTTTGCAAATCATCTCAAAGTGTTTGTTTTAATCGACACGAGATGGGTGGAGTTTATAGCATCAGATTTTGTTAGATAAGTTGTCAATCGCGGCGAACAGCGTGGAATTAAGTTTCAAACACTCTCTTGTGGTTGTTAAATAACTTTCTGGCACTCACGCTGTTGTCATATGTGGTAAATCCCACCCATCTGGCTTTAAAGTAACTTAAATCAAACTACTATAAAAGAAGTATTTGCACATACCCTCATGGCCCAGGTCTGACTCAGAGTCCACACACGGAGTGAACTTTTCACTCGGCCCAGACACACGGGGGTACGACCCACCAGCCGCTTCCACGGTTTACATCCAAATGCTTTCCTGCTCCGCTGCCGAGGCTGCTTTTAGCTGCCATTAGCTGAAATGCCATCAATCACCGGCTTGTTTGAGTGAAAAAAAAAAGTCAGGTTGTCGGAGTTCACTGAATCTGGATCAAATCCTCTTTGCAAGTCATGTCTGTGGTTTGTTTCAGACGGTGTCGGCACCAGACGGGTTTGAGCCTGAAACACACTGAAAGACACTTCTGCAACACAGAGCCAACAACTTTGACAATGTCAGGAAAGTGTTTGAGCCAATATTGTAGACTTCGCTCTGACTGACAGCTCACTTGATGTTATTTAAATTGTCCTGACTTGCCACCGGCCCGGGAGTCCAACGCGTATAAATCAAACACGTGGAGGTATTAGTGAGTAGTTCTTCAAACGCGACCGGTCGCACGTTGGCTGAGGAAGGTCTTCTTCTTCCATAAGCTGAAGTCTCATCAATCACAGGCTTGTTAGGGCCAAGAAATTACCCAGAATCCACTGGCACCGGCTGCACGTATCATTCAGAGTTTAACCGTCACATGATCTTCATAAGCTTGGACTGTGCAGCAAGTGTTCCTGTTACATCATCGGCGTTCCCACACACTCTTTACATTTAAATTCCCAAACTTTTCCAGAACTTTTCCCAAACTTCATATCTAGTTTTCGTAGCTTGTCATTCTCCATAACTTTGTGAAGGATTACGCGGCCGTGGGAAAGCTGTGTTATGGGACTTATTTAAGTTGTGGCCTGCTTGTTGGAGAGGACACGCTGAGCTTCAAAAGATCCCACATGAACAGACAATGTGTAACGGGCGAAACCTAAAACGCAGCGTCGGGACAACGTCAGAATTCCTCTGCATTACTGATGATTCTGTTTGTGGCTTATTCGGCTCCGCAGCCTCGACGGTCCCGTTTCCACAAGAACTACAAAATCCCAGCGGGCGTCACAGGAGGTGATCGGGAATTAGCTGCATCTTAATGAGCCAGAACTCCAACAAATCCATTTTATCCAGGAAGTAATCGTTCCCTTTCCAGTGGCGTGTTAGACTGAATGTGCACGAAAACCAAACACGAATCTGAGAAATATAAACTTTTCCGTTCTAACGAGGGAAACAAGCTTTGCAGGGTGCTGAGTGTCAGACGGGGGATGATGGAGCAGATCCAGAGTGTTTCCATACAAACGAACAGGAGCGTGACAAATGATGCAACATGAATATTCATAGTTTTGTGCATCAGTGCATTTTCTATTTAATGTATAGACTCAAATGTAGGTTGTGAAATTCAGTCCCCTTTTTTTTCCCCTGCCAGTTTTCTGCCATGTCATTTTACAGAGGTGCCATTGTTACAGTGTTTGCAGGAAAATCAACAATTTCGAAAGCTCCATTTTGTTGTTTTGCCAAATGAAATCTAACCCCCACTGAAATAAACACCCCCCACTGGGAGATGAGAGGTTTGATACTGAGACGCTATTAAACCTTCCAGGAAAATGTTTTCTATTCAAAAGAAACAGATCATCTTCAGAAAGTTAAACATACTTTTCCATATAAGGTGGATTTTGTTTTTTTTTAACCAGATTGATTAATTATATTGATCATTATATTTCAATTATCTGTGACACTTTGAGTCCGAGTGAGTGAACAGACCAGGTGAAGATGACAGGTGGCCTCTGTTTTCGGCCAGTTCAGTTGTTCATGTGAACGTGTCTTAAAATTAAAGCCACATGTTCCACCTTCTTGTCTCCTGGCACGAGAAAATACTACGACTTTTCAAATGTTGTTCTCCAGATATTCTCCAGATATGTTTGTTTTCTCTTTTAGAAAAGCCTGAATTCTTCGGCCTGTCACACCTTCGACCATCTGCCTGACACACAACAAATCATCCGTTATAAAAAAAGACACTAAAGTCGAATGTGGTGATGATTTATTGATGCAAAATGCTTAAAGATGCAGTTTTTGTATTTGGCATCTGGATGATGATGTGACGTGTTTTTAAAGTCGAAGCTCATGACTCCGACAGGACGATCACGCTCGCCTCTCCGCCGTCGTGCGATCTGAGATGTCGCTCTTCCTGCCTTTTATTTTCCAGCATGAGCCTCGTGCACGGCCGCACACAGTCGCACACTCGCTCTGCTGCTGATATAAAAGGGAGGATCTGTAATTTGTTAGATTGGATTACGTCTGAATTACGCTTTATGGGCCCTTTTCGACAGAGTTGTTCTCTTCTGCAAATTGGATTAGCTCCGCTCGCCGCTTTGTCTTCGCTGCCGTGCGTCTCAGATGTTATTGGCATGACAGAAAGCAATAAGCCGCCTGCTCTGCTGTGCACGTTTGTTTATGCTGGAGACGATATGGAGTCTTTAACAACTGCTTCAAGCCTCGGCCCTGAATTCATTTGGTCATATAAACTTAAAGCAGGGAGGGGCTCACGTACATTGTTGAAGAGCTCGACGTGAACATGGAAAACAGGCTTACTGCCACTTTTATGAGGCATTTAAGTCAAAATAAAGGAGGAATTACATCACAGCGACCACATAAACAGACCTTTGCTACTTTAAAACACCTATAAAACATGTTTTTCCAGCTCGTCCTCTCCAGACAAACGGTCGTAGAGGTCGTCTGTGCGAGCAGCTTATCACGACCCATATTTACGTTTATTGTTAAGCTGCGACTCGTGACGGTCGTAGTAATTATGACGGGAGCAGAGGTCATGTGACAGAACATAAAGAACAGCAGCAGGTGGATGGACGTGTCAGACTTTCACTCTGACTGCTGTTCATGTCTCGTGTGAAACCAAAAGCTAACGTTCAGCTAGTTTTACTTAAGTAATGTATTTAACTTACATCACGTACATAACACAACTCAAGTTGCATCTAACGTCCTTATTTGAATTCAAAACATGATCTTTTCCTGAGCCCAACCAAGTAGCACTGGATCCTAAACCTGACCTTCGTTTTTAGAAGAAGTACTTTTAAACTGAAAGTTTTTAGACTGAAACTCAAAATTTTCCCAGTTTGGTACAAATAAAGTCTATCTATCTGAATTGTTTTACCAACTTTTATATTGAAAACCACAGATAAAATTAGCAGCGTAACTATATAAGGTGTTATCGTGTGCATTGGGCGAATAGACAGAACAAACACTGAAAGCTTCATTTTCCATTACTGACAAGTTGCTTGCAAGTTAGACAGATGATTTTCAGTCGGGTTTCCTCAGCTCGCTTACAAAAACCAAACGACTGATTTTGAACAAGCTATTGTGCGTTTCGTTTAAGTCGGCATTCGCAGCCACGAGAGGAGGAAGCTGCCGTGTGGAACTGTGACGAGTAAATATCAAGTAGGATGATGCAGAAAAAGTTAAAAGGTTGAATAAACAATAATTAAAAATGCTATTTCCTTCCAACATCTCAGTGTTTATTTTTCCTCGAAGTTTGCACACACACACACACACACACACACGTCACTGCAGAGAAGCACCTTCCAAGATGATGGTGAATCACACTTTAACTCCCTGAGTAGCTGCAGGAGCATCAAAGGACGAAGGAGAAAAGTTTTGTACAACTTTATGGCTGTTTTTTCCTCAGCTTGAGAGAAACCATTTATTATCTGCGGAGAAACATGAAATAGAGATGGAAATATTTTCTGCTCCTCAGTTGGAGGACGCTCGCTGTCTCTGCACCGCAGGGAGCTGTTTACACCTCGGCACTGATTCCTCAAAGGATCAAATGATGCGGAAAACAAGGAAATAAATACTGGAGTGATTTAGCTCCTGAGGTAACGAACGCTCTTCTGTAAAATACCGTCGAGTGTTTTGACTGTGGATCAAGATAGTGAAGCTGCACACTATCAACACGCTCCCCAAAGGTTTCCAGGAAATCCAAGCATTCCTCCGTTTTTTCTTTGCTCTTGTTGATCGTGAGCGTTCGCTTCGCCACCACCAACACTGCAGCAGCTGCGAGGAATTACCACGAGGAAACGATAAAATATCCCTCTCTCCTGAAAATGTGACAGGAATGTCTTTAATTCGATGCGTCTCAGTCTAGTTTGGTTCCAGTCGAACCTCCCGTCTCATTGTGTCGTGTTGTTCAAAATTATATCGCGGTCATAATGCAGAACACGTGAAGAGCTTGATTGCTGCTGTAGAGCGAAGAATATTCATGCAAAAATAATAGAATGGCATTTCTCGTGCGAGTTTAATTTAATGTCTGTCAGCGAGTTTTATTAACACGCCTGCAATCATTTATCTCACATTTTTCATGTGGTGAATATCTCGAGTTTGAGCGAAATTTCGTCCAGACATTAGAAAATAAAAGAAAGGAAACAATCGATGTGAACTTCAAGAAGGAAAGTGACAACTGATACAAAGAGAAATTATTCATTTTGGACTTTATTCATCAGTTTGTTGTGGCTCCGTCTGTGAAATAACACAGAAGTTTTCAACACAGTTCAGCTCATTTGAGCCAGAATGAGTCCACAGTGAGTCAGCAAGTAAACTCTGAGTAATAAATTACATCTCGCTTTTATTGCTCTTGTCTTCCCTGGATGTTTTTAAGTAATGTTTCTGGTTTGTTTGGAATAAACAGCAGATGAAGAAGTGGCTCATTAACTAAAACAGGAATGTGTGGGCTCGTGCCACAGGCCACCTTTCCACATTCGACCGGGAACCAGGAACTCGGGCTCATTATACTTTTACAGGAAAGCATTTTACAAAACGCACTCATCTGCAAAACCAGATCCTGTAAATAAAACACACACACACACACACGCTGAAAACTGTGAATGAAAATATTAATATTGAAATAGTGAATGGACAAAAACAGGTCTCACCTTGTCTTCATCTAAATGTTATAAGAGCTTTTCAAACCTGCTAAAGTTGTGCTTCGTCAGGTGTCAGTGAAAATGGAAAAACACTTTTTCCTTGTTTGTGAGAATCACTTTTGGAGAGAAGTATTTTTAGAAATCAACAATGACTTAATAACAGCAATAATGTGACTCAGCATTTGTAGCTGAACATCACTCGACGGGCTGAAATGCGTCCGTCTGTCAGCTCCTGTGCACCAACATCTCTGCTAATAAAATACCTGCAGGCGGTTTAATCCTGCAGCCGATGTTCGGGGGTCACATGACCCACAGGCCCACTGGTCAACATGGACGGTCCTAATCCTCCATATCCTCCGACTGGAGCAGTTTGTGCAGTTTATTCATTCTCTCCATCCTCTCTGTGTCTTCACCTCAGTTGGCATTACTCAAAGCAAACTCACATATTTTTGGGATCAACTCTATTTGCAAGAACCACTAAAGTTCCCTTTGCATTGAGTCCGATCACACCTCCGAGTGTTTATGTCTCTCCAGCTCTTTTCTTCAGACTTGATCTCTGGACTCTCGCTTGATCTGCTTATCTGCTCAAATCTTGCACATAAATTCTTCCGCTCACTTCCTGTCTCTGTTTTCTCTCAATATGTTACTTAACACACAGGATTTTAACCTTTTATACCCACGACTTGTTTTACATCAAATGGAGCGACCTGCATGAAAAGGTAGCCGTCTTTCTCTTTATTGGCCGACGTCTCTCATCTGGTCTCATTTCATCTCTCTTCACCCTGACACACACACACACACACACTCAGATTCTCTCTTTTTTCTTCCCCTGCCGCTCTCTTTGAGTCTGTGAGGCTTAGACTTGTGAAGAGGGGGTGATAGTGGAAGAATGATGGGGAGAGACGGGCCTGTTTGAAGCATCACAGCGGAAATCCAGAGTCCTCTCTGGCTGTGTGAAGCATATGGAGAGCACATGGCTGGATACTCTCCCTCTGTATCCCTCTTTCTGCCTCTGTCTCTCCCGCTTGCAGAGGTTCGGGTTGGAGGGCTTCGCTTTGATGATGCTCCAAAACAATCTTCCTCTTCGCTCTGGACATTAGTTATGAGGATTAGTTGTTTCCTTGTGCGGCGCTGGCTGCGGCACGGACTCATCAAAGGGCTCCCAAAATGGTCCGGTCTATTTTTAGACCGTGATTCCCTTTTTGTCTTCTAGCAGAGAGGATGTACGGTAGCAACCTGCGTGTCCAAGTCCTGACCGCTGGTGCTGATAGAAAATACTCGACAGTGAAACCGAAAGAAAAGGGGAAGATAAAAGAGTCGACAGAGGTTAAGATCCAAAAATCTCTCATATGGAAAAGGTGTGACAGTAATTGACTTCTGCTGAGAACAACTTTCAACTTTTGGTTCAGAGACAGATGCTGTATCTCATGAAATTCATTGTGGACAGTCACAGTCACCAGAGGAGGAACCTTGTACTTTTTGTTAAAGAGTACAAGCTGATAAGAAATTACTTTATTATCCTTCTGGACAAAAGTCTAACACATTATACTTTGTGCATATATTTTTTTTGCCATGTCCTCTTAGCTTAAAAACACTTTCTTTCAGCACAGTGTTTTATTAACATTCAAAATAAATAAGATGAATTAACGAGATTTTTCTGAAAAATATTAATCATGAGCCTCAGTTCTCGTCACAGACTCTTCTTGTGTGAGGAAATTCATGTGAGAGTCTCGATCTTTGACATTTTACAAGACGGGCACAACTGCAAATATTCGTGTCCGTGACATCTCCACCACTGACTCACCAGAAATGTTTGCTGAATGTATAATACCCGTCATTTATGTAAAAATATTACATTTGGAAATAGTTTGAGTTATTGGGAGACAATTATTTCTGTCTTGTTTCCCTGAGAGTGGAACTCTGCTCTCCGTCTGCCAAGAAGCCTTCTGACATTCACACATAGCTGCTCGCTGCATGAAGCTTCAACTGTAAACTACAATTACGTCGCATTCCAGGTCAGTTTGTGGTTGTCCAACACACTTATATTGCTTCAATTAACTTCCCCGGGCTTTAGACGACAGGGATAAATTCACCCAAATGGACCTCTGGGCTGCTCGCGGTTTCAGAGCTATTCCATTTATTTATCGTCTCAGCATTGTTTGTGGGTCTGTGGCCGCGGCGTTCCCGGAGTTGTCACTCGGACGGCCGCACGGCATCCTGATGAAAAACACGGTCCACATCGTCGGGGAAGTTGTCATCATATTTTTTTTGCCAAGTAACGCGAAGGAATGTTTTAATTAACATAATTACAGTGTACTTTCTCTTAATTGTTGCAATTGGAGAACGGTGCGACAAGAGATCTGCTCGTACTCGGGCATCCATCTTCAAGGAAACTCTTACTTCATGTCTGTTCCACCAGAAAACATGTGCTGTATTGTCTGGAGGTCGCAGGCAGAGCTGTAATTTAACTTGGAGAAGAGAAATGCATCGTGTCGTGGACTGTTGGTCCCACACAGCGTGGACGTTGCAGGGTGTGGTGGCAGCTTCAGTGTCGGACTCTTTGGGTTTTTCTGCAGGGTAATTGGCAGGTACACTACATGGCCAAAAATATGTGGACACCTGAACATGGCAACCAAAACTAGACTCATGGCACGGGCGTTAAAGTGCAGCTGTAACATTCCTCCTCTTCTGGTTTCCGGCAGATTTTGGATCCTGCTGCAGAGACTTGCTCCCGTCCAGCGAGGTCCAGCCCTGATCCCGGCTGATGAAGCTTCGCTCGTAGTCACTTCATTCCAAAGGTGCTGGTTGGGCTTGAGGTCAGGACTCTGAGCCGGCCAGTCCACTTCTTCCACACCAAACCAGGACAAACACGTCTTTATGGAGCCGGCTTTGTTCGCAGGGGCATTGTCTTCGTGAGACACAGAAGAGACAAACACAAACTGTTGACACAAAGTTGGAAGAACATTGTGCTCAGCGACGCCAAAGCATGTAAAAGACCCGGAGAGCCACCAGAGGAAAAGAGCGACAGTCACGTCTTTCACCCAGGAGACGTTCATGTCCCGTGTGAAAGCAAAAGTCAAAGTTCCTTAGGTCCATAACAGAACTTAAGAAATAACTCGTAACCCTTAACTATGTTACTAACCTGTTGCAAATAAACCTCATTCGTTGTGCAACCTTTGTCTCAACCTTTCTGAAACGTCTTGCTGGGATCAAATTTAGAACAAGCATATATTTTTTTATTAATGATGTGATATTGAGTTGGTTTGCTGGTAGCATTGAGATTTAATCTAATGTAAACTAAGAGCTTGAGTCCAAGCCATAATTACAATCCAGATGTTCAGCATGGACACATGTGTCCGTCTGTAACTGTAGTAATCAACAATCACTTTGTTTGGCAGCTTGTGAAAATATTTTTTCCTCATAACCAACAGAATTTTGGACATTTTTGACGTTGTGATGTTTGAACCAAAGTGAAAAACTCTTCCGCTTAATGTTGGTTGATGTCATATGAAATGTATTAGTTTAAGCGCTCGTCAGATATGTAAAGCGTTTAAATGTCTCTGTGGATGTTTAAAACTGAACGTTGAATGTGTGAATTCTTCTCTGGCGCCGTTTCTGCCGGCCGCCCTCAAACATGACTGTGGTTACATACATGTCACACGAAGCAGTGGAGGACATGAATGATATTTTGTTGATACAAGTTGGAAGCGTTCACATGTAAACCGGCTGGAATGTAGAACCGTCATCATGCAGTTTGTGGATTTGCTGCCATGTTTACTGCCGGGGGGAGACATACTTCCAGGATTTGTGACGCCGATGTGGAAATATCTGAGCCAAAAAAAAAAAACACAAGTCATACTAAGAGGCTGAGATGAGCGTTTTCAGCTTGTATGATGTGTTCGATGGCACAAACCAGGATGAAACCAGGATGTTGCATTTACGTGATGATGCACCACCAGGACACTTTTCAGGTGTAGTTATATAAAAGCTTACTCAGCAGGACTTTTCTTTATTGGGAAAAGAAGCCGTCTGTGAAATTCATATAGATGAGAGTCACAGTAAAGTCTCCTGGCTCTTCCTCCACATGCTGAAGATTCTCGTTCCCAAATGAACTGACCCACTTTAACTTACTGATATCAAATAATATATCAGAAATTTCCTATCAAATATAGTTGGCCCGGAATTTTCATTGAGGTCCTGTTACATCATGAGCCTCAGTGAGAGTGTTTCAGCTACACGATTGAAAATCCCACCAAGATCGCAGTGATTCCTCAGCTGCTCATGAAACATCCTCCCTCTCTAATGGCCTGCCCCACTTTATCTTAACAGGCCTTAAAATATGCTCTTTCATCCACTTCTTCTGGAGACAGGTTTACCTCCAACACCAGGCTTCGGCGAGTCCATCCGCTCCACCTGCATCTGTCTGAACGTGGCATCAGGCCTCAGGAATGTCTGAGGATCCCGGGGCAGCAGATCGCTGACCTTCCACCCTCCTCTCTTTGGTCACAGTCCTGATTTACCGACGCAGCCTGAACCTCCCCTCACCTTGGAGGATTGTGAAAGGTCTGGATAGTTTTCTGGAATGTCCTTTATCAGTTGCAGTCGCACGAAGACGCCGCGCTGGACAATAAATCAATTGGATTTCTCCTCGTGAGTATCTGACTCTTCTGATTAAGCCTGAACACGTCTTCAGTTTTGGCCCAGAGTTATCATCGTCTTCCAGGAAATATTTGCTGGTAACACAACCTTTGCACATTCACACAGCGAGCAGCCAATTTGATTTACTATTTATTCAAAACTTTGAAGTTTTCCTCGGTGACCGCCTGACTTTTCCTCTAGCGCCACCAGCAGATCAAAGTTTGAGACATTCATGTTCCCCTCACGTTGAATTGTAAAAACTTTGATCCCTCACCTTTTTCTTAGTGGCAACATCAGGTCAAAGTTCAGATTGTCTAATACTTTGATTTATGACCAAATAAGATAAGATAAACCTTTATTTGTCCCACAGTGGGGAAATTCACAATTCAAATACTATAGTAACATCCGATCATCATATTTATTTCCCATCTGTTCTATTGTCCATCGTTGCACTACAACCCATATGTACTATGGTTCTTCATGCACTGTGGCCACAGTATCTCATTGTACTGCTTCTTTTATGTGACTGTTTTGTTTTGTTTGTTTTACTGCTCTATGTGTTTGAATTGCCCTCGGGGACGAATAAAGTTTTTGGAATTGAACGTCTGTATGTACAGCCTCAATGACGATAGACTCTTAATCTACTTGATGTCTATTTTTTGTTTCCTTAAAAATGAGGTGATTGACTCATTCATTCATTTAGTGTAATAATGATAATAATAAATAAATGAAATATTCCAACACATAAGGAGAACAAAGACGACAAAGCTAAAAAATCTCTCATATTTATAATTTGTCTTTACATATATAAAAGTTGTTTGTGTCTCTCTTCTTCTTGTCTAATGTGAAAATATGACTTTACACTTTATGTGACAATGCTCATGGAGGCCTCAGCCGACAGATCGAGGGGACACTTTCCTTAATTTCCCAATTCTCATTTCGCCTCTCCGACATGGAGAAGCCTGTTAGCTGAGGGCCAGGCTGCGTCTGTGAAATTGCTCTCTCCATTTCCTCTCACAAATGCTGACAATAGAACAATATCCAGTTATCTGCCGAACAACGCGCCGCGCTGCCAGCTGTACATTAGCTCTAGTTTCTGGGAATGAGTCCTAATATCTGGTTGGCACTGACGAGGCCTCGTCCACAGCTGCTCAGCTCCAAACAGGAAGAGATGCAATGACACACAATAAACCTCAGGATCTCTCTGCTGTATCACACGTCTATGTAGTGTATTAATCCTGCAGCGTCTCCACAGAACTTCATCTGTAGTTAGCTGCATTCTCTCTGGTATAAGATTCGGCATTTAGAAAAATGACTTTCCTCCTCGTATTTGACTCGTGAGGCGACTTTATTCATTGGCATTGATTGGAGCCAGGTCGTCCACAGCTACAGGAAAAAGCTCATTGACAGACTTTTCTTTGTGCCTTTATGTTAGTCGTGTCATTATTGAATGTGTTTAAATCGATTTCTAAATGAAAGTGTTATTGTGGAGCTCTGTGACTCGAACTTTCATTCATTGAGATTTCAAATGAAGTTCAATGTTGTTGAACCTCAGCAGCTTTTACAACCTTTCACAAATTAGTTTTCTCCTTAAATAGTTTTGCGGTGGCATTTTGTCACATGCAGAAAATCCTTCAAGTGCTTCATTATTTTATAGTTGCTTAAATGTTACGACATATTTTTTTAGCCACTTTAGTGCAACTTGCTTGTGAAGTGTTTGCAGGTAAATCTTGTTATTTAGCCTCAGTTAGTGAAAGAACACATTTCAACATCAGTGCATCTTCAGAGTTTGAGTCTGTGCTTTATTGTGGCTCAATCAGGCGACGTAATTAACAGCAGGTGTTTTAATTATCTGCTGAGTGAAGGAGTGAAACCTTAGGACCTCACACTCAAACTAACAATCCTGTGTTTGTGTATTTTGTGTTTCGTCTTCTCCTGACTGACTCTTCTTCTTTATATCATGAGCTGTGGATGTATTTGAATATTTTTGCAAACATGTTTTGCCTGTTTCTTTTTATGAACAACACAAACTTACATTTACTTCAAGTTTACACATTGTCAGTCCGTTTATATCTGTAAGCACATTCTGTAAAACCAGTGCAAGTGCAACAGAATAAAATAAAAAAAGATTAAAATAAAAAATGACAATGATAATAAAAGCAGACAGTTAAAAGACAAATCTAGAAATTTAAACCACAATGACCAACCATCAATACTGTTAAATAGCTTTCAGATGAATCCACTGGTCCTTGATAAAGACCCCTATTTCCAAATCAGTACAAAGACACAATCCAGAATCTAAAACTTCCTTCTTTTAATCTATTTTATCTTGTGAAATATTGCATTATTTCTCTCCTCAGGCTTTAACTCCTGCTCATGCACCCTGTGAGGAGGGGTCACAGGTGGACAGACACAAACAGCTGGGGACCACTAATGAAGTTTCACACACTGCAACAGACAACAAGACAAGTTCAGCTCCACAGAAACACCCCGAAGTCCATTATTCACGTTTAAATCCAATCTGCTTCACTGCAACTGAACCGGTCTCAAACAGGGGAACTAATTAACAGCAGGTGTTTCTAATTATCCCTGCAGGTCTGCTGGACACTTGCAGTTGTAATCCTTGAGATTTTAGTCCTGGATGATTTGGTGACATGGTAACAGCCAGTGTGGGTTAATACTGCAAGAGCCGAACACTGGATTCACTTCAGCTGCTACAGAAATACAGCAACAAGAGCCAAACGAATTTTTTTGTTTTTTTAATTTTTTTTTCAGCTGATGCTTCTGTCCAGAAGGAAATACAGTAAGAGCATTCAGCCATGAGGACAGAACCTCAAAACTGCAAGAATCATGTAAGTACATCAGCTTCATCAAATCTGCTGAACTGAAGTGCTGCAGAAACAACAAGAGAGTCGATGGGGAGCTTGTTCCACTGTGGAGTCGGGACGGCAAACAGTCATCATCTTGCTCAGCTCTGCAGTGAGAGCGTAGCAGAGCGTAGTGGACAGACTGGGCTTTCACCGTGCCCTGCATGGAGGATGGGCCTCAGTTATCAGCAGCATGGCGGGGAAGTGCCAGCCTCTCAAATTGGATTCAAGCAGCCACGTGGAGAACTCGGGTCGGCCGAAGACCAGCCAGGCTGCTGCCGCGTTCAGGAAGCGCTGCAGAGGTGGATGGTGCACAGGAGCGAGCTGCAATTCAATCCCTGCAGTCTGCGTGTTGAAGTGTCATCTGCCAACATACTGAACCCCAAATTGCTTCTGATGGCTGTTGCATGAACGTGTGTGCATGGTTAATGGTGGCTTGCTTTGAGTCGTCTCATGAGACTAGATAAGAGCTGTATAAATGCAGTCCATTCAAAGTAGGTGTAAAACGTCACAGCCAGGTTCTCGGCAGTCTGAGCCGAGACATGACCACATGTTGTGAGCAAACATGATTTGATTTCATGCTGCATCGGGTGCAAGTTTATTTACACGTGCATGAGAGGACTGGGCGTAGGCTACTTTACTGAAGAGCTGAAGGTGTTGATGTCATGAAAACACAAAGGAATATTTGTATTGTCATACACGTTGCTGTAACTGTCCATAATAATCAGACGGCACACAAACATGCACAACAATGCAAAATGTATCTTTACAATGGAATAATCCAGAATGGAAGTCAGACTTCTAATGACCATAAATGCTGTCGATCATCATATGTGAATCCAGTCGCAGTAAACAAGTCAAATTCAGCTCCTCGTTTTAAGCCCCACACCTGAACCTGCAGGTTAACTCTTCTAAGTATGAATCCAATATGCTTTTCACCAAACCGAGCACTCGAGCGACATAAGTGAGCTGCAGTTTCCTTGCACATGTGTAATTTCCTCCTCAAGTGCTCTTAGGTAAATTTGAAGCAAAGCGGCAGCGGCAGCCTCAGTGAGACGTCTCGCTGCTCGTTTCCAGCTGCGGAGAAGGAGGGAGGGAGGAGAGAGAGGGAGGAGGACGGATGAGAGGAGAGAAGAGATGAGAGGCGAGATTGGAGTTTGGGGTTTCCTACTGTAGATCACAGGGTCAGAGAAGTGGGGGGGGGCCTGAGAGGATATTTCATCTCGCCGTAATGTTAGATGTCTATCTACTCCTGCCATCATACATAATGTAACATCCTTTTTTTTTTTTTTTTTTTTTGCCTATTCTGCAGATACAGAATCACAAAAACACTCCTGCTGCTGGGATGCGTCTGTAAGCAATCCCATCCCAGTGAAATCATCCCGGCACTGGTGAAATGGATTAAATGTATTCTCAAGCGACGTGTGAAGAACAGCGGCTTGCCCTAACTAGTTAGACGGAGGGATAGCATGTGCATTTTTAATGGAAACACAATAAGCCATGTTCAATCAGGGATGAATTTGTTTTAGATAAACTTATTTCTGCATCGCACACTGTTGTTGTTGGGAGATATTTCATCATGCTGTTCTGTCCTCCGGCCACCGACGACATGAAATGAGGCAATACAAGTGTGCAGATATTTTCTTCCTCGCTGGCATCTCCATATGAAACTAAGTCCAAGAAGGATTGTCTTTGTGCTTTTTCTCGCCTCTATGTCTGTCATCCCATTTTTTTTTTCTATCTCTGCAGCTCACAGTCTCTCTCCTGAAGTGGAAAATCTGAAGTAATTGGTTTCTGAATTAAAGAAAGCAAGCAGGGATGAAAACAGGCTCTAATTCATTTTGCTCTCTCTGGGACGCGGGGTGGCAGGAGACTTTGGGGAATTCTGGCAAACGAGCATTCGCCCTCAATTTTCCCACCAACAATCAGCGGCATCACTTAGGATCTAGGTGTTTCTATTAATAGAGCTCCAGGTCAGCGTCGGCATGCGGAGGCTTATTTTGATTAACCTCGCGCCTCTGCAGCCGTGGCAAACTGTGCGGCTTAATGCACTTCAGAGACGGGGTTTTCAGTCGAGGCGAGAGATGGGTTTGCTGAAAAGGGTTTTAAAAAAATACATAATTGGTCGGCTGTCGGGGGAACACGGTGGCAGAGCATCGTAATTGGAGAGAGAGCTTCCACTCAAACTACAAGAATTAAAGAGATTTCTAACTTGGTGTCAGACTCTGACACAAAAGCACGATGTGGTGTATTACCTGAAAATGAGGCATTACAGCGGCTCTGGCAACGAGCCATTACATCCATCCAGCATGAGTCGCCTCAGGGCTTCAGGTGGACTCAGCAGACTCAGTGGTTAATGCACAGCTGCAAGTCACGAGGTCTCAGTCTGTGGAGAAGGTGACATAGCTGTAAAGTTATAAGAACCTGCATCACAACAGATTTGAATGGAGGTGGCTTCTGTTCATGTATGATCAGAGGAACACGTTAAACTTCCAGTGAAGACCTATATGATCCTACTATTATGACCAGATGCCACCATTTTAGTAAGTGTGAGTTCTTTCTTGACACTAAACAGCAGTTTGGGGGGAATAGTAGGACGGCAGATGAAGCCCATTCAAAAGATTTTAGATTAAGATTTTTTTTTTGTCAAACTACTTGCTTATGGTTAGAAAGGAAACACTGTTAGATCACTCATTTCACGAAGGAGGTCGCTCGTCATGAACAATCTAAACATACGGTAGATAGTTTTAAATGTTTAAACAAATGACCAATGCTTGTTTCTCCACTGAGAGCTTCCTGTCATTACGAGCGTTTTGAGCTCTCTGCCTCTCCATCAGTTCACCTCATGTGCACTGACATGATGTTTCACTTTCATTTTGTTTACAGGCCAAGTATTTAATACCATGTTCCTTGTTGTGCTGGCTAATACGTGGTGTGCCTATAAATGTCACGTTTTAGTTCATGAACCTGACGGAGCTTTGAAAAGAAAGTAATGCATCTTTTTTTCATCAGCAGCTTGTTTTCTCTACAATGTTTTATAAAGGACAGTTCTTCATCACAGTTCTTCATCATTGCATTGGTAATACAACGTTCCTACATGATTAGTAAATTGCATATGTTTAGCTTGTCCTCCTCTTTTTTCATTTCAGGAAAACAAATAGTTTGCACAGTAATACTGGTCACATCTGTGGTCCAACTGTGATACATACATACTGTGTTACAGAGGAGTTAGCAGATGACTCTTTTCACATCTATTTCCTTGCCTGAACAGCTCTATACGTGGACGGGAATATTCTGTCAGTTGCTTTATTTATGGTGGCAGAAGTAGTGACTCACCGACCATCAAACGTTTCAGCAAACTCAATGTAAATAGATGTTGATGCAACAGCCGGCAGCGATGTTGTGAACCTGTGTAAATATAGAAGCGAAAGGAAAAACTGAGATGAAATCCAGAACTATTCATCTCTGCCACCTCCTGCATCCTGCTGTGAATCTGGGGCAGCGATATAGTTTGAATGTCCCACAGGTGAACATGCAGTTTATATAAATGTTGACATAATGAGCTACATCAGCTTACGGCACAACTTCATGTTGCCCCAAACTTGTGCCCAAAGCCCTTTGATGCAAATTTCTAATTTGTGATTTTTGGCTATATAAATAAAGTTGCGTTGATTTGGTCTCCATTTTAAAAAGGTGACATCCGTGTTTAGAAAATCTACCTTGGTCACATCACTGAGGGGCACCTTTCTTCCAGGTGCGAGAACAGATAAGACTTCTCAGTGACTCCATCTTGACGGTCTCTCAGCTGTTCTGCCGGTCTTGTTTAACTGACTGATGTCAATATAAAACATTATTTTGGCCTCTGACTGGATCATGGTCACTTGCAATGACCTTTATTTTTCCAAATGTTTATTTGCTTCCTGGTGTCTCAGCCGTTCCTTTTGCCTCTCAGTCGTGTGAGAAGGGTTGCACAGCTTTAAAAAATGACATTAATGCCGACCTCGTGTTTCTGACCCAGGTTACAGTTCAGCGTTTGATCCTCTGCAGGTTCAGATCAATCAGATCCATCAGTGACGTCACGGAGCTCTGAGCTGACGGTGACGGATGATGTGGTGGGAGCTCACACACTGTAGTCTGTGTGGTGGGAGAGGGGTCAGGTGGAGGGTTGTTTACACCCCTAGAAGGTGTGTGTGTGTGTGTGTGTGTGTGTGTCTGGTATCATCATCCCTGCTCTTTACTCTCTGCAGATAACCTCTGATTTGTATGTGGGGGTTAATCCCGGGATGACGGGGGGACGTTCCTCAACGTGCTGCATCTGCAACCTCTCAGTCTGCAGGGATTTGTCTGTCCAACAGTAACAAACACAATGAGACAACTGTCCCTTTCACCCCCGACCCCCAAAGCCTCGCACACACCCCCTGGGATCACAGCACCCTGATCAGCAAAACCCCATTCACTCAACTGCTGGATCACAACATAAAGGGGATCAATTCTTTTGAATGGCTGAATCCCTTTCATGGGATTTGAGAAGAGAGGTTTTATCTTACTTGCTTAAATTAGCTTGTGTCACCACTGTAACAATGTGGCATCTAAACAAGTCGTGCAAAAACTGTGTGATGTTGTTTTGCATTTTAATAATGATCAAACGTTCTAGACGCTTGTATCTGCAATATTCCAATAATAACACAACAATATTGCAAATTAACTGAAGGGAATCTGAAATTAAATCCAGCTGTTATTGACTTAGCATTCAAAGTTCTCTCTGGTAAAAATAAACTTCTTATCTGGCCACTTTTTGGCAAAGGGAACCATCTTTGCTCGCTCTCCCATGTGACTTTACTCATATATAACTGTTTGAAACGACTTAAAGCAGCATGTTGGCAGCGACGTGACAAATAAGGGGTTGACGTTGAAAACAGCTCTGACAGTGAAATGTAATGTAGAGGGACGAGGGGTCCTCTGTTATAAATCATCTCCACTCCAGAGCATGTAAACAGAAAGAATAATGGAATAAGCAACCTTGTAAATAAACAGTGTAAAATGATTATTATATGTTTAATACTTTAATTCATTGTCTGCGACTGTGACATCACTCTCTTTTGAAATGCCAACGTCTCCGCCTCGGCCTCCTCCCTATGTGGACTCTTTATATTACATCACCTGACTTAGGCTTTCTGGCAGAAAGGCATCATCTTGAGTTCCCAAAGGCTTTCTGGCAGAAAGTCCTGAAGGCAAATAGAAGCAGCACAGGTTCAAATCCCACATGGCTTAACGACACTGTTTTGGCTAATAGGAGCAGTAATGAGTAATCAGATTACAGCTTCCACAGCCATGTAGCATCAACAGCTTTAACCAGATCCACAAAACCAGCACATCCAGAGCAGCTGCAGCGGCTGTTTGCTGTCGGAGCTCAGCGATTTGAAAGGAGTCATGAGCAACAAATGCGTAATGTAAAGTGTCACATCATCGTCTCTGCTTGTATCTGCAGAGCGTTTCTCCACACATGCATTTCACTCTGACTGTGGACACACACACTGACTGTTCCTATGGATCAGGGGGATGCAAAAAATATTGCAAGTGAACATGAAAGCAGCTCAGAGAGAAAATTCCCACCGTGGCCCCTCGGGGCTCCGTAAAGATGGTATATGAAACACGTGAACGTAAAAAACCTTTCATACCTGCCTGAACTACTGCGAGGCTGCATTCGCTGTCAAGTCAATTCAACACAAGAAGCAAACTCCCATCATGCTTTGCGTGAATAGATCCTGCAGTAAACTAAATTAACTAAATCTAATCAGCATCAAATAAAAGTTCATTTTTAACTCATCATATAAAGCAGGACTGTACCAGGTGTGTTTCTGTGTTCCTCCCCGAATCATTTTCTTTTGAGTTTTTCCTTTCACACCTTCATGATGATAGATTGGAAAAAATTCCCACGTGTCTCTCTTAGCATAACAGGTTCGACACTATTACATGCAGCAATGATCTAATAGTCCTTGTTCATGCAAGAGACATATTTCATTTTGAAGAGCAGAAACGGCTCCTAGGTTACAAAGAAAAACACGTCTGGAAGAGTTGGAAAGGAAGCGACCTTGAAGGACCACACACACACACACAATTACCATCACACACAGACAAAGTTTGGTGTTTTACAATATGTTTGCTCGAATCTGTATTTATGTCTTTCATCAGTTTGTAAAGAGTTTGTTAAAAGCACTTTCTCTGAAGAGGGACAGAAGCACTTTGTTGGTCTCCGGCCTCTCGTGTTGTCTGACACTCACTATCACCACACGACAGCCTGATTGATGGAACAAGCTCTGCAGATTACGGCTGAGCTGTTTGGATACAGTTTGCCTGATAGAGCACTTACGCAAGGCTCCACTTGTGTTTTCCTTCGTGTCTGCTGACAAGTCAGAGCGGTGAGGGACGCCGCGTCGGCCAAGGCTGACTGGTACAACAACATGGCTGTGTTGTCAAAGACAACAATGAGAGGTTAAAAAAAGACAATCTTTTTTTTTTTTTTTTTTTTTTTTAGGCGCTTTGATTTATTTGGTTGTGTAATCAAGAGAGACGGGAAAGTGAAGTGTCTCTACTTCATATACTTTTACACTTTGTATGTTTCATGTTGTTTGTACATGAAGTCGACCGTGACCTCGTGTGTAAAGTTATAAACTAGGAGGCAGCAGCTCTCTGACTTTGGAGTCTTCACACTGAAGAGGAAATTGTCTTTATCGTGACTCCCATGAGCAGCAAAGGTGAGATGCAGCACTGTCTTGGTCGGGTAAGTAAACAGTCCAAAAGTCAGGTAACAGTCAATCGAGGCGACCAAACCAGAAAAGACAGCAGGGTAAACCAGGACCAGGAGAGGGATCAGGAAGCCAGGAGGTAAGTCCGATTTCAAGCTTGCTGATGCAAACGCCAACTGCCACAAGGTCGGGCAAACAAAATCACAGACGCTGAGACAACAACTCGTAGTCAATGACGGAAGACAAGCAAGGTAGGTAGGTAATAAACAGGCAGGGTCAGCGAACAGGCAACCAATCTGGACAGGAACGCTGGAAAGAACAATCTGGCACTAGGTGAGTGACCAGGAACAGCTTATATACTGGGCTGATTGGTGATTGGCTGCAGCTGGGAACACAGGTGAGTTGGTGAGGTGGGCGTGGCCGGCAGGTGAGGTGAGTGGAAAAAACAGGGAGAATGCAGAGCTGTGACAGTCGTCCTCGGTTTTATTCTGAAATCCAGTTTCTGTGTTCTCATTTCACTTCTGCTTCTTCTGCCAATCCTGGAAAAAGGATCCCTTCTTCGTTCCTCTAGAGGGCGCTCTCTCAATTCTTTCTTCTGATAAACTTGATTACTTAACAAACTCGTGGTTTGGGGCTGTATACGTACATCAACCTGGGTTGGCTTTGAGCAGATGAGAAGAGACTTGTGTTTCATTCTTTTTTTTTACGGGTTATTACAAATTTCGACTCTGTATCTCACTGATCACCATAAAATTTTTGTGCTGGGAACAGGGAAGTGATATTTTCTGACATGACCTCATGATCCAGCAGCCATATTGAAGTAGTTGGGAAACTTTTCTTGTGACCCGTTGGTTGGATGTCACTGGATGCACCATCGGGGATTAAATCACAAATCTGTCCAACTGACAAACCATCGCTCAACATATTTGATTTGCATGGACCAAATATGAAAATGTGTTAAGTGAAATTAAAAGTATCACATCAGTTTTGTTCTAATTTGACTCTAATTTCACTTCAAATCTGAGCTTGAAACATGAGGTGTTTGAATTACAGAAATGAGGTTTCAACCTGCAATATATCCTATAAAGTTATATCAGATTACATAAATGATAAGTTGACAGTTGTGGTTTCTTGGGGAGCGATTCATGTCTTCTACCATTCGGAGCTTCTCACGCTGAGACGAGCCGCTGAATAAGACATCACTGTGTTAAGATCCATAGGAGCTGCATGTGACTCCCCCCAGGCCTCATGTCTGCAGCAGAGAGCTGAGAGCGAGGCCCCCGAAGCCTTAAATTCCCCACCGTCCTCCGGAGTAAAGAAGTTAAAATCTGAGCCAACCTGAGCGGAAAAGTTTGCTTGAGAAGATCTAGGTCAAACAGTTCTTACACTGGATTCTTAGAATTCACTTAAAGCAACGATGTGCAAATCTTTTCACCACAATACAGAGATTTATATTATTGAAACGATCGGGTGATTAGTTATAACAATAAGTTTCACAACACAGTTCATCCATGTAACGTTGCATAAAGATTCAACACTGGTATTTTTAAGTTTGCATGTTACACATTAAACATCAGCATCTTAACCTGCATGTAATTGTTCACTTATGTTAAATTAATATTTGAACACCAGACACATTAACTTGCTAACACTGGCATTCAGTTTAAAGCACATCAGAGCATGAGGCTGACATAAACATCTTAAAAGTCTGAGACGACCAAAAATGGACATCATACTAAAGATAAACCCTTTAATTTTATCTATTATTACTTTTCCTCAGCCTCAGGACAAACTTTACGTTTTTGCCCCTCTGGTCATAAAGATCTAAAATTAGAAAAATTAGTTTGAATCCATCCATCTGACATTTTTGTTTTCTGGATTATAATGAGCATGTCAGGAACTTTATTGTCCACATTGTAAAAATCAAATGGCTTCCTCACTCATTGGTGAAATGTTAAATATGTTTTACTGTAAATAAATATTGAAATACACACAAGTTGTACCACAATATCAAGAGCAGAATAGACAGAAAGGGCAGAAAAAGAGGCTCAAGAATAATTTCGTGTAATACGAGACATGATGTCATGGTGGTGTAACAGCACAGCGAAGGTGTCTCCACAGGTCCTTCAACTGTCCTTCAGCTGGGACAGATTCACAGGAGCCAGCAGGGACAGAGAGGACGTGTTGGACCAGATCTCATTCTGGAGGCACAGTCACAGATTCCTGAGTAGAGAGAATACGATTGTTCCAGTGATCATGATGATCGACGTGGATTTGAACTGATGTTTATGTTGCTAAAGACCTGAAATGTGCTCTGACAATAACAAGTTTTCTGTCCATGTTTTGTTCTTGTCTCCTGCGAGTATGTTTTGATTAAGATATGCACTTTTAAAATTTTGACTTAATTGAGGCGTCTCCCTGAACAAGCGTTAAGACAGATATTTGGCTGTGTCTCCTGTGTTGTGCCTCAATTCCCTGCAACTGCTCACTGCCAAGCTGATGTGGTGCCAAAATGACTACTTATTGTCATGGCTGTGATTGCATTTAAATACAAAATGCATGTCATTTCCAGGCCTTGGCAACTAAATCCATCCCATATTTGCATGTATCCCAGATTGGAATTCGGTGTCTGTTCACACTGATGAGAAAACATCAGCTCTGAGTCACATCTGCTGCAGATCCAGCAGACAACAGGAGGCTGAAGAGCCACAATCTGATGATGCTGAAAGTGAAAACCGGCACGAAGATTTAGTCGAACGCTGATCTGATCTCGAGGTCTATCAGCTTATTCAGCCGCTGTTTTCAAAGAGGCTTCCTCAGGCCAATACAGACGCTGAAGCAGGCTTGTTGATCCTTGAGAAACTCCTTATCTGTTCTTTGTTGGCCCTGCGTACATTGATCACGCCCATTGTTGTGCTTGTCCCATTGAGGCCGGAGTGAATGAGCCTGCTGCGTAACAGCTTTCTGCTCCCCCTCGAGATGAAGACGTTCCCACCGAAAGAGACCTGACACAGAGAGAGAGAGAGAGAGAGACGTCGGCTGCCAGAGTTCAGACAGCTTTATTTTCATTTACTGCATCAAATGCATTCAGTGTCTTTATTTATTGAATGTCATATTTTTATGCAGACTTTCTATTTCAAACATGCTTTGAGCACAAATTTTCTGAATCTCTTTTTGAACTTGAAAACCATTAAATCCTACATTTTCTAAATAAACCACGTCGCACTATTCACCTTCTGTCTCTGCTATAACCCTCACCTCATTTGTCTAAGCTGTATTTTATTCCCAGTTTTTTCTCCTCATATATTTTTAACTACACATGTCTGTTTTACCAGTTGAGCCGCCCAGCTGTATAACACAGGCTTCTCTAAATTAAGATACTCCCTCCCAAAAACAGCCACCAAACGTACCACACAGAATCCTCCAAACCATCCAGCTCATGCTTCTTGGCCGCCTTCGACTTCACGGTAACTTAAACATAATATTTACTTTACTCTCATTTACTTTTAATGACCATTTTTCCATCCCGCCTTTATTTGTCCTGCTTTATAATTATTGTCTTTTCATATAAATTTTTTTATTTGACCAGCCAAGAAAAGTAGTTGGCAGATTCTCATTATTGCAACCAGACATATATTTTTCATGAGAATCATATGTTTGGAATATTTATATTATACAAAAGCAAGACTCTACTGTCATTTAAAAGATTAATTAGTGTTTAATGAGTTCAGTCAGGATCTGTTATATGTACAGTAGAGAGTTTAGAGTCGTGACACAGGATCAGGATTGGGAGATTGCACAGCTGGCCGGTTATAGAGGGATTATGAATTTTTAATTGGGATGAAATTACTTTGTCTGCATGCTCCTAAAAAGAGAAACCATATTCTTCACAGACACATATAACCTCAAAATGTAGCCTCATAACTGTAACACCTCCTGCAGCCGCCGGCTTCCTGCGCCTGTGGTTTGGGTGTGGTGACTCTGAACATACGTTGGCACATGCAAACCGGAGGAGGTGTGACTCAAGTGCCCTCTACTGGCGGAGGCGGGTCCCTCCGTGAGGTCTGTGCCCCGAGGTGAGCCGGGTTCTCATGCAAAGGACGAAAGGAAACGAGAGAGAAGGATCTCTGTGTTGTTGATCATCAATGTTGGTTCTGCTTTCTCACTTTCTCTGCAGGTTTCATTTCTGGCACAATATGTTGAACCAGAGTTTAGAAACAAGATTATTTAATGATTCTCTCCTCCATCTATGTTGAGACCTGAGTCCGACCCACGATCAGGACTGGAGTCAGGATTTCAGAAATACTGAGTCTCACATCAGAGACTTAATGAGTTGGATTTTCTTTTAACTGTTCAAACATGTTTTTTTTTTTTTTTTTTTTTTTTTTAAAAATGTTGTTTATTTAAAAGCATCGAGTCTCAGAGTCTAAATCCTGTTTTTGAAAAGTGTTCTCCAGTTTGCCAGGAATATAAATCTGATGAGAAACCACTGAAATGCTGTTTTCTTCTTGATTCACACGTTTTCATATTTGTCTGGGTCTAATGTGATCTGCTTCCTCAAATCTTCAAAATCTGATCTCGTATTGACACAGTTTCTGTCTTTGTCAGCACCACTGTTTGCAGGAGACAGAGAGTTTACAGAGGAGCACTTTGTCTCTGAGAGCAGCTCTCAGCTTCGTGTATGAGGGAGGCGGATCGGTTCACGGCTCCCCTTTGCTTATCTTTCCCATGATACGGCGTCTCACGCTGCGTGGGCTGGACTCGGCCCTCCTCCTGGCCCGGCCTGGCTATTCTCCTGCCTCAATAGCTCTGTTTGACTCCCCCAGCGGAGTCCTGGGTCGTCTGAGTCTCAGTCCCTCCTCTCTCTCTGGGACCCCTGAATCCTGGCCTCCCTGCTCCCCTCGCCCCCCGCCACCAGGCCCAGCCAAAGCCCGGCACCGCAGGCCGGGCGGCGGAGGACCTGGTCGGTCCACGCCCCTCCCTAAAGAGCTCCAAGACAAAGGCAGAAAAAAGAAAACTACGCTACCGGGTTGACCCAACGCGAGCCTGTTTGTCTGACAGCACGATTTATGGCCCAGCTCTAGATACCGAACAGTTTACACACAGTGTTCCCAAGGACAGGCCTTCAGAGAGGGAGGCAGAGAAAGTGCTGGAAGGGAGGGCGAGGAAGAGAGGAAGGGAGGAAGGGAGGAGGAAATATAGAGACAGGAGACAAAAAGAGAAGGAGAAGAGAAGCAAAGGGTGAAGGCACACGGAGCAAAAGGAGAGAGGAGAGAGATGAAGGCAAAGAGAGAAGAGTCGACTGCAATGCAAAAAAATCTTCATCTTATTTAATCCCTAAATGTTTAAACAAGTGAAACCTTCATTACAACCAAGCGAAAACAAGTCTGACGGTGCAATTATGTCATTTCAACCTGTTTCAAATTAACTTGTTTTTAAAAAAATTCCAGCAATGTCTGCAACTATTTTCAAAAATACAAATCAAGAGAAATGAGAGTTGATTCTGGAAAATTGATGGAAATGGTCGAAATTAAACTACACTAAACTACAGTTGCTGATTTGTTTTAAAAAGCAAAGAAATTAAGGGCTTGGTTGGAGAAGTTGCTACCGATTTTAATTTGTGCATGAAAAAACACCAGAAATTTGAAAAATAACTTTATTAGTGCAAAAATGTTTTTACACTTAGTCGAGGTGAACACATTCATGTCCTGTCAGCCATCATCTCCACTCAAGACCATGTTGTTATCAGTGAACCTGGGTCGATTTCATGCACTATTAATTGCTATAACACCTAAAATTAATTGCTATGGCTGACTAAAAATGTGGATGTATTATTTAATCAAATCATTAATTCAGTTTTTTCAAAATATTTGAGCTTCTCTACCATCTCTCCTCATGCCCTCTGGCAGCAGCAGACGCCCCCCCGGGGTACGAGTCCCCCTGGTTGGGAATCACTGATCTGCGACACAGAGGAGTGAGACGTATCAGGCTGTCGGGATGTCAGGATACATTCACTGTTGGGTTTAGTCTTTTCATGGGATTTGTCGAAAAGACTTTTTAAAAGAAAGATGACTACTAATTGACAAAAATGACTTAATTAGATGTAGATTTTTGCAACGTGTGAGACGAGCACAGGTTTAATGATGGAGTGATGTGAGGATGGAAACAGAGAGACTGGGAGCTATCAGGTGAATCACTGTACGCTCGGCTTGCTGTCGGTATCCATGGACACCTTTCAGCTCAGAGACGAATGTCCTGAGGAGTTTCTCGACGTCTTCTGAGATTAGCTGATTGTCAGATGACGTCGTTACCGGCTGTAACTGTGGTGACAGCTCTGACATCAGACGTGTCTCTGAAGTGCAGCCGTTGTTGTCTGCAGGTAGACGACGGCTGAGCACACAAATCACCTTCAGCAACGCCTCAGTGAGACTTTCCCTCCGGCCTCCACGCTGCCAGAAGCCTCCTCCCAGAGCAGAGGACGCTGAATCTCTCTGTATGAAATATTTACGCCACACGTTCACGGTAATTTCCAATTCACTCAATGCATAGGATTTCCTATATTCAGCTGTAGCTACAATTCAAACTGGACTTCAGGGAGGACAGAATGTTTTAATCTGAGAGTTTCAAAGGGGAAAAAAATGTGCAGAATTCTTTGGGGGATGTAAAGACTGGGAAAACATCTCTCTCAGCACGGATAAATATTTGGATTAATCCTGGTTTTCTCATGCAAAGTGGGGCCTTAGCGATACCTTCAGCGGAGCGCCGGCTCCTGGATGAGTTAAGTAAGCCCCAACAGCTTAAAGAGATCAATTGGAATCCTCCCCACCCCCTCCTCCATTTTCTCCTCCTGCCCATTCAAAGAGTAGCCAACAGCATGAGATGGAGGCACACTCATGTGTGAAATAGACTCTTCATGAGGACGCCGGTCTTTGGCCGTCTCGTTTTGGAAGCTCCGTCTTAATCCCCCTCCGGATTCTCGGAGCAGAGGAGGCGAGGACAAGGCCTTTTCTTTGGGAACAGAGGGCGAGGGGCGGGGCGGAGGGAGCGGCTGACGAGTCCTTTGACAACAGTTGCGTATCTGTGGAGATTTAGGTGATGATTTCATAAGCATCGGTCCACTGAGCAGCAATGGCCCCCCACCCTTCGAAAAAACAGCCTCAGCTACGCAGCTTCTTTCTCTCTGCTCATGTGCTGTGTTTGTGAAACTAACTGGCAAAGTTTTCCTTTAATGCAAACAATGAGTTCGACCCCGACTGTTACATACAATATATATACATCCACCGTCAGGCACATATAGACACACAGAGGCACAAAAGCATGAACAAAAACATTCAGTCTCAAGACACAATCATGCTACACACGTGTGGTGAGATATACATATACATACACTCACTGAAACACACAACACATATTAACCCCATAGGAAATATCAACACACACCTTAGTTTTCATATAATTACACATTTGATCACATTACTCAGCCTGTTGGCAGTTATCTCAACAACTACACCAGGATTGTCATGAATGTTATTGTAGACATTCATGATCCCCAGAGGATGATTTGCAATTGTCCAATTATTCACAAGGAAAAAATACAAAAGCAAAATTTTAAAAAGGAACATGCTTTTTATTTCCCAATATGGAGTTTGTTTTGAATAGTGAAACATGCTAAAATGAACACAAGTGGAAACGATCTCATGCCGCAAAATTGATGAAAAGGCCCGAGACTTAGTCGCAAACCCAACAGCATGGATATGATCCCTCACTGGCTTCCCACTGACAGTGTTTATTGAAAAAAAACACAATGCAATGAACAATGCAGCTTCTGGAAGCCACTGGTGGGAGTTTACACTTTCACACACACACACACACACACACAAGGGTAAATAATGACTCACACATGGTCCTGAGACATAAATCTCACAAACATGCTCACACACTGATTGGAGTTTGCATTAATTCTTTCATCTGATAACGAAGAGTTTCTTGGTTTCCGTGCTCCACAAATGAAACCAGGCAACAGATAAATGTGTGCGGGTTTAGTAACAGATGTTTCCACCGCCGCGGCGTCCTCTTTAGCCTCCAGTATAATGAAGCTCTCTCTCTCTCGCTGACTGGCCCATAGATTCAGCTCCCGCTAAGTAATTATCCATGCTCTGCAAAGTCTTACAGCTCGGTCCGTGCTAATGTCTGAGGATTCATTATAGTGTAAAATAGATAAAAATTCAATTATTTTCTCCTGGGTACATGCATTAGTCCCAATTGTCCTTCTCCTGTTGAGGCCGCTCTCATTGGCTGCAGTATCAACACCACATCGCAACCTGATGGCTAATGCAGCGTTTCTGGTTAAATAGAAGTTAATTGAAAAAAAAAAGAATCATGGCGAGGTTCACTTTTTAAAAAAGAGGGAAAAGTTCCACTGACCGCTGTAAATGTTCTCTGTTTGCAAAGTCACAATGTCACAATGAAACTAGAAGAGAAAATGTACATTTACAGTATGATTCACGTCTGTGTCTCAAGTTTATTTATTTTCAAAACTCGTCATAAAACTACCAAAAAGGTGCAAATGCCTTGAGATCATTTACTTAAAACCTAGCAACTCTTCTTTTCTTCACTTCTCGCAACAAGAATATGATTTCAGCCATAAATGACCAAAAATTAACAGTACATTTAAATTTATGTGAAGTAGCGTTTCACCTCGTTCTTCACTTATTTCCTTACTGTTAATAGTAAAGAGTAGAGACAGTGAAGAAATTATTAGATTATGTAAAATGTTTGTCTTGTTTGTTGTTGTAAATGCTTCAAGAAAAAAATGTATTTTTACTGCTTATAGTAATTATAAACAAAATCATACCAAAGAATCCAGCTTTTAATTGATGCTCGATCACAAAATCATCCTTCAAAAACTCAATCTGAAGGTTTTGAAACTGTCTTTCTTTATTTAATGAGACTATTTATAGGTGATTACAGGATGATCACATAATGTATTTTCCTTCATTTCCAATTAGGAAACCTGAGAGTTTTATATGATCATGTAGCAGAACTAATATTTATTCATTTGAAAACATGTCTCCATTGACCAGATGCAAAGTCAAAGATGATATAAAATCTAAGAGAGAGGATGTTGATTTGTCAGGAGACCAACATATGGATCCAAGACTCCACGACATCAGCTCTTAATACACATTCAAAATGTAGACTTTCAGCATCAACATGAGGAGTTTGTAAGAGTCATCTTTTCCAGAGCAGCTAAAAACATCCTCTCTTTCCACATCATCTTAATATCCATTTCATCCATTTCTGGCTAACGACACCATCGCCTTCCTATTTTCTCTCTTTCACCATTTACTCGTGTCACCGAATGTCAGATCCAACACGGTGAAGCTCGTGATTCCACAGCTGCAGAGCATTAATATTCAATGCTCGGCTGAATATTGTATTCTTCTAGTCCCCTTGAACTTACATCAGGTACAAGGCATCGATACTGAGTAAAAGTCCAATTTTTTTTTTTAAAGTGACCCAGTTATTTATGCAGCTGTTAAGAGCAACCAGCTCATCGTGATTTCAGGTTTTGCTCATCTTATCAGTTCTTGTTACAGTAAAAAACACGTGTATCCATTATTGTCTTTTTTTGTAATTCAACCACTAAGAAAATGACAGATCTGACACATATTTGCACAGATATCTTTGCAAAATCAACATTTCTTGGTGCAATACAAATATAATTGTGTCTTTACTATGTCAGTCTTTGCTGTTAAATTTAAATGTCTGCATCAACACAAAGGCAATATGCAATTACTGACATGAGGAAACACACTGAAGGACAGATGTGTGTGTTTTCATGATTCATCATTGATCATTTTACAGGTGAGACAAACAGGCTTCAGGTCACAGTGAGTCTCTGAGTCTGTGTCCTCACGCTCTCGGCAGAAGGTCCCTGTGCAACAGCACCAACATTTAGAACTCACTAATTTGTTTCCTCGTTTATCGCTTAATTAACTTCCAGCATTTCAGCCGCGAGTCCTGACGATCAATATAAATCACTGCTGCAGACGGGGACCCACTAATGAGATCAGATTAAGGGACGGAATTACACCCGCTGCCGCCACGAGTGATTAGAAATCACTAAGTGCCCCTCTGTGCTATTAAAAGGCCATTTAAACAGCATCCATATACCCTATTTCTGTCTGTGACAATGCAGTAATTACAGTCTGTCAGACGCAGATGAATCACCGCCTCCCACTCGCTCCTCTCGACCTCCTGCTCTCTAGACTCACATTCACTGAGCTCACACATAAACCTCAGGAGTTCACCCCGACGCGACGTGTGATGATGAACTGATTTGTTCTCACAAGTGTTTCATGTTGCATTCATCGGCTGAACAATGCTAATTATGTTTTATTAGCCCCTGAAGCCTGTGGTGAGTTACAGATGGTTTAAGAGAGGCAGATTTTAGAGAAAGCACAATCACTGCATTTACACAATAGTTAGCCAGATTAAGGTCATAAAGCACATATAGATTTGTTCACATGGTGCGTCCTCCTCAGCACCATGTAGACAGAGATAGAACTTCAATACTTTAGTAAAGTATCTGACATACAAAGGCAGCTACATATGTCTCTACACCAGGACTGCAGTCACCAAATTACAGATCCATCTTCTCTTCTTTTAATTCTGCAATAATCTGTAAGAATGTATGTTTGGATCTACAATATTTTACCCTTGTTTTTTCTCCCTCATGCAGATTTCAAACGGCACATTCTGTTGTGATGTTTTGCCAAATACTTATTTGATTACAGTAATCATGTCATCATAATCAAGTCCTCTAAATTAAATGACAACAATAATTGTAATGTAATTGCTCTCCAACACTTGGAAGCATTTCCTGTTCTGTCGCCCTCATCAGCTGGACTATGTGATTTGTCAGTGCCTTCCAAGCAACATTGAAAATATAAAACTGTTTCTAACCTGACATTGCTATTGTTAAGGTTTGGTGGGGGTTAGGAAAAGATCAAGCTTCACATTAAAATAACCACTTAGATAAGATTAAGGAAATATCACAATCACGGTTACAAGAAACCAAACGTTGCCTGTCAGTAGAAACCAGGAAGTGAACAACGATCTTCTGTGTCAATGATTGATGTTTTGTAGCTCAGTAACAATCTCAGACTAGTTCCTCCTTTGGACAAGAGTCACCAAGGACTTCGTCACTGATTCTGTCGGTCACAGTTTCATGTGTGGTATCATATTGGGAATTTGTAATTAGCAGGCTGCAGCTTAATGTCAGCTGACACTTGCAGTCTTTGCAAATTTAGTTATTTCTTATTCTACTGGCACAGGCATGAATCCAAAATGAAATCAGACCAACTCATCCATACTGAGTCCCACCAACCTGCTGCTTGTCTGTAGCAGCTGGTGCAAACCTGTCGACATCAGGTGTGAAGCGAAGTGTGATATGACTGCGAGCTGGTGTTTGGCTTTAATGTGTGGAAACATAAACACGGCGAGAAATGCATCTCTCGCCGTGTTTTGAACAGACTTTATTGGCATCGCGGTCCAGGACGGGACAAAGTCGGCATTTATAAACAACAGAGGACAGAGAGTAACTGTACCAGCGTCAGTGTTTACAGAGCTGCAGCACAGAGATGAATATAAGAGGGTGGAATAGGATCACATCTGGTGAATATCACGTTCAGTGATCGTTGGCCATGAGTTAGTGTCAGTGCTGGTTCGTTCCTGCTTTGTTTCCCACAGAGGACGTTCATACGTTGGACCTGAGAGACAATATCAGCAAACAGACAAAGTTGTATTTTCTTAAGTTTCAGTGATTTGAGATTTCTGCCACTGAACTTTAAGTAGAATTATGTTTCAGAAAAATGTGTGTGTCCAAGCATGCTCATCAAGTATGCAACCACTCAAACCCGACTCAGACTTTTACAGTCACCTTCTAAAGTGAAAGGCAGACTCTCATGCATTTTAAACAAGGTCGAAAAACTGTCACTGTTTTTTTAATGTAGCTTTGCAAAAATGCTCTTATTCATTTATGGAACAGCTTCATAGAGTCTTTCATAGAAGTACAGGATGTTTTAATGATGTGAGACAATTGTCATCATCGTGATGGACAATAAAGGTTTTTGAATCTTGAATCTTGTTTGTGCGCCTGACAATGTAAGATTTGACAAAAACATTTACCAAATATCAACATGTTGCATTTCATGTCTGATTGTGCCGTGTTGTTTTCTGACTTCACGTCTACATGAGAGGTGACGTGCGAGGACCTTCAGAAGGTGATTTACACCCAGCCAGTGAGTGGGAGAGCTGCAGATACAGAATCAGTGGAACAGGAAACCCGGCTGTCCTAAACATCCTGCTCCCACGTTATTAAAGATCACCTCATCCACACTGTTTCTGTTTCTCGCCATCGCACCGCCGAGGTCTCTCTGACCTTGTGTCTAAGTCCTGTTCCGGCTCCAGGTAAAGTCAGGAAATGAGAGAGAGAGAGAGTTCTCACAAAGATAACAAGGTTTACTCCGGGAGGAAATGTTGCAGTTTGGCAGAGGTAAAAAAAAAGAGTTTTCACTCAATCTGCAGTAAAAACAAATGCAGCTACTGATGCTGCAGTGGGTGAAGGCCTTGTTTCTCTCTGGCACTGAACACACCCAGTCAGTAAACACAAGTTTCATTAAATCTCACTATTTTTAACCCAATAAAAATGAATAAAATAAAATGATTCAACATCTCCTCATCAGAATTGTACACCTATGGGTTAGTTGTTGTCATGTTTTTCCTTTTAATTTTGTGCATATTGTTTTACTTCAAAACATGTTTGCGTTGTGTAAAAGTCTTAAGTGAACACAGAGGCTGTGGACAATAAATCCTTGCAAATTGAATGCAGGTGCATCGTTGAGCTGGAAAATCTCAAACCTCAGAGACTTTATGAGGAACTTTCTTTGCATGTAAAATGCATCAAGATCAAAGTTATTCTGATTGGATTGTGTTGGACCCAAGACATTATGGAAGACACTTAAAGACTGAAACTGTATCTCACTGTTTGCTGATCAGTTTAGTTCACTAAGTCGTGTTTCTGTATTTTCCTGGTTTGTTGTCTCAGGTTACATTTCTACATTAACAGTTGTGATACTTTTGATACGCTGCATATAGATGTACTGTTTTGTTCAGATCAGAATGAAAACAAGTTTGGCCACAAGCTGAGATAAAACCAACAACGCCTCAGATTAAGATGGTCAACATTTCATCCTACATGTCAGAGCTGTGCTGGCTTAGTTCTTCCTAAAATACTGGTCATACTGAACTTCACTCTGGAACTGCAGCTGCAAATGCAATTGAATGACTCTGTTAAAGTGTTTCATGAGACTGGATCCATGTCACTGGCTTTGGTCATTGGCAGGAAATCTTGTCCACATACAGGACGTGAGTAATCACACATACAGAGACACCTGGTCACCTGGTTTCTACTACCGCCACATCTCACAGGCAGCAAAAAGAGGACAGTTAGATCCAGAGAGTTTGAGTTTGCTTCATGTATGGCTTGTATCAGACAAGTTCCTTACAGAGCTCTGCAGTGCCACAAAACACATCCAGCTCGTCGTCTTTGTGCGAAACGTCACAGACGAGTCCTGATCTACCACAGAGCTTCCTGTCAAAGTGTTGGAGGGTAGAGGGAGAGAAACACGGCCTGGCTGTAAAGACTGGAGAAACCCTGCAGTATCTCAGCTCCTCTCTGTCGTCTGAGCCCAGAGACAGCTCCATCCCTGGCATCCGGACTCTGTACCTGGCTTTATAAGGCCTTGAGCGATGCCAGAATGGGGCTATTCCTGGAGACGCTGTGTACCCAGAGAGCTTTGTTTGGACTGAGGCAGAGGAGGAGATGTATGGCCACCACTGCCACACAGACCCCCCCCACCCTCCACTCTCCACTTCACCTATATTAAATCTTTATTAGTTACACAGTCCAGTGCAGGAGGTGGCGACAGGACACGCTTTTCATTTTTATTTCTTTTCCTGTCGATGGGGACAAAGAGGGTGTCGAAGATGAACAGGACAGTTCGTTCTCCTGCTCTGAGCTGGAAAGTAGCTGTAAATGATCTTGATGGTTTGTTTAAACCTGCGTGAAGTACCACCTCATAGGTACAGTTTACTGAATCTGCCAAGATATATCGTCATGTTTTCTGCTGCAAGAAGAAAGTTGGATCCCTTCAGTTTATAGTAAATAATGTCGGTGACACAGAAAAGCTCCTGCATTAATCCCACAATGTAGTAAAAGAAGTATAAGTGGTTAAACCAAATATGCACGTAGTAGTTTTGGAAAATGCAAACTAGATCTAGAGTTTCAGTACATGCAGGTAGATACAGGTTTCTGAAATTGTTTGATTAATGTCCTCATTTTTCGATCATGTTTTTGATTTAAGAAACAGTTGGATACTGACATCAGCAAGAATAAAAATGGGCAGCAAAATCATCACAAGACTTCACAGTTCAGCGTTTCTCTTACTTCCAAAAATCTAAAATTGTAAAATCACCCTTTAAAATATTTGCTCCATCATTCCAATTAGCAAGTGATTTCTCCATGCATGAGAAAATATGATTTACAAACGCACGTCTGTGAAACAGGAGGTCACTGTGATTGATTCTCCATCAAGCTCAGATAGAAGCTTCTTTCTGAGCAGATCCCCCCCTCGGCTCGACCTCTGTTCGGCCTCAGCTGTTGGATGGTACGATGGTCTGGCTGCCGGCCAAACGTAATGTTTACACTAACACGCACAACTGTTCTGTACGTGGTCATGGCGAATCAACGATCCCGAGACGAGCGCTTCTCGTGCGCTGCTGGGATTTTAGAGACAGGTGCTCAGTGCAGCAGTGGGAAACATGGAGGGATGAAGGACGGGTCCTAAACCGGCCCCCAAATTTGGTTGTCATGTTTGAAATTAAAACGCACAGTCACTTCATTCGTTATCAGGCCATGCTGAAACCATCTCATAGCAGCGGCCTCTTTTTTTTTTCTCAGACACAATAAAGTCTCAGTGGTGTTTTCTTTATTTGGTTTAATTTGAAAATGTCTCTCAGTAGCATGCATGTTTCGGCCAGTATTGTGAGACATTAAGTGTTTTTCATCGAGCTGTGCACAGCAGAAAACCAAAATCAAGTCATTTTTTTAAAAGTATAAAGTCTAGAAGTATAAAATCTAATTCGGGGTTTGGGTTTGGCCCATCTCATCTGTCCCTCACTTGGGTGGCCTGATTGATTCAAGTGAGAATAGTTGCCTCCAGTTTTGGTTTTAATCTTGGGTGGGCGACTGAGTTCACCTGTTAGTTCCCTTCCTAGCTCCTCTGAGCAAAGCATTACAGCTCCACGCCACACGGGGCCAGACATTACAGTTTTGGGTGATGCAGTGCAGCAACCTGCCATATTTTTGTTTCATGATAGTCATTTAAAAAAGATATCTCAGATCAAATGTATTTCAGATTGAATGGAACATGTTGATATATTCTTACATGTGTAAAGATTGTGTGCTTTGAGCTGCGACTCAGTGTAAAACAGAGGTGGTTTAAATATCAAAAGGTTTTGTTTTTTCCCATGGTGCCGCAGCAGGGATGCCGGCTCTCGGTGACGTGCGTCTGCTTTCTGTCACAGCCACCTAAGAGCATATGAAAGAGGAAACAGCATCATGGCAGCGGAGCTCAGTCTCTCAGTCTGACTTTGCAGTGAGCTGGATTTTACTCTCATATGCAACAGGTGTTCGATTAAAAGTCAATTCAGATTTATTCCTCACGCAGGTTCGTCTCAGAGCTGAACAGACAGCAAAGATGCTGAGATGAAAACAAGAAAAAAAAAATCTCAATCTTTGAGATATGAGGCCGCGGCAGCATCTCGAGACCATCGACAGTCTCCATTAGCAGGACGAGAAAGCAGTTAATGAATGAAAGGTCGTGGGTTCGGGTCTCCAGGGAGCCCCCGCCGCTGTAATACATTCAGCACTTAACCTGAATCTTAACCTGAACAGCCTCATTAAACATCCAGCTGTACAAATGGAAAAACGTGTTGAGAATGTTTGCCGTTCGGGGATTTTCTTTCAGGAAAGCGCCTGCGAGGCAAAGAGGCATTAAAAGGAATCAGTTCCTGTGATGTGAGGAGTTCAGCCCAGGTCAGTGCTGCAGGACCAATCTGGCTTTCATCTCTCCTCACTTCCACAGGCAAGTGCACAGAGGAGCTTTCATTTGGAGATCCTCGTCCTTTTTCTGCACCCGAAACCCGCTCTGAATCCATTTTCATTTGAATGATTTTGTCAGCGTGTAGAAGCGTCGTTGGCCCTCGCTGCATGAAAAATAGCCAACAAGCTACAGTTTATTTCACTTAGATTTCAGATTTCTTGTAGAGTTTGCATGTTTAGATTTGCTTCCTGAACGAGACAAGAGAATCATTAATTAGGCAGAAACAAAACAACAGCTCTGTTCTCTGCAGAAGATGTTTGTGCAGGTTGGACCAGATAAGTTCATGAAAGGAAAATGAAGAGTTTCTGTCGTCCTTCCAGCAAAAACAAGAAAGTGTGGAGGAGCCCCGTCGGTGACCTTCATCACGGAGGAAGAAAAAACTCGTTGACCCTGCTTTGAAAGGTTGGAGCTTGTTTTTCATAGATAAATCCTGAACAGAGCTTCATTGTGCAATAACAAATAAAAAAAACTCACACTTGGAAACAGGAGTTAATTAAAAGTGCAGCAGGCAGTTTGGGCTTCTCCACCAAACCACAACAACTCCACCCGCTCTATGCTACTCCTCACCATGAAACAGGCATATCATATATTTTTAACCTGTATTGATTCAAGGAAAGTTGACTATTGTTGTCATTATTTTTGGCAGCGTACAGTTATTTACTCCTCTGAATCTGTGGAACTGATTCTTTATACTGAATCTCAACAGCTCAAGCTTTTTCTTTTTTTAACATTCCAAAGAGAGAAAACGGGATGAAAATTGAAAAATGGGACAATACATGACAAATACAGCAGTTACAGCCTTGTTGATGGTGAAATGTGTTGGATTCATGTAGCAGGAAAAGCAACAACTTCTTGTCTCTGCTCATCACGCACACCTGTCTGCAATCAGCCCGTCGTCTGCTCACCTGCCTCTCGTCGGCTCGTCAACCTCTTCTCCCTCTCGTCCAGCTCCTTCACCTTAACTCGGTGTCCTCCTGCAACCACTCCAGCAAACTATCTGCACAGAATCACAGACAGCATATTTGTTTTCTCTATCTGCTCAAATACGACATCCATTCTTAGGAAATAAAGCTTGATATATGTTGTCATGGTTGTGATGAGACACTCACGTCATCGTGACTTGAAGCACAAGAAAAAATGCATTGACTTCATTAACAGTCTTTGTTTAACCATTAAGTGCTTTTCATGCCAAAAATCCAACTATAAGACTCAAAATGCCTCAAAAATTTCCTCATGGTTCGACAAGAAAAAATGTGTAGTTTTCTAATTACTATTATTATTTTTGTTATTGTTATTTATATTGTATTTTTTATTACTTTAGTATTTTATTTAATTTGCCTGTTTTGCTTGCATGTGAAAATGAGTTTCCAGGCATTTTCTGTCAAAGTTAGTCAAATCCAAAACAATGAACTGTTTGTGCTTTTAATTTGAACTGAGTCAACTTGCTGTCTCTTATTTCCTCAACAACTCTTTCAGTCAGGCCCACAGTTGAGCACAATTCAGCAACTCCTCATTTTATTTCTTGCCTCAGATTTATTCAACATTGATATTTCCAATATAACCATATGTTTTTCCCTATTAAGCCAAACTGTGACAGCCTGGTGATCGGTGTGTTCACCCAACACTGAGTCAGTTGGTAAAAAGTGTGTCTAATAAGGCTGAAAATCAATTTGGCTCTTTGCCTAAAGACGTTCAACCAAACGCCTGTTGAACGTTGGCACACCAGGATGTTCAAGCTGCCATCATGAGGCAACAGAGTTCCAGTGGTGATGAAGGATTAAATGCCTTGCTCAGGGGCACATCTGCAGCATGAAATTATTCGGGCTGCGTGTTAAGCGGAGGGGGGGGTCTGCGAGCCTGGGACGATGCCCCCCACTCTCTGCAGCTGTCCGCCCTGGCACCGGAGGCCCTGCCAGTCACCGGCGCTGTCAGATCAAGTCAGTAACGATCTCCTGGAAGCTGCTCAACAACCCGAAGCCATCAGTCAGGCAAACAAAGGCCCGCCCACAGCACAGCCTGGCCCAGAATGCATCCATTCATCGCGAGGGGGAAGCCGGAGCCGGAGCCAAGCCTTTCATGGACAGAGAAAGGGATCTGTAACCAAACCGTGCTCAATTAAGGCTCTGATTCGCCGGGGGAGATAAGGGGTAATCAATCATCCGCGGCCTTGTGCAAACAGGACGTGTCGGCCAAAGTCAGCTGACGGCTCTGAGACAAAGGTGCGAGGGCTCGTCCTGTCAGACGCTTTCACACAGAGCTGCTGCGTCAGAAAACAGGCCGAGCGTTGCGGCGTCCCCTGTGGGTGAGCTCCAGCTTATCACCGAGTCATTCAATGAACATACAGTAGATTCACAGACACATATAAACTAATATCAAGATCCAGCCGTGTTACCTCATCTGTGCAAACATGGGAACGGTTTCCATCAGCGGCCGCGCAGAAGCAGCAGGTCATGTTTAATAGAATCACTCACTGGCAACTTCAAACTTTAATCTAGCTGAGATATGTTCTGTTTATTCAACAGCTCCACCTCTGGAAAGCTTTATGATAAAGTGCTGGTGATGTAATTGTGTTTCTAAAGAACACGAGGCAGCTCGATACCTGCTACATTAATGCGTCACAATCATCAATCATCTCTCGTCTGAAGATCCTCCATCATGATCTGAAATCATGTTTCATCCATATAATTGTATCATGTAATTGTTCAGCTGAGATCGAGTAATTTGAGAAAACAAGCTGATTTATGAGGAAAAGAAATGAAGGTATATAATTTTCTTCTCTCCTTTGTTTCTAAGGGTGATTTTTCATTTAAACCAGTCACATCTAATAGGGCGAGTTTGAAAAAAGTTTATATAGTGAAAATGTTAATAACATCTGAGATAGTTTGAACAAAGCTTAGAAAAGGAAAGACTCAAATATTTCTGAGTTTGAAGTTTTAATTCATCTGCACAGTACAGACAGATAATTGGGCCAAAACTTGCAATGGTAGATTTCCATTTAAAATAACTGGTATCAGGGGTTAAACTTGAAGCTTGGAAGGTGAATCTGATATCAAATATTTGTATTGAAGGTTGGAACAGGTTGAACTGCTTCCATGACAATGAACTTCAGGTCCTTACTATGGTCACTCATGTACATTCATTAAACATAACAACACATACACATTTCCTCTTTCATATCAATTGAAAGTAGTAAATAAATCACTTTCACTCAATCACTTCACAGTATATAACTGATAAAATACTGACACTCTGACATGTTGTGTTCATCTGCAAATGCCGACCTGACATTAAACTATTCATGTTACAGGGCCTGAAAATGCATTGATTGAAAGTGCTTGTAGTAGCTGTTTTAACAATTTGTTTATACATAAACTATCACTAAACAACTACTACATACATACGGATTTAACTTATACTTTAGGATTAAACATTAGTGAAATAATGAAGGTGCAGGAGCCTTAAAACACATTTTCATTTAACATACTGCGGGGATATTTTCGCGGGCCTGTGACGTCACCGCTAGCAAACTGCGCTAAAACATAAACTTTTTCTCACTAAATATCACATATTTCAAACAACGTACACATTCAAAACTCTACAGAAACAGTCATTTACGAAGCTCAGCTTTCTTAGGAACAATAGTTAACGTGTCTTTTCCCACTTCACCAACCTGTATAAAGCAGGTGAAATCAGGGTAATGACGTACGCATTGTCTCTCTCCAAATTGCCTCTGAGGAGCAGCGGGAGGGGCGCGCCCTAACTGACCCCCCGAGCAACCAGAGCCAGCACAAAGGTTCCGCCCCCACTATATTCATATAATAAATGTTAAAAACAGTATAACTACTGAACATATGGACTTTACTAGAATTATTATCTATTTAAACACAAACATAAATATGCAACATAAGCTAAATATGATTATCACAATAATCACAAATAAATATTTCAACATAAATGTGGTCACATTTCTTGGGTGTGCCACATACTCGTGATCGTAATCCCACTCCGATACAAGCACCTGATAGTGTTTGACAGCAACATGACTTGAACCTCTGGGCAGTTGGCAGGTGGGAGGAGTCCTGTCAGCAGTTTGTCAGCAGTTTGTCAGTGTGGAGATATTTCAGGAGAAGCGATGATGACAAAAGTAGAGCAGACGACTGCAAACTATGTCTCCTCTCATCGAGCACAAGAGGAATGTTTGGGTCTGTAAAAAGTGTATCTTGATTGTGTTTATCTATCTCATGGTGTGATGAGAATAACATTTTGTTACATTTATACTTCACGACATCTGTGCTTTTCTATAAATGTTCTCTGTTTTTCAGGTTTTTAATAAGGTTCAGAAGAAAGAGAAAAAAGTATTTAAAGCAAACAAAAATGATTACGTGATTATTGTTATAATTTTTACTCATACAGCTGTGGGGTAGAACCCAAGCAATGAGGAAGTGATGCCAATTATTTCCTCAACAAAACACAACTTTGAGTATATATTTTTTCAAGTTGTTAAAAAGGGTCCGAGGTTTTTCAGGCAGGTAAGAAATTCTGCCTGCAAATATTTTCCTGGAACATCGGCTACTTTACTTTTACTTAATAATATTAATCTTAGACTAAAAGCATAAACATGTGTTATTGTTTATGTTATTATATAGATAAGATAAATGTCTTAGACCCCAAAAAAATCATTGCTTAAAGACGTCTGTGTGTTGTTTGTTGCTTTGCAGTTACTCGTCCTTATTTCAGAGACTTTCTGCTCTTTTCATGTTTTCCTTCCTTGTTGCTCTTGGTTCACATCACATCTCCTGCTTCTTCTTGTCTTTATTCCAAACCAGAAACGTTTAGTGCCTCATTCTCGAGCAGCAGAAGGTTTTTCCTGGGAAAGATTCGACCAGACTCTGCGTGTTGGGACCACAAATGTGAAAGCTTTCATGAACTGGCTGCAGGTTGAATCTCTGGTAGCAAACTGGACTTTTATTTATATAAAGCTGTCGTGGATTATTACTTTTGCTCTTTAAAAGCTGAAAAGGCCGCTGCGTTTTTTTCCCCCTGCTCCTCCTCCTCCTTCGTCTTGTGTTCACGTGGGAATCGTTTCCAGCCTGACAGACGTGTAAAAGCAGCGTGTTTCGAGTGAGTCACCGGCTGTTGGGCACCTTTCAGCTGTTGCCTGCTGGTTAAAATATCCGCCGTGTCTTTTCTGTCACATGGGTGAGATCTCGGTGGAGACCACAGAGGGCGAGCAGACTCTCTGTGAATCATCATCCACCTTCTGCCTGCTGATTCTGACACTCGGCTGAACTCTGAAGTTTGTTTCCACCACGTCTCTTTTCCAGCCAGACGCACTCATACAGTCATCGACGCTCATAAAGACTTACATAAAGGATATAGGTATAAGAATACGAGCAAAATGTAGCAGCTGTAAAATCACTTTTCACCTTATCAAGTCACTAAAACTCTTTTATTTCATCTTTTTATGAGTTTCTGATTATTAGCAACAAATACTGTGTCTGTAAATTAACAAAACTTACAAGCACATAAAACACAGCAGAAAACACACTGTTAGACACACTCACATAACATTCATGGGTTTACATAACTCCAAACCACCAGATTTTGAAGCCTCAGTGACTAAATTCCCTGGTGGTCTAGTGGTTAGGATTCGGCGCTCTCACCGCCGCGGCCCGGGTTCGATTCCCGGTCAGGGAACTTACTTTTTTGTAAATTTCCCCACGGTGGGACATATAAAGTTAAATCTTATCTTATCTTATCTTAATAAAATGCAGCTGTAGTTGAATTTGGTCCAGTTGCATAATCATTAATGAGGCTGAAGAGGTCAGTCTAGGAGGTGTCAACGGCGTTCTTGATGAGGGCCGTATCATAATCAATCCCTTAATATTATCAGAAAAAGTGTTGGCCACTTGTTCTGAAAGCTCACCAGAGCACCTCAACACAAAACTCATCAAATAAAAAATAATGATGATTACTTCTTGCAATTGATTTCACAAAATGCTTTTACTGAGAAGATCGATTTCAAATTAGAACATGATATTTTTCATATTATTTCTACAAACTGCACCAAATTATTCAGTTTTTCTCTTTAGAACAACAGAATTATTACACAAAATCTCTTGTTCTTGTTGACATTTTCTTATTATGAAGACTTAAATGTCGTCGTCCATGTGTTGTTAAAAGGCGAATAAATGACAGTCGGTGTCTGCAGAGGAGACACCGTCGCCAACACTGGGTAGAAAAACAGAGCGTGACCAGTGGTTTCTACAGTTAGATGAGACACGAAAGTATCATCTGTTTGTATCATCATCTCCATTTTCTATGAGCTGAAAATAGGCTGGAATAATTGTTTCTTCAATTTGGTCATTTCTTGTGAGACAATGTGAGCTGACGGTCTCAATAACACAAAAACGAATACACCTACAGAGACACATGCAGGTAATCACACAATCACAAACGAGCAAATGCAAGTCTGCACTCACGTAAACACACATACATGTTACACATAAGAATAAGCACATGTCATATACATTCATATAAGTCTGCACATACAGCAAACAAACAGAAACAGACTGAGGCCACAGCCGACAGAGGGAGGTCAGAGGGGCGTTCAGGGTCAGCTCAGTTCCTGGGGTTGGCGGGTACACTGTGTTATGAGTTGTCTGATTGATTGGCCCAGAGCAGGAAGTCTGCACGGGGGAGCGAGAAACCCTTTTCACATCGCCCATCATCCCATGCTGCTCGCCGCTCCGAGTCTCTCTGGCCGGAGCTGCACAGAACTCGTTGGCACGTCAACTTTCAGAGATGACAACTCTACAGTAGCTGGCACTTTTTTTTTTCTCTCTCCCCACTCTTTTAGTCTGCTCAGAAAAAAAAAATCTTTGGCTGAGAAAAAGATCCAGAGGAAAGAGAGAAGTGAACCAGCTTGATAGAAGCTGTTGTTGTTAACGTTCGTGCTCGCTGCTTGTTTGTCCCATCAGACATTTGGGAAACATCAAATTGTAACACCAGAATTTACAAGTTACAACAGGATGTATCTATATATATTACAGATATATTTGCACATATAGTTCAAATATATAAAGCTTTTTTTTTGGGATGAAGTTTATATTGAAAATTAGCAACGTAAACAAAAAGAATCAGAAACTATTCATCACTTCTAGATCTGTGCTGATCTTACAGAATCACATCAACATCACATTACTAGTTTTATACAATCATTTTTGTTTGCAGCAAAGATATAAAGATGGTCAGTATTTTATTTTGCGGGTTGTTTGACAAATGATTTTCCCATCATCCTCAGCTGGACTCTGTAAGTGCAAGTTAGCAAACGCTGGCACGTTAAACCATTACAACTGGTCAGTGTGGTCACCAGCATGTCAGCATTGTCATTGTGAGCATGTTAGAATTTGTTTGTCTTCCACGACGTTTTCCAAACACACCAGCACTGTTTGTTTACATTGTTGTTCCCGGAAGTCGGACGCTTGCACCTCCTTCCCGGTGACATCATGCACGTAAGGAGGACGGTGAGCGATGTGTTGTCTGTCATGTCTCTCTGCCAAGACAATCCAAGAATTCAGGACTCTAAAACCAGCGATCGTCGTAAGACACAAAAATATTATCCAGTCTAAATGTGGCATAATGAATTTCACTGCCAACTCTCTGGTCTGACCTTCAGTCCACGTATGAAAACACATATCAATCAATTTGGGAGTCGTAGCGAGTTGAAATCCTTGAATCCGCCCAAACACCGAGATCCAACATGTTGACGTTGGAGCTTGGGGCAAACCTCTTGTTTACAGCTTGATTATGAAGTGGTTCTTCAAAAAATATTTCTGCATTAAACAAACTGACAGAAACGTCTGCTCCGTCCAGGCCAGATGGAGACAGAGACGGGATCAGCTCTTTGGGACGAAGTTAAAGTCGAAGCCTAATTGGCCTAAAGTCGACAAACTGCTTATTTATTGTCACTATTTAAAAATCTCTGTTTGTTGTTTCACCTCCACTTGTTTCACTGTTCTCCTTTCACCATCCAAACTACATGAGCTACAGTAATAATGAACTCAGATGTGAACTCTGCCCTCGGCCGCCCCCGACTCTCCTCCGCCCGCTGCGCCGACCAGACGCCATGACAACCGACACAAAACTCATTTTCTTGAAATTTGGCGATGGCTTTTTTGGAAAAGAGCAAAAAAAAAAAAAAAAAAAAAAAAAAAGTGAACAGTTGTATTTGCTGTACGCGCTGTGAAAACACATCTTTCATACGGTGCCAGAGAGCCTGCGTGGCTTTGTCCTCTGTACAAATATGAGTGGCAGCTTCTTTTCTCGCCCTGAGCAAACATCACAGGCCTCATCCTCCTCCTCCTCCTCCTCCTCCTCCTCATCGCTCGCTGGGCCCAAGGTACCGTGGGACTGCTTTCTTTAGACGCAGAGCAAAGAAAGAACCGGTGGCACTGGGATTGATCTGGCTTTAATTAACCATTGTACGATGATCCACAGCTTCTGCCAAACAGCCGGCATGATTTACGGTCTCGCCTGTGGTTGAATGTGGGGACGGAGGACGGCTTCAGCTGGCCTGGTTCTGCTGGAAGAAGGAGACCAGGCCGAGTTAGAGACACTGAGTTTCATCTCATATCTAAGACACCGAAATATAAAGAGATTTCATTTCCAGAAAATCTGCATGATAGTTTCTCCAAGATTCTTATTTTCTTCTCAGATAAGGAAATGAGTTTTGCCTTGTTTGTACATGTTTGTACAAATTTGTAGCAAGGCAGATTTATGAGAGTTTATGTTGTTGGAAAATTTAGTTTTAGTGATTTTAATTAATGATTATGTTTAGTCAAGAAAATGCTACAATTCTACACTTTCATTTAGCAGATGCTTTTATCCAAAGCGACGTACATCTGAGAGAGAAAGAAAACACACGTGAAAAGTGAAATTATATGATAGTGTGGATTCTTTTCTCCCAAAATGGATGTTTGTAAGAAACAAGCAGTCCAAGTTGTTTGTGCGCTGATTTGCAGCCATGTTGTTGTCATGTTGTCAGCTCTGATCTTTAACTCTGTCTTTAACTCGTTTAACTCGTTGCACGACTCCTGACACGACCAGATATTTAGGCTGCTTGACATCTTTCGGCCGTCAGACATCAGCGAGCGCCAAGCGAACACCGACCGGCCTCTGATCTTCAGTCTCCAAAAATTGTAGTTCTGCAGCGTGAACTCGGCACGAGTCGTTTTGAAGTCCTGGGTTGATTTCCAAGTCAGACCCAAGTCCATTAACGTCCAAATGGCATTTTTATTTTTGACCTACTTTCTGATAAGTCTGAAGTTGTAAATGTTGGTAAGTCATTATTAAGAGTTCAAGGAGGAATTTGGCAAAAGTTGTTCTTGTTACTGATCTTTGGACGATTATGAAACAGTTTAAAACGTAAAAGTCCTTCATAAATTATATCTCGTTTAAAAGTAGGACCATGTTTCATTGTTTAATAAGTGAATAAATTATATGTTTGTTTTTCTCTTGCCGCGTGTGTGACCTCAAGTCGTTCGTGTGTCTTGTTAGTTATTAATAAAAAAAGGATTCACAAAAGGGGAAAACTCTGCGGCTTCTTCCGTCACCTCCACAAATACGTTCATTGTTGTCAGGTGATTGCGGAGGTTTCTTCAAATGAAATCACTGACTAAGCAGCGAGCTGGCAGCGATCTCTCCTCCCTCTCTCAGGCCGAGGATCACGCTGCGCTCGCATTGCTACCGGTCAATACTTGAGAAAGACATGAAAAAGAGGAAAGTATTAGCATATCAAAGGCCGACATCTGACGTGGCCCGGCCTGCTTCAACCTACAGTAAGTGGGAGGAGGAGGAGGAGGAGGAGGAGGAGGCTCGGCCGGAGGAAGAGGAGGTGGGAAAAGTGAGCGTCTGCCAGTCGAAGCTCGCCGAGGGTTTTACCGCCGCTCGTCAGTCGCAGGAGGAGACGTCTGCACCCACAAGGACGGGATTAGGAGGGATACGAGGAGGCCGGCGTTAGAGATGAGAGCTCCGCTTTCTGCCTCGGGCTCTGATTAAACCCAGCACGCACACACGAACAACGGTTTCCACAAAGGTCAAAGGTCAAAAGTGGAGAGGGTGGGAAGGATGTGAAGTAACTGAGAGAGAGAAAGGAAATGAGAGAGTGCAGGAGTGAATGAAATAAGGACAAAAGGTGTGAAGCAGGTAGGAAAAAATGACAAAACACAGCGAGTCAAGTTTCCCGATAATGATAATGCACTTCATATTTTACATCTCTTAAAATTCAGTAGCAATGCAGAAAGAAGTTTTTTTAAATAATCCTTCACCTTTGTGTTTTAGTTGCCCAACCTCAACCATCTTACCTTATTTTGCCATTACAAGAGTCATTGAATATCAGCATTCTTGTTTGGTGCTTGGATTGTTACAGCCGGGTGAAAAAGCTTGTTGGACATGGAAATGAAACTTCAACAACACACGTTGAAAAAGTTTGTCTAATTTTACTCATCATTTCTTTAACAAAATTCTTCCACAACATGAAGTCTTAATAGACCTTTTTCACAGTAGACATTTTGGCTCGTCGGAGGAGGAGCTGCTGTTGTGACATGTACTCAATTAAACACAGAAGAAAAACAATATATTTAATGTTTGATCATCAGCTTCATTGATTCTTGTAAATATCTGCTGATTCTGAATTTGATGGCAGCAACATGTTTCAAACAAAAGACTGAAAGTTGTGGACTGATCCAGAAACACCTGTTTGGATCCTTCCACAGGTAAACAGGTTCATTGGTAACAGGTGATAGGATCATGATTGGGTATGAAAGGTTCATCCTGGAAAGACTCAGTTGTTCACAGCGAGGATGGAGAGAGGTTCAACACTTTGTCAACACAGGATTGTAGAAAGGAGATTAATAGCTTGAAAGAGACAAAATGAGGTGATGGATTTTATATGTGAAGGCCAGTTCAATTGAAATGAGTGAGCTATTTAGTCTCAAGTGCAAGAGGCCGACTTCTCCTTGAGTGGTCTCAGCGTGTGTAGGATGTGGAGAGCGTGGGCGCGGTGGCGGCGGCGGCGGCAGGTGACGGCGTGCGCGGCGGAGCAGTTCAACAGGTGTTGCGGTAAAAGGCAGCGCTGACAGACGGGAAGAGAGATGAACGCTCGAGATCCCTCCTCTGGCTTCTGTCTGCTGTCAACGAGGTGAAGACAAGCAGAAGAGAGCAGAGAAAATACAGAGGAGAGAAAAAAGAGGAAAGGAGAAAAAAAGATTCTTGGCCGAGACGCAGGACAAACTGTATTACATCTGTATTTAATAAAAAGGCGCAGCAGCATTGATCTGAGTCGGGGGAATTTCTCCAAACATCCTGCACGGCTAAAAGGCCGATGGATCCCCGCGCCGCTCTGATTGAGGGCTTCCTGTTTTAAGCACTTAATGAGGAACTGGGGAGAAATTCAACTTCCAGGTCTCCCGGCCTGGACGCTTTCCTGCATATAATAAAGACGTTTTTTTCCAGCTCGCCCCGTTTGATATTTCCAACATTCACCTGCTGCACTTTTAGATTTTCAGATTTTTCAAGCTGCTGTGATGCAACCAGGAGGCAGAGTGACTCCAAAACAAGCTGCCAGACACACAACTCCGACATATTATCACCTCATTACATTATGAATGAATGAATGATTTACACTTACAGACACAGAGGAACGTTATTAATCCACTGGAGACTTGTTTCAGGTTTTAGCTCTGATTTGATCTCCACCACCTCATACAAAGCTACAGGTAGGGATTCAAAATATGATTTAATCAAACTGATTTAACAGTTTTTAAGTAAGTTATTAACGAAGCCAGTTTGCCTAGTTTGCCCTTGATGTTCACTGTGAACCGTCTCATTTACAAATAAATTGACTCTAGAAGGACGTTTCATTAACCAACCCGTCTGTCTCTCTGTCTCTGGATCACCTTCAGGGCACCGAGGTGAAGGTCTCCACCTCCATAATAAGCTTAAAGATGGATATTTGTTTTACATGTTCAGGCTGATTATCAAACACTGTTTCACCAGGTTTCTTCACTATGTATTGAGTTACCAAAAAACCTTGTTAGTTTATTGTAATTGAAATCAATAAGTGCAATGCTTATCTGTTGAGTCTGCAGAGGAACTGAGGAGGCTGGATTTGACTAAATGGGCTTTTTTGTTCTTGAATGCATCATTTCATTGCAGCACAGAACATTATAGTCGACACTCTTGACGGTTCAATGGCACCGTTTTTCTACTGATTATTCCTACAATACTCAGATTCAGTGTAAAAACCAGGATGAAGAACTGAAGACATGGCCGAGATAATGGTGAGTCTTCTCCTCCAATTTAATTTCATACAAGACATTTTAAATACTTTTTTGTTTTATGATTCATGCCCTCATCATTGATTGTTTTAGTTTAATGCTGGCTGGAAAAAGAAGAGACAAAGTGAGCCAAAGGTGGCAAATTTTTAATTTTTAATAAAGAAGAAAGTCAATCATTTCCAATTATGACATGAGCAACTGTGATCTGCACAAATGGAGGAGTAGAAGTTGTTCCCCTCCCCCGTCGTCCTCTCTCTCTCTCTCTCTCTCTCTCTCTCTCTCTCTCTCTCACACCTGTCCATCATCTGGGATCAACACACCTGCCTGACATTAAGCACTCACCTCCTCCTTTATGTGCCCTGCTCACTAACCAGTCCAGTTTACCTGCCAGGAGGACTTACACCTGTTCTCCCTGTCCCAGCATGCTTTGCAGTCAGCTCTCATTCCCAGGACACTCTCTGCCAAAACTTTTCCACTTCATTCCTTCCTCCTCAACCTCAGCTGAGACTCAGCAGCTTCAAATGAAAGAGTTATGTTTCACCTGTTTGTTCCTCGTCTGCACTCGGGTTCAGCCTTGATTCAGTAGAGATGAAGATGTGCTGGTTCTCACACTTTGCACCTTTCCAAACATTTTAAATGATTTGATGCCCAAAAGACCTGAAAATAACGAATCTGCATTAACCTGTGTCACAAATATATTAAAATTTCCTGTGGCTGCTTAATGATAAACTGTGTGGTTTGCATGTGAGTGTTTTTGATATGGAGCAGCAGGAAATGTTCAATTTGCAAAAGCAGTAACTTAAAACAGCTCTTATTTGACTGCAGAGAGACTGAAGTACTAATGAGGCTTCTTTCAATGAGACAGAATTAGAAATAGTAAAAGTACTTGCATGCAAAGTTTGTGTGAAGGTGATCTGAATTCTGCACATTAACAATGAAATCTACCATATAGAGAGGTGTCAATGTAAATACAATGATTGTTTAATGCAAAATCTTCTTAATCTTGAAACCTGAACTGTTTTACAAGTAAATGTTTTACATTCTTTTCTCAAATATCAATGAACAGGTCAAATTCTCTTGAAACATCTCAGTTCTTTCATAATTTCTTTCTGGAAGAAACTGAGAGAAATAAAAGTCCTTCAGCTAAAAACAAATCTCCACTAATCATAACAGGACATAACAGGTGAAGTTGTGACATATTTTATTGGTGTTTCGGTGGAAATCCCTTCGTCAAAGTGATGCACATCCTGCTGCCCGTCTGTGTCTGCACCTGGACGCTGGACGAGTTCATCACACGAGTCTCATTCGTAGTGATGATGCACAGATCTAACACAATCTATTCGGGTTGATAAGAAGCAGATGTGGAGCTAAATACATTGTGATTGCTCATATTTCAAACAAGAGGCTGTGATTAACGAGCTGATTTACAAATTCCAGACAAACGCTCGTTTAATCAGCTCTTTTAGTGAATCTGTCACCTTCACTTTGTTGTAGCTTTACACAATTACCCAGAATGCAAAGAAGCCGTGTTGCTCAATCAGACAACGTCAGACTGATGATAACTAGATTTTGTCCATGTGTTAATCTCCTTCATACAATCATGTGTTCACAAAGTGTTGAACCTCTCTCCATCCTCGCTTGTGAACGACTGAGTCTTTCCAGGATGAACCTTTCATACCCAATCATGATCCTATCACCTGTTACCAATGAGCCTGTTTACCTGTGGAAGGATCCAAACAGGTGTTTTTGGATCAGTCCACAACTTCCACAGTCTTTTGTTGCTCCTGTCCCAACTTGTTTGAAACATGTCAGGGTTTTCAGGGTTGTGTAATCACAGTTGATATGTTTGAATGTTTTCACCAACACGTCCTTGACCTTCATCCTGTCACTCATTTGTGCCTCACTGGTTTAAGCAGCGGCTGCGATTGGAGGCGTACCCGCAGCAGGTGACAGCAAGATGACAGGAGAGATCTCGCCATTGTTTGAGTCGATCCACCTGTCGGTCATTATGATTTAAGCTATGTGAAAGAAACATTGCACATGTGCAAACTGAAAACTTCGTTTTACTGTGGAAACACACACAAAAACACAACCTTGGATGAGACAAGCTGATGTGGAGGAAAATAAAGTCATGTGTAAATCCATGGCTGTTTGTTTAATGTCTGAAATGTACATTATATTCTATGGTTTATTTCCCACATTAGACAATCTTATCATAAGACTGTAAACAGTAAAAATGTGCATGTTTATAAGAGCTATTTATCACTTTTGCTGTTTTTTTGTATTCATGTTTGTATTTTGTTTGTGTTTACTGTATTAGTTAAAAATACATTCAAAATATTTTCTGTTTCCTTTGAAGAACCTTTTTTTATATTATTTGAACATGTTATGTTTTGTGTGAACTGTTACTTCAGGATGTTTACATTTTTATTTATATCTTTCTGATTTAGAATCCACGTACTTTGTGTCATTAATGTTCCTGTTTTGGTCGACCGAGAGGAGCTGAGGCTGTAAAGTGTAGAGGAAACAGAGGCGGCTCAGAGGAGCAGAGAACACTGGGTAATGTTTTTCTTCTGGCCTAGTTATGAGCTTAAAGGGTGTTTATCCCCCGTCGACTCTGTGCCAGCTTTGTGCCGCCATCACAATCCACCACTGTTCACATGTGGACCCCCGTCACAGCCGAGGCAGGTGGGCAGGACCAGATCCACACGAGACCATGTGAACTACACGCTGGGTGTGTGTGTGGCCTCCTGTTCCTCTATCTGTGCGAGGGCCAATTAAAGCTTTTGGACCCTGAGAGTGAGGACATTATGGGGTTTTGGGAGTTGGAGCTGTTTAAAGGGACTTTGATTTCATGATGAAGGTTAAAGTTTGGGCTCAGATCAGGGTCGGAGTTAGACACGTAGCTGTGATGGTCAGCGTTAAGGAACCTATTAAATCAATGAGGGTCCTCACAAGTATCAATGTGCAAAAGTGTGTGCATGCACTGGCAGCTGATTTTACTGTGTGTGTGTGTGTGTGTGTGTGTGACAGCTGAGTGAAGGATCACCGTAACATACCCCCACACACACATTCTCTCTCTGAGGCTCCTCCTCCCCCAGCTGGACGCCGATGGAGGATCCATGAAGTTCTGTCCTGCAAAAAATAACTGTGCATCTTGTCAACTAATATTCTTAGTTTGATTTAACCTTTAAATTCTCAGTTTCTGCAAAAAAAAAAAAAAAATTTGCTCCAGACAGAACCACATGTGGCATTTGCAGTTATAAACCAATTACCACTGCAAACTGCAGAACCTGCCTTAAAAAGCTGAACCACAAATGTTGCTTTTCTCTTTGAGATCTGACAAAACTCAGCATCAGTTCAGATGCGTCATTTCAGAAATAGATCTTAAAGTATTGTCCGACACTGAGACACCAACATGAGCTCTTATACCTGTGTTTAAGTAAATCTGAGGTAGAACAAAGGACATGAAGATGTGAAGTCGTGTTAATTTTGAAACTACACTAACTAATGGCATCAGCCATAGTATATCGCTCCTTTATGGTTTGCTTCCTTACCTGTTTCCCAGTTGTTGAGCTCAATCGTTTTTGTGACTCAAATGTTGTAACAAAAAAAATGAGATCTCACGATTTATGCTTTCTTTGCAAAGTTAATCAATTAAACTAATAACACATTGATCTGAATTGTTAATTTGACTAAATATGGATGAAAAATGACTTAAGACCAAACTAAGTTGTGATGATGTTTCTTGCAGTGTGGACCCAGGCCTCGGGGCTCGGGGCCAGCCCAGTAAAGCTGCTAGCAGGTGGGTGCAGTTGGGCTCGCCTGGTCCCCAGAATCAGCACAGCACACATTGTTCCTGAGGTCACCGCCTCAGAGCTCCATGAAATCCAGAGTGGGCTGCAGAGGCTCGGGCCGTGGGACCGGCTCCAGAAATAATAAAGCCTCATCCTCTCCGTGTTTTGGGAATCAGAGGAGGTGGCTTATCGTGGCTGATCATTAGGCTCAGAAATAATCACCATGCATAACAAATGTGCAGCGGAGTCACTTGGTGGCGCTGATAGAGACGTACTGACATCACACAGCAAGAGAGCTAATGGTGATACGACAAGGCCGTAAAGATAAATGTTGACTATGCATTTTTATTTTTTTTTATCAGCGAGTACAGGAATGAGTGAGATCCAGTTTTGACCACCCAGCTCTTCAGTTTTCATCACCACCTCCGTCGCCTGTTCCTCTGATATCAGCTGCGTTCGGGGATTTGGCAAGAGCCTGAATTCAGCCTGTTGCCAAACAGAATACAGTCAATAATGGATTTCATTATGGCATCAATTACCAGCAACTGTCCCACTTTGAAGGAAAAGAAGAACGGCAATGAGACACAAAGCACATATATCTTCACAGTATAAAAATACTTGGTCAATTTTTAAAAATGCAAATCTAGACCTACAACACGTTTTTCCATAGGAATCTCGAGGGCGATCGGTGTGATTGACTGTTCACATATCCCCATTAGAGCGCCCCCTGGGGGAACATGAGGGGCATTATGTAAATAGCAAGTCATTTCACAGCATCGGTGCTCAGGTACAAGACAATGAAAGACCAGGTAGTGATTTTGTTACAATGGTATTATGTTAAAATGGCCTGAAATCCTTTGTCCTTTGAAATCTGAGTCGGTTAAACTTTGTTGCACAGGCCTCTGATGAGCTGCAGTGTTACTGTCGTGATGCTTCTTGGATGCATTTACACTTTTTTTTTGTTTGTTTAGTTTTTGATTCATCCTCGCCAAGTCTACCATCTTCTCCAGAAATGGAAAAAGTAAGACAAGTATAGAAGAGCAGTACATTTTAAAAACTTGTCCAGACGACAGGGTTGGAGTCTCAGATCGTTGTGAATCACGTCGTGGACGAGCAGGCGGCAGAATTGTCACATCTGATAGCAGCATGGAGGTAGAAGAAACTTGGAAAAGAGTCCCAGTGGATCTAAATCTGGGATAGCGTCCTAAAAAAGCTGCCAGCCGACGAAAAGGAAATCACTTTCACAAGCTCCCGGCAGCACATGTTCCACCAGCACCTGTGAATCTGAGGTTTAACTAATACGATCTCTGAAATAACATTCTTTATAAAAACCATGCAGATTATTGGTTTAGCTCCAACGTTGGCACGTCTCCCTGATTTATAGTCAGATGAATGACTTCAGATGCTTCACCATGGAGACTATAGAATAGTTAATGCACGTTGCTGTTACGAAACAGGACTTGTTATTGTGAGTTTCTATTGTGAAGTGGCTCAGAGGCAACACTGGGCCAACATGAATTACTGGAGCCAGTGAAAGACCAGAGCGGCCCGTGATAAAAGCGGCGTGACAGGCGGCCGTGGAAGCCAAAAAACCAACTACCTTTGGTGTCCGTGTCACTCCAGGATATATGGTTTCCCCCTCGGCGGCCTGTCACCGCTAACTTCTCACGTTCACGTTCCCCCTGAAGCCAGACGGAGGGGAGGTGGAGCAGCGCCCGGCCAGGAGTCCTGTCAAACCCCCCGAACGTCTCCCTACAAAGATGTCATTGAGCCTCGTCTCTGCACCTGCTCGAGTCGCGGCGATGGCAGAGGCTCTTCCTGTGTGTCTCGGAGGGGGGGGGAGGACAACGGTCCGCAAACCTCGCCGCTGCAAAACAAGCCCAACAAACGGTGTGTAAAGATGTTTTTTTCAAGGCAAACTGCTGCCGCGCTGCCAGAGAAGTCAACAAACGAGGGCCAGAGAAACTTTGTTCATCGTGTGAGGGGTTTTTTTGTGTAGAGAGAAGGGGGACGGAGGGGGGGACCACATAAAGAGGAGAGCCAGGAGGACGTGGTTTGGAGATGGCAGGTTGGACCACCCTAAATGTAAGGTTTTTGCTCAGGTGGTGGCGGTTGAAGCTCCATCCCCCCCTCCCTCCGACCTCACAATGAGGAAACTGTTTGAGCGAGGCGAGGGCCCTGCCTCCGAGGCCGCTGACAGAGAGAGATTAGAATAACAATGGCCTGGGTTAATGATGTTTGTGCCATTAAAGACACAAAGTCGTTACTAAAAAAGCCATTAGGCCCCGAAGTCAAAGAGAATGAAAGGAGTGGTTTTTTTACGCTGATTACTTGCAGCGAATTCTAAACAGAGCAGTGATCAACACACAAAACACCAGCGGCTCAATGTCCCATTTTACGGCGGCTTCTTGCTATTTTTCATGTCGCTATAAGTCCTTTTTAGTTTATGAGATAGTGGCGTGTTTCATGAATTAGCCGCAGTTCCTTTCAGGCTCCTCGGCCGACTCCTTCGGCTCCACTCATCACGTCGAGGCAGAGCCGAGCCGACGCTGGCAGAAGGGGGCAAAAAAAAAGCCAAAGGAGGGGGGTGAAAAAAAAAGAAAAGAAAAGACGGCTTTGAAGACGAGCTCTCGCAAAGCTGTATTTTAAAGTTGGATGGCACATCAGAGGCACGAGCAGCTACAGTTCTGCCTTTTTTAAAAGGGATATATGCGCTCGTGCTGCAGCATCCAAAAAGAGCATTCTCTTTAAAGCCGAGCGGAGTGGGACCAAACATTCACCGCCGTGCTCCGAGGCTTAATTATCCTTTTGGATCACAAACAGCGAGCTGGTTTCAGAGCAGCGGAGACGAGCAGAGGACGGGTTCATCTGAAAATAATTACATGTGACGTGATTTCAGCTGTTATTTACATTCACATTATAGCCTGACACTATCACTTAGAGCGGCTATAGAATAAGTTTCAGTTCCTTTGCTTCCTGCGTCCTTGAAGCTTATGTTTGATAGAGATACGATGAGACAATAAATTAAAGGCTGCGCCAAAAGAAGAGCTGAAAGAGCCCTAATCATCCAACCCTTGGAATCATAAATATATTCCACAGCTGCGTTCAGGGCCGTGAAGATAATCCAGTTTGGGTCGCTTGTGTTTTCATGAAGCCTTGAACCAAGACTGAGTCCTTTTCAGTAACACACACCTGACAAAGACATCTGATCGCACGACCAAGACGTTACCTGGATGTAACTCCAGTTCTCTGAGTGAAGCCCATCATTGGACGAGATCACAAAGAAAGTACAAGAATGCATTTATCTTGTTGTGCACTCGGTGAGAAAATCTGATGTTAAACTACATGTCAAAACCTATAGATATCCACAACTGGACTCCTGTTAACACTTCAGATATAAGTCCTGGAGTCGGGATAGATCCAAAGGGCTTCACTTGTTTAAATGCATAATCTTGTCTAGTCTTTCCTGGAAGACGTCGTGTTGCACTTGGTTGTACACATTGAAAGTGATGGAAGTTGTTGTGTCACAAAGAAATTCAAATCTTGCCTATATTAACATTTCTGCACAGCCGGACAATCTTTGCATGAAGCGGATGTGAATACAAGATTGACAGTTTCAGTAAGTTACAAAAAAATGTGCTCGTCAACAATCTGACAATCACTTTGTTTGACTGACAACTTAAGACTGACCTGAAGGGAAATACTTTTGCCTTTGTCTTCTTATAACAACAAGCCCGACCACATTCAGACGGCAAAACAATGGAGTTAAAAATGACTCCTGGTTCTGAAAATCAACATATTTTCATTTTAGATATTAACAACAGAAACTCGGAGCAGCTTCAAAACATGACAGCAGTGAAATAAACTCAAACTCCTCGGTGGCCGGGAACATAAGCAACCAGTAGTGAGCAGCAAAAGGGTCAAACCAAACAATAGATGCACCAAATATCCTCCTTCAAATATTTATGTTTGAATGAATTCCCATGTCTCTAACGTTACACTAAATCAGCGCTTCAAGTAAATAAGACAATGGCAGAGGTCAGAGCGTCGGGAATCCAGACAATAGATGTAACAAATAGTTTTGGGTTGGGTGAAGAAACAAGAGCCGGGGTTTGTGATAGAATACATGTAGAAGGAGCGGGAGAAATTAGGATGCCTATTTCTGAAAATGATGAAGTGTGACATGTGCTCAGCCCTCATCTAAACGCTCGCCGCCTCCCTCCCACACAGGCTTGGAGAGGTGACTGTGGAGAGAGGAGCTGAGGAAATGCCTGTGGCTGAGCCTCTTATTTTTCCATGGCAGCGTTATAAACATATAGAGCAATAACATCTCCTGTATGTAGCCTCTCCGCCCACAGAGCTGCGGCCGGCCTCTCACAGGCAGCGCTGTGTTATTACGGCCTGCTATGAATGCCTTCTGTGTGCACATACGTGTTCTTATCTGTCTCACATGTGCGTCTGTGCACGTTTGCTCCCACGAAGCACGCGACATATAACGAGCGCAAATGTTTGTTTCCTGTGAAAATCGCCCCGCCCCGGCCGAACACAGGTAGATTCACGGAGCCTGACGCGTTGGAGTGAACGGGTCGCAGAAATAGAGCGGAGGTCAATGGTGGAGATTGTGCGACGGCTGAATGGACCCGACTGTCTCTGAACACAGGAATAAATAGGTCTTTGCATGCGCAGATCTGCAGCTTGGCCCTCCCTCCCAGCCTGCCGCGGTGAAGCAGTAAAGCCGAACACGTTTACCGTTTATGACATGAGGATTTTATTGATTACGTACAGTGCAACCATTCAGAGAAGAAGAAATCACCTCCACACGTTCATCATTCAATATTTGTGTGATATCAAGTTCAAGTTTCCAGAGTGTTGCTGACTGTTGACAACTTTTCAAAAAGGTGATCATTGATTTAAATTGAATTTGTGTTGTTGTATTAGACAGTGTTCATTTCCACGAGGAGCACTGAAGAAACTACTGTGCATAACCTTTATATGTTCAAGATTTAGTTTATTATAAGGCTTCCTTTACGTCCTGCATCCATAAAAAATATTCCACATACATGAAAGAGAGCTGCAGGGAACAAGACACATGTCAAAGAACATGATAATAAAAACATTAAAAAGAAAAAAAGAACAGAGAGAAAATCTACGCTGATGTTAAATAGATAAAAACCTTCTACAGAAAGGAGTTACAACTGGAAACTGGAAAACAGTCGATCATCAATAAATGAGTAAAATGATCAACAGTATTTATCATCAATCAACATCATCATATCTATTTATTGTTATTTCATATAAAATTTTAATTGAAGTAGGAATCAGTTTTAAATCCATCGATGGCAGCAGCACGTGCTCAGTGTGAAGGGCCTCATCACCACGTCTGTTTCACCAGGCAGCAAAACAAAGTTTCTTTTAGGGAACAGTTTAGTACATTTGAAGTTGAAGTTCACATATGAGTTTTCAAAGTTTCCGTGCTACAAACTTCTGTGTTCATCGACTGTTGCACAGGAACATCATACTGCTTTGTGCTTTGCTATTGAACGAGTGAATTTAAGCCTTTTGAACAAACAATCCAAGCTGTTTTTGGGGCAAACTCATTTGTCATCACAGGAAACACCAACAACATGCACCACTACACCTGCCAATACTCTGTGCTGTGTTGGAAAGACTCTACTTATTCCTCCACAAGCTGCACCTGCAGAAGAAACCAGGCCAAGAAAGAAACATCCGTCCGTCCATCCTCATCACCAGGACGAACACATGCAGAGGCTATAAATATGTGAAACAGTCCTTTAGCTGCGTATATGATGAAAGGGAGAAATTATTTTCGGCTCCTGCCTGAGCCTGGAAATCCCCCTTGTTCTAAGGCTGCGTAACAAGTCCATGACAAACATGATGGGTGGGGAAAATATTTCTGGACGCGACCTGCGAGTCCACGGCGGCGTGTTTTTCCTGTTTTGACATCTTGTCAGTGTGTAATCACACAACCTCAAATCTGCGCCATCGCTCCGCGTCTTTACGACTTGTTTGTGTCCTCAGTGTGATTCAAAGTAGGTTTTTATTAAAATTCTTTTAAAATAGTTTCAGCCTACTTTAAGGTTTATTTCTATTTATTTGTGAAATTACAGTTTTATGATTTATCAGTGTCTCGACAGCTCAAACATCATCTCGAGCATCTTCACGTGAAAAACAAAACAATTAAGTGTCTGGTTTGGTCTTTTTCCTGTTTTCGCCTCTTTTGGCTCTAATTACAAGGTCTCATATGAAAATAACCATAAGAATACAATCCCTCAAACTGTTTATGATGTTCTGTTCTAAATTTACTTCTTCCCTTCTTCACAAATAGCATACAAAACACATTTGATGTGAGCTGCATTGTTTGGACGGGGTCGAGCGAGAGGCCTGTTTTCTCCATAATTCACACACATTGCATGACATCAGCACCAAAGCCCTGAACTATTTATGCATTCCTCTCGTCTTGGAGCATCTTTTCTTGGGCTTTCCAGGGAAAATGCTTTGAACAGGCCTGATTTTGACTCCGTGTTGTCAAGATGCACCAGCTGGGCCGAGCAGAGCTGCCTCCTGTTCAGGCAACGTCCTATTAAGGTTTTAAGACTATGAGGAGAATATATCTGTCAGTCAAACTGGGAACAAGCACGAGCAGTAATGATCCGCCCTCCATTACTGGGTGCTTAATATTTTATGCTTTTTCTCTACAGTTCCTTTAGATTTCATGCCTGATGTAAAACTGTGTTACTTCCAGAAATGGCACTATAATTTCCATCCAGCAAAAGCAAAATTCACAAACTCAAGCTGCCCCATCTTGACATAAAGAGTCTGCTGACAGGAGCTCCAGAGCCAGAGTCTCTTCCCTTTTCCACAATCTCAGATTCTCATACATGCATCTGAGTTTGTGAAGCAGTTTTTGGCGACGCACGATGAGCCCCGGGGATTATTGTCATAGCCAACCCCGATATTATAGAATTACAGTCAGACAGAGCGACTCCTGGTGCTGCGCGGACAATTACTCTGCGGCCTGGATCTCGCTGGAAAAGCTGCATTTGAGAGAAACCTCAGTCTATCAGATGCTGAAAAACAGGGAAGTGTTGGCAGATAATGTGTCAATACCAACCAGGGCAATCACACGGGGGCTCAGAGGGGGTCTGACTCTGTTTTATTAGAAAGTTCCTCTCCAAGAAGAAATGCGACACCGGAGGGTTTTTGATAAGATGAGCTTTGGCCAAATTTCTATGAACCGTTTGCCTTTGTTTTAAAACCATAAAACAAGTTATTTGCACTATCATACGTGTTACTCTGGACTCCCTGCGTTGGAAAAACCTTCAAAGCATATTTCAACTCCTTCAAAGGCTTCCTCCATCTCCAGGAGCCGTCACAGTCCAACCGCACTTTCAGATCAGATTTTCTGAGGCGAAAACATCCAAAGAGTTTGACGGCTCTTTTTCAGCCTCGTCCAGAGACGACATCAGCGGCGTTCAGCTCTCTCCCGTGTGGAGGCCTCGAGGTCTGCGCCGCCAGCCCGACTCCTCGCTGAGCAGTGAGCTGCCTCCATCTTGTGGTGAGTTTCCTGTTCTGCATAAAGACCCTGGATGTTTGGAGAAGAGCGGCCTGCTGGGATTCACCACAGACAAAAGGTGGCAGTGTGCCTCCACCAGTGAGCTCTCTCCAAACTGAGTCTGAGCCAGAGAGGATTTACACTGAGGAACAAGCCTGCAGACACAAACTGGGCCCTATCATGCATTTTTTTGTTCATTATGTTTAACTGTGTTGAAGCGTTTGCAGACATGATTCCATGTTCCATAAATTCAGAAATGTAACAAGATGCTGAAGAACAATCAGAGCAATTTTCCAATTTTTCATTTTAACCACAGAGTTAAACACACGTTCATCTTTGTTGACTCTAATGTCTGTGAATAAAAGGAAAAAGGTCTATTAACCTGAAAATTAAGAAATTGCATTCAGAGGAGAAAAGCCAGTTAAAAAAACGTGAACAAACTCATCAGCTAATAATAATGTGATGCAAACATCAGGTGAAGCTTGATGCAGATGTTTTCTTTATGTTCACAGTAAGTTTCAGTTTGGTTGTTGGTTTGTCGCTGGTTCGTGCTGGTTTTTCTTCCAGGTAACTGGTGGGCGGGGCTTTCTCATCACTCAGACTGGGATCACCTGGACCAAATGTTTCTCCAGCACCATGAAAGCTGCCATCTGTGTGTGCGTGAACCCGTCTGACTGCAGATAGTCTCTCTTATTTTGCCTTTTAGTTTGTGTTTGCAAAGACACCGAATGTGTCAGACTGAATTTTGGAAGAAAATGTGTTTCAGTCAGTGTTAATCATGTAGCTTCAGTTAAGAGTCGCAACAAGACAATAAAATATATTTCAGACTTAAAGCTAATGTAGGAGAAATGAAATGAAATATCTTTACTTCATATGTTTATGAAGACGCAGCTCCTGAAGACAGTTTGTTATTTATGTTTCACTTAGCTGGTTCATTTCACGTTTCTTTTTATAATAGGTAATATATTTCTCCGTGACAAGTGGATAAACTCCACGGATGAAGCTTGAGTTAATATTAATATGTCAAACAGCTGTTTCTAAAGTCTGGAGAGCTCGACTTCACTCAGCTTATTTTAAGTCCTCAGATCAGACGGCCGGTCTGAATGTGGCGTCACTGCAGGGAAATATTTTACTTTGATTTGCACAAATCAAAAGTCAGATTTTGGACTGAAAGGACTTTTATTACTTATAGTGTAACTGTGTCAGCTCAGTCTGACATGTGGCTCACGGCTGAACACCTGAAAGACAAACAGTGACAGAAGAACATTAACTCATCAACTCATTCATTTATCCTCAGGTATTAAATCTACTTTTCCTGTTTTTGTCACATTTTTTTTTTTTCTGACACAAAAATGATTCTCTCAAATGGGGAAACCTGCTTTTTATCAAGCTGATCCTTGTGCAAAGTTAAGAAGAGCCTTGATCAAAAGATAAAAAGCAAATGTCTGAATTTGCTCCAGACGCCTTAATTAGCCACAAAACCAAGTTTTAAACTCTTCAAAGAGGCTGATTTGTTATTTCTGGCCTAAGGATATGTAACAATATGAGAACGTCTGGATTATAGCAATTTTCAGATGAGACCTTTTGACAGTTTACAATATTAAATATATGTAATTGACTTGCAGCCGTTAGCATTTTTCATGCATGTAAACAAAGATAACGATGTTTCACAATGCGCATGGTCTCGTAGATGCAAATCAAGGTTTTGTGATAAATAACACACGTCATAAAACCAAGCTGATTTCAAAATAAAGTTTGTTCGTGTTTGATTAAATTCACAGTCAGACCAGTGAGACACAGTGATAATTAAGACAAGATACAAAACAAGCTGATCACACAAAGGAGAAAAAACACAGGTACTGTTTTTATTTCTTTATATGAATCTAATGCAGACTTTTATTAATGAAACTTTTAATTCAGATGACTTACTGAATTGCTTGTTTGTTGGATCTTTACACACAAACTGTGTAAGTTTTGTGTTTTGTTGGGACAAAAATGTGTTAACGCACTCAGAAACTCGGGTCCTCACAGAGACCTCGTTCTCTTTTAAGAACTGGTTTCTCAAATATGTTTGTGTCTAAACATATTTAATCTGTCAGTGGTTCTAAAATGTTAGTGATCATAAAACATGAAATAAACTTGAAGTTCTTGGACGTTAAACAAATGTATGGTGACATTAAAAGGCAGGACTCAGAATAATCAGGATTAATGAAGTGAAATAATCAGCCATGTTCATTTTAATCAGGTTTCCATGTTGTAGTCTGGATGGATTATTCAAATATTACTCATGCATTAATGTTGGTTAATGTGTTTTATGGTCTTTTAGGATTTGTCACTTATTGTTCAGTGACTCATGGAGTTTAGTTTGATTGACAGTTTTAAATACTTAACACAGAGTTGAAGAGCAGGTTCAATGGAGCTCGTTGATGTAAAACTGATGACAGGATTATAATTTACATACTTTAGGATGAATGGGGATTAATTAAATATGCATCAATCACAATATCAAGTCAGTGGAGCAGATTTTTTTAGCCAGACTTGTCTGTCACATATGGTTGTTTTGGAATTGTTTAATACAATTTGTTTAATCCACAAATGATGAAACTTCAGATGTAGTGACTTAAGTTTCTTCTCAATCCAAATATGGACAGACAGACTGTGGGTTAGTTAAAATCACCTGAGATCAATCATCTCACTGAGGACGTGTTTGATAATTGAACAGCTGTTATTATTTGGATGATTGAGCTGATAGACACAAATATGAATGATGGATTTTCTGGGTCCCTTTTTTTTAATCCAGAGGCACCAACTTCCTTGTTTGTTAGTGATTCCTGCTTTAGTTTCAGGAAAACTCTTCAAGCCAGGTTGGAAAAAAAAAACGAAAATACAAGGCAGCTATTAAGTAAAACTGAAGCTGTGAGCTACTTTATTATGTTGAGGTGAAAACACAACGTTAATATCAGAAAGATCATGAGAATTTATTTTGATCAGCTAAATCCCCCGTTAGATGATCAATCTGCTTTTCAGCCCTTTGACATCCAGTTCAGGGAATATTCATCAATATAACTTTCACCTGTAAATATTATTACATATTCTCATTTTGTAAATATACACAGTTTTTTATCATGTAAATATCATTGAACAAACACAGACTGTGCACCTGTGTGTACTGTCATATCCACCTACCTCACATATATAAAACAAACTGTTACATTAGTCATATTTATTTCAGCATCCTTTGCCCTCTGCTCCATCACACGACTGTCTTATTGTCTGTTTGTTTGTTTGTTTGTTGTTATACAGTGTATATACTTGTAATCAAATGTTTATGTTTATCTTGCCGAGCTTGTCGTCCTTTTACTCTGTAAGTCTCCATCTATGTACGTGCACTGAGAGCAAAGTTAAACTGGTCCTTGTATGTTTACACACACTGGCCAATAAAACTGATTCTTATTCTGATAACTGAAAACTCCTCAAAGTATTGATGATGTATTGATTCATCACTGATCACTTTAAACAAGAGTCACAGTATAATTCTGCTATATGATGTTGATATATTGAAGAAAAGACCAATAACCAGTTCAACTTTTTTATGTTGCGTCCCCAATTATAGTTAATGATAGAAAACAACTGTGGGGTGGGGGGGTTTGAGAAAGTAAAAAAATGTATTGATGATTTATTGATTCATCGCTGATCACTTTAAACAAAAGTCACAGTATAATTCTGCTATATGATGTTGACTATACAATAATAATAGTCTGATAACTCAACTCCATAAAACGTTTTCTCTTCATCTCAAGTTTAGATAAAAGTTTTCTATTAAAGCAGCCAAAAGTTGACTCCACAGAAAAAGTTTGACTCAGACGATGAAAACTTCTTCTTCAGAGTCATGAGTCCAGTTCACTGACAGACTCTCCAGGGGGACACCTCCCGGCTCTGCTCTTGGGTCCGCTCTGCTCCTGGGTCCTGCCCACACCTCCCGGCTCTGCTCCTGGGTCCTGGCCCCGCCCCCTGCTCCGGTCCGGGCCTCTATTGGCTGCATGTGTTCCGCTGTCTGGGCTTTAAACTATGCAAAGCGCCGCATCCTCTGTGACACTTGTTGCTGCAGCCGCCTGAAGCAGCTCTTCCTCCGGGAGTGATGAACTCCATCGACCCTCAGCAGACCCACCACCACCCGCACCAGCAGACCCACCAGCAGACCCACCAGCACGCCTCCCCCACCGTCGGCTCTCTCCCCCCCAAAGGCGCCCCGGAGGCCCCGGACATGGCCGCGGTGTACTGCGACAACTTCGGCCCGGTGTACCACCAGCAGAGCCTGCAGGGCGCGCAGAGACCCGGACCCGGGTACGCGGGGCTGGGGGACTACGCGCCGTCCCCGAACCCCTACCTGTGGCTCAACGGGCCGGGGGTGAACTCGTCCGCCTCCTACAGCCCGGCCTCCTTCATCCCGCCCTCCTACGGCTCCCAGCGGCAGTTCCTGGCCAACTCGCCCGGCTTCGGCGGCCCCGACCTGGGCTGGCTGTCCATCGCCAGCCAGGAGGAGCTGCTGAAGCTGGTCCGGCCTCCGTACTCCTACTCGGCCCTGATCGCCATGGCCATCCAGAACGCCCACGACAAGAAGCTGACCCTGAGCCAGATCTACCAGTACGTGGCCGACAACTTCCCCTTCTACAAGAAGAGCAAGGCCGGCTGGCAGAACTCCATCCGCCACAACCTGTCCCTGAACGACTGCTTCAAGAAGGTCCCGAGGGACGAGGATGATCCAGGTACCTGAACGCACCGCGCGGACTCTTTAATGTCACTTAATGTATGTGCTGTAATGATGTGGCGTTTAATGCACCTGGAAGAAATCAGGTGAGCTCGAATTAAACTGCAACTACTACTTAAATCTTTTTTAAAATGTAAAAAAAATATGGCATAGTAATTATAAACACCCACTCATGATTTTACAGAGTCTAATTAACTATAATTAACTCATCATATGTGTAAGTCTGATCAACACTCAACTGCAAATAATGTCTGAAAAAATCTGATTGATTTTCTTGCTCGTGTAATTTATTTTAAAAGCACCGTGTTGTTAAATGAAGAAAATACTGTGGCTGCTGTACTGTGCCAAGAAAAGTAGTATTAACACATCAGAAATAAATAGTTTTCAAAGGTCAGTACAGAAAATATTTCCAATCTGTATAATGTAATTACAAAGAAATTTTAAACATAATAACACAAAGTGATTGAAGGTTCTTTATTATGTAGTACAAATATATTCCATTTATTGTAGTGCATTATTTATATTATAGTATTTTGTCTCTACAAAGTAATTCATGTGTTGTACTCGAACATGACAGGAATGTTGTTTTTAATCCAAACCTGTATTTCAGTCTAGACTAGAACGACAGTCAGCTCAGGAAGGGTGTTATTTATACTGTTAAACTGGAGAGAGTCTGGCTCGTCCAACAATGCTGACAACTGAAATAAATATAAGATAGACGATGATAATTCATTTGAAAATATGGGCTAAAAGTTTGCTTTGAGAAATTGATGAAATTGTTTTCCTCATGTGTTGATTTGTTGAGTCCTGTCTTGACAGGAAAAAAGCTGAAAAGGGCTTGATTTAAGTAAAAAGAAATTTTGTATTTTATTAAAAACACATAAATTAGATATATTGGGCCCCTCAACATCCATCAGTTAAAGCCTCATCCAGCCCAAACTGAAATAATGAAGTTGTTTATATGTTTGTGTCTTTTCTTCAAACACAGGAAAAGGAAACTACTGGACTTTGGACCCAAACTGCGAAAAGATGTTTGACAACGGAAATTTCCGCAGGAAAAGGAAAAGACGGTCCGATCCGAGCAGCGCGGGGGGAGCGGCGGTGGCGGCCGCGGCGGCGGGGGCCACAAAGGTGGAGGACGGCAGGCCGGCGGTGGCGTCCTCGCTGAAGCCCTCAGACAGTCCTCAGCTCCTGGGGCCGTCCTCGCCGGAGATGGAGGCGATGAACGAGAACCACAAGGGCTCGTCGTCGTCCTCGCCGCCCGGACTGGCCTCGGCCGCCCCTTGTTTTAATAACTTTTACAGCAGCATGTCGACGCTCAGCTCGGGGGCCCCCAGCCGGCAGGGGTCCCTGGGACTGGTGAACGAGCTGTCGAACAGGAACATTACGGCCCTGAGCCCGTACCACCTGAACCACGGCGGGCAGGACACGGGGACGTCGGAGCACGGCGAGGGCTTGCATTTCAACCGTGGAGTGTACTACAACACGTTTGGCAGCGGGCAGAGCGGACAGTTCAACAGTCACTTCTACAACAGCTTCAGCGTCAACAGCTTGATTTACCCCCGGGAAGGGACAGAGCTATAGGAGCTGATGCACCACCACACTGTTGTAGGGACTCGCCGCTCGGTGAATCCCTCTGAAACACACACACACACACACACACACACACACACACACACACATGCATTTCAGCAGAGAGGTCAGGGTGCAGGAGCTCCTCTGCAACACAACAGCGATCAGTTCACCGGAGAGATTAGAGTATTTTAGGGAAACTTGATTCAACTTGACAAGCACTCAGACTGTGGAGACACCAGCCGGAAAAAAGTCCAACAAAAAACGAGCACTTATCTTTTTACTCTTTTTATATCACTGTATCAAAGCTCCTACTTTGCTCCAATATACTTGCAGAGTGAGACAGCCACTGAACACTTTTGTCTTTTGTAATATTTTAAACATCTATTTTACATTTTTTTTTTTTTTTTTTTGGCAACAGAAACCTTCAAAACCACTCTGTCACGTTTCAGTTTTGCCAAATCTAGCCCACGTTTCTTTGGAGAGGCCAAATTCTTACGTGTTGAAACCGTTCATTCATGATCAAATCTGCCAAAGTTGCCTTTATGAGACCGCCATTACCTCAAAATGACAATCACATGAGATGACGGTGTCCTGCTGTGACGGGTTCACCTGTTTATTTCGACCGTTTCCAAATGCAGTAACAATTGATTTCAAACCAATATGATCCCAGACAGGGCTTGCCTTATTTTTATATCCTCCATGTTGACTGAAACCACAGCACTATGGCTCGTGTAAATACATGTGGACTTTATGATGAAATGTGTATTTTTGTAAATTATAAAGATAGTTTGTGACTATTTATGCTATTTATGCTCATAGGCATTGTTTTCTACTGTCGTCTGAACATAGTTTGATTAAAGCAGAAGTGAATGATATTAGCTTACGAAATGCGCCGAAAACAGTATCACTAAAACCCAGATGTCTCACAACTATATGCTATAATATCATGGTTTCTCTCAGGATTCAGTGTGACAATCATTGAATGGCTTTTGTATCTATTGTTTTCTTTTTTTTTAATCTTTATACAGTACATTCAGCTTACAGGCAGTTTCAACTGTGACTATTAATAAATATCATGTGGTCTCTACTTTATTGTCATCATTTTCAAATAGGGCGTCAGTGTATTCAGGGCTTCATTATCATCTGAATACATACCCATACATTTACTTTAATCTCATATTTAATTACTTCTACTCCATTTCAGCTCAATGCAGCCTCCTGCCATGTGTGTAAAAACAACAGAGACGTGCACGAGTTAGTTTTGTTCCTTCTTCACTATGAACATTTCAGTTCTGGAAACTTTATGTGGTTTTAATATAGCTGAGAACATTATGAGTGTTTTTTTTTTTATTGCAGAGCCTGGCTGCAAAAATTTAACCCACTATTTATAATCCCTCACTCTGACCCACGCTTCACTAGACTTCGTGCGTCTCACAATGTCTGTAACACCAATTTTACTTTTCATGATGGTGATTTAAGATCAACTTCACTAAAGTGAATCTCTTTCCTTCCAGTTGATCAGTGACTCGAACAAGGACAATCTTGTTGCTGAAAATCATGTAAAGAGTCATTTACATTTTGTCTCGCTTTGTTTTGGGTCGCTGGGAAGTGTGAACCACTCACTCTGGTCGACCCCCAAACTTCCTCATTTGTTGTAGCTACGACCTTGAATGAGAGCAGGTCAGGAGAGAAGCTCTGTGACAGGAAGAAATAAATTGATAGCACAAATCTTATAGAAAATGGGGTCAATGTTCAGATTCTAGGCTTCATTCATTGGATTGGCTTGGATAGTAAAGGAGGTGGTCAGCTTCAATTTTATACAGGAAAACATTCACTTCAACAGATATGGAAAATTGACATTTATTTGGATTTAAAGGAAGCTTTTCTTTCAAGGAAATTCCTATTTTCTCTCCAATCCAGATCTCTTAGTGAGTAAGAAATGATTTATTTATTTATGTGCAGCATCATAGGGAGATAAAAAGAATCCCAAATTCTTATTCTTTCATTTAAAATATATGTAATACAACAGATTATATCCTTTAGAAAATGGGACATGTTGCAGACCTTTTCAATCACACTCAATCCTGCAAGTTACTTTGAGACAACTTATGTTTCTCAGAGCCTGAATCTCATTTTCTCCGTGTGTTTTTTCATTCAAAGCGATGGAACATCCCAGCTGATGTCCTCCAACACGTCTTGCGGTGCCACAGGCAGAGACGAGCTGCAAAAATCATAAGAGAAAGTTCAAGTTTGGAGTCGAGCCAAGTTTCCTGCAAAGACACCGCGGTCGACAGACGTCTTGATTCAGAGAGCAGTGAAACAATAGAGCCATTGTGCTCGGCCCTTCACGCCAATCCCCACGTATCAATTAGGGACTCTCTGAACAGAGGTGAAGATATCCCCCTTAGACCGGCGGGGTTTAAGCATCTCTTTTGTCTCCATTCTCCGGCAGTGTTTGCCCCAAATCGAGAGGAGGCCATCTTGCTTTGTTCCTGCTAAGAAACGACGCATCGAGAAATTCCCTCTGCAAATATTTGCCACCCATCGCGCAGATTAGGGACAATGATTTGATTTGATTTCTCTTTAGGATTCACATCATGCATGTGTTAAAGGTACTTAAGAGCTATGCCGTGAAATGGATATGATGGTAGTGTCCGTTTCAGCCCCCAGTCAATTTAAATGCTGTATAATTATGGGAAAAAACTGCAAACTAAAAAGCTTGTGAAGATGCGGCTTTGTTTTGTTTTGTGTGACTTTTATCTAAATGTAGTTAAATGGTAAAAACCATAATTGCCATACAACACTGATAAAACATTGAAAGTATTTCACCTCAGGTCATGCGCTTGTGTGGCCCATGTTTAATTAATCACACTCTGATTTACTAATTAAGACCTATGAATTTAGCTCTTCATGAAAACAACATCGTGGCCAAATCTGTCGTGATCTAATGTGCGGAAACGGCCAATCCACACTTCACAGTATGGAGCAGATGACGTTTCCTGTATTTCATCGTTGCTGCTCTTAAATGAGTCTCGTCGTCTGTGAGGCTCTGCTCTGCTCTCTAACGCCGCCGTGACTCCTGGATGACGATCCGATGACCCAGATCTGACTGTAGAGGTCAAACTCAGTTGTATGCATTGCACAGGCGGTCCAAAAATTTTCCACTCTGGCAGACTGCGCCGGTGTTGTCTGCTCAATGAGGACCTCCGCTGCCAAGTGTGAGCTTCTCAATTAGAGGGGATCCACTGACCCGGGCTCTGTTTGATCACCTTCTTGTGCTCCTGGAACATCAGGCACCCCGTCCTAATTTGGCACCGGCACGGCTCCATCGGGTGACATTTGAAAAGCTCCATTGTTGGTCGGGCTGGGAAGCAGGTTGAACACGGGACCGCGGCTGCTATTTCGATGTGCGACTGTAATACCGTAAGTTCATGTCCCAAAACGACCCCGCGGGACCCCCGACCCAAATTGTTCCCCCGATAATGGACAAAGAACATTTGACGCCTCGCTAATGAGAAACATCTTCGAGGGAGCACAGAAAGCAACTGTTCGGTCTCGTCAGCGTGTTTCGTGTGAAGGGTCGGGATCGACTTCATGGAGGATCTCTGACTGCGATGTTAAATAAGGACAGCAGAGAGACGTCCTGTCAGACCGGCGGCTCATTTCAGGACACGGCCACCAGTCAAACCACAACACACCAGATTTACATCAAAGTTTGAAATGTTTTGTTCTTTAGAGAATATGACATCCAGTACATGCAGAACGTAACGGACAAAAGCTTTGAAAGCAGCATCTAAATTGAACTAAAAGTTTCATTTTGAACTGATTAAAATTTAATCTTGAGCAACTACAAGCTGCTTTGTGCTGATTTTGCTGGCCCCTATGGACAAAAGCTGCTTTAACGCCACTGCCTCATATACAGCTGTGAGGGAGTTTGTCTGTTTGTCGCAGTGTAAGATTAATAACTGCAACATCGCAATGGTGGAACTTTGTTTTAGTACAGTTCATACACCAAGGTTACTTCATTTACTTAAATAAAAAGAACAATAGCATATTGTAAAAGAAGCAAAAGTCCTGCATTGAAGTATTAGTATTAACAGCAAAATGTAAATTGAAGGATGAAACATAGAAGAGAAAAAAATCGATCCTGGGGAAGGAAATGAAGAATGTAAATGTGTGCTGAGGCCTAATACTTGAGTAAATGTACTTAGTTACATTCAATGACTGGTTTTGATATCTTTCCTTTATATTCCATAATACATTTAAAGACAACAAAAACAAACAAAAGAAAACAGGAAGTGAAAACGTCCACCCATGTTTATGAAATGCATCAGGTGTGAAATAAGAAACTAAAAGGTCTCCAGGCCTTTACACATGTGGACGTTTCTAATCTACACTCGTGCATCGCTCATCATATTATTATTGTCATTTCATAACCTGCTGTTAAGCTGCTCATTTCCAGCCGTCCAGCTTTGCATGATTTGGGAACATGTGGTAGTTTTTTATTAGTTCTGTGTTGCACAGCTCGTGTGTTCTGTCTATATTATCATCTAACTAACCCATAACTTTTAACATTTTATCAAGATCAACACAATGATTGTTCTAGTTTATGCATGTAAATGTGTTTGTGGTCAGTGTTGCTTCGTGTTGCTCGCACGGCTGCAGAAACGCTGTTCGTTGTTGCTGTATTATTATTCTTGTCCTGATGTTTTGCTGCTTCCTGTTGCGTCTGTTCTCTGTTGAGAATTCTCGCTTTGTTTTATGGAGTCTTGTGTATGTTTGTTGTGTAAATTTGATCATTTCAAAACATGTCGAAAATTAGCCCGCTGTACAATAATGGCACATTTCCAGAAGTGTTGATTAATGTGCGTCGTCCTTATCAATAAATAAAAGACATGAAATGATCAGTTTGTAAAAGAGCTTATGTTCATGTTAAACTGTTAAAGCAAAGAAAAACAGTAAAGAAGTGGAGGAATGAGAGGGGGGGGGTGTAGGAAAACTTCTTGATGGGTTGTGTCCGGGAACGGGGTTGAGGCGGGGGGTGGCAGGGGAGGGTCGATGGCGGGGTGGCTCGGGGGGGTCCTGAGTATGATTTGATCCTGGAAGGCTCAATTAAGTGGTTCGTTTACCCCTCGTGTGGAGCTGGTGAATTGGAGCCAGGTCAGCTCCGGGTTGAGGTGTTGTTCATTATTTTTCCGCCTGTCGGATCCCATGAGCGGCGGCTGGAGACGGTGGCTGCTCGGCGGCCGGGGAGCAAAGGGCCTGCCGGTGGGGTACGTCAAACACACTCAAAGCCTCTCCCCTTGCCTGGGGGATTATGATCAACAAAGCATGTCCCACACCTGCACCGGCCAGCACAATGGAAACTCCGCGGGCCAATGGAGACGCAGGGAGAGACCAGTTATTAGAGTCCCCCCACCAATGAAATGGATTACATTAACCCCTTCTGTTGTTGTTCCTCCCGGAGCTTAAACATCGAACTGACAGACTCCACATCCCATTGAGAAAAAATCCCAGTAACACTTTGTTACAACAGCTTTATTCCGGTTTATCCACCAACGGGGAAGTGTTGTGTCTCCGCTGTTAAACTGTGAGTTGACTTGGTGAAGTGTTGTAAAGCTGCGGCTGGTTTTACTGACAGAACGTGTTGTTGTTGACTGTACTAAGAACTGAAGTGAGTTAGGAAGAAAACTACTTCAGAATAAAACTTGTAAGATTATTAAACAGGAAAAAGCATCAGTAGGAGGCAGAGAGGACGGCCGTTCAGTTTATAATTAAATGTCTTAAGAGACATTCAACAGGTCCATTGAAATACAAGACCGACTCAGTGTGTGAGGGTGGAGGAATTCAATCAATGAGTGAGCAGACACACAGAGCTCCACGAGTTATCACAAGGGTCTGAAAGTCATCCAAAAATCTATTGTTCGAGGATGAAACACTTCCTGTAGACGTGAAAAGTGGCTGCAGTTTTTCCTTGTTAAAGCATGAATTTAGGTGCAGCCACATCAGTATAGAGACGTGGAAATGAGCGGAGAGACAGACGAGAATGACGTATAAAAAAAAGGTCTCGAGCTGAACGCAAACCCGGGACGTTGCTGTTTATGGTCGGCGCCTTAACCCACAAGAAACCAGGACACTTGGGTGAAGAGTGGGAATAAAAGCATCAAACCATTTGTACAAACTTGTCAGATCATTTCTGCAGAAACACAACTTGTCCATCGTCCATGAGTCGGCCCGTTTTCACCAGCCTGACTAAAAACACTTCAGCTTCAATCCTTCCTGTGTCGGGTTGCTGTGCACGTTCATCTGTTTGCATAAAACTCGTTTGGAGATGATGAGGCCGAGCTGCAATGTTTCGATCTACAGAATCACTGCAACCTAATAAAAGTCAGTAAAGTGAAAATAACCTTCCTTGGAAGAATAATGAGCGAATGAATGAAAGTTAACAAGGTTAATGAGAGGAGATGTGGTCAAATCTGATTCATCTAAGAAGTGATCACTGATCGTATTGTGTGGTTGCTTCACAATAATTAATTAGAGCAGCGTGTCACAAGAAATTAGAAGTTTGGAGAATCCGAGGCAAACGACTGAAAGCCAGGAAGTCGTACAGTAAATGCTGAGCAATGGATGGAAATCACTTTAGAAAACAAGAGCAATGTCATTGGTGATTAATAATTTAAACTGAAAATCAGCAGCTGCTCTGGGTAAAAGCATCATTTGATCTTAGGTGTCATTACCCACAAAGCCACGCTGTACGTGCCGTATACTGTCTGTTGGTGTAAATGGGGATGTTCTTCTTCCATATTCTCCATGTCCTGTTTCTCATACTGTATCAACAAGTAAACAGCGTTGTTTACCCATAACTGTGCAGCGGTAACGCAGCCTGTGAGCGTGTTTGGGGTTTGTTTCAGATGTGTTTTGGAACAACAGAGCAGGAGGATACTCAAATATTTTCAGCGGTGGAGGGTGTCTGTCCCCAGGGAACCCGTCATGGGCGAATTAGACCGAAGCTCAGAGGAATGCACGTTGCTGCCCTCGTCCTCACCCCCTCCATCCCACCCCTCCATCCCCTCCACACACACACACACACACACACACACTCCCCCTCCCCTCTTTTCTCCTTTAATTGGGCCCGTTCTCTGGCACCTCTCCAGATCACACTGTCACTTTACACTGCGTAATAAGCTATTAGCCCCGGCCGGACCGGGCTCGGCCGCCACCCCGCGCTAATCGACATGGACGTGGTCATTGTGTGGGACTGGGACTCAGGACAGCACAGTCCAGCTATTGTTACTGCCCGGACCTCGGAGGCCTGGACGCCCACGCCCGGGCTCGTAGAGGGTGGAGGGGGGAGGAGGGGGGAGGAAGGTAAACAGAGAGGGAGATCAAGGAGAGGTGAACTCGTTCTCACTGCCCCCCAGGAAACAACAAAACAAACTGTAACACCTTCGCTTCAGCCATCTTGCTTTGGCAAAAATATGACTTTGTGCCGCGTCTGGAAACGATGGAGCACCTGTTAGAAACTCCGACCCCCCCACCCACTAAAACTACAGCCACAATTCACAACACAACTCATCAACATGATCAGTTCAGTGTTCGTCCAGAGTTAGAGATGGAAATGTAAAAAAAGAGAGAAAGATTAATCAAGATTTTTATCTAAAAATTCATGTCATTTTTTGCTCACATTTTTCATACAATTATCTTTTTCTGTTATGTGAGATCAGTAAGACTCTTACAGATTTACAGTGCTGTTGTTTATCGAAGGGTTAAAAACATGCTGATGTTCTGCAGGTATAAATTATGTCGGCCATCTTTGCACATTGTCATGCAAATATTTGTTTAGAAGCACTAAAGTCAAAGTTCAGCTGAGACTGATGGACGTCTTAGTTTTGCAGGTTTTTGATCATGACTGAAAATGTTGGACAAGCAAAGCTGTGACGTGATGATGGCACAAGATGAAAAGTCATGATTGTGCAACAAACCATCCACCCAGTAGTTTTTGAGATAATTTTTCATTGAATAATTTTACCATGAATTTTTCTCCCCCACTTGACCAACGACCTGAGAGATTGATGTGTTTTCTCGATGCAACTGTTTTTTCTTTCTTCCCTGTCAAAATAGGTGGATTTTATATTTCAATTTCTTGTCTGAAAAACATCTTGATGGGCTTGTATGCAAAACCTCTGTGTTCAGGGGAGGAGCTCCAGAGAACCACAAATTCTAATGATTGATTTTAATTTTAATTTTGGAAACCTTGACCTTGTTACACTGATGATTTCACAAAGGTTTCCTGTGTTGTTTTCACATATTTGAGCTCCTGCAGCATTTATTTCTCCTGCAGATCAAAACCTTTTCAATACGAGTGCAGCCTTTCGCTCTGCACGATGCAACTGAGGAGGGAACCTTCCTAAACCGTGCTACATCTCTCGAACAAGTCCCGACACCTCCAGGCCGAAAATTAAGGGGTTAGACGAGGCCTTGGCGCTGCAGCCTGTCTGAGGAGCTAATACTTGCACACGGCATTGGCAGGGAGGGAGCTGTATTTTATGTTGGGGATGTACAGACTTCACATTCGCCGCCAAGTGTCAAGCTTTCATTTGTCACCAGGAGGAGATTCTGTGCTTCTGCTGCGAGATTGATATACAGTCCGGGCGCATAAATCACATGTGAGGAAGTCTGTTGATAGGAACAGTGCTTAATTACACTGCTGGAAACCCAAATAGTGAAGTCTTTTTTTTGAGGGTTTTGTGTTTCGGGATATCAAAGATGTCAGAGTCTGTTCATGTGTGTTCGGAGGAATGCTGCAGGGGAAGGCGGGCAGGCTGGGACAGGGCCGCGAACAGGTGCATGATGGGGTGGGAGTCCAGGGAGGAGCCCCTGTGCTTCAGTGTGAGAGCGGCAGTGGGAGTGTGTGTGTGTGTGTGTGTGTGGGGGGTCTGTATTTTCTTGCCTTATCATACCAACAACTCAAAGTGCTTTATAACACACACATGTTCAACCATTCACAGTTTGGGGTTCAGTATCTTGGACACTTCGACATGTCGACTGCAGGGGCCAGGGTTCGAACCACTGACTTTCTGATGACGCTCACTTATTTCCACAACTTGAACTATATACATCTTCAACTAACTTCATCATTTTACTGATAAATGTGTGTTTGTGCAAAAGTAAATAAATCTATCTATCCATCTATCTGAATCCCCCTCTCCACGTGCACACACACACACACACACACACACACACACACACACACACACACACAGACCCTTCCTGCTTCCACCCTCTAATCCAGCCCCCTCTGAGCTCAGGGTCCTGGGTAAAGGTTCATCCAGAGGGCGGAATCAGCCTCCATGGCAAAGTAAGAGATGAGGGGGGGCATTCAGTGGTGGTGGTGGGGGGGGTGAGTTTGTATGTGTGTGTGTGTTTTGAGGAGGATTGTTGGGGAGGGGCTGTGAGAGTGAGAGAGAGCATCATTCCTGGTGGTGGGGTTAGGTTTTCTCTGTGTGTGTGTGTGTGTGTGTGTGTGTGTGCGGGAGGGTCACTGGTTCCGAGGTTCCTCACCCACGTTCGTCTGGGTTCACCGCTCCGAGCGTCTGCTCCGAGGTCACGGCCGAGCTGCTGGTCGACTCCTGGTCGCAGCGGCCGACCGAGGCCACGGATTCTGGAGGGAAAGAAGACAATGAAGGAGCAGAGAGCAGCTTTCTGGAGTTTCACCAGCCGACAAGATCAGAGACCTGAAACAACACAGAGGGGTAATTGGAATAAGCAGTTTTAATACAGATGCATCACTGACCTGTAATGTTTCTGAAAGTCTTAAGTAATGATCTTAGGTCAAGATTTTCAAACCTGAGAGACCCTCACAACTACAGTTTGGCCATTTTAGGATATAAAGCAGCTTTTGGTTTTGCATGTTTAATCCTACAAACTGAAAAGTCTTTAAATTAATTCCAGATTTTCGTGTTAAACTATTGCTTTTCATTTCTTTTCATGCTGGTTTAAAAATCACCAGACTTGTTGCAGATAGATGATCCATCAAAATGAATGGTTTATTTATTTGTCTTAATTAATTTATTATTATTTTATTACTATGATTTTGTCACAAAGTTCATGTCAGCATTTGGTTTGGAAGCAGGTCCAGTTTGTTAAGTGCATGAAAATTGGTCCTTTCAACCTTGAATTCACAAGTAGCTGCAGTTTGTTCACTGAAAATCAAACCTGATGCAAAAGTGTATTTTCTAAAAGGATCGAGCAAAACTTTTCTTGCTTTGTTAAAAGTTTAACTTTGCAGCCAAATGAGCCTTTGATACTGAGCACGTTGTATCAGTCAGTATCAGTCAAGCTTCAAGTTTCTGCAGGTCACTCTTCATACAGTGATGAAATGAACTGAAACCACCTGGAAGGCAGGAAATCACTTTTACCATTCACACCTGGAAGCAGCCTGGTTCAACCACACAGCTCCTGGCAGCTCCACCGGAGCAATTAGAGTCAAAGTGCCTTGCTCAAGGGCAGCATGACGGTGGTAATCAGAGAGAGAGGTGGTGTCAGTGTGTGTGAATGCTGCTCAGAGATTGACAGAGAAGGAACAGGAAGGGGAGTGGCTGCTGCAGCAGGAGTAGGTGTGTGTGTGTGTGTGTGTGTGTGTGTGTGAGGGCGTGTGTGTATTGTTGACAGTTTACACAGCAGCACACTGGCAGAGCATCAAAACCATGTTGCTTTTTGTTATGAGGTAAACACAACCCCCAACCCCGAGGCAGGGCCAGGACAAACAGCAAAGCCCCGGGAAGCCGCCCGACATCCATGATACCCCGACGCTCCGAACCTCCCGGGGAAGACCTGCGTTTGTTTGCTTGTTTAATTGGATCCACATTAGCTGTTACCAGGGTAGCTGCTATTTTTCCCATCGACGCACAATAATACATCAACAGACATATCACCAGCTTTCTATCAACACTTAACAACACAAGCCAAAACCCAGATTCCCCCCAGATCAGCCCCGACCTGCACAGAACCGTCAACTCCACAGGTCGAGCTGGGAGACACGGACAGAATCAAACATCAGCAAGAGAAACACATACAGTGACGATGATAGTCATTTTAACAATAGACAGAGAAAACACAACACTGTTTCCATCAGGGAGGAGAGAAGAGTTTCAAAATAAAACAACAACAGAAGACAAGAGACATAAAGTCATACAACAGGTGACAGACTTTACTTATTACTCATCTAGAAAGAAAGATTTTTTTCTTTAGAAACAGGCTTGGCTACATGACATTTTTCTTTTTTTATGAGTGGTCACTCTCTACAAAATCGCAATCTGCATTGCACAAGTTCAAAGTGCAGGAACAGTAACATGACCTTGTGTTGTCTGTCTGGACATGTGACCGTGTCCATCAATGATGTATGAAGAGTCTTTGAGTTTAAGCTTAGTCATAGTGCAAACGTAGGGAAGGAAAACTGGGAGATTGCATAAAAATCTGTCCTCAGTTTGGCAGGTCATCCGGACGGACAGTGAAGAGCTGGACGTCCAAGTCGAAGGCAGCCAGTCAATGTTGACGTCCCCCTGAACGTCTCTCTGTCTGCATCTGTAGCTTTTTGAATCATAGCACATATATCATCATCGAGCTGCACATCAGAGCGAGGGGGGTCTGCAACAACAACCCATAAGTACTGGTTTGATGTAATGAAGCCAAAGGGCTTCTGCGACTGGGTTCATCAGATCCTGTCTGACCTCGACCGGGATGTGGTTTGAACATATGGAAACACCTCCCCCACACTTATTTATGTCACGTCTGGAAATACTAGAACCAGGCCGTTAATCTGTCACAGAGAAGTGACTCTGAAATTACAATTACGTCACTGTTGAGTAGAAATGAGAGATCTTGATCTTTATGCTTCAGACCACAGATGTTCAGGTGTGCAAATCTTTATGTTTGTCTGAAAAGCGATAAGGATGTTTGACTTTGAAACTTGACGGCTGTTCTGGTTTTGCTCTGTTGCTGGACTTGGCCAACATCATGTTTCCCAGCTCTTCCTGCTCATCAGCGACGCTCAAGAAGTGATACCAAACTCAAATATGACATTTAAAATCACAGTAAATGACTAAAAGGTGGATATTTTAAATGTATATTCATCCACACACTTTTCCAGGGTGATGCTCAGTATGTGAATGTGAACCAGGCCCAGATGTTTCCAGCTGCAAAGTCTAACATACAGGCGCCGCTCTTTATGGAAGGTTTGGACGTTGACTCTTCCTCTTTACTCAAACAAAAATCAGTTCTCAGGAAGCATTAATGTGACCTTCGTGTGGTTTGTCCGACTGTTTTTGAGAACGTTTTCGTCTGCGACTCCTGTTGATGCGACAACAAACTCTAAAATGGACAATATGAACAGAAAGGCTGTTTCAAAAACAGATGATATATAAGTTCTCCACAAGACAATGCTGTATGTTTTCTGGTTGATGGGACTCAGCTCAAAAAGAGCTTTAGGTTTCCTGTAATTCCCCCTTGAGACCACAGAGACCACAACAGTCACATATAGACTCACTTTAAAAGGCAGCGAGACCCTAAAAGAAATACGGCGCAGCGTGAAGTAAACAACACGAAGCTACAAAACCTCATGATAAAAATGGCTTGTGTTGTGCATAACAAGCTGATAATAACAATATTTTAGACAAGAAGGACTTTCCCTCTGACATGCAACAGACATATATTATCAACATATACGTCATGTTGTATATTTGTGAAATATACTTTTTCAAGTCGTGTGACGCGTGATTCTGGCAACAGTCAGCGACACAAAGGACAGAAAGCAAACAGGTACGACACAAAATCGCAGACGACTTTTCACTTTAAGTCAGCTGCTTTCTGTCTGAACAGCTGCCGCAGGTTTCTGGAGTCGTGGTGCGTTCGTAGGCCTGATTGAAGCGCAGAGTGGGAAGGAGGGTTATGGTCTGGGGGGCTGAGTGTGTGTGAACTGAAGGGGGGAAGAGCTGGAAAGCCCCCAGTGCAGGTGCAATCCAGGGCCATCCGCGACGCTCCGTCAGCTCTGCGCCGGGCCAGCGAGGGGTTCAGACAAGGGGGGGGGGGTGGAGGGTGAGATCTTCTCACCCCGCTGGCCTTCCTCTGCGAAGCGGAGCTGGTAATTTGGACAGAAAACTGGATTTGTGCCCGGCGGAGCCTGGGCAGCGAGGCGGTGAAGCAGCCTGCGGTCGGGGCTCGCAGCGGGGGAGAGGGGCTGAACTCGGGATGACCAATATGTTTTCACTCGTTCATTCATTCTGCTTCCCCTCCCCCCCCCTCCTCTCCCCTCCTGTTCTCTCACTGTACTGATCCACTTCTCTGTGATCGGCTTAGTGTGCCTCGACTCCTCCGGACGGTTCATCGATTCCATTGTTAACGGCGCATACCAGCGGAAATACAGTTCATCTCCGAAGTGAGACGTTCTTCATGAATATATAAACACTTTTTATGTCTAAATAAAACAATAAATAATCTCACCTGTATATTGTGCCCTGTTACATGTGTATAAACGTCTGAAGGAGAGTGTTTGAGAAAAATAAAATATATATAACACTTCCAGAGAACAAACACTATATAAAAACAAATTAAAATAGAGCCTATTTCTAATGTAATCAGATTTTCCTTGGTGTTTTACGACCATTACAGCAGAGCGTTTCCCTGAGGCAACACAAAAACGTCCTTGGTGGGTGGATATAAGAGAGACAGTGTTGATCATTGAGGGATTCCCAATCTTCCAAAAAAAACCCAACATGTGCACTAGAGGGTTAAATATTTAAAAACCGAATAAATGAAATAAGTAAAAAGACATTCAGTATCGAAGTGTAGATTGTCTTTCTTTCCTATAGCACAAAATGAATGTGAGACATCTGCAGGAGTTTGACAACAACAAACAGTTGCCTATTGGACGTCTACCACACATGGAACCTTATTGGTATCAGGACTCATGTTTCTTGTCACCTGATGGATCTTTAAACTCTGTTTTGGTCTCCACATCTTCAGAAGAATATCTGCCTCTCCAGCTGCACTGTGTCCACCAGCGCGTTGGTAACTCTTTAATGACGCCAAAACTCCAACGGTAAATGTGCTGTAAAACCAAAATGAGGAGCTAAAAGACCCCAAAAGGAACACATCAGTGACGGCGTCTGTGCTCAAATTAGCTCGTTGTGTCCGTTATTAAAGTGCGACTTGTATATCTGTGTCGGCTGTAAACTGTGGTCTGTCACATGTTACGTAACCCTCCTTTAAAACGCTGCTCTTTTTTTTTAAGCATCCGTCCTTTTTTCTTCGCTCCGGCAGAAAAGCCGTGGTTCAGATTCACCTGCCAGGCTTTGTTAGTCAGTGTGAGGTCTACATCTGCCAAGGCAGGCACAGCGGAGTAATAGAAGGTAATAAAGTACCCCGTAATAGAGCGAGGCAGAGGAGGTAATTACAGTGAGGGCTGCCTTTTAAAGGGTTGTTTGTAATGATTCATGGTTGCACAAATGCAATTTTCATTGTCACTCCCCTCTCATCACTCACTGCTGCTCGCCTGGATCTACAGGTAACCTTCGTCTCACCCCTGAGGAGCACCTCTGCTGCTTCGCCGTTAAACAGTGAACCTTCCCGTTCATCCGTCTAATGTTCGTCCCGGTAGATTCCGGCGTTTCTGTCGCCCCACGCACCAAAACAGCTCCTTCTCTGAATATTTGTATTTGCTGCCGATAAACAACGAGCAGCTCGATTCAAATGTGCGACCTGCTTCCAGTCAGCGTGCGTGTGCGAGCATGCAAACAGCAGCGAGCAGCTTTAGGTGATAACAGCCCGGGATTAGCAGACGGTCGTGTTGCTATGGGATGAGACAAACTCAATGGTCGATCGTGTTCCTGGTGAAGTTTGTTTGTTTGTTTGTTTGTTTGTTTCTTAACAAACAAACAACCTGGAAAACATGAAACCAACAAGAGGAAGAAACATGGACAGAAGAAGAAACCGCAGAAGAAAAACAAGAAAACAGAAACACAACTGTTAAGAATTATTAGTTCAGAATTTTCATGATTTATATTCATGAGTTTTTGTTTAAAAAGTAAAAACACAAATTTTAAAGTTGGCTATAAAAAACTGAACTTCATCCACATCACAAATTGCTAAATGAGGTAGAGATCTCCTGCATTGATTGAAAGGGTGCAGGGTGGTCAAAAGCTCTGGAAAAAGTGAACCTTGAGTTTAGGATTGTTTATAAAGGTGAATAAACGTCCTTCACTCAGGATTTTCACAATAAGAGCAAAAACTCCTGAGCGTCTGATTGTTCTTTTCCAGTAAAGTTCACATGACTTTTTTTTTTTTTTTCCTGCGGTTTTCATGTGATGTATTTCAGGTCATCGTCTTCGGCCCTGACTCGTCTCTGATCCCTGCCTCTCTGAGTCATTCCTGACAACTCTACAGGCCTATTTGTCACCACAAGAAAAGCTTCTCGGCCGCCTGCGGAACCCCCCTCTCCTTCTTTAATAACCCGGGTTCGCATGAGACGTCATTCATGTCGAGAAAAAGCGCTCGGCGGGCTGGAAGGGACTCGTGGCGGAGCATGCAGCAGCACACCGCCACCGTCTCTCCCCTCCGCATCCTGGCCCCAACCGAGACCCAGACATCAAAGGCAGGTGGAGTGAAACCATGAAATTACAGGTAAGGTGTCAATTACCCTTTGAAACCAAGCACTCTCCAAATCCAGGCAAGACCCAGCCGGTCCCTGGAATTAGAACAAATAAAGAGGAACTGAAGGGAGAATGGCAGAGGAGGAGGAGGAGGGGGGGTGGAGGAGGAGGTTTTACAGGCCGTGTTGACAATATAGCATCAGTATAAAAGGTCCTAATTCAGCTTTAAATTACCCCCCTGTCCTCCTCGACTCGCGGCGTACAACCACCGCCTGTTTGGGTGTGTGAGAGTCTGGGAAACAGGAGGAGAAAGGCTGCAGGTAAAATCTGCATCCACGCTCTTGTTTTCTCGACTCTCTTCAGCTTTTGCGGCACTTTTCAACCCAATTACATCCTCGCTCGCCCGCCTCTCTCTCCAGCATCGCAGGCAAATTTCAGCTTGTAATGGAGGGTAAATCCAATTGAACGCCTTCTAATTTACAGGTTTATGAGAGACATAAAAATCTTTAGAGAGTCTATTACGCTAAGTAGCGTCTAGTTGATGTTCAGGCTTCTGAGGAGGAAATAAAATCAGGCTTCTCTCACACAGATTTTTGTTTGTGTTTTTAAAAAGGAAATTAATCCTAGTTCTGTTAACTACTGCAACAAAAAAAAAAAAGGCTGTCAGCACCATCCTCACAGCACCAACACAAAAATCTCTCACTTCTCTCTGATTCCACTTCTACTTGATTTATTATTGTCTCATAAAGAAAACTGTCACTGTGGGAATTAATTGAATTAATTATTGTTCTCTCTCGGCCTCTCTCTCTCTCTCTCTCTCTCTGTTTCTCTCTGCGTGCCATGAAACCAGTTGACAGCTCATGTGGGAAAAAAAAATCCCACCACAGCTTTGGGTTACACAACACACACCCGCCCGCTGAGCCACAGACAGCGCGAGCCCGGTCCAGCCCAGACGCTGCAGAACACCCACAACGCTTCCCCGCCCATGGCCTGCCCTCCTCCGCCGAGCCCGGCTCTGAGCGAGCTGGAGGGAGGGAGGGCGACCCGGGGGCAGGGAAACTCCTTTAACTTCAGAGTTTACAGAGTGTGAATCTGAGAAAATGCAAAGTCAATCTGGGAACGGGACGAGGTCGATTTGGATGATCACATCGAACAAGCTCGTCCTACATCACAAACCATACAGTTCGTGTTCACGTCACGAGTGTGTGAGTGTGTTTAAAATCACATGTTCATTAACAGGTTATGTTCAACACCACAGAAGAGGTAAAAGTCACACTTGTGTGTCAGTATGTGTTTATCAAACTTTTTCTTCTTTATGTCACAGACGTTGAAGTGATTTTGTCTTATACTGAATATATAAGTGCATAAACACTTAAACATGTAGTCTGAGACTGAAGGTTTTTCCATTTCATAGCTGAAATCTTAACATTTTTAAAAATATATGTATATGAATGAATAATGAATATGAAGCAATACAAATTTATTTCTGGCCTCTAAATTGACCTTGTACTGACATTTTTTGGTCAACTTAAGTTTTCAAAGTGAACTTTTTATTCCAATTTTCGAGCCAACAAATATCAGAAGGAGTCGTTTGCGATGTGAGATTTCAGGTCAAGGTTTTCCTGCTGCAGTTCATCCTCACCTCTCTCAAAGCGTCCGTCTTAGCTTCAAAAGCAAAATCACTGCACACTGACTGTCCTGATGTCCTGCACCAAAGATGAGCATTCAACCGCTAAATGCAGATTAGTTAGAGGAGACCAAAACAAAGCTGAAAGGACAGTGAATCATTGAATCGGCAGGTCGACAGAAAAACACGACAAACAGGACAAATGAAGGATGTTCGTCTGTATCTGCCGGATGTTTAAATCGGCATCTGTTTGCTAAAGCTGTCGAACTTCAGGGGTGATATCAGAAATCATTTACGGTGCAAAGCTTTGGTGAGACTGTCAGCCGTCCTCTACAGGTGCATAATGCATTGAATAATGCACTGAATAATTTCAAACAGGATATTATTATTGTCAGTTTGCAACAAAGCTCATTTTTTTCTCCTCATTTGCCTATTTTATACTTGAGTTTCTGTTTGGTCTCGTCTCCTGTCAAACACTTCATCCAGTCATGGCTGTTTGTGAGGTCCTCCTATTATTTTTTCTCTTCATGCATTGTGTAACTGTCTTTTAATGTGCCAGCACCAATTAATTAAGTCAAATTCCTGGTGCACCGCCTGGACTTGGCACGTAGGCGCGATCCTGACACGGAGCAACAGTAAACAGGTTAAAGTCTCATTCAGAATCTCGCTCATAATTTCTTTCCTGTAGTCATAAATGCAGACACATTTTGACAGATACCACAGACTGTATTATGATGACACGCCTCCCGACGAGGCGAACAGAATGTGTCTTTGCCCGTCAGAGGCAGGACGGAGTTACACCTGAGTTTTCCATTACTGAGTTTGTGTTGAGTCTTTTCTAATGTTCTAATGCTTGTTTTTAACTTTACTGCGTCGGGTTGCACCATTAAAACATCAGGAATGTCTTATCCAGTAAAGACTCTTGTAATGTTTAAATCGAGAGGAAGTAGGAAATAACTGTGGTTTGCCATCAAATGAAAAACAATCAGCTAAGTAAGCAAACAGCTTCTGTGGCATCAGGAGCTGCAACTTCCAAAAATAACCGAGGGCACTTTCTTTTCATTGTATGCAAACCTGGAAACATGTATGAGAGAATGAGTGAGAAATATTCTACAGTGTTATTCAGGCATTTGTCAAAAAAAGGAAATTCAGAGTCATGCATTTCAGAATGAGTGTGAATATTTGATTACACTAACTAACTGACATCATTTGATCGTTTAGCAAAAGATCTTAGTTTGATTCATTCGCATTTTCATTCATTGTTAAACGTGTGTGTTTCAGGGTTAGTCGTGCAGTTTAGAGTTGGTGTCATTACACTAACTTTGCTCACATAAATTTAGAAAAACATTATTGGGATGATGTTTTGTAATTTAATATCCAGTTGTGTCTTATTTCATATGACCTGATTTACTCTTCATTCAATGAGTCAGACGTCACCTCTGTCAGTTCACTCAGTCCGCTACGCCACACCTGGAAATTACTGGGTGTAAATATTAAGTAATAACTAATTACTCTGTAAGAATGAGTTTGTGTGGTGCAACTCTTAATCCATGAATGCATTTCCACTGAGTTGTTCTAAGGTACAAACAGACGTCAGCACAAACGGGCCCAGAGGTGAGAGTCCAGAGTCTTTGTCGAAATCTCTGCCTCTGAGGAATCAAATTCAAATATCACAACACTGAGTCGTCCATGAAACCGCTGAAACCTGAAGAGGCATCATCCGCTCACTTTACCTGCAGTCACTTATTATAAACAGCTCAGGTGTTTACAGTTGTTGTTAAATCGTCTGCTTGTATCCTCGTGAACGCTGGAGCGTAAATATCCATGCAAACACTGACAGAGAGGGAGAGGCAGACGGAGCAGACAGCACATCTGTCAGCGGCCTGATAACAATAATAAGTCTTCTGCCTTTTCAGGTTCATAAACAACTTCCCATTATTAAAAGACTGCAGTGATTCATTGAGGGCTGCGGTCGGCAGCTCGTCTCAGCCGAGCGTTTCATGCATGAAAAGTTGTGTGTGGCACAGTTAGCGGCGTCCCGGGCCAAACATCTGTCAATTCATCTTACACTTCCTAATGAACTTTTAGGCTTTGTCTCTTTCATCATCTGGTGGTTTGTGCCTCGCCTTGGACACTACAGGCTCGACAGGAACAGAGCGAGGATCCTGCTCTCAGATCAAAACTCTGCTTTCTATCATCGTTCTCTCGTTTCCGGGAGATGTGTGGGTTTGATTTTATCTTTGATGCATTTAACTCTCACAGCAGTGACGACGTGAGACACAGCCTGTCGGGGGCAAAGTAATGCTTTCTGGATATTAGATATATTAAAGTTTGAACAGAAGCGTGTTTGCTTCGTCAACAGGTGTGTCACAGTCAACTCATTAAACTGGTCGGTTCAATTTTTAGCTCGACTATCCTGCAAAGATACAGGCAGATACAAAATACAAGCTTCACTTATGTTTCCTGTGGATGAGAATATCTTTGCCAAGGCCACAAGTTTCTCGAATGTGTGAATTAGGTGCCATAAATGCAAAAAAATAATGATCCAGATAATAAACTGTAGTCTGTGGAACAGAGTGTTTAAAAGTCCAATTCTTTTTATTTTTTTGTTTGTTTCGATTTTGTTTTTACAACACGCATCAGCATCAGCAGCTAATTTAATTCTAAGGTTTGTTGTGTTGCTATATTTTCATGAAAATAATCTTGAAGTGTATAATTTCATTAGCTGAGATAAATGTCATTGGGTGGAATCATGTCAATTTTCTTAGCACCTGTAAAACCTAAATTGCTTGGAAGAGAATAAAAATACAATTTGAGAAAAAAGGTAAATATGATTCATTATTTCATCCAGGTTTTCATAATTGAATCCCCGTGCTCAAGTTGTTTAGCCTACAAAAAGTCATGGTTTTTATGACTCCGCCCACTGATAATTAGCTCAACAGCTCCCATTCGGGTTCATCTGATTTTCTTCTTTACATTAAAATATGTCTGTGATATGTTGTCTCATATACACTGTTGTTGTTGTTGTTGTTCACTTTGAGTATAAAGTGCCATGACTTTACCTTTTTAGCAAAAGTTGTGTCAGGTGACCTCGATCCGGTCGCTGTCAGAGGGGCTTTTAAACAACGTGTGAACTTGCCTTTGTCACATACAGCGACAGGTGAGTGACGCTTTTTGTCTGAGTGTGTCTCAGGGGGGAAGTGATGCAACGTCGAGTCGGGCGCTTCACAAACAACACGGGGCTGAAAATCAAAGAGGTCGGGCGTTTGCTCCGACACGGCGTCCTGCCCCGCTGACAGACGCGGCGCTGCGGCGAAGGAGCCGTGAAAGAGTCTTAAAAGTGTCTCAGTTTGATGTCACTTCTCTGGTGTCACTCTCACACACACGCACATTTAAAACGGCCTCGGTGTTGATGTGTGTGTGCGCAGATGCCGAAGCGAACAAGCTCTCCAGGTGCTCGCCTACGTCAGCGGCTGTGTGCGGTGGATTTCCATTTTATGAGTCAAACATAAATTATGGATCGAGATTACAAAACATCACATCACTCAAGGTTTGATGAGTAAAAGCTGAAAACACGTGTTACCACAGATAAACCCGACAACGGCGAGTGTTGGAGCACCAGCGTTTGAATATTTTCGCTCTCTGGAGGTCTGTTGTTGTTGCTCAGCTGGGACAAGACAGCTGGCCCCCACGCTGCAGCCCAGCGCCGCATCCCCTCATTACAGACAATCCCAGCAGTAATGGAAATAACCCGTCGTCCCGGGCCAGGTAGCTCGACAGGCCCATAAATCAAACCGGTGTTTGGGGAGGCGGGGTGCCACAGGGAGAGTGGGCAGAGGAGAAAAAGTAGGGTAAAGAGAAGCAGGGAGGAGTTTCCTGTGCTTGTTGACAGGCTCAAACCAGGCTTGAGCAAACAGGCTCTTCAAGGTGTGAGGAGCTCAGACAGACAGACAGGCAGGCAGACAGGTGAGAGGCAGACAGGTGAGAGGCAGACAGGTGAGACGCAGACAGGTGAGAGGCAGACAGGTGAGAGGCAGACAGGTGAGAGGCAGACAGATGAGACGCAGACAGGTGAGAGGCAGACAGGTGAGACGCAGACAGGTGAGAGGCAGACAGGTGAGAGGCAGACAGGTGAGGAGAAGAAACCAGCAACAGCACAACAGAAATGGATCCAGACACGTTTCTCTTTCTTGCCTTTTTTCTTTCTCTCAGTTCCTGGTGGGTGGAGTTTGCTTCATTGCTGTGGTTCAGGTGGTGAGATGGGTGTTCACACACACACAGAGATTATTTCTAAGTGTGCGAAAATAAGTTCAGCATGAAGTTGTGAGTGACAGACGGCCACAGTCATTTAAATCCATCCTCGTTCTGATAGATGGCGCAACACAGAGTCTTTGTACGACTAGTTATGATACCACTTCACATACTACTGCAAATACTTGATATGAAAACATCAGTGTTTTGGATGCTGGATGACAAATTGGACAATTAAAGGAAAAAATAAACAAAGGTTAAAAAGAATAGTTCTGATAGAGTCTTAAACAAATTACCTGCAATTAAGCTATTAGACCTTTGTTTTGTTGAATCAATAACTGCAAAGAGAATGTGTGCGTTCACCATCTGAGTTCGCTGTGTTTGCGCGTGAACATTTGCTAATTAGCGCTAAATACAAAGAACAGCAGAGGCCGATGGGAACGTCAGGTGCACAGGTGTCATCAGATTCACTGCAGATCATCTAATGTCTGAACTAAATGACATATTCATTCATCCGGTGGTTGTTGAGAGGTTTCAGTCTGGATCGACAGTCTTCGATGGCCAGACGTCCCCGATCGTCCAGGATCGTCCCGGTCTCAAGCCGAGCCTCCTGACAAAGATCTGCAAGACACTAAAACGTCCCAGTTTTCAGTCTCTCGTAACAAATTGTTTTCACCACAATCAAAATAACAGTCCTTGTTTTCAGGATTTGTCCTGGATGTTTATCGTGTCACAGTCATCATCACCTCAGCCAACATAAACACATAAACAACGATCACGAGTCTTAATTCAACACTGATTTTGCCAATCAGTCAGTGACGCTTGTGGCTCTTTCTGGCAGAACCTGTTACACTTGTGATGCCAAAGAGAAAGTTTTTTTTCTAAAGAACTGCAGGAGGTTTACACCTTCATTCATAAAGTACCCGACAATGAAAAGGCTGCGTTCGTGGCGTCCGTCCTCTGCAGGAGGACGTCTACATGTCAGCTGAATGTGCGACGGACAGGTCAGTCTGAGAGCGACCTCCCTGCTGCCACGTCGCCGGCCCGGCTGAAAGGTTAACTGCGTCTCTATGAAAGAATGAAAGAGTAACCCGGTCTAATCTGTGCGACACGCCGTGCACCGCCTCGGCTCACTAACCTCAAAGCTTTTGCAAATTGTTCGGTTGCTCATAATTAGCATACACACATATAGTCCTCAGTGGTTTGCTTTGAAACAATTAGTCAAAGAGAGTCTTGTGGCATCATAATAATCAAAAGCCAATCTCGGATTTGTTTTACTTGGTCGGGATTTTGGTGCTTTGTCTCTGTAAAGGGGTTAAATTCTTTGTGGTGTTGTTGCTGAACAATCCTGCCCCTGTTCCTCCTCCCGACTTCTGTCTGATTGGCTGTTTAATTATGATCTCGCAAACCTGAGGACGTGGAATCTCTTTGATCTCTATGGTTTATGTTGATTATCTATAGTGATGTGTCATTGCTGCGTAATAGAGACAGAGAACAAACTGTTTTGAACCTCAGCATCTCTTGACAGCAGCGTTTTAATCCCAGCGAGTCGAGGCCTTGACAGCCTGAATCAACACATCTCACATCCTACACTTTCATTTTACACAATTCAGACAAAGTTAGCTGCTCTATAATAAAGTGACCCCGTTCCTACTTTTACATGCAGACAGTTGCAGCTGAAATGCACAAGAAGCTGCGAGTCAGAGCTTCGACCGTGACTGAATCTCACCTGGATTTCAAAAACACCGCTTCAAAAAATAAGACTTAATAGAAGTTATGTGTTTGCATTAAGCAGCAGGAAGTCGCAAGGGAAAACTCAATATACTCCAAATGGTTTTGTGCTGTTTCACTTATGGATTTGCTCATTTCATGTTCATTTCATGCTGACGTGGGCAGATGACAAAATTATAAAAAAAATAAAAATATCATTTGTGCTTAAGAATTTATTTTGCAAATTTCAAATGACACTCGGCGTCTGTCGGCACAAGAGAGTGAGTTCAACAACAACATGACCTATAGTCACTAATATCAGAGCATTACATAATGTTTGCATAAATAATTGTTAGTTCTGGCAGCGCGTTTCTCTGGTTGTGTTTGCACGGATGAATCTAATCCAACTGCGAGGATGATCTGGCAGAGAGGTCATGTTTGAGAGAGGGAAGTCATTTACAGAGCTGTATTTATCAGTCCCATTAGTGAAAACCACCGAGCAGAAAAAAAAAAACAGACGAGCACCGAGCACAATGGCGCAATTGTTTTCCTCAGGTAGGGGGAGAATATTAAGTGCTTTTAATATTCACATATATCTGTTACCAGTTTGGATTGCAGGCTTCTCCTCCGTTCCAGCAGGGCTTGTTCAGCGCCGAGCCCCGGGGCGAACAGGTGGATTTTAGGTGCGTCCTCTCGCTGCGTCTGCACAAACCCACGCACGCCGGGAGACGGCAGCGCAGAATGGATGGCATAGTTCAAATGTTTTTAATTAGCCCGTAATAGTGCCTTTGTGTCCCAGGTCTGCGTCATTAGCATACCTCATGAGTCGGAAAAGGGCGATTATGTTCCATCAGGCCACCCATCGATGTTTTTCTTTGTGCATGCGATGCTATGCGCGCTTGGCGGGGGTGCCAGCCTCTGCATTTCAACACAAAGCATTTTGTTTTAGTGCTAATTACGCAGCAGGCCAAGGCAGATGGGCCCCGCTTCCTCCTCCCCTCTGCGGGTGACAGTTATTGACAATCGGCCCTGTCTAGCCATAATACGCCCGAGGCCGTCGATCAAACCGCTTCCAACGTAAACATTGCAGGGAGAGGATCTTCACATGGGCCAGATTTTCACCTTGACAACTGTAACTATGTTCAACAAATTAGTCCCAGAATCCCTCGGTGTTTACACTCCTTGAAATGAAAGAGATCTCCTGTCCTCTGACTGACAGCGCGGATCCTTCAGATTTGGTGTTTTGTTTTCATTGCTGCGGTTGTGAATGGGCACATCGGATGACACCCACTCCAAGATGGCAGTCTGGATCTCCACATCTGAAGTGTGTGTGTGTGTGTGTGTGTTTCATTCATGTACACAGTCACATTGCAGGGACAAATAATGTAAATCATTAAATGTATTGTTTTGTTTTGTAATTTTAAGGTTAGTGTAAATCTCCAGGAAATGAATGTAAGTCAATGTGATGTCCTCTGAAGTGATGAAAACATGACTCTGTGTGTGTGTGTGTGTGTGTGTGTGACCGCCAGAGGGTTAAGTCGTATTTGCAAACGGTTCTTGGCGTTAGTTGTCGTAGCATCTCGTTCCAGATTTACTGCACAGTGAATCTGAATCAATCTGACTGGAGTCTGGCTGCCGATTACAGAACAATCACACCAAAGTTTATTCTTTAAGCAATATTTCCATGAACATTGTAATCTTCTGTCACTCATCGTAAAATATTCCCTGAGTTTGTGAAGCAACGATCAAAGACTGATTAACACCCAAAGATTTCGTCAGTGTCTTTTCTGTGTTGACTGACTCTCGATCGTGTGTGAAAACGGTTGGAAGGGGTCAGCGCCTGCAACTGACCCTCGGCTATTTCCTCGCTCCTCTGATTGTCCCACGTCTGCAACCGACACTTAGTCGCACCGGCTTCAAAGGAGGCAGCGTCAGATCAAAGACACGCCGTCGACATCCAGGCCGGTCAAACTGTACGAGCGAGGGAATCAAACGCACCTTGAAAAACGACCCACAGATGATGACGATTTTGCATTGGTCCTTCGAGATCTGCCTGAGAATTGAACCAGCAACCGTTCAGCTACAAACCCTTGTCTTTTGTTTTAGGGGCAATTTATGGTTTTATCAAAGAGAAGAAACAGATGAAGGGAGAGAGAGATAAAGAACGACATGCAACAAACGTCCCCTGGCAGGTTTGAACAGTGGGACACTGAGGTCCATCAGTGCCTGAAACTCTTGGGCAATCAGTGCCACAAACCAGCTATTTTCATCTTAGCTTGAATTATTTGTTCAAGCTGAATCATCTGGTCGGCTTTAGGTGCGATTCACGAGGTGTTTAGATGAGAGTCGATGCCACCAGCACATTCAAGTGCAAACAGAAAAACCTGGAAATCACCTTACACGAAGGAATAATACGGTAAAACAGTTTATCAGTTGTCATTAAAGGTTATTAAAGTCTTTGATGGTGCTGAGCAGATTAGCAAAAGGCCGTCCAAACGTATGAATTAAGAAGATTTTGGGCTACGTTTCAGTGACACACACACACACACACTCGCTGACTCTGTCGTGTCGTTACGCGTCCACATGTTTCCTGCAGCGGGAGGACACCGATCACCTCGGTTTACAGTAAACAAGGTTCGACAGCAACATTGACAGCTCACTAAATGCTTCAGGTGATAGAAAGTGAAGCGGAGGGGAAACCAAATGTGCTGATTGTGCATCTGAGCGAGCGAAGAGCCAATTCAGATACAGCGGCTTTACACAAACCAACAACTGAAACTACAACTGAGCTGATTCTTTTAGTTTCTCTGAGTGACTGAGAAACTTTTCTCCCAAGAAATGCAAAATCAGAACAACCCTTCCGATAATGTCTGCATTAAAGGGACATTTCAGATATTTAGCATTGCACTTCAATTAAGCTGTGGGACTCACAAACAGATTTTAAATAGAAGGTCACAAAATCAAAAAGCATCAGTGGCTGAGACATTCTGATTTTTGTCTCTTGTATGTGTCGAGCAACACTGGATGGATTTATCTCTTCAGAGCCATGAAAGACATCACACAACTCTTTCTCAGACTGAGTAGCACTACTTGTGAAAATAGTGACGCTGTTAAGGAAATGATAGACTTTGTTTGTCCCAAACTGGAAAAATAAAGGAACTGAACTTGAAAAGGTTGTTGTCAGAAGTGGGATTCGAACCCACGCCTCCAGGGGAGACTGCGACCTGAACGCAGCGCCTTAGACCGCTCGGCCATCCTGACATACCCTGCAGTCTGTCCTGAAATGTTGATGCACCTTGATCACCCTTTAAAAAAGCACATCCAAAGAGAGACAGTCAAATTAAGAAAGCATCTTAATCCGTTTTATAACTCCGGCACAGCTTTTAGAAAACGTGCTGCAAAACCAGGAAACACAACCAAATACATGAAGACGCTGCAATTAGAAGACAAGAAATCCACAACATAAACATCTGATGCACAGACCTGACTTTCATGAGCGCAAACCACGACATCGGTGTGTGAGTCCAAGCATCACTTTTTGGAAACAGTGTCCGTTGTTGTTCGTTCTTCTTGCAGCATGTTTCTGTATCTGTCTATATCTTCTTGCATGTGTTTTCTTTAGCTGCGGCGTGTTGAGCTGTCACGGCCGCCGGACACTGACGACGACAAGCTTGTGTTTCTACACTTTATTGCAGATGAAAAGAAATATATGAATAAATATTGATAATTGCTGTTGTTCTTTGTGAGATTTTGAGCTTTCTGAAACTTTTTTCCCTCAGTGGTAGAATTAGAACATGTTGCACAACTTCTCTCCGTGATTTACAGATTGTAGAGAACAGAAAAAGAGAACAGTTGTAAATTTAGTTGATGGATGGGCGTGTGAGAAGTTTGCATGTACTGTGTGTGTTTTAATTTTGGATGCTGGACGCTGGTCTCAAGCTCTAAGACTGAAACCTTTGCGCCTCAGGGCCTCCATAACTCAGCTGTTACTAAAGACCTTATAGCACCTGACAAAAAGTTTTATTGTAAGATGTAACAGCGACATTATATAATGTGCCTTCATATCGCTTGGCAGACATCCACGCCATATATCATTCTGCCTTCAAATCTGCCTGCAGATCTTCAGCTTTGTCTCTAAACCCTTTATCTTCTCTGTAATCTGTCCCTTAAACCCGAAGAGCCCAGAAATCTTTTTAAAAGGTGGGACAGAAAGCGAAGAGTCAGAAAGTCAGAGAGACGAAACAGTGGCTCGATCTGCAGCCGCCACAATCAAAGCATTGACAGTTTCCAATAGATTCGTCTTCGTCGGCGCTGACAGCGGCTTGAAAGCGTCTGAATACCTGGAGGCTGAGACACACACATGTTCACCCAAACACACAGGAGGTGTCAGACTGTCAGGAGAGCGCTGTGATCTGCTCTTGGCTTCAGATCTCACGCTTTAGTAAAACACTGGTTTTTCTATCTTCGCTCTCAGGAGTTTGGAAGTGGCTCACATGAGCCGGAGTGCAGGTGGTCCGATATTCTGCCAAAGTGATCTGAATCTGAATCTGCGTAAATTACAGCGTCTGAAAACCTCACTTTCACGACATGTTGAGACGAGGCTCTCGGTCGCAGCTCTCTCTCTCTCTCTCTCTCTCTCTCTCTCTTTGTTGTCTGCTGCTCGTGTTTTCTTTGTGTCTTTTTTTTTTCTCTTTTTGTCTTTCGACTTTTGTGCGTCTCGCTCCTTCTCTCTTCTCTCCGAACCCCCATTGTTGTGTTTTTCTATTGTTGTATTAAGTTAAACAAAACATTGACATATTGCATTTTAAAGTCAGGTTCAATTCTGCCGCCTCAGGTCAGAATGACATTTATATTTTCCATTAAGCAAAGTAGCACAAAGGGAAGTGAGTGTTGTGGACAGTTTTTAGAAGCAGGTCTGAACCAGTCTCAGTTCCAGTATCTGCATCTAAAGATCAGCTTGTACAGATTTAATTTGACAACAATGGAGAGGACGTTCAGCCTGTATGAGTCATATTCATGTAGTTGATTAATGGTTCAAAAAAAACTGTGTGCATTTAGTTTTATTGCATGAGATCATCCATCTGATCAGTTTATGCAAATATTAGTTGCGGAATTTCTGACGTGCTGCAAAATTTTTACCTGCAATACAAGTTTATTTCCACAAAAACAAACTTTTCTTTCTGGCTGATTTGGAAACATCATAAATTGATCCATTTCATGTCTTATGATATAAAAAATACAAATCATTAAGCCAATGATATTAAATATAAAATGTAAACATGGCAAAGCTTCATACATTCATGTCTAATGTATCTGTTCGTGTCACAGATGTTCCTCAACAAGCAAAGTTAAAGAGAAAAACAGTGAGTCACACTTTCTTCTTTATCTGTGGAAGTTTCACTTGTATGAAGATGTTAAATGCAACAGAAAGTTTCTTATTCTTCTCACAAGTTTGTCCCAGAGTCAAATTTTGGACCTTGAGACATTTTGCTGTAAATTCTTTTTTTAAGTTCTCTTGTTTACTCTGGGATTAATTTTCATTCCCTCGGGGTAATTACACACACATCTTCCCTTATTTTCTTCACAGATGTCTCCTCGGCCCGCTCACTGTGGGAATGTGATTTGCCAGTTTGCAGGTTTGTGGGACTGTCGCATGTTCTCACCCTGCTCTCTGGATGTACAAACAAACTGAGCGCCGTGCGCAGATGGGGACAAAAGGCAGGCTTATGGGCGAGGCGAGGAGGAGTCAGGTGGATCAAGGAGCGATGTGGGAAAGGTGGAATCTCCCGGCGATCCTCCTGGGACCACCACCAGGAAGAGAAATGTCAGATTTACAGGATTCAGCGTTCTCCTGGGAAACAAGGAGGCTTTGACGCACTCACATGCAGCTCGAGCTTTCACACACGTTCACTGGGAAAAAATGGAATAAGCAACAGCAGATAGACGCTTTTACACTTTTCACCATTCCTGAGAAAACAAGCCGATGGATTTCACACACATCGGAGCTCGCACGGTCACACAGTCGCTCAGAGATCTGCCTGGAATAGCTGACACTCTTTAGGCGTGTGATTATGCACAAAAGCACACATTCGCACAAATTCACAAATAATGTCAGATTACAGGATTCAGCCTTTGATGGGAAAATTGCAACAATCACACACAAACATGCCAGAAATGTAAATTTGCAAAGCTTACAGAACTTATAGTTTTCTCATGTGAACATTTGAATTTTTACTTTGGATTCTGGCTTCACATGCAGCTGGTTTTACTTTATAGTTTAGAGCTGCCTGACGTGTGACGGACGGAGATGCTTTTACTTTCTTCTTTTTAAAACACAATTTAGTTTATCGTGTAAAAACTGATGCATGGTCTTATGCATATACAGAATGTATTTCATTTTTCTGCCCAAATGAAGGACAATGTGCAGAAAACAATCAAAACAAAGCATCTAAAAAGCACATTTGCAAGATGAAACTGATTATCTGAAGATTTATCATGATTCTTCTCTGAAATATAGATGATGGTTAAAAGCATATTTTTTTTAAGGGCCTGTGTTTTCCACATTAACAACACAGGTCGTCCTGTTTTCCAAGTGTCTTTGGGAGAAACATGAGTGTGAGCCCCAGAGTACGAGCAGGTCTGTGGGACCCCGGCCTGAAGTAAGAAGAGAGATTAGAGAGATTACAGTTAAAGAGCATCTCGTCCTGTGGAGCCCCATCTAAACACCAGCTCCCATCAGATGGGCCTGGACCGACGGAGGAAACAGCAGAGATTAGACCAGTTTAACGGTAATCCCCCTCCTCTGGAGCAGAGCCAGCACCGAGCAGAAGACCACCACTCGACGAGACAGACAAAGAGACACAGGCAGAGGTGGAGGGTCCGCGTTTTTAACTCAGCTCAGTCACAACCAGAGATGAGCGTCTTCTTTTTGATCAAAGATGTCGAGTGTCTTCATCTGCAGCCGGAACAAAACTCTGACGTTCAGCCTGTAAAATGTCACAGAGAGAGACTCACTCAAACATCACAGCCTGCAGTTGTTTTCCGTCTCTGTCGGTTTCTCTCTCAGTCTGTGCCCAGGGGCCCGGCCTTTCATAATCCGCCCGTGCTGTGCAGAAAGCCCTCCGAGCCCACCGAACGTGGCCGAACAGGCTCTGAGCCTCACCCGGGCCACATGAGTCAATCAAGTGTCAGTAAGCTCCGCAATGCAAGTGTTGATCCTGGAGATTATTCACGACAGGAAATATGATTGAAGTCTAAAATATCTTCGTGCTATTAAACTGATTGAAACGTACGCTGCACATGCTTGTGGCGGGTTTCATGCATCAGTTTCCCTTAATGCTGGTGAAGGTTTATTTACTGCCACAGTTTTTTGTGTGTGTGTTGTTGTCTGTCAAAACGGTTTCTGACTCTTTTCAACACGTCGTTTAACTTTGTGTTGATCTGTAACTGATGCGTGACTTCTATAAATGGCAGCGCTGCAGGAAACGAGTGACTCGTGTTGAGGCCTAATTTGTGTATTTTTGACCAGTTAATTAAAGGCATCTCTGCATTTATTATCACAGACTTTGTTTTTTGTTTTTCTTGCTGTAATAAAAAAAACATTACAGACTTGAATCCTCCTTTAAAAACATCATAAACTCGTCACCACTCAGATTTAGTCGTTGTCTAGTTTCAGGCCTTGTTTTGAATGTGAGGAAGAAACAGCAGGTTTTGAATCTTGCTTGTGCATCAAACTTGTCCTGTCAGATTATCGATTGTACCTTTGATAGAAATCTGATGCTTCACAGTGTTTATGTGTATCCATTGCTTTAAAATACTCTGCTAATAGTTTGATGAATAGTAAATACAAAACTCTGTAACAGGCCGAAGCCAAGAGAGAGATCAAGGACGAGAACCGAAAGACAAACTGACTGATTAAAGAAAAGACAGACGAACCGAGTGATTGATTGATGGATCGAACGGCTGCCAGACAGACTGACAGGCCGCGCTGACTCAGTGTCTGAGAATGAAAGTCAGAGGCTGGAATGAGCGAGCGAGGGTGGAGAGACCCAGAGAGAGAGAGAGGGAGAGTAATGAAACATTTTAGAAAACATAAAGTGGAAAATGACTCGGTTAACTCACCTCTGATAAAATGGTTCTGTGCCAGACCACACACATGGATGAACAGATATGGATGATTGCACACATACACACACGAACACATGTAACACACACACACACACGCGCGCGCACACACACTGCATACCTGGCTGGGTGGGCTGGGTTGCTCGAGGCTAGAGTTGCAGATGTAACACAACACCTAGATGACAATCAAAAGTCTGATACTGTGCAGCAATTATACGACTAATGATCAACACATACAGTCTGTTTATACTGATTCATACAGATAGATAGATAGATAGATAGATAGATAATTTGTCATGCATGTGTAAAAACAGAACATGCATGAGCTGAAATTCATTATGTAAAATCTATAAAACACATAATATCCTTGTCAGGCGCTGAAGAATTTGCTTTAAACGTTTGGTGAATTACTCACCGAGGCCGGATATTCCACTTTACAGCAAATTTTCTGCAGCCAAATTAACTCATCATCATCTAGGTGGATACAGATGTCTTTGTCAGTTTTGAACCTGTAATTTCTAACAATTATGTTCTTCCTAACTTGTAATTGTGTGCGTGTGAGTCACGACTTAATTGGCGAGGAGTTGGGGAAAAAAAAGTTATAAAGAAATAACACGTATTATTTCCCCACTTTACTGTAATGCGACCACATGATCAGTGGAAGGTCAAAGCCGTGAGACGTTAGGAAAGAAGCACTTAGTAAGCAATTGTGCAACCTTATTTTTCATAATAGACCTATTTATATGAGAAAATATCCTTAATGATATAAAATTGGCTTCTGGTTCAATCAATAGACTCTTTCTTCACTTTCTGACATGACAAGACATTTGTTCACATTTTACTGTTTGACCTTCACTCAGTTTACTTTAACTAAACTTTATACTTATACTTTAGCCAAACATTCACAATTTAAGTCAAATGCTTCATGCAAACTTTTTCATTAACACTGATGAGCTTGTTAGTTTTCCCTGCAGCGTTCACATTTTCCAGCAGTACTTGTTTGTGCCTGCAGAGGGCAGTGCAGGTCTAGAATTAGACCCAGAATTAAACAGACCTGTGCTGTTTTCTGTCTCTTTGTTTCAGCTGCAAACATCAGAGATTTTAAACCAGTTTCCATTGGCTAAATTAAAAAGTAGAGTAAAAGGAAAAGACATACAAACCACTCAGCAGCACATTATATATTATCTGTGATCTGACCTACTTATGATAAAATGGGGACGTCTGCAATGCTTCATTTTACAGGTAGTAATATAATAATCCTGGAAAGAAATATTTAAATTGTTAGTAGTTTTATTGAAAATGCAAACAGTGTTCAATTGTTCCAATTGTAGTGGAATATAGAGGATCAATCCACAACAGGTCGCCTGAAAATACAGTGATGTCAAATTCGGGAAGACAATTCAACTTTTCCTAATGTTAAAGTTTCTAATAACAATGATTCATATTTGATTGATATATGACCTTCATTTAAGCAGGTAACTGTTTAAAAAGCTAAACTCTTTATGATTCTAGATATTTTTTATATTAAACCTTCAAACCTACAAAAAGTAGGAAAAACAGAGTAAACATGATGTTTTCAGATATAATTACAGTTTGTCACACAATCAGTTGCAAAATGCAGAACAGTCAAAATTATATAAACCTTTCAGTCTGTTTTGATTTTTGCATTTTATGGTTGTGCTGCCAATTCTTTCATAAGCTTTTTTCAGATTAGTCATAAGAATGTTTGTGCATAAAGTAACAGAACAGAGTTGGACAGTTTGTTGTTTGTTCATCAGACTGTGACCAAGCCTAAAAACTCAGGGACATTCATATCAAATGAATCAGAAAGTCATTTATTGTAAACGAAGTTCTCATCCAGTCACAGAGTCAACATCCAACGATATTTTGATTGGACACATTAGTGTTTCTGAGCTTGTCACCTTTTTGATTATAGGATGATTCAAACCCAAATTCAGAGTCAAAAAATGTTGTCCATGATGTGAGTGTTTGTGTATTTCTCAATTTTAATTACTGATGAGGACTGTGACGCTACAACATGTTGGATTTATTTTATATTTTATATTCATTTTCAAAAGTGCTGTGTGATTCTGTGTGTTTCCAGCCAAAGCAACACGCAGACTTATTCCTATGTATTTATGCACAGTCCATTGAAAACCACAGGTACAAGCTGCACAATGTGGGAAAGAAGTAAATCAAGGTTCAGAGACAAGCCAATATAAAATAATCACCAGGTGCGACAGACCTTAGCAGAAACAAAACAACGCTGATGAATTTCCCTGGATGAAATATTTGACTTGTAAATCTCCTGGAAGGCCTCTCTTCCCCTCTGCAACCTCCGCCCCCCGACACAATCAGCCAAACAGACATTTTCCCAGACCGAGGGCAATATTTCTTCACAAGTTCACAGCGGGATTATTCTGTCCAAACAGCAGCCGAGGAGCCAAAGAGTTTCAGTTGAGCAAACACTCCTCAGAGCTGCCCTGGAAGCAGAAACAAATCCAGGGGTTGAGTTGTGAGCGAGAGGCAGCAGTTTGTCCGGACAAGTAACATCAAACCGGTGCCAAGTTACAAGACAAAAGGTAAAGACAGGTGGAAGTAAGGGTGTAATATTTAATTCAAGACAGAGGGAATTGTTCACGACACTGCAATTATAGTCTTTACCAATGTAAGACGCTGCGTATAAAAGCCTTTGGCAAGTGACATCCTGACCTGGACTGTGTTTGAGAAAGAGACATTTTCAGCTGAGTTTTATCGCTTACATCATCTCTGACACAGAATAATCAAATAGGAAGATTGTTTTTTTTACAGCATCACGTTTGAATAATGTATTTTATGTGAACCTGTGTGTTCAGGTGATGAGGTGGTTCCCTCTCTTGATGCTCCGAGGTCCCGTTGCAGCGAGTTATCAATCTTTTGTCACCTTCCTAATGAAGCCTGGAGGGGGTAAAGTCTGCTGTCTGGTTCTGCTCACGTCTGGCCTTTTTTTTCTCTCTTTGTCAGAAGGTGCTGAAGACAGAGAGGAATTCCTTTACATTCACCTGCGGAGTCTCAGGTGCTGCTGCCTCTGAACAGGTTTGTTTGAAGAGAATGGATGAACAAGTTATATGACAACACAGACTCCAACAAACTGTGTGTAAATGAAAATAAAAAAAGAATCATGTGTCCATGTATTAATCTGCTTTATCCAACCATGTGTTGAACCTCTCTCCATCCTCGCTTGTGAACGACTGAGTCTTTCCAGGATGAACCTTCAAACCCAATCATGATACTATCACCTGTTACCAATGAACCTGTTTACCTGTGGACTGATTGTTTGAAACATGTATCAGCAGATATTTACAAGAATCAATGAAGCTGATGATCAAACGTTAAATGTATGGTCTTTGTGCTGTATTTAGATTCCTGCAACAGGAACTGTTCGTCTGCAGCAGTCTGTTCTTTGAGTCTCACCTGGGACGTTAAAATGACAACATACAGTATTTTTCATTTTTTGTCAAATTATATCAAATACATGAATAATCTGTCTCACAGGAGTGTTTTGAAGTTTGTGCATGAACTGAGTGTTCAGTCCAGTGTCATGTTTGTTGGCCATGCTTCAAACATTTTGTAACTTACTGTAATTGCAAAACATGTCGACTGTGCTCACTCGTTCCAGATTGGCTGTGTTTCATGTTTTCCTGCTGGATTTACGGGAAGAAGAGAAGAAACGAGTGTCCTCTTCCTGTGAGCGTCCAAGTGCACAACGTCAGCGTCAACCTTTTATTGTGTAACTTGACATTAACTTCATCTTCATTAAGAACAAATACTGACATGTCCTGCACCTTCTCTGCAGCTGTCAATCAACGCACACACTTTGGAAGCAAGTGTTTATGTCTCTAACATAGAAATGTGCAGTTTAACGCACACTTCACCCAGAACTGGGTGATGTGCAAACAGTAGTTGAGCATCAAACATGTGTCACTTTGTCTGCAGTCGAAACCAAATAATAAGAAGAACTGTGCAGAAACATAAACAGAACTGTAAGTGAAGAGAAACTCAGTAAACGATGGCAGCCAACATGTTTTCTTTCCTGTTTTTCACTCCAGGAAACAGGGAACAGCAGGATCAGTCTCCCACTCGCGTCTTGCACCATATCTGCTTGATTTATGTTTCCTTTCTTTCGAGTGGGAGCCTTTAAAACACCACAGTCGGTGGTTTGGGTTGAGTTAAACCGACATCATGGCGTCAGAGAAAGATGTTCTGGTGGCCGCTGCTGTTTTTGTTGTCGCACTCGTTTCGTACAGTGAGTTTATGCCGACATCATTTCTCTGACTCATCTTTTTGGATTTTTTTTTCTATTGTATTGTTTTCATTGTATTATTGTGCTACTGATGCATTTTTCTGCAAATCTGTATTATTATTATTAGCTTTATGATTTGTTGTTGGTTGGTTCTCGTTGGTTGCACTGATAATTCTGCATGACCTTTCTGAGTTCTTGTGTCGTCCCATGTAACCAGAGATGTTAAAGTATCTCATGTTGATCGTGTTTCCGTGTCTCGATCATCTCAGGTGAAGCTATAATTGGTGGCAGGGAGGCAGCGCCGCACTCTCGGCCCTACATGGCCTCCATCCAGGTGCCAGAAGGAGAGAGCATGAAACATGAGTGTGGAGGGTTTGTGATTGCGGATCAGTGGGTGATGACTGCAGTTCACTGTCTGCCAACAGGGTGAGACGACCTTCGACTAACAGTGATGGATGTCGTTTGTTATGTGGGGAAACAGAAAATACAAGATGATAAATGATAGAGTGTGTTTGATCCCAGAGGGCAACAAGGTTTAATTAAAATATTTGCTTCAGCTGTGATGAGATGTTTTCTGTCTGAGAGCTGATGTAGGAAGCTTTTTTTGGGAGGGAGGGGAGGAATTCATCATATTTATTTATTGTTTTCATGAATGATTTTGCTCATTAACTCTGTCACAAAAAAAGGGGACCTACATTGAAAAATGCTAAAATGTCGATGTGGGTTGCTGTATGATTATGTTCATGTAATAGAAAAGGGAAAGATCTTTTTATATAATAGTATTTTTTGCACATTATTCAATGCTACATGCTTATTGTGATTTTTCTTCACAGGCCCAATGGAAGGAAAGTCGTGCTGGGCGTCCATTCTCTGAGTGAACCCGAAGAGACGAAGCAGACATTTGATATTTTGGAACTTTACAACCACCCAGACTTCAGCATGTCAAATTATGATAATGACATCACTTTGATTAAGGTTGGTGTATGTTTTGTGTGAAGTTGTTCTGTTTTGAGGAACGAGTCAACAACAGAACTCCAAGGTCTAAAAATGGAACTTATCAAAAAGTAAAATGATTTTCTGTGTGATCTTTGCAGCTGGATCGTCCGTTCAACGCCTCTGAAGCCGTTAAAGCCGTGGAGTTCCTGCGGGCCGGCGGCACGAACCCCGGCACGGACGCGGAGGTCGACACGGCCGGCTGGGGATCCCTGGACAACCTGGGGTCCAGACCGGACAAGCTCAAAGAGGTGTTCATGGACGTGGTCAGCTCGACTCGGTGCGGACGCAGCGACTACTTCGGCAGGAAGTTCACCAGAAACATGATCTGTGCTCATAAAATATGCCCCGACCCCTGTGAGCATCCGTACAAGAAAGAAGACAGCTGTGATGTAAGTTTCACTTCCTTCTCTATCAAGTCAGGATGAACATGAGCCGAGCGAATGATATCTGTCTGTATTAAAAGTAGTTTTTATTTGAACAATCTTGGTTTTATTTTTTGCCTTGAAAAAGTGCAGAAATGGGATTTTAAACTAAAGCATAATCCAAACAGCAGTTAACAAACAGTCTGTCCAGAGAAAGTCGGACTTGTACGTTTCTGTCTGACCTCTCTGTCTCGTTGTTTGCTGGCATGGCTCTTAGACTCTTATACATGATATCTAGATGTGTAGCCAACAGTTGCTTTCACTTTCATTCAGTGCTTCGCTGCCGACTGAAGTCGCCTTTGTATTTTATCAGATGCAGCTTTAAATAGACCGACTGTTCTGTCCCATTTAAAACCCGTCCTGCTCGTCTCCGTGTTGTCCCTCAGGGCGACTCCGGAGGTCCCCTGCTCTACAACGGCGTCGCAGTGGGCATCACTTCCAACGGGGGAAAGAAGTGTGGTCAACTTAAAAAGCCTGGAATTTACACCATCATCTCCCACTACACCGAGTGGATCGACGGCATCGTGGCCCGGGAGCCGGCGGCGACAGAGGAGCCGAGCAGTTAGAGAAAGAACAGCAGACATGTTTCCACCACAGCTTCTACTGAGTCGATGATTGATGCTTTGGTATTAAACTAATGTGTTTATATGTTGTTCCTTTCTGAGGGCTCTTGAGATAAATCTCCAGTGAGACGAACATCAGACCTCCAACAACAACCTGTACAAACAGATTAGCCAGAATCATATATTTCACATCATTTTATCAAATCACTTTATAAAGAAATCAATAAAATACAGTTGATAACATTCAGATGTCGTGTCTGTTTGACTTGTTCAGTATCTTGTACAATAAGCAGCTGTGTTCCTTCTTTCTTTCCCCTCTGTTCAGCACAGATAAGCACAGGCATGAAGAATTCCTGATGTGCTCTGCTCGTCTGCTTCATTTGGAAAATCCCCACACCATCAGTTTTCTTTGTTCACCATGCAAAACTGAATAATCGATAACCAGCCTTGACTGGCTGAGTCTGATGAGCATAAATCTCAATTTTCTGAAAACATAATGTATATGTCATTTGCATTTGATTAATTTATGTTTGGTATAAATGTTTTATTTACATGAAAAAATCTATAGAATAACAATTCCCTTTAATGCACAGATTTTTTAAAATTCACCCATTTAGAGGTTCCCCATTTGCGATTTACTACAAGCAAATCATAAAAAATATTTCAATGCAAAACCTCTGCAATGCAATTCAATTCAATACAAAATCCTTGCAGAGGCTGACTGCACGTTTTCTTCTCTGACTCACACACACACACACACATACTGTATATAAAGCAATTGCAGGCCTGTTGATTGTCGAGGTTGCATTTACTGTGTTCACTCCGTCGCCTGTGAGCGAAGAAATCAAGCATCTCTTAATAAGTAGTTTCCTTCCAAAGCCCCCTCCTTCCTCTCCTCGATCACTTTCTTCCTCTCCTGCAGCTCCTGCACAGAAAATCTCTTCACTGCGTAGGAGCGGCCTCCGTGTGAAGCCACCAGCTTGTGGATTCCTGAGAGCAGGTCTTTCACCTGAGGGTAGCTCAGAGCATTCTGGGACTTTGTCACATTCAGCTCGTAATAACGGCTCCCACACTTCTGGACGAGATTCTGGAGGGTTGCATGAGCTCCGGCCACGTAGTCGTTGATCCTCTGAGGCCTGTGCTGGCCACCGTCGAAGCGAACGAAGAGGACGATGACGTGCTCCACAAAGTCTCGTCCGAAGATCTTCTGCAGGTGCCCGAGCATCTCGCACTCACCCTGGGTGAAGCGGCCCACCTGGAGCACCAGCAGGAAGACGTGGGGTCCAGGTAAGGACAAAGCCAAGCAGTCCTTGACCAGCTCCAGATTTTCCACCTCGTCCTCGTCCCACAGCTCGGGGGTGTCGACCAGGATGAGCCGCCTCTCTGCTGCAAACACCTCCTTCCTCTCACAGGACAAGGTGGGCTGAGGTTCATGACTGGACTCATGAGCTGAGTACTGATTTCCTGCTCTGTCTAGAATCAGGTTTAGAGCAGAAGACTTCCCACTGCCAGAGAGGCCCAACAGGATGATTGAAATCTTCTTCGTGTCGTCGTCTGAAAGACAAAAAAGAAACTGGCTCTTTATCTCTCAAACATTTTATTGTATTTATAACATTTAATCCATAATGCATTGGAGTTAAAGGATGTATTTTGTTGTGTGTTGCATGTGTAAGATTAGATGCTGTACACTGATGAGTGATGATATGAAAGTGCAACTCTATCGCCACCTAGTGGGACAAGTTGCTGCGTCTGAGTGTCTGAAAATGCAGTTCAGCAATTGAGAAATGTTCTAAATAAAATCTTTTTATAACATGAATTCACAGAGTCCATTACATATATGCACAGATGTAAATGTTTGGAGAACAGGAAAGAGATGGAGCTCTTGTTCTGGAAATTAAGTCTCACCATCAGTGGGATTCATCTGCAGCTGTAACGTGGCTCTGTGGCTCATCACAGCTTCCTCCAGACTCTCTCTTTTTGTCTCATATTGCTCTTTCAATGTCGCCTCCTTCTTCCTTTCCTCGGCATGTTTTGCCTTCAGCTCCTCCATCTCTCTCGCCCTCCTCTCCTCCTGTTGTTTAACCAGCTGCTGGAAGGCCTCCTCCTTCTCCTCGGCCTCTCGCACCTTCTGCTTCAGCATCTTCATGGACGAGTCTTCCGTGCTCTTCTTCTTCGCTTCGGTCAGCATGGTTTCCGTGTAGCCGGTCACGCCGTTCTCGACCAGCGTGTAGTCGACCATCTCGAACAGAGCGCGCAGCTCGTCACACGCTGCAGATGAGATGATCCTGCAGTATCTTCCATCGCACATGTTTATCAGCTCCATGAGGGCTTCGTCCAATGTGTCGGCAACCTTTCCATCTTCCAAAGACAGAACCACCAGGTATTTTAAAGCTTCTGCTCCAAAGTGTTCCTGCAGGATCTCCATCATTCTTCTCTCCCTCTTTGTATAATATCCACCTTGAATCAGCAGCAGAAACGTAGTGATTCCACCTGTGCAGGACTTAAAGCAGCCATCGAATGCCTGACCGATGGCCTCCTCTGTCATGTCTGCTTTTATATCTGCACAGTGCAGACTGATCAAACGGCCATCCACTGTCAGGTCGCAGACTTGATTTGATCCCAGAGAACTGAAGCCCGACTGGAGATGTTTATCCCCTGAGCTATCCTGCAGCAGAGACTTCAGAGAGAGCCACTGCTCCACTGTGGATATGACCACCATCATCTGACTCATGTTAGCTGCGCCGTCTGCCAACAACACAGAGATGACTTGTTAATGACTTGTCATTTTTAGAACACATACCAAGTAATCATATGATATGTCCTTGTATTGAAAATGAAATTAATTCATAGCATTGAAAATGTCTGAAAATACAAATTGTAGTAAAGGGAACGACTTACTGTGCGACATGTCTTTTGCAGGTGCTGCCACAGGTCTGAGATCCTTGTCAGCTCGAGATAACGCCTGAAACTGGATTCTCTGGCTCTGAAACCAGCATAATGAGGACAAAAAAAAAGACACTTCCTGATTACAACATTTCACGTGAATTTCACCCGCCAGTTTGTTGTCGAGGAAGTGCATTCCACAGCACGACCTGGAATGAACGAGCTCCTGTCCAGTGCATCTTCCTCGTGCTTCACGTCACGCTTGACTTCTGTGAAAGAACTCGGTTCCTCCCATCACAAGCTCTGCTCACAAATAAGAGTCAGCACTTCCTTACTAACTTTGTGCTATTAAAACCAAGGTTCTGTAGTATGTAAGTATCCCTGCCTAATATTGTCTTTCCTCTTTGTCACACACACACTTAGATAGTTTGAGGAGGACATTGCACTAACTTGCTTCATTCCCTGGAGACATAAATCACAACCATTACAGGACTAACCCCAAGCCTAACTCTCACCTGAACCAAAAACCACATTCACTTCAATGGTTTACCAACCCTGTGTCCTCAAATACACTAATTGAGTCCCTGTAATGTGACTGTGTGAACAAATTTCTGTCCCCACAATGTGACTATATTTTGAATATGCCAGCATTTCAAAAGTCATATTTGAGGTGAACGTTTTAAAAACTGAACCTTTATGGGAATTTGCAAACTCCTAATCAGTTCAGCCTGGTTCAGTTTCCTTTTCCTACCTGACTCAAGTTGTTGCCTTCTGCACAATGAAGGCAGACTGTGGTTGTTTCTGGTTTGCATCAGTATAACAGATATTCAACCAAAACAGGAGAAAGGTGTCATGACATGAAAAAATATGACCCAACATGTTCATTAACATGGTTACAGTTTTTCTAACAATTGAATTGCATCTGTTATTACTACTTGCTTACTAAAGCTACTGCTCTTGTATTGAAAATGAAATTAATTAGTGATTCATAGCATAAAACATGTCTGAAAATGTTAGTTAAAAGGAATTTCTCATTGTGTCTTACATGTCTTCTGCAGGTCTGAGATATCAAGTTGCCTTTTGCACAATGAAGTCAGACTGAGATGCATCCTGTGTTTTTATGTTTGCATGAATATAAGTGCAGCTATTCCACCAAAACAGGAGAACAGTGTCATGACATGCAGGATGAAATATGACCCAACATGCTCATTAACCCTGTTGACCCAAAGGAAAACCACCTCAAAACCTCACTATATTTCATCGCTTGCGTTGCTTTCTTTATATTCTTATCACTTATGATGACGTCACAGAAGGACAGTATATTGTAAAAAATAAATAATAATTTTAAAAAAGCATGTATTTATCTTTATTTAATTGTCAGTTTTCGTGTACTGTAACAGTGAAGGAGTTTCCCTGCAGAGCAGATTACTGAGGGGTTGCACCATCTGTCAACACGGCCCAAAACAAGACCGTACTATAGCGTCGGATGGGGGGAACCATTAGCTAAATTCAGGCATATTCGTAATTTGTAATCGCTTGAATACATTAGTATGTAAAGATTAATACTATATATATCATAATAGTTCATACATTTTAATAATTGGTGGTATATATTGTCATTATTTCCCCACAGTATCATACTAATATCCCGGACTCCCCTACACTCGACATGGTTTGCTCCGTTGCTATGCTAGCTTGTCGACTCTCCCCGGCTGATGGAGAAGATGTAGTTTTTTCATCCGGCCTGAAAAAAAAAAGCTAAACATTGTTCGGTTTAAAACGTGAAACTGTGTGAACCGTGACAAACAGCCACGATGGCCGGTCTCAGGAGAGTTAACGGGAAATTATCGGGAGTCAACCCGGCGGTCAGGTAACGCTAATATCGAGCTGTGTTTACGGAGCGAAGCGGTCGAGCTAACATGCTAACGTTAGCCGCTCGTCCGTTATCTGTTCTAACGTCCGTGATCGATAATTAATAATAACGGTCAGTAACGCTAACGTTAGCCGGCTAAAGGTGACACAGCCAAGGTTAATTAGCTGGTTAAGTTCATTAGTAATAAAGCTTAAAACCGTCAATCTAAGGAATTCCCTGCTTCTCAATCAAGTGTGTTTTTGTTGCTAAATACAAACATGAATTTAAAAAAACAAACAGTAATTAAAATCATAATTGTGACTGACATGATTAACCTATACCTCATTATCTCAGCATTAATTAAGTATTGCAATTAAGTAATTAAGTACTACTGAAATAATAGTAAACGTAAAATTGTATTGTTTATTATTAGAAAACCTGTGTTGTTGAAATCTGTCATTCATAACATGTTAAGGTTTTATATATGTATGTTATGTTTATGTTTCAATAGATTCACTCCAACTTGGTGACCTTAGGTTTGACCTAAATACATCAATAAAATCTAAATACAAAGTCCAACTTACCATATAATATATTACAGTTACACTATTATAAGTGTTGAAAAGTTCATTTGTCCTGAAGATGGTTTGTCGATATCAAACTGTGAGTTGTGGTTGAACTCTTTGGGAACAGCCAATATTTCAGAGCTTGTGTTAAGATCTGTATCAAAGCGTTATTTCAAAGGTTAATGGGGCTCAACATTCACCAAAAGTTGATGTTAATAACTAACAAAGATTGTGACTATATGTGTATGGTTTTTCTTTATGCTCCATTTTCAGTTGCTGTCGCCTGCGTCAGGTCCAGTCTCTCTTCTTTGAAAGCGGCACTGCCAGTCCTGATGGCATCCTGTGCTCTCTCGGTATGTTAAGTTGCCAAGTTTGTTATCTGTCAGCTTTATTTTTTTTTTTTTATAAGACCTGGTTAACTTCACGGCCCTACGCTGTCAGCTTAGGCTCAAGAAAAGATATTTGTCAGAAGACATGGTGAAACAACATAATTTCTGTGGTCATTCCAGAACAGCCAACACATGTTAATGTCATCTTCTATATTTTAGGAATTGACAGCAGATATAATGAGGGCTGCACTGAGCTGGCAAAATACCTGTTCTATGGACTGTATGGAAGAAATCAGCTGAATCTGGAACATGTCGGTGAGGACTTTCCCGAAGAAATGCTTGATGGTGAGTTTTTTCAATTTTAATTTTTAATCATAATTTTGTGCCTGCTGTAGTTTTTATCTACTCTGACACATTACTTGTCTGTTTTCCAGATGTCATCCTGTTGATCAAGGCAGAGTGTGTTCATCTGTACTGCAACCCAATGAACTACAGTTACCTGCTGCCCTACGTGTCCCACTGGAGGAACCTGCATCTCTACTGCATGACAGAGGCAGAGGTTAAAAAGCCCTCTTCCTTTCCTACAACCTTGTCATTCCTGTTGATTACAGTTCCTGTATGATCAAGATAGGAGTAGGAACCTTATCAAGAGCATTTAGGCATGTTGACTGTCCACCAGGCTGCAATTTTACTTTTACTGTTAAGCTTTTTCAGGCAAGACAAGTTTATTTGTGTAGCTGCTTTCACAAACTAAACTTTCACAATCTAAGTGCTTTACATAAAAGTGAAAGCAACACATTCATTTTCATCAATGACACAGTGTGTTCTAGTTTTAACCAGTGCACCTGCAGTTTGTGCACATGCGGCTGGGCCTCTTCAGAGCTGTTAGTTGTCTCACATTGTTTCAAAAAATCACATATCAAACAAATGATTGACCAGTTTCATTGCAAAAATCCTAAATATGACCCTTTGTAGAAGTGGTGTTTGTAATTGTGATTGTTATTCCTGAGAGTCCTTTTCTAAATCATCTTCCCCTGTGATTTTCTCACCTCGACTCACAGTATGAAGATGAGGAAGCGGCAGAGGAATTCAAAATCTCCAGTTTTGTCACGATGGTGCAGGGCTGCTATCGTATCGGAGTACCTTACAGCTCCCAGGGTATTTCATATATTTCATCACATTTAAATCTCGCTACACACGTGTTAAAGAGAATGAAACGTTTTCGCATGTGAACATGATGTGATATCACAGCCAGACTACAATGCAGTTTCTCTAGTTTTACCTACAATTAATAATTACACCATCAACCCTAATAATCATACCTGCTCTGCTGTTACTTTTAGGACACATCCAGAAGTTTGATATGTTTATGGTGGAAAAGTGGCCCCTACTTCAAGCATTTGCCCTGGAAGGCATCGGTGGAGGAAGCTTCTTTACCATGAAATACAAGGTAACCTCAAAACAAAAAGAGAAAAAGAAAATATTTGTTAAGCTCTGAAGCATTGCAAAATTGAAATATATTTCATATAAATGTATTTGTAGTGCTACATAGTACCTGTGGTCCTACACTCCTTGTTTCAGCTTGTTTTATATATTCGTGCTTTTCCAGCTAATGGACATGAGTGAGAAGTTGTGGCAGGTTTACAACAGACTCGACCCGGTGTCCCTGGATAATGTCTTCACAGAGGTAACACTGAGCTTATTTTTTATCAGCTGTTCTAACTTTGACAGGATTTTGTTGCATTTAACCACAAGGACATCTTGACCTTTGTCTAAAACGTACATGTCTGGAAATCCATCATGGTTATTAGTAAATAAAAAAGGTCCTATTTTCAAAGGCTATGCTGATTCATCAGTCAGTCAGTAGAAGTATAATGAATTGATTAATGATTTTGATGGTCACTTATAAAGGACAATGACTGATGAAAAGTCATATTTAATATGTGAACATGACAATTCAATATGATATGTACTCTGACCTTTGTTTTAGGACTTGGTAAATTTTGAGAAGCAGTGGAGTGGCTTTTTCTCCAGCATGGACCTGGAGAGCCATCTCTCCATCTTGGAGCTGTCTGAAGCACAGGCAGGAGAGGTGCGTTTATTGCCACATATTCCTATGCCAATGAACAATGTCAGGACAATAATTTAATGCCTACATTATATTATTAGACACATCTTGCACCCTCTTACACCCCATCCTTGTTTTACATGAAATATATGTAAAGTATTTTCAAATGGCACTGTTCAATTTCTGGTCTTAGTCAGCTAAGTGTCTGCATAAACTGTATTCTCATCAATCCACAGGCATTCCGTACTTATTACTCTCATGGACTGATCTCAAGCAACATCACAGATAAGAGGTATTCTTCCTATTCAGCAATGTCTAAATACTGAAATTATGTTCATCTGTGGTCTTGTGGCTTGTAGAAATAATAGAAAGAAGTAATATTGTTTAATAAAATGTTTCTTTATTCCAGTAAAAGTCAGCAACCCTTTGTGTTGTTTGGGAAACATTCCTCCTCAGACGATCTGGAGAGTTATTCGTTCAACTTTCCCTCAGAGAGTCATCAGGTCCGCAACACAGGGCCTCAGGGTTCTGCAGCCAGACACATGGTGAGAAGTCTGAAATAAGAAACAGTATGATGCCAAAAGATGCCAGAAACCCTGTAAAGTACTGACATTACTGTAGGATCCATATTAATGGCTGAGCTAGCTGAGCAGAAGACCTGCCACCATGAAAACTCTTATTTCTCAGTTCATATGGCATCGCTGTAATTTTTCCATTATGTGTACTTTGTGATACATAAATCACACTGCTCAAGTTAAAGCGCAGAACTGGCCTTCAGCGCCACCTGGTGAAGTAATTTGGTACAACCAGTGGTCAGAGAGTCAGAGTGCAGAGAAATTTTTTGATGAATCGTCTTGAACATCTCGTGCCAGCAAACATGTGATTGCTGATCTTATGTCTCTTTCCATGCTGTGTTCCCACTTCAAGTTCAAACATGCCATTAATTCAATTTAACACTTGTTTGTCCATTAGATTCTGCAGTGTGTGGCTCCCAAAGGACCTCTAGCCTGCTCTCGAACCTATTTCTTTGGGACCACCCACACACCATACCTTGGTGAGGTTTTAATCTATTACTTAGCTTTTATAATATTGATCAAGTGCATATTTGTAAAATGATTAGTTTTTTAAATATATTTGATCTTATTTTCCTTAGTATTATATTTCAGGGCAAACCCTGCTGCAGAGCACAATTTGTTAACCTGGGACTTAAATTAGTGGTAACTAACCTTCTAACCCCGGCCTGTAGTGTAATATGAGAAGCCCTTATTTCCACCGTCAGCGTGTGATTTGTTTACGCTTGCTGTATTTCACCCACAGGAAATGAAAACACAGAGCAAAACAAAACAGAAGTCTTGTGAGTAATCTCTTAATTAATTTTTTTCCTTCCAAGCTATTGATTGGCTGTTGTTAAATGTTAAAGAATGAATGAAATGTCTGAATGAAAGACTTTATTTCTTTCAGACTTTTGTCACAGATTTATTCAGCTGCTGTTGAAGGAGTCCTTTCTGGAATCAAATGTTACTCCTGTACCACCAGCGCCACCAAGGTAGGAGAAGAAGATAACCTGTTTTAATCTTTCAGCATGTACTGTAGCACGGACAGTTGCTCATTAAGATGTGCTTATTATCGTAGGCTAAGGATGTGGCAGAGAACACCTTTCTTGTGGCTTTGGACTCAATGAATTTAAGTCAGTACCGCAGTTCTCTCAGGTACAGATTGATTTTAGTTTTTTCTCTGTTGTGCACTGTATGAGACTTTCAGCCAAGCGTGAAATGAAACGTATTGTTTGAATCGGTTTGATATTCTGTTTTCTCTCCTCAGGTCCAAATGTGAATTCAACATTCAAGCAGTGAATAAGCAAGGAAGGTATGTCCATATCTGTCATTTGCTGTCATGTTTGCATTTTCTGATGCAGCTCCTTTAAACTGTCATTGTGTTATTAAAATACACACTCAATTAATGCCTTTTCGTAAATATGTGGTTTCAGACCTAATGAGCCTGTTTTTTCATTTTCAGGATCGTTCCTCTGACTGATGAAGAAAGCCGTTATGTCATAAAAACAGTATGTTAGCAAAGGATATCTTTTTTTGCTGAACCAAAGGATAACAATGAAATTCACACACTTTTCCTCTGAAAAGCTTTTAATTCTTAATTCTTTAATTCTGTTTTTTTTCTCAGGCCTCCATGACAGTCCATGACATCCCAGACCTGCAGCGTGATGGCGTGGACCTGGGTTCTGTGGTCTTCTCTGAATCCTTCTTGGAGTCCAGCATCAACATTCAACAGAAAGGTACAATATTGATTAGATTAGGTCTAATCAGAATGGATTGCTGATAGATTCCACAAAGGAAATTTGATTTACATAAGAGGCAGGACAAATCCACAGGTCACCGTTAGCAGAAAAAGGCAAAAGTCATTTTGAAACAACAGAGCACTAGAGTCTAAAAATAGCCTGTTTCCTGCCCAGACAATCATATTTGTGATTCATCTTGTTGTGTTTGTCATCCTTTGGCTGATTCATCAATGCTCCATTTAAAAAAAAAAAATCTGTTTCTTCTCCTGCAGATGGCGCTGTGTCCTCAGACAGCTGCTACACCATCCTGACTACAACTGTGCCTCGCTATGCGTGCTGGCTGGTATGTGCAAGGCTGAAAATCAATTTCAGATTAATGGGATAAACAGAATGTTTGGCTGAGTTACTTAAAATTTACCAAGACATATATTTTCAGAAAAAAAATATGTTTAAGGAATAAACAATTTTTTTTCCAGCATTGTTTTCAAAAGTCTTCTGGTCATGTTGTTTTCAGATGGAATCTGATGTCAAGCAATCTGAGCAAGCCCAACATCTGGCTAAGGTAAGAAGAAGCTTTATGCAGTGTATGAATACATGCTTGTGTGTGTGTGTATGAGCATGTGACCTCATCACTTACAGCATGTGTCTTAAACAGAAAGAGGAAGGCACTTGTTTGGGAACTGCTCTGACTGTAGCAGATGCTGCGTATGTGTTCTCCAGCAGCCGGCTCTCCACACACGAAGAAGGTGACACAATAATTTACCATGAGTGTCACTGCAGTATAATCATTGATTTTTAGATTTGTAACTTAGCCTGGAATTTATTTTCAAAGTCAACTTTGCATTCTCATGTGAGTAAGACTATTGTTAAATGTGACAGTATTCATGCATCATTTTTAATATTTCTTCAAATGTTCACATTAGGGAAAATCATCTTCTTCTCTGAGGGACTCCTGTTCATCCATTCTCAATATGGAAGCATTACCCTGTCTAAGGATCACATCAGCACCATCAAGTTCTATGATCCGGTAAGATTTACAGTTGTACTTTAATGATTGAATCTGTAAAACAGTGGTACCAACCTATGTATGATTTGTGTGTCCTCTTATTACCAGGACTCCAGCGCTGTGGCGTCTCTCTTTGTGGAGTATGAGAGCAGCCTGCTCCCCCACCTTCCATTCCCTCTCCACAGCTCTGACCAGTGTCTGGTCTTTGCTCTTCAGCCCAGGTCTAAGAGCCACAGGGCTTTTTATTCCAAGGTAACACCTTTAGCCAGTGACCTCTGACAGGGTTTTAGACTGAAGATACACACGGGCCATTTATGTCCATTAAAGTTACATCTCCAGTTATATGAACCTTTTCTCACTTGGTTTCAGGTTTTGTCAGTGTGGCAAAATTCAGAATCTGGACTCACTCTGCAAATGGTGGACCAAGAGCACCTGACATGGAACCAGAAAAGCATGTAAGATAACTTCACCTCCTTTACAGATTAACATCAGTTGTCTGTGTGCAAGAATCGAGTTATATTCTTTTGCCTCTAAAATGTCACTGACTCTCAGAAAATGTTTGTGATCTTATAAACTGCAGAACAATTATACTGTTTGAATTTTCCAAAAATTTGAGAATGTCTGACACGTATTATTACCGTAATTAACATAGTTTTTAATTCTGTTAAATAATGATTTTTATATGTCATATAAGGAAGATCATTAAGATTAACTCTGCCTCTGACTTTTTTCTCTCAGGCACACCCGACTGCAGAAGCTGCACGACAGTCAGGAGCCACCAGTGGCCAAACGCAGAGGCAGTCTGAAGTCTTCATACTCCCAGCTGCCCGAGCAGGACATGTTAGTACACACTCAGGTCACCCAGTAGAGTGTTTCACAGTTGGACCAGACAAGTAATAAAACTTGATGCTAGGTTTTGCTTAATGATGTGCGTACCTTCCCAAAACAGCATTTAATCCTGTGTGTCTTGATACAGTCTATTCATCATTGGTGACCATCCACACTTGTAATTTAGATTCAGTATCAGGGCCAAAATAAACAGTGCACACCAATTTTCTTTCCTGCCATTATAGCCAAAACAAAGGCGACTACATGCAAGGATAACACAGCACCTTTTGGCAGCTTCTCAGTCTTCCCAAATCTATCCTAAGTCTGTTACCTGGGATAATTAGACACCCAGCTGTTTTAAGCATTGGCACCCCAAAATACACACACTGTGCAGTGCTTATAAAAATTAGTCTCTCTCTTTTGCACAATTTTGCATTATCAGTCTCCTTTGTGTTGAGTGCTCTGTTCCAGCAGAGATAAAAACTGATATTAATGTCTACTGCAACAACTGCAAATACAAGTAATGAGAATTAAAGACGTAGCTGGTGGAAGGAAATTTTAAATCTTAAATTAAAAAAAATACTTTTTTAAATCTAGTCATGTCAGTGAGTTGTGACCCTGTTTCTGCTTACTCAATGTTGTTTTCTGCTCTATGCCAGGTTTCTTCAGCACTTTGCTCTCAGTAGCATCGGTCAGGAACCCATTTTGTACGACCACCTGGGGGTGCTCTTCCCCTCTGCAGAGCTGAGGAATCCAGTCAGAAGTCAGGGAGACAAGGTGAGCACATTGACTGTAGTGCAGTGGAGCTTCCTCATTTGAAAAATAAAGTGTAGCTGACATTCAAATCTGATGTGGGCTTTTGTGTGGTGTGTGAAAAGGTTGTCGTTACCGTCATCACTGGTTTACCTGGAAGCCACAAGAAGAGACTGTGCGACTTCCTCGTTCAGTTGAACAAGGAATGTGGAAGGTGAGAGAGATTTCATCCAACAAGGTTTCTTTGGTTTTCTTTTTGTTTTTGTTGCATCTTTTGCTCTTGTTATTTGCTTTTTTTTTATCTTGCATAGAATGATAATGATAACAAGAACAACACAGACAATAATAATAGTGATAATTTGATTATCACTTCATCCGTAGGTGGGTGGTGTACAAGCCTGACAGCTGTGACAGCTTCTCAGCCTCTCACCTGCAGCAGTATTTGTCCAACTTCCTGGAGAGCCAGAGAGGCCCAGGAGGCAAACCCCGTCTGTTGGTGCTCTCTCCTGGGTAAGAAGCTAGTTCCCAGCTTGATACAACTGGGAACTGAGAAGTCAAGACTCATCCAGTAGAACAGAGCTGAGCTGAATGGAAGCAGTTCATTCCAAAAATACAACAATGTGAACATAATGTTATCTGACATTCATCACTCATTGCCATGAATACTAAGAGTTTCATCCTACTACATAAAACAGATTTTAGTCTCTGTTTCTTCAGAGTATGTTGAGGTATTCAAACCTAACAGGAACAGACATTATCTGAGGAAATCAAGAAAAGAGACTGAATTAATTTACTCTTCTTAGTCAGTGTGTGATGGCTTATTCACTCGTAAATGTTCCTCCTTGTACAGATACACAGATGTTCTGGATGTGGTCCAGGCTGTGCTGTTCCACCCTGACCCAGTTGTCCAAGCGTGTTTCACCATCGGCGCTGTGACTGCTTGTGTGGACCCCCTCGCCTCCTGCATGGAGCACAGGTGAAATTTTTTTCTCCACTAGATTAGGTCTCAACTCTGCTGCTGTTAAAAGAAATAGCTTTTGACTGCCATAAAGAAATGTATATCAGATTAAGTCATGTCCATTATCATCAGTCTACTCCTGAATTGCCATTTATTTGGAAATTTCCCACAATGATGAATAAAGGAATATCTTATCTTTCTTTAATCAGCACTTTAAATATACACTATGTCCTCTAGAAGCACCTCCTGCTTTGTGCCAATGTTTTCATCAAAGGCTGAGTACACCAATGACTGGAAGCCTTTTACTGTGAAACAGCTGTATGCATTAAGTTTTTATTAACAGCATCTGAACGAATGCTTCACCAAAAACCTATTCAATGAGTAGAAAATAGTAGGCGTGAAACGTGTCTCAGAAAAGTTTGCAGTTTGCTCCAGAGAACAGCAGTTCAGTCAACCAGGATTCACAGCAGTTACAATGGATTCGGTGACCCAGTTTCACAACAAAAAACTACTCAAATCACTCCTGCAGCACAATCTGCTGTTCTGCCTATCTGTATGCTCAGTATGTTCCAAAAACATACATTTGCACCAAAAAATCCTAGAACAATTGGCTGCTCACATTATTGGTTTGCAATCATTGTCGGTAAATGTAGTTGTATGTAGCAAAGATGAGCAGCTACCAACAAACGTTAGCAGTGTATTTAACCATATGTTGGCCTGTTCTGCATAGTTAAAGATGTTAAATAAGATAAAACACACCAGTGATAGAACCTGAAATTCAAGTTGAGGTTTTCATGCAGTCATGTTTTCAAGTAACATATGGACGAACCAGATGATGACAGACAGGGCTGGATGTTGATAAATTGTTGAAGCACTGGAAGTTTCCAGGACGAGGTCGAGCCACGGTCCCTTTTACAGAGAGGATCAGTCCTACATTTAATCTCACTCTCCTTTTGTTACAGGCTTTAGATGTAGCTTACAGAGCTTCTCACGGTCGTAGATTGACTGAGCTGCTCCACACAATATGACATACTACTCCAGTTAATAGGCTGTTTGCCACTGCACAGCCAAGCTGGGTTGGCCAGTCGTTCTTACCGTACATACAGATGAAGTCAGGCAACAGTCTACTTTTTACAACTATTGCTGCTGTCTTTCTTCAGCAGATATTCAAATGACAAGTGTTATAACAAATTCCGTGGTAATCGTGATTGAGGTGTAATAATGTGATTCTGCCACATTTGTGACCTTGGTCTTTGTAACTTTGTAACTAATAATAGTAAATCTTAAATATATTTTGGATCCTGTGCTATAAACATGTTGTGATGACCCTCCAGTCAAACTCTGACAAGCCCCATTTGGCTCAGCAGTGGAAAATGTGTAATAAGAGGTTTAGTTAGCAATGTGGTTCGCACTGACTTTTCCATTTGAAGCATCTTCAACAAGCCCCCCTATCACTGTCTGTTGCCATAGGTTGTGCGGAGGTCTGTGCAGGCCCACTATGGCGCTAATTGGGTGTGGTTAGCCCAGCTTAGGCCTGACCTGCCTGTCAACCCCCTCAGCATAGCCCTCTAATCCCCCAGGTCCACATGCGCGACCAATACACCCTCCTCAGTGAAGCTCATCAGTCAGTCATGATCCGTTCTTTGTGATGAATGTAGACAGTTCATTACATCAGGACAGGAAAGATAAATGCCTTTCAGATTGCTGATGCCCCAGCCTGCAGGCTCTCTAAGAGCTGCAGGGGAGGGTCTGCGGTGGCTGGAGGGCGACTTGGCTCAGAACAGTTCTTCAGAAAGCGGCGTGTAACACTGATCGATTTGAAAACTCTGGATAAATTATGTTAAGATTAAATGAGATTACAGAAAGCTTTTACATTGGTCAGTTGCCAGTCATAGTCATGATGTCATCCTATGAAAAAAAAGCCTCACGATTGATAACCGGGTTGTGAGCCAAGGGCCATAACATGGAATTAGCTTGTTTATTGCTGTACAACTTTGGCAAGCCTGCGTTAGTCATAAATAGAGTTATTGTTAGTGATGATATTGTGGAACTAGACATGAGTTAAAATGAAGACAAGTACTATCGAAATAAATTAAAACACAGCTCTTGGATGTCGCTCAGGTACAAAAATCCTGCTGCTAATTTGCATTTGCCTGATGGATTTGTCATTCCTCACCCTGAACTCAAGTATACTGTATATTTAAATTTTTATTTTATGTTCTTCTGTCTCCTGTCCGTCACTTTAGGTTTGCTTTCCCAAAGCTGTTGGAGCAGTGCAGCCAAGGTAAGTCCTATCTGTTGCACTGTTCCACCCTCCAGTTTCACAACAACAAAATACGCAGAGGATAAACTTACTTTATGGAATACTGAGGAACCATATTGATATGCATTGATATTGATTTTTTCAGAAGTGTAATGCTCTTTTGGAAGCTGTTCAACATAGCCATTCCAAGGCATATATCATGCTGTCAGGTTGTGCAATATAACTATTAAAGGTCAAGAAATGTATGAGTTTGTCAAACTAAGTCAGAGGACTTGAATGACAAAAATAATAGTCACATTCTCACAGTAGAATAAAGTGGTAAATTACAGATTCAACACAAGCACCCAGTGAAGAAGTAATATATTATTATTGCAACAGTGCTTTGTTGTTAGCTTTTTGATTCACCCTCAAGCAGAACCATCCTCCATCTTTGAAAAATGCGAAATTGGAACTTATTATCTGCACATTACACAAATATGGAGGTCATTGTGTTCTGTGGAGCAGTGAAGGCTTTAGTACACCTTGAAATATCACACATTCCAAGAACAAGAGGTTAACTTTGCCACACAGAACTCGCTGTGATGGCGGTCAAAACATCATCCATTATGCAGTTATCCCCCACCGCTATTGTAAGAGCATGACAGCCCATTTTGTTTTGTTAAAGGTTTTAGATAAAGCCTAAGGGGGAAACCTACGATGGGTTCAGCACCTCACTGCTACAACCATCACCTTATGTTTGAGAGCACACACTTCACATTTCTCTCTGTATTCTGAAGTGAAATATTGAAGATTTTGTTTGAGTTTACGTCCTTTCCATCTTTGTTACTGGAGCCAGAAAAATCCCAATTTTGGCACCGAAAGTCTGGCTGGATGGAGCTGAGATGGTCTGAGCAAGGGGCACCCTCCGCAGTTTAATCTGTCAGAAAATTACGTATTATGCCTTTTATATCTTGCCAATCGTTTTAAATGAATCAAAATGTCAATTTTCCTAAAAATTGTACCTGCAGGTCAAGCACAGCAGCAGTAATGTCAGTAAATCAAACCTCGTATGAAAAATGGTATTTCTGCACTGGCTTCGCAGATGTGGTTTTATATTTTCAGGAAAGCGAGTCAGTTTTTCCTGGAATTCATATTCCCTCCCTGTGCCTCGTTTTATGTCAGGTATTGTGAGTACAGTGGTGTTCACCGGGCTGACAGCAGAGCAGAAGCACCCTCTCATGCAGCATGTTCAGCAGTTGGTACGCTCTGCCAACCCCACCGCAGCCTTCATACTGGCAGAGAGAGGAGCTGTCACCAGGTAGGCGCCCACAGAATTGTGATCAATGCCGCAAACAGTCATTTAACTGCTTTTATCTTTGCCTAAAATATTCACTCTAAGCTACGTTTTATTCTGCTTTTTGAGTCTATGTCTGAAACTATTGGGTCAGAGCACTGCTCAGTTAACACAGTAATGTGCCCTGAATGTTTCCCAACGCATTCTGGACTTAAATACTATTTCATGGTTATAATTAAATGTCCATTATGGATGAAGGAAATTTTCATAAGTGGTTATGTGTTTTTTCATGTCATATTTGCATATATTTAATACACATATTTATAACATTTAACGCTTATGTCTTCATTCTCCTTTTTTTCTTTAATTCATTAGGAATGAAGATGTGAATCTGATATTTTCTGACAGCAGCTTCAATGAGCCACAGATGCTGAGAGCACGTTACGTTCTCTACCCTGGATGGTAAGACCCTATGTTCTATGTCCTATGTTCCAATATACTGGTTGTGACCCCTGTGCGTCCTCCTGTGTCCACACTCAACCTTTTGGCCTCTGAGCGACAGATTGGTGTTGATTCCTGCCTCGGTCTTCCTCTGTCTTGCCTCACCTCCCTCCCTGCGGTTTAATTGCCACTCGACTGCGGTGGAGGGGGTATCGACTGCTGATTGCTGTAAAGCCCCTCAGGGCATCTTGTGTTCTATTACCAGCTGCCTCCTGGCAGCACAGTAACAAGCTGTTGGCCATGCAGTTGCCATGTACACAGGGGGGTCTCCTTCCCTTTGGACCCGGTCCAGTCAGCCATCATGCCACAGTGGTCAGCCTAATATGAACCTCTGCTAAATCCCCTCGTCAGAACATGCACCAGATATCTTGGAAGAGTCTGGCTCTTTTGATTTACTCATCTTCAACATGTATTTTGTGTGTATGTGTACATTAGTGTGTTTGAGACGCTTCTTACACATCTTTGACTCTCTGAAAAAGACAGGATACTAATTCACCTGCTGATGTATCAACATTTGCAGATTTGCTTCCACAGTGCCACCAGCAAATCACATACACTGGCCTCTTTCCTGTGGGCAGCTGGTAGAGTAAACAACTTTCCAGCCAAAGACAAAATGTAGCACAAACATTTGGCTTGTGCTAGACTTAACTTCCTCACCATTTGTGTAATGTGCACGTGTTCTGTGTTTCAGGTGCAAAGGCCGCTTCTTGTCTGGTTGTGGGTCTCTGGTCCTCACCCAGCTGCACGTGGCTTTCAGCCGCCCCCTAGAGAGGCCTCTATTTGTCACCCGCTGTAAAGGTGAGACGGAGAGGAATTCTTCCCCCTTTTTTGACTGTTACACGTGACAGAAGCTCCAGATATGAGTTGGCAGGGTTTGAGGATGATTACATAAGCTGCCTTTCCCTCCAAATATGGAGACAACTGAGATCTCAAAGTAATTAGCTGCAGTTGCTGTGAAAAAATCTGTATTCCCAAAAGATCCACTTACGACATCTTGCCAACAACTTTGTTTTTCAGGAAAAAATTAATTAATATTGCTAAATCTTACAATTTGTTTCACAATACTACCTGCTACAACTGTCATTATTTTTCTTCAGCATTCAAATCATCTCTAAGGCTGAGTCCCTTCAGAGGAAATGTCTACAATGTTTGGGGAAAAGTCCAATTTTCTGGTAGGAATATTTTTTTCAGATCAGATTTTGAATTCCAGAGAACTTTTGTTAAGCATTACTAAATACATGTGACTTCTTTCCTTGGTAAATATTTGACCTACATTTGCGTTTCCCAGTTTTGGGAATTATTAGAGAAAAGGTTACCCTCAAGGCAGGCAAGAAGCTCCTGACGGTAGGAATATTGCTCGGTTGTTGCTCTGGTGTCTGGTGTTTAGAATTCAGCTCATAGTCCACTGGTTTGGTTTCCTTCACATAGTTTTCTCACTTTTTTTATTTGAAGACCTGTGTAGAGTTGTTGCATGAGGAGAGAGTGCAGGTGCCTGTGAGGAGATGTGCAGAGAGCGTGCAGATATTTGTAGAGAGCTGGGAAGATACAGAACGTGTGGAACGAGTGTGGAGACTGTACTGTATAATCCTTATCCTAAAACTCACATTCCCTTAGTGTCAAGTGTGTAACTCAGTCACTGTGTGTAGGGCAGTGCATCATTTACATCCCTTTATATTTAGTTATTTTGATTTATTTTATTTTTTGTATTTAGCCGTTGCACTTTCAATACATATTTAACATTGAGTTAGGACATATTTGACATGTTTGATCATGTTTTTTTACCACACACGTGAGTGCTGAGAGCCAGTGAGAGAGCCATTTTGGGAACAGAGAGGTTGTATGGATGTTAAAACATTAACACCCCACCAACACCATGCTGTTACCATGTGAAGCTGCTGTAGCAGGTGTTACACAAGGTGTGAACTGTATGTGTGTCTTGGATGTGAGCGCCTTCATCTCTGGAACCTCCAGACTCAGAACAACTGATGGAGGTGAGCTACAACACAGTGAGCGGGAGCCTGAGCGTTGTCCCGGACCAGAGCTTTGACCCTCTGACCCCGGGCCCCAAAGAGACCAACACGTCCTGCTTCCTGGTCTTTGATGGTGTTGGTCTCACTGAGGATGGACTGAAGGACTGGCTCAGACTGTGCACCAAGCAGGTAGGCAGTTAAATATCCCTGCTGTTTTTGATGGCACTACACACGTGTGTAGATCTCTTATTGTGAGTGTTGTATAAGGAAATAAACAGTTGTGTAACCACAAAGCTGTTGTTTCTGTTTGATGTTTGCAGAGGCAGACAAAGAAGCCGAGGAAGACTAAAAATACTCTTTCACCACAAGAAATCAAGCACATACATGTGAGTGTGTTTGTATTTAGAATTCTATATAATGTCATTTTATATTTACCAGTGGTGGAATTTTGTGTGGACAGAACTGCATTAAAGCTGCACTTGTGCCATCGACTTGGAGCAGTGTTTTTACGAGCTAGCACCTGCTTTGTTTCTGCCTATATTGAATTACTAGCATGCACACAATGCACATATACACTTCCCCGCTGATGGTTTCATACTTAGCAGCTTTAAGAAATTTAGCTGCATGTCAGCAAAAGACAGAGAAGAAGAAGAAGACGTCTGGCTGATGGAAACACAATGTATAAGTAATGCAGGTTTCAAAATATTCCCCAATAATTTACTCTGCAAATGTGTAGAATGAAATTCATCCAACACATTTTGTTTGGCCCTGAATGTAAACATAGCTGTGTCTGTTTACAGGAAAACTCCACAGGCCAACTTTAAGTTCATTGTCAATAAATGCCACTGTGAGAGCAGAAGGAGTTTGAAATCTTTGATGTTAGATACAAGCCTCAGCAGACATTTGCCAATGTTCTCTTGGTGGTCTGAGGCTTTTTTGTTTGTTTGTTTGTTTGTTTGGAGGTTTTCCTTATCTTCTAAGAGAGCTTGGCTGGGTTGGGAACTGTTATTGATGTCGGCCTCTTCAGTCAATAACCTTGACTGAACTTGATATTATGTTTCTGTTTAGATGACCAGGCACTTGGATCCACTACCACCAGGCTACTTCTACAACGGCTATCAATATGTTGACATCTTTGGAGAGAAAAGGACCCTCCATCCCAGTATCCTTTTCATTGTGGTTATTGTCTATTGTAGATCTTCAGCTATATATACTGAGAGTTTTCATATTTCAACGACTAAAAAAACAAAACTGGTAAATTGGTTGTTTAACAGAAACGTACTTTGGGTAAATACAGTTGTTATGAGTCCTAAAAATCAAGCTCTATGTTTGATCAGTCATAGAAAATTTGTATATATAAAACTATATATAAATATAGATTGGGTCTTTTTGACCCAAAGAAAGCAGTGATCATGAATCATTATGCAGGTCTGCTTGCATCTGTATCGTCATGTGTGGTTATTGTGCTGCTGTTTTCCTTACATCTCTGTTACTGCAGACATGGACGAGTTTATTAAAGACTACATCGCCGAGGCCAACAAAGAGATTGAGCTGTTCAACCGTCAGCTGGAGCTGCAGGGCCGGTCTGACCTGTTTGATCCGTGATAGAATCTGTCTGTATGTCCACTGCCTCCATCTGTCTTATTTAACTGTGAGGGAGCCGCTGTGGGAGGGACAGGGAGGGCACAGGGGTTATGTACTGACCACTCTGCTAGAATGGTCAATGTGTGTTCACACCTCATGCATCTGCAGAAACCGTCCGCTCATTATCTACGTACTATGTCACTTTGTTTCCTAATTTGGCAGCATGAAAAGGTTGAGTGCAGGTGAGCATGTAAACAGTGACATCACCCATCAAAAGCCAGTTACGTCATGACATGGCCGTTTGCCTTACTCCCTGCTGCAACACCACTAACTGTACAGTTAGCACTTTGGTGAGTTAGGGATCAGATTTATCAAATGAAAGTGGCAAACTGATGTGGTCACTTGTGTTAATTCAAATTATGACATGTTTGTCAAGAGTTGCTCACAACTGCAGACAAATCTGAAACATAACGCAACACAAGACTCCATCTTTAAACCGATGTGATTACGCCACTAAGCCTGCAGCCTATGAGACTTTCACAATTGAAGGGAATTTCCAACCGCACACTCCTACAGCTTGTGCGTTTCTGTTTATCACAGTTGGCAAATTAATGCCTCTATTTCTGGACAGGCATGGATAGCCGTGTGATTCTGGTGGGCTCCCTGGTGGGGTTTCTCAAGAATCGCTCCTCCTCTGTTGTCACCCAATCCGTGGCCCACCTGTTATCTTGTCTGCGTGCCACGCTGCAGCAGAGGGAGCGCTTGGCCATGGAGCTGTAAACATTGGACAGCCTGTTGGCTGCAGACAACTGATGAATGATGCCATTAATCACATAGCTAAACGCCATCCCAGTGCTTTATTTTAAGACTCCTAAAGTGAATCTAATGAAAGTGCAATAAAGCAGACTTCAGTCCCTGCAGCAAAGTGTTATAAACCAGCTGAGGCCATCAAGAAACACATTGAATCGCTGAGGTTACATGTTCACCAGAAACGTCTCCGTACAGCTCTGTATTCTGTTTATTCTAATGCTGCTAGTTAACAGGGAGGAACCAGGTAGACACAGAAAGTTGAGTTCAGCCTCACTGCAGCAGGTGTGGATCACTCATTACACCATTTTGGTCAAAATGTCAACTTGTTGGTTATTAGAAGCAAGAACATTCCCATGTTTTCTGTCTTGGTTTTAATCTTTTGGGCCGGACAAGGGGAAATGATATAATGTGGGAAAACCTCGATTCAGTTCACTGTTTGGTTCGGTTTGGGTAAACATGAGTAGAGCCTTTAGTGAAGGTACAAGGCTTTGTGTCGGTGGTGTGATGTTGCAGAGAATCAGACTTTATGTCCTGTTTAAGTGGGTAGTTATTCTACTGTTTGCTCTGCGATCGTGTGTCACACTAATGTTCTATGCATGTCTTCCACTTATCAGGGTTCCTATGCGCCTATGCTCCTAGGTTTGGAAAATCAGTAACAGAGAAAATGTGTTTGATAAGCTGTCAGTAATTTTTACGGCTGCACATTTGGGCAGTATAAGGCCAACTCACATTATGATCTAACAAAACAAGCACGTGAAAGTTAGAGTGTGCTAAATAATTAGAATTTAGAAGTTTAAAATGTGTAGGAACCCTGCTAGAATCTCTGGATGATGGCTTTCATTCATTATGGGGTCAGCAGTGTATCGTGCAGGCTAATTAACACTCTTTGGGTCGAGGGGCGCTACATTTGTCTTGAGTGAATTGATACTGACAAAGGAACATTTAAATGCACATAGAAGTGTGCACATACTGCTGCTACTACAATGGTACGATATATTACATTTGCCTTTGTACTCTGTACCAAAAATATAAAGCGCCTGTACTCAGTAATGAGTACTGTGAGATTTTTAGGATGTCAGATAAGAGAGGAAGGGTGTTTCTGCTAAGAGCATATTTTAAGTCCATAATCTAATTCCTTAGCAGAGGGGGGGCTGCTTGCTAGTGAGGTGAACACTTATTCACTGTTGTTAGATACAGATATTTTTAGATCAGTGGTGACCACGTCTGTCTGTCAGCGCCGTCAACAACAACCAGTAAAATCACAAGAACCAATCATTTCAGCTGGCAGACAAACAGAGTGATAACATTGTTAGCAAGTTATTTCCCCCACATGACCCGCGAGTATCTGCAGAATCAAAGAATCCTGAGGCTGAACTCAACCTGACACTGCTGGCCCCATCCGTCCACTCAGTAGAGTCCACTTTGATCTGAACAAGCCATACCGTCTTATGCTAGATGTGCCACTGTCTGATAGAAGAATAATTCAATGCATAGAATAGCACATTACATAGCAAAGAAGTCTGCCTCTAACATGTGTTACCCTGGTGTGTTCCAGCCAGCAAAAGAGGGATTCACATGGAGAGGAGGAGTTTACCCCGAGCTCCTCATTCCATTAACTCCTCTCTTACAGTCCTTCTCTTTTACTCTATAAAAAAGTGCAATTGTACCTTGTGTTTTTATATATATTCTACTTACAGTACCCTCAAATAGCTCTTTAAGGACAAAGCTGAGCAAACAAATGAGCTGCTAAATTCTCAGTCTCTCACAGCTTTGAGTGCTCGTAGCTCACATGACACCATAAAGGGTCTGAACAGCAGGTGAATGGTTTTGTTGCAACACGAGATGCCACTTGGAGAAAAAGCATTACCTCTGCTTACAAATGACTGATAGAACAAATGCAAACAGATTACAGTGCTTTTTTTTTAAAGTGGAGCAGGATGATGTGTAACATAAATCCTTTGTTGACAAAATGATAACTCTTGTTTAAGCTGCATCCTCTGTTTAGCGTTTCAGAGGTGCACTCTCAAAGCCGTCTGTTCGGAGCAACAGTTGCTGTCGTCCTGTAGTTATGTAATACTGCAGAGATTTACCTTGATTGACAGTGAAATCGTCTGGGGCTGATGTATGGGAGACTGAAGGTGCCACAACTCTGAAACCTGCTGCACATGTCAAAGAGCAGAGAATCTGAAACCCTGATTGGCCAAGAGCTCAGAAGTAGTCCTTAAAGAGTTGAGGGTTATGTAAGATGTTTGTGATATTGAAATGAAATTACCACAAACACACACACACACACACACACACACTGTATACACGACTACTACTACTAAGTACGTCTACACTATTTTGCATGTGTTGAGATGTCATGTGAATATGATACCACATATATTCTGACAAAATTGCCTTTCACCAAACTGGTACAACAAAGAGAAAAGAATCACATTTATTTTACATATCTGCTAAGAATTTGAATTACCTCGAAACGACAAATCGTATTTTTGTAAGACAGTGAATTGAACTCTAGATGCAAGCAAAACGTCTCTTCTCGCACAAGCTACAAAAAAAAGCAAAAGCAGATGCAATTTTTTTTTTTTTTGTAGAGAAAAAAAAAAAGAGAATCTGATCGGTAGTGAGATGTCAGGTTTCTCTGATCCAGCAGTGCCTTGGCTACGGCTAAGAAAAGCAGAGATTAAAGCTGCATTCAGAGCTCCATCCCTCTCCCTGTTACCGGGGGAGGAGGTGTTGTCAGGCGAGGATCCGTCCTTCAACAGTGTTGGTGAAAGGAATCCGTGGAGTCGTTCTTTAAAGCAATGTGTTTTTACTAAGCCAGAGGGTAAAGTAGGCAAGGTCACACAGGGGGCGACTGCTGGAGGGCTCAGGCCATTCAGGTACTCAAGCAAACTAACCAAAAAGATGCTGGGATACGGGCTGGGAGCGACCGCGAGTACTGGAACCAGTACAGGTCTGATACTTGAAATTTATGTTCACAGCGGTACATTTCATGGTGACTCATTTGGTTTATTACACAAGTAACAGATCAAATTCTCTTAATTTCTTTTGTTCGTTTAAAATCAATAACATTCGAGAAATAGTTTATATTTATTTATTTTGATGCCCAGCCCGAGTTGGGATACGAAACCTTGAAGTTTTGTATCAGAGTACAGACTAAAAAAAATGTGGATTGAGTTTGTGACTAAAGTTGGGCGACCCCTCCTTATTGCACATGGGGCCCCACAGAGCCCTCCACGAGCCTCTGAGTGTGACTGCTACGCAGCTCTCTGGCAGACTGAGCACCCCGGTGTCTTCATCCTGGATGTGGACGCTGGCCATTTTGTAGCTGAAGTTATAGGACAAAAACAAAGTTTGGTGTCAATTGGTTTTATATAAACGGTGAAACGTGATGTTCTTGCGCCGCGATGCTGAAACGCAGTGTGAGAAGGTTTTGTTCTTTTCTAGTTTTGAAGATTGGCTCCAATGTTCAAAAGGGCCAACAGTGTGGAATGTAAGCACTTGTTGAAGAAGTGGATATTTTTATGGTATTTTTGTGCTTATTGGAGAAAGACGGCTGAGAAATTGATTTTAACCGTCCAAATATTTCTGAGGCCTCAGGGGACTGTTGTTGCTAATTGTTTTGGGCCGTTCTGTCCCGTCGAGGTTAAAAGGGAATCACAGACTTTTCACCCACAGACTCACAGACGGCGAGAGGAATTTGCTCAGGTGTTCTTATTATTTCCATACCTGAGATTACACATTTGTCCAATCAAAACCAAGTATTACAAAAGAAGATGGGGGTGATTCTGTCTGTAGCCACATTCCAGCTCGTGTCAACGAACAATAACGATTCAAGTCGGGAGGTGTTTGATGTCACGATGGCAGAATTAGATCTGGGGGTAAAAAAGCAAAGGGCTCATTTCTTCTCTATCTACAGGCCGTCCAAAGTAAAAGGAAAAAAAAACAACTAACTTATATGAATAACTTATTGTCTCTAATGAGAAGCAAAAAAAAAAACCCCAGCTAAGTTCAAAAGTGCCAAACTGACCTCCACATTTTCTTTCGAGGGTGTTCGCATGTGAGCAAAACTGAACTGCATTTGCACAAAACTACTGTAACTTCTGTTTTTTCCTGTGACTGATGCTTTTATAATCTAATTGTTGTTTTTATTGCACCACGTAATCCATTAAATATTTATATGGTTGATCAATCTCGCTTTTATTGCTTAATGCAACATTTATTGGTTCTACGTCCTCGTGCTTTGATTGCGTGATAACAGTTTTGTCCTCAGATGCCAGCGGCCACACGTTCAGCCAGTTCGGCATAGTAGTGGATTTGTCACTCGGTGAGACGACATGGATTCACCCTGTGTGTCCAAACCCTGTATCAGCACCGACCGAGGTGGTGAGCTCTCTGTTATTGGGATCAGGAGAGCTAGACTAAACAGAAACTGTCTGCGGAGTGTGTGTGTAAAGAAGCTCGTGTGTGTTTTGTGGTCCAGCTTTTAACACACATCATTAGAGAGAGCTGAAATAGTGTTGAGAGAATGTGAGGAATCCTGCTTCACATAGAGCAGTTTTAACCTGCAGTTCCTCATGCTGTGTGTGTGTGTGTGTTTGTGTGTGTGTGTGTTTGTGTGTGTGTGTGTGTGTGTGTGTGTTTGTGGGTGTTTAACAGAAAGGAAGACTCTGTGCGTGTGTGTCCTTGTATTGTTGCCAGGCAGATACAGTCCTCCACATGGCTAACCTCTGACATCAGCGTTTCCTCGCCGCTCTCCTGCCTCCACTGCGCCGCCAGTTTCTCCCCGGCGGCTCAAGGCAAGCCCCCCCCACACACACACACACACCCAGATACACTTAGCACACTTAAAATGCACTCTTCCCATATCGCTTCCATCATTAACCGCCCTTTTTCTCCTCCCCGCCCCACTATTGTTGTATTTTTACTGAGCAGCGAGCTGAGGCTATTTGTGGCCTATTATGACAGCCACATGTAAACACTCATCACTCTCACTGGCGTCTGCCAAAGCTGCTGAGCCCGGGTCACTGCAACAATAGTAACTGTACAGTGCTGGAGCCGTTCACTTTTACTAACAGGGACTGCGGGGGAGTTTTCTTTTAAACTGGAGGCTAATAAGTGAAACGTGGCGTGTTCTGGTGGGATGAAGAGGAAGTCGTCGCCAGCCTTGACCCCAACTTTAACTGTCCCCTGGGTTTGACTGTTTCCGGCTGCAGGGGACGACTTTGAATTCATGTTGACACACTCAGTTTATTATGAAGGTGATGCAGTCTAATGCAACAGTCCTGCAAAAATCCTGCATTCATATAGGTTATAACAACAGTTGGAATTGTTGAAGAGGTTTTGATCCAACCATATTTCCGTCTATCTAGGCTATAGTTTGTGTTGCTGTTAAACTTTACTGCATTATATTAAGAGGTATATTATTTTGTCCACCTCATTTATATCAATGATTGCTGGCGAAATAACAGAAAGACCACTCTGTGTAATGGAGTTCAACAACATCACAAACTGCATCCTCCAAAATCCTAATATAATGTATAACCCTCATTAACGTGAAATATTCTGCAACTTGAGAGTAAAATACTTTTCAGTCAGAGTTTATTTATTCGATTTTCAAAGTTGTTTCCTACATTACACCCATATTCCGAGTAATGAAAAAATGTTCTCACATAATGCAATGTACGAAGGAAATGGAACGACTTTCCTAAAAGTTCCTAAAAGATTTTATTCAGTTATTCAACTTTTTGTATGTGTAGATGGTGGTGAGGTAGTTTCAGAAACTCCTTAAACTTAGAATAAAGTATTATATCTGAAGAAAAGAAGAAAAGTTTGTAGTTCAAAGTCACAGAATGTTGATATTCATTGGTGTCATGTATCGTGTCCTGTTTGAACAAAATGGAAAAGAACATTGATTAGTCCATATACAGTATTCTAGTATGGAGTTGGGACCCAGTGGTAGGTGTGTGTGTGTGTGTTGTATAGATAATCTAAATTATCTTTCTGGATATTTTAAGTGTAGGCACCAGAACTCTTAGGATTACTGACATTTTAAAAGGTCTAAGTTCTACTCGGAACTCAAAGAAATGTTTAAAGATCAATGATTAATAAGTAAATTCTGGAAACTAAAACTGCAGTGTTGTTGCACAACTGTGAAAAAAAGCTCATCCAGATTTAGACATTTTCACAGTTTATGTTTATTTCACACCTTTTGACAACCATCATTTCATAATGCAGATTTATAACATAATGCACAAATGCATTCTGGATCACTATGACATCACTGCTGAGCACCATAGCAGAGCACCGTGTACTGACGACTACCTGGGTCAAAGAAGAGCTTTCAAGCAATTGCCAGTCAAGTGCATTGTATCACTTCATTGCAACAGAGTTTACACAGTCACAGGATCATATTTAAAAATTAATGTTTACACCTTGTTATGACTCCTGTCTCCATCTGAGCTGTGTTGATGTAGTTAAACCTGAAAGATTATGGATCACAGTTTGAATTATTGACAAATATTTTCAGTCTGATTTTCATCAGTCCATATCAGCTACATTCGACAGCTATATTCAGTGAACTCTCCATCTGACCTCTGCCAGCCTTTTGGTTTCACACTTCTCTCACCAACTGCTGGATGTCAAAGGTCATCAAAACAGCCATGTCACCGGACTCCCCCGAGGCGGCGGCCAGTTTCAGCGTTTGGAGGCCGTCTCCGCTGAAAACCTCGCCTTCCCACACTCGGCTCTTGTTCAGTTTCAGATCAGTACGCGACTCTCCCACCACGCTCACCCTCTGGGCCCCGGGGACCCTCACCCTGAAGCGGACCCACAAGAGGGGCTCCAGCAGGCCCACGCGGGGCTCAAAGAGCACGCAGCCTTTCCTCCAGGCGGAGTAGACGCAGGGGAACGGAGGCCCCGGCTGATCGCAGCTGTTCCTCAGAACAAAGTCACACATGGGGTTGAAGTCTCCACCGGGGGTGAGCCGAGCGTACAGGCCCAGCCGGTACACCCCGGCGTCGGGTAGGCTGGCGCTCACCGTCACCTTGCTGTCTGTGTATGTGCAGAAGAGGTAGCGTGAAAGCGGGACGGCCGTTTTGTTCTCTTCTCTGCTGAGCACCGTGTGAAGCTCCAGGTCCCGCTGGTTATGGAAGGTGATGTTGCACTTGCCTTGCTGGGTGCTCACCAGCGCTGTCGTGTGGCTGAATTTGGACAGTCCCGCCTCTGATGTGCGTGTTCCCGGCCCGCACACAGATCCCAGGTTAGGAGGGAAGAGCTCATCTGGACTGACCACCTTCCCTTTGCAGTGCAACAGGAAGTTTGCAGCGTTCTGGAACTTGAGCTCTGTTTTCTCATAGTCACGCACAAACACTGACAGCCGGTAGAAACCATGTAAGGGACACAGGACGTGGCAGGTCAGGACATTCGGTTGAATCTGAGTAGCCAGGCACCGCTTGGCTACGGCAGCATCCAGCTCTGGATGGACCAGTTCACAGAGCACCATCAGAGGCCTGGACGTTTTCAGCACCAATTCAAAGACACCTTCTTCCACCTCGGCAACCTCGCTGCCCTGGCTGCTGCCTGCGACACCCAGAGATCCTGCAACAGGCTGCAGGCCCCATGACAAGAAGGGGTTCTCTGGGATCTCCTCCATGGCCCTGGGGGTCGGACACTCAACAGTGAAGGAGCAGACCCAAATCAGAGGCGTGGTGGCCGATTCAGGTCTGGCAAACACCTTCACGTCGTACACGCCGCTCGCGGGTGGCAGGAGCTGCAGCTTCATGCTCCGATGGGAGACCGTCAGGAGGCCATAGGAGGAGTTGCCGGACTCTTTCTGCTCTGAAGCTCCACAGTGGAGAAGGTCCTGGTGCTGCGTGATCTCATAGGTAAAGGTAGCTGGTCTGGAGAAGCCGAGGGACACGTTTGCCTCACCATCGTCTGAAGAGGAAATCAGAGGGTGGATTTATTTTTAAAGAATTTAAAGATCTCTTTAACTCTTTAATTGAGAAAACAAATGATTGATAGATGTTGTTTGGCACAATTGAAATATATTTTTTTTAATTAATTACAAAGACGCAAAGACAAAAAATAAATATGCAAACAAATTCATTTTTAAACATTTTTTGAGTGAATAAAGATACATTAGCTTCCCCTTGTAACATCGACAAACTGAGGGCGGACCTGTGACAACGTAACACTGATGAGGCTGAATCAGCCTGAGGCCCATGGTGAAGAAGGCCGAGGTCTTGAAAACCCTCCTCTCAAACTCCTCCAGGGTTATGGACAAGTCCAAGAGCTGCCATTTCTCCTCATCAGGGAAGTGTGAATCTATGAACTCCTCCGGGTCCGTTAGGAAATAGAAATCATCGAACCTTGGAAGCAACAGATGGAGACAGCAGACTGGTTTGAGACTCAACTCGCTGCTGGTTTCGGGTGTGTGAAAATAAACAAAACAGAAATCTTGTCGAATGGTGAATGTGGTGGAATCCATTTTCAAACCTTTTGACGAAGCTTTCATGTTCCATATCTACTCGTCCTGCTCCCCAACAGGCGTCCAATAGGAACCACTGTCCTCCCAGAAGCACAGCGTTCCACAGGTGATCAGATTTCACATTCTTGAGGCTCTGGCCCTGACGGTACCCGATGCCCTTACTGTGGCCTGGCACTTCTTGGCACTCGATGCCCACCTCTCTGTAAACACAAACCAAACACAGCGCGCTCACTGCCTTTTGTTTTATAGCCCACGTCCTTACACTCAAGTTCAAGGTTGTTGTTTGTCCTGTCGGTCTTAAATTCACTTGATTCAGTGCGCAAAATTTATACTGGAAATTTCTAGCTTGAACTCAGAAGGGGTCAAGGGTTTTGATTTCTGTCCTGCAATTTTTATTAACTTTATTTTCACTGCAGCTGACAGAGCAGTTGGCAAAGGTCTCATAAACCCACAGTGCACTCGCTGTACCTGTAAACACTGCAAATTAAAATCACCCTGTTGGTGTAAAATATTGCATGGAAGGCTTTAATGGCACTGTTCACTTGTAAGGTTTGGAAAATAGTATTTATGATTTGTAGTAAAACAAGATTAAACATTAGTTACATTAACAATGTGGCTATAGTTTAAGACAGGCATTGAAGAAGTGTGATTTTTTTTATTTCAAGCTCTTAGTTTTGGTGTGTTTACCTGCACATCTCCGTACAGAGGCTGGAGTAGCCGCAGCAAACACCTCGACCGGCCGCTATCACCTCCTCCGGGGAGCTCAGCTTCTCCGAGTGGCCGAGGTACCCGCTCACATCATACTCTGAGGAGACAACAGTTTTTTTTTACTACAAAACGAGGTGCAAATATAGCAACTGCTCTTAAACACAGATAGGTTAGTTATCTTAAGATCCATGATGTGATATATTACAGAATGCAAGGATTCAGATGCACTGATACCCACCGATGTTGTGACACAGCCAGACCCAGATGGCTCGAAGCCTCTCCAGCTCATTTCTGGCTCCCTTTGTGATGCTCTGGACTATTGCTTTTACATCATACACACACTTTTCCTTCAGCTGCAGCACACACACACAAAAGATATTCACTGTTAGATAAAATGGGTTTTTATATAATTTTTTTTCTTATAAAATGGAGTCTTCGTGTTTTTGTAAACCATTGCCGCAGTGTTTTTCCATTCGTCTTGCAGCATCATTCTATCTTTCAGTGTATTGAACAAACTAGGTTACCATCCATGCTCAAGGATGTGAGTGCTGCCTGAGAGCTGCGGTATTTATTAGGGTTTTATTGCAGTAGATGAGTGGATGTTATCATTCTTCAGTGCTTTCCTGCAGAACACAAAGAGCCATCGCTGCTGTTTTTGTTGTTCTTGGTTAGTTCTGTTTTACGTATCCTGCTGAAAATGTGGTAGTTCATGTGAAGCTTGACAGAAGCATGGACTGATTTTAGTCACTGTTGAGGTTAAAATTTCAGTTTTCACAATAAGAAGTAAATGGTAGGTAGATTTTTGCCAACAACAGTAGAGATATTAGCATTTCCTTTGTTATGTTATATAAGGTTGAACTAAGTGTCGTCACCTCTGCTCCTGTCCTGATGACGTGTGAATCAACCCTGTGGAAGACCTCAGAGTTGGTGAAGAGGTCCTTTCGCCGCCTCCTCTTCCCCGCCGCCACAGCACACGGTGACGCCCTCTGTCCCAGGTGCGCTTTCAGTTTCAGCCCCTGTTCCTCAGCCTCCTTCCTCACCGCGCTCTTCTTCACCACGGTGATGGTCCTGGCTGCGCTCTCGGACGACAGCTGTCTCTTTGCAGCAGGGCGCTGATCTTCGCTTTCAACCGTCAGTTTCTCGAACACGCTCTGCCTGGAGAGCACGGCACTCTGGGAAGCTTCGGCGCGGACCAGGACCTGGGCAGGCACCGTGTCTCCCCCAGGAGGAGGCTGCGAACTCTTCTGGTTCCCATCGCGCACCAGAGCTCCTACAACTGCCACAGGGCTCGGTTTGCTTAAGATGGGATTCTCCTGAAGGTCGTGAAGCACCAAGGCCTTCACCTGCACGCATCCCTTCTGGGTCACCTCATCTTGCTGAGAAAGGCTTGCAGCACAGGAGAAGGGGAAGGAGAACTTCTGAGTAGCAACTGTAGCTGACATTATGCTGGGAGCATGGTGTCCTAACCAGAGAGAAGGTGGATACTATTCAGAAGACAGTAACCATTTTGTCTGAGCTATTTTTAGCTAATGTTAATCCTGTGAGCAGGTAGGGCTTCAATACCTTGTTCAATAGCTTAAAATGAGACATGCGACCGCTGTGGGAAGCCTTCACAAAAGATCCATAGCACCATTGCACATGCTGAAGCAGAAGGTATATTCTATACAGTACATTCTGAGTGAGACAGTGATGAATTGGCAATTATATCATGTCTATTCATGACCACAAATTAACGCAAAGGTTGGAATCATTAGTCACTGTCACATCTAACAGCGCAAAGACAGTCGAAGCCTTAGCCAGATTAGTATGACCTTATAACTTCCTGTATGTGATGAACCTGCAGATGGATGGTTGTGTTCATGTGTGAACACGTAAGTCAACATATTTTGACTGAAACTTAGTAATTTTCTGAGGAGTTATTTAATATTTTGGAGGTACAGCAGGTTGGCACAGTGGAGACACTGACCGTCCTTCAACCAGATGACCCGAGCTGAAGCTTTGTGTTGGCGAGTATCTGCCCAGCTCAAGTGTCCTTCTGCAGGCCAATAAGTCCTATCAGCTCTGCTGCAGCTGACCCTGACCTCTGACCTTCCTGGAGTGCGACTAGAGTGAAGGTCCCAAAGGATATCATAAGGTATCACCCTTCATGTGGGATTAAATTCAAACCCAATGATAAAATCATGATCCTTTTCCAGAGTAGTATTTTTAAAAAAAAATCACACAGCATTTTAGTGTCACTGACGTTTCCTTCAATATTCATGATAACCCTCGAAAATGTCAGATTTATGTCACACTCACAAAAGTAAAGGTGCGTAAAGCCGGTCGAGGCAGGTTTAACTGTCGCTACATCCCTAAAAGTCGTGGAGGCTTTTACTCACCCTGAGAGGATTTGAAATGCCTGCTGGATGTTTGCTGGAGTGTCGGGCGGAGATGTTTCCACTGTGCGTTCTCTGTGGTCCCCAGTTGCAGGGGGAGGCTTATATACTCTCCCAGTGGCCTGCCAGGACAGGCCCCAGAATAACAGGCCTAAAAATACTACAAAGCAGTTAAGACCAGCCAATAGAGTAAGCCCCAACTCAGGAGTGTGACGTCTGTGTGTGTGTGTCTGTAAGTGTGTGTGGTTTACAGATTCATGTTCCGATGTGCTTGTGTGTGTGTCTGTATATACATTCGCTAATCAGTGCGTGCGCACCGTCGCATATCTGAGCACATGAGTGAGTGTGAATGTGTATGTCAGGTTGTGTGTGTCAGCATGCGTGCGTATGGATTGTGAACGTGCGGCGTTGACGGGCAGGTTGGGAGGTTGGCGCGTGAGCACGTGTCGGGTGCGACGGAGGGGTCAGATTCAACGAAGAGTTGGTCCTTCAAAGAAAAGGACGGGAAGCTTCACGAAGGGCCTCACATACGATAACGAGCACATCGACATCAAACACGCTCAGTTCCTGTTTCTGTCACACACACTAAAATACACACAGATGGCTCAAATCCATCTCAGTTGCATGTTGCATTCTGCATTAGGCAGCAGTCTGAATCTGCGCTGATCTCGATTATTCAAGATGCACAAATGAGATGTTGTGAAAGCAGTGGATATTTGAGAAGGCCGTCCAGGAAAAAGGTTGTATAAACCTTTTAGGGTCTCGAGGGGAAGCTGTCCAAAGTCAGTCGGGGCTGAAGACTACAAGGGGTTCAAATCTCCAATTGAACTGTCACCACTTGAGTTGCATTGTGGGTGTCGTAGGCTCCAGGTTTTGACAGGGAAGAAGAATGTGTGGAACAAAAAGAGGATGTCTCTGGTTCTGCTGTAAAGATTACTTTGATGGTCACTTTGAGTCTGAACAGTGTTAAAGGATTCTTTCAAGCTTCTAAACTCTCCTCTGTGTTAAGCAGCTCGATGTTAACTTTGCCATTAAGTGCTGGGCAGGTAGCGGACAGTCGGTCTATCGGTGGAAACAGCTGCCCTCTGCAGTCAACAACTACACTATGAGTCCAATCAGGCAAACAGGGACATCTGATAATTCTCTGTGGGTCGGTTCATCGATACAAACGAAGCCTTTCACATTACACGTCGACCTTCCCATAAGCTGGTCGATGCAAACAGTAAAGCTGTAACACAACTTGGTTTCTAACCCAACGTGAATTATAGGAGAAACATTTGAATAACGTGCAGTTGGACCTTTGCACAGTGACACAGTCCTTAATGTACTTTAAAGCAGAATCCAGTTTATCATCTTTTATATTCATCAGGTGTTTTGAACTTTTGAACTCAACCAATTCTGTCGCCTTCAACTCAAACTCTGCGGCGCTTTTCTTTACATGAACGCTGCAGAGAGAGAAACAGTCCCTGAACTCAGCTTTTGTCCAACTGAACCTGCACAAAAACGAAGAGAAAGAAGAAGAGCTCGTAACTCATCTCCCCACAGATTCACGATTGCATAACTCGGCCATATGCTGGTGTTGATGTTGACGCGTGGGCGCGGCGGAGGGACAGCCACCTCCGCCAGCGGTGGATCCTGAGCCAGCTGACTGACCGTGGAGTAATAATGCCATCTGGAACAGCTGTCAGCCGAGGAATCTCGCTCTGGCTTATTAGGGGAAGCAGAGGAACGGGGGGGATTCTCTCCGACTCAAAGAGGTGAAACACACGGAGGAGACATGTGAAGCATCGATATGGCAGAGAAATGAAAAGGAAATCACTGCAGGCGTGTTAATCTGCTTCCAGGCACTGCTGAATTTCTTATAGTGAGAAAAATATGGATTTCAGTCCCTTTTGGTTTCATGAGCTTCAGATGTCTGGATTTATTTTTTATTTCATTTATTTATTTATTTTTTGAGTCGTCTCCTCCTGGATTTTCCCAAGATTCAACAACCACTCGACCAACCGCTGTTACTAATTTTAGAGCATTTGATTCATTTAAATTAATAGATCGTGTGTGTTTTCAGGAACGTCGTCGCTAAATATGCATTAAAAGATTTGTTCTAGGGATCAGAGGTTAAAATATTAATGACATGAATCATAAATGACTGAACACTCCTAGAACAAGTTAGATCTTATTTTAATTCTTACCTATGTAATTCAACAGAAAAAGCATCATTCATGGTCATCTAACTAGTTTTTTCTAGAGCTTTCAACTACATCTCACTGTCTTCCTCAGCAGAGGCTTTGATCTCCTCCCCTTATGTCACCACCTGTTGTCACATGACCAAAGTTCATCACTCAGGTCACATGATGGCAGCTGAACTTTCTCCATGTCTGCTGCATAAACTCCATCTGAGGAAGACAATGTGACATGTGGTTGAAAGTAAGTGGATCTTCAGTTGAGATTTGTTTTGGTGTTTGTTTCCAAGGTCAAGACTGAGCTTTCATACTGAACTCATTCATTTAGGTTCAAGCAGATTTGAATTGCGAGTGGAAAGCGGTTCACATGTGCAAGACAGAATCACCTTAGAAGTAAATCAAATGAAAGTGAAATGCAGACGTGGGGAAATAAGATCATTTGAAATCAGGACTTGAAAGTCGAGTGCATCATCAGGTAGAGAGCGCAGCACCTAAATGCATCTCTACCGTGTTTGCTTATGACCAGAGGCACAAAACCTGTTTCCCTGAGATCTGAGGGACCAACTGGGTTTACAGTATTTTCCTCAAACATGTGAGCAAAATATTTTGGCCTTCAGCTGAAATGTGATATAAACTAGCAGAAGCACTTTGAAATGTATTGTGCAACTGACTCGGAGCTGGTGTAATGTGCTCAGTTGTTCTCGTTATTGCGGCGGCGACAGTCGAAATGTGAAATGATCAAGAACAAGAGTGCGTTGCACCCTGCTGGAGATGAAGGCGCCAATCAGTTTTTCTAAATCTCACACGGACATCAGAACACTGCCTCGCTATTTTTAGATGATAAAAAGCTGATTTAGTCATTTGCTGTGGCGACGCTGTGCTGATGCGGCGGCCGGAGCTTCGGTCTGAGTCCATTAAAACAAAAAGATCTCTGGGTTTGTTTTTAGTTTTTAGAGCAAAGGTGAGAAAGAATGAGAAAGTTGTGCCGTACGACTGCTCTGATCAAAGCTTTGACTCCCACCTACAGATACAGATAAAAGCTTTATAAGATAGGCTTTATACAGCTTCATATTTTCTGGGATCCAACCTCTGTAGTGCTGTAAAGATTTGCAGTATGAAGCTACCTGAGAGTCCTTGGCATGAAATAATCATCAGCCATGAACTCCCTGAACTCAGCTGATCGCAGTTCAGTTTCAACAGCTGCTGAATGAGGCTTAGAAAACAGAATAATCTGGACAGTTTGCCTCTAAAAATGAAAATGAAAATGTGAGCATCATGATTTTGAGATTCTAAAAACGGTGGTTACAGTATAGACTTCACACAAACACCTGTGCTAATGAGCGAGTCACTCATGAACTCACCTGCCCTCAGCTGTTTGTACAACCTGACCACTTTCACAGTTACTGACGACTTGTCAGTGACAGTCAAGTCAAATAGGATCTTATTTAGCATGTTCAAATACTTCATGTGGCCTAATATTTGAGTACCACATCACTACATGTAGTACTTTTACAATATACGATTTTAAGCAGTTTTTTTTGGAATATGTTCAATTCCAGTTAGTTTTAGTTGTTTTTTTCTCCTTTTGTTAAAAATCAGTCAGATTTTAGTCACGTTTTATCTTCATGTTACTGATATAGAATAGAAACATATAGAAAGTGAAATTCTCCTACATTAAAATATTTTACTATAATAAAACAGGCTCATTGCGACGGTGTGTTTGGACGTATCCACCGTCTCGTGCCGGCAGCAGCCTGCGGTGGGCGGGGTCACGGGTTCAGTACTGTGCAGACACATGCTGTCATCAACACCTGCTGATGAATTTACTGTTAATGAATTTTTAAAATTTTTTTTAAAAAGCTGACGGCACTAAGCAATAATAGTATCTATCTACTGTCTATTCTCTGACAGACAGGAAGAGAGAATCTACTGAACTTACTCTGACGATTAAAGGAGACAAGAAGCAAAAAAAAAAATGCTCTTATTGTTGGAGAGAATTAATTAAACTGACCAGGTGTGTTGCAGGTGTCTCTGCACCGTCAGCTCACAGGCACATCTTAAATCACTGCACTCACAGACATGATGTGTGCTGGATGCAGCTCGTCACGTATGGACGGAGGAGCTGTCGAACACAGACGCAGTAAACAGCATCATTGGTGCCAAAAACACGTGTAAACAAGCAGCTTTAAGTCGAACAAACAGTGAAACGTGGCGTCTTGAACGCGTCCTGCTCTGCAGTGTTTGCTGGTTCTGCAGCCTTTACATTCTGCTGCCTCGTAAAATGTATGAAACCGTGAAGTAACATATTAGTTATTAATATTTTGGTGCAACGGCAAGACGAGCAAAAATACTGTTCACATGGAATCCAACGAGAATTTGGAAGATAAGTTCATTAATATTAAATAGGATGTAAAGAAACAGACCAAATACATGTAAACAGATAAGCAGCATTTATCTACATGTGTGTTTATCTTTAAAATTAAATGCATTAATGTAATTTTGTGCAAAACACATATGTGACAAACTGATTTCTGTGACGTGATCATTATAATGTGATCTAATAAGCATGCAAGTGTAGACGTCAGTGGAAAAATGATTAGTCAATTAATCAATTAATGGCTCATCAGCAAAGTGATCAGCAGCAATTTGCATAATCTATTAATCATTCGAGTCATTTCTCGAGCAAATCAGCTGAAACATTTGTTCGTCTCAGCTTTTCAAATGTACATTTTATCGACAATATAGTTAATCAGTTCATAAAAAATAATCACTAGTTGATGGATAATGAAAATTTGCTGGAGCTGAAAAAGAATCATAGAAACCATATAAGACGTTATTTGATATGAAATAAAAGGAGTCAGTCAGACAGGTTTTCCTTCATACTTTGCTTTTTTGACTGCTCATTTCTTCCATCAAAATGAAATCAAGGTGTTTAAACACTGTTCTTGTCTTATCTCCTGTTTGTAATTGCTTGTAGAACAGAAACTTCGTCGTCCTGAATCCTTGCAAAGTTCACATCCTTGTTTTCCCTGTGACCTTGAATTTCCCCAAACAGCCCTTTTCTTTTTTTTTACTCACCATCCAGTGTGTATTGTGTAACTGTCTTAACCAGGATTACCTCTTTTTTTTATGTGCCATTTGGCTGGCGCTTTCATCCTGAGCTCCTTATGGACCTGAGAGTGCATACATGTTGTTTTATCCTCCGGGAGTCGAGCCTCTATCTGTGACGCTGTTAACACCGTGTCCTACATGTCGACCTACTCGGGAGAATTCAGCCGTGACCCTGTTCGTACTGTACAGTGCACATTAAGAACATGTAGAGGTCAAACCATATGGACTGTTTATGGCTTGTTTCATGTTTGAATCCACCGTCGGCTCAGAGTCTGCACAGTTATTACAATATAATCTTTACATTGTTCATTGCTCTCCTCGTGCTGCAGATGCTCTGACTTCTAGGAATCGTAAAAAGACAAATAATCAGTGTCTGTAGAAGACAGAAGACAAGCTCTTCATTGCAAACCTGAAGTGACAGAAGTGATGTTGTGCTTCATGTGTTTGTCTGTTCAGTGTGAATTCGTGACTTTCTCTGGTTCAGTGCAGCGACAGCAGAAACCAAACTGTTGAATTCCTGCTGAAGACACTCAAAATACAGTCGCGCATGCAAATGTAACACACATGTGAGTTCCACCCTGAAGACTTTGGCACTTTGGGACACTTGTAGTCTGGTGGATAAAACCATAAACCTCAGCGTTCATCGTACACGTAGATGAGAAACCACTGCATTTACATCTGTTGTTTGGGAGCGTTATAGTTTTCCAGGAAGTTTCGGAACAAAGAGTCGTGGATGCAACACGTCGACACCGTTGAAGCAAATTTCAGTAATGTTATATCCTGGAAACACAATCAAATGTGCTGATCCATTTGCAATAGTGCACCTGAGAGTAAGAAAGTCTTCTACATTGACTATACAACAATCTACAGCAACAATATATTGTATCATAGTTACTTTGGGGAAGTTTTGGTTAATTCAGCCGACAAGAAAACAACGAGTGTGTTTTGGCCAGTTTAGTGAATTAAATGCTTAAAAACCAATCAAGGCATTTTATCATGTTAATGCAATCCTGCCTGTGGAGGCCTGATACAACCAGAGATCTGAAAGAACAGTCTGGTGGAATCTCTGACAGTTGACTTTTCTATTGTTTCATGGTGAAATCACCTGATCCTAAGAGGAATTCTTACAAAGCTGTCATCAGGATATGACGTGTTATTGGCGGTACAGTCCTTTAACAGAGGTTATCTACCAATACAGAGCCTCATCTGATTCTTATGTTTCTGCAAATGTTGATTAAATATGTGTCTGATATATTGAAATCACATGAACTCCAGTTACTTTGTTGAAATACTGAACGTCTTGGTTCGTGATTATAACGTTTCAGTCAGTGATTTGATGCATTAAAGTTTGAGGAAGAGACTCGATCAGTTTGAGAGAAGACACATCGCTCTGTTGGAGATGTTGAACTATTTATCTGTCCAGAAATCTGAATCGGACATTAATCAGCAGCTGATCGAGGTCTGTATTCAGAATGTAATAATGTGTTTGATGTAAAGCAGCACATATGATGCAGGTTCGTATCTTTGTGTTTCTGTGGAGCGAGAGTTCATCTCACCTCCTCCGGCTCCTCTGGCTGTCAGTGGTGTGTTCATGGACGCGTGGGAATTTGGTTCACAGTGTTAATTGTTTGTTAAGTGTCATTCATTAGCTGCCGTCTGGCGGGACCGCGGTCGAATAAAGTAGCTACTGGTGAAGACATTAATCAATCAGCGACTCACTTAGCTCCCAGCTCCCTCGGTCCCACTCGATCTGCAGAGCCGGATAGATGCATCATTGTGTCTGGGTCAAACTGGAGTGAGCTTAATGAAAAGGCTGGAGTTTACTCAAACGGTATGAAGATGCACACGAATATAAGGACGGTTAAAAGCAACAAGTCCGTGAGAAATACAGGTTTAAGAATCACCAGACGTCTCTACGGTGCCCGAACACAGACGTCTAAGCGTTGTCATGGTGATTATATAGTTTTAAGCTTTAAGCAAAGACAAACCTGCCTTAAAGCTGTGTTTTGTGGTTTTGGACTCCTGCAGGTTAAAAGATGTGATGGATCAGTCGGTGCAGGAGTCTGTCAGAGATCCTTCCAGTCTGGAAGAAATGGAAGTGGAAGATTTTACATCTCAGTGATGTCACACTTTCTTTCTACGGTTTGTTACTTCAGGAGATTTCGATGTGACTTTGCACAAACTGACCAAACTGTGGTGCTGGAGTTGAACGTGCTGATTCTGAAAATGCGTCTCAAATTGTAAGACTGAAGGATTTTGCTTGTTCGATTGAAAAGACGTCTGGACTGAGCTGAATTCAGTTAAAAGATTCCTACATGTCTGTGTGACACATAACTGTTGTTTCAACATTTCAACAGTTAATTTTCAAGAACCTGCTTTATGTTGAAATATTGAAATTATTATGAAATTATTTTAAAAAATGATGATTATAGTAAAGCTGAAACAAACTAGTGGTCAATCAAATGATTCATAAATTGACAGAAAATGTTAAAACTCTTTTCATAATCAGTTATAATTGTTTGAGTCAGTTTTCAACCAAACATTTGCTTTTCTCTGTTTTGTGTCCTGTTTTTCATCTTTGTGTTTTTGGATTGATTTTTGGACAAAACAACATTTGAATCAACTTTCACTGTAGGAAACAGGGATGGATGTTTTTACTATTTACTGACCTTTCATACACAAGATGAAGAAAACATTTGGCCGGATAATCAATGAGAATAATCATTATTTTATATGTAACTCAGATGCCTTTGCCAGATTCAGCCCGTCTTGTTTGCTGCCTGTAACAAGGATTTGTGAGGATATTGCAGCAATAATAGCTTTTCTTTAATATATGTTGAGCAGTAAGTCATTAGCATGAAACCTAATGCACAGATAATAATGATGTTCATGTTGGTTTCTCTGTGGACTCACATTCAGAGTGCGTGCGTGCGTTTTCTTTGAATGTGTCTCCGTGTCTTTTCATGTGGTTTCATGACAGACGCATTTTGTTATTCTCCTCGGCGAGCAGCACTCGGCCAGCATCTGAAATCAGACAATGCAAGGCAGGAGCCAGTCGGGAGGTGAGGAAATCCCACCCAGTGTTTGTCCAGCGACTGTGTCTTTGCCGTCTTCCTGCTCGCAGCACAATGCAACAAGGTGCCCTTTGCAGTTTATTGCAGCGTCTTTAATGCGGCCGCACAGAATCCGAAAGCTTTCTGCAGAGTGACATTTTCTTTCAGAAGCAGTTCTCGGGCGGCTTTTCAAAAAGGAGGCAGCTTAATCTATTTTGATAATGGTGACATGCACTCTTGCAAAAAATATTAATAGCACAAAGCAGGAGCCTGTATTCCTGCCTGATAGAAATGAAACACGTCTGCAGACGGGATCCTGAATGATGAACGTCAGGAAATTATGATTTTCTCCAAAAGAGATGGGGAGAGATTTCAAAATTAATTCTTTAACCGCACATCAGATAAAGTAGAGTAGCACATGCAGTATTATTGGATTTACAGTGACTATTAATCTACAATAATTGTGACATATTGTTGAGGATGGAGTGAAATATGACCCACTCTGATACTGATGTCTCATAGAAAATTAGTAGCAGGGTTTGACGAATATTTTGCCATAAGAATGAGCTGTTTTCTGTGCTTTTATTTGCATGAATTTAAGTTTGATTTTGAACAGTTGTGTTGTGTGTGTTTTGGTGAGGTCGGGCAGAGGAGGCAGGATGGTCCTCGTTGCTGATGTGACCGTTTCACTCGCTCGCTTGAAGTTGAAAGTGTTTGTGTCAGCATCGCTTCCCCGTAAGGACTTGTGGAAATGTAAAGACAACAAACATTTCCTGTGGAGTGGAGTGTGTCAGTGTGTGTGTGTGTGTGTGTGTGTGTGTGTGTGTGTGGGCAGAGGGGAAACAAGTCGGGAAAACTGAGGGTCAAAGTTCACTCCGCTATCGTCACTTCAATGCTGCTTCCACACTTTTCTGTATGTGACCAATCCGAGATCAGACGAGTCTCACTGAGATAACCAGTTTCTTTAAGCTGTATTTACTTTCTATAAATAGACCGAAATCTTCTACTCACTGTCCAACAATTTTCCAAATATTTGCAACCCATAAAACAAAAGCAGAGTAGAAAGCTGCAGTGTGTGATCTTAGCCGGCGCAGCCTCCAGCAGAGGGCAGTGTGTCTGTGTCTCTGTCTCACTGGACAACATTTATCCTTTTGACTGTGTTTGTGATGATTAAAATCCTTCGTCATCAGGATGATTTAGTCTTTGCGTTTTCCGTCTGTGGGCGTTTGTGCACATCCTGAGTGTTTTATGTAAACCTGCATTTTGTCTGCATGTGACCGAGTTATTGATCAGTCCACCTTAACAAATCTTACATTAGCATCAGAGAGACATTCATCCTTTAATGTCAATTTTTTTATTTGTCATTTATCACCGTTTCCCTGCTGCTCACTTTGTTTCCCCTGAGGGAATAATAAAGTCCGTCCTTATCGCGTTTTTATTTGGACATTGTGAGGAATATTTATGGGGGAAGCAGGAGAGGTTCGATTGCTGTTTCAGATCTGAGCCTGTGGGAAGAGCTCGGCAGAGAGCAAGTGAAAAAGATCCAGTAATATGCCCTTGAGCAAGCCAGATCTTTGCATGGGGCGTCTTTTGCATGTGAATGAACGGGCGCTGAAAAATGTGTGTGTGCTCACTCAGCCTTCCCCCCATTTAGACGAGGGTCCAAACTTGGCGTGTCGGGCGGTTTGCGATGCAGGTGTCAGGACAGCTTACTCCGAGCGAGCAGGTGGGATTTACTTTGCTGGGGTTGTTATCGGACACGTGTGAGGATTGATTCTGTCAAACTCTAGGCCGCCGTGCCATCCATTACCCTGATGCCAAAGCAGAAGTTAACCGAAACAAACACAGGTTATTCGTGACGGGTTCACACACACCGCTGCCGGTCGACTTAGTGTAGGAATAAGTTTGAATCTGTAGGAGGTGGAGGTTGGACTTTATTATTGACTCAATTACAGCAAAGAGTTAAATGCTCTTTAAATTCCCTTCTGTGTTTTGTTGAGGCCATTTTGTGTTGAGATGATAATGTTCACGTGATCAGACGGAGATGGGTGATATGGACAAAATCCTTCATCACGTTATATGTAATTTTATCTTAGGATATCAGTGATATCATGAAAATCAGTTGCTTCAATTGAAATACTTAGTAAGTAGAAAGGAATTGTCTGTTTTTGTTCAGTCCAACAAATTAGTTTTTGATTGTTGACCCTCAAAACAATCATCTGTTTCACAGTGTAGATCATCATATTGTCACGAGGCCACACTGGAAAACAACATAGATGAAGATGAAAATGTAAAATTGTTTGACTTAAGATCCTGGAAATGTTACAGTGTCTAATTATGTTACTGTTTGATTATGTTAAAATTTACAGTACTTGTTGACAAAATCAAATATTTTGGTCAAATGTCTTGATGTTGACTTTGATGCTTTTCTAAAATGATGAAGACATTTTTGTTTCTATAGAGTTAGAGAGAGTTCATTTTTGTTGGTAAAGCAGTTTTGCCACCAGTTCCATGATCTACTAATGAGTTAGATGTTCACAACTTCAACATCATAGATCACAGTTATTTGTTGGTCTTCGCGGCAGATCAGTAAAGTTGAAGTCTGTGTTCAGCTGCAGCTAAAAACAGGCCCACAGGAAGTCGACAGTAACGATTCGGCTTCGGACCTGATTGTTTGTAGCTGCTGTGTGAGTCCGTTTCCTGTTGTCTTCATGTGCTGAAGCAGCCGACTTCAGGACAATGGAAGGTCAAAGATCATGACTGGCACCGAGTCACCAAAATGTAAAACACGAAGCTGCAGTTTGTGCCACAGACTGTGGGAAAATCACACTGTAATGAAAGAAGACCAACCTTAGAAAAGCTGCTCCTTAGCTGGCACAGCAAACCTCGGCTGACAGTATGAAATACTGGATGGTCGTCTCCATCGGCCTCTGTCCTGGTGATTTGCCTCATCTGTTTTCCACATGTTGTTCCATTCTGTGTTTGTGGTAGAAAAGTGTTTGTCAGTCGATCACTTTCGTTTGTGTTGCGCCACAGCGTTTCATGCCGTGTGAAAGTTTACCTTCGCTTTTGTGCAGAACATCGGGGGATTTCTTTGCACCGTCTTCAACATTCATTTTGTCACGTGGAACGTTTGCATCTTCACAACCAGAAACAAGTGATTTTGGTGATGTACATGTTTTGCATGGGGGGCAGCTATGATCAGTGAAACTGAGGGAAAACCACGATGATTGGTCAGATTTGCACATATGTTTTGAGGAGGGACAAAATTGCACGTAGAATTCAAATGGATTGGATCAATTTGTTGTGATTGCGACGTCCTGGAGTGACTGGAAATATAGACTCAGCGAGGTACTGGAGAGGCCGACCTGCAGCAGCGACAGGAGCAGGACCACCCATCGCTCCTCATTCACTTTCCTCCTCAGACAAAATACCACGAGGTGTCAAGTCGGTCTTGAATGTTTTTTTCTCCTCATGTGTCACAGAAGCATTTTATCGCCTCCGTCTTCTTGCAATGCAACAGTGAAAGAATGTAACTGACGATGTTATCATGACGTGAGTGTGCACCTGTAATGTCAGACACGTGAACTTAAATGCATCACATGCATGTATGTTGAATAGTGTGTGTGTGTGTGTGTGTGTGTGTGTTCACCTGTGTCATCTCGGTTACATTTCCCTGAGCCGTTTTTGCCTGAGAGAACATAATCAAGTTGTTCTTCTCCAAATTAAATCTGTAGCTAGTTTGTGACCTGAAATATGCCCTCATCCCCTCGGCAATACTTACAGCTCTGCACTGAACGCTGCTACACACACACACACACACACACAGAGGGAATTGCGGGAGGCTATATTCTGATAGCTCCTGCAGTGATATGTGGGGGCAGCAGAGTCACAAGAACCAGCTGCTCCCCTTCTTCCTCCTCCTCCTCTTCATCACCTTCCTCCTCCTCCTCCTCCTCCTCCTCCTTCCTTCATCTCCCTTTTCTCCTCCATTCTGGAGTGTTATTATGATGATCACTGTGCCTCTCTCTCTCTTCCTGTGCCAGAGTACAGCATAAACAACAACAACAACAAAGGCGACGCTGAAGGAAAAAAATAGAGACAGACTTTTCCTCGTGCACGCACGCACGCACACATGCACACACACATGCACACACACATGCACACACAATCTGACAGGCTTATAGACACACACAGGCAGAAAGACAAAACAGACGCCTACACAGAGACAGAAAGACAAGATAGACGCCTACACATGCAGACACCGGGGTGTAGTTAAAACACACACACATACAGTAGACTCACACACACACACACACACACACACACACTCTCTCTCTCTCTTGGCTGCTAATGAAGGTTGTTCCCAGTCAAAAGCAGGGAGCAGGATTCCCTCACTGATTGATGACTCATTGAAGCAATCGCTGTCGCTGTTTGTGCATCATTACTTTCTATCCTGTATTTTCCATTAACACCACACCGCCGCCGCCGCCGCCGCCTCAGGAGCCCCGCGGCTTCTCCAAAAACCGGCTCGGCAGCCTTTAATACCGTCAAGTGAAAAGTCTTAACGCTGCTGCAGAGGCATCCAAATGAGTTGCACACCACATCCTGACATCTGGCACAAGGACAAAAGGACGGCACACGCGCTGCAGCGGCCGAGTCCGACACAATACGAGACTACAAATCAGTTAAATCACATCATTTCCACAGGCCTGTACGCAACTGGACTGCTTACTGTCCGCGAGAGTCAGCAGGACCTGATCTGCACAAGGAGCAGGCAACATGACGACTGACAGGTTTCTCAACTGTTTTGTATCTTGACTGAAGATGAAAATGACGGATCCTTTGAGGATGAACAGACCCGTAAATGACTCTGTTGACATTTTCAAATATTGTGTTTCAGATGAGTCAAAGGTGACGGTTCTTTGTCAGATGATGTTCACATATGTTCATCCTATATCACAACACAAGCCGCCATCAGTGCATTAAGCAGCGAACTGTTGGCAGTCCCACCAACCTGCAACCGTCCGTATCGCTCGTGCCAGCAGCTCATTATGATCCATATTTATGTTTATTGTTGGGCGACAACATTTAGTGGCCGTTGTAATTATGATGAGAGCAAAGGACAAAGTCAGTGTAAAGTCTGCATGAGGAGGAGGAAGGATAGATGGATAATGTACAAACATGACCTTGTGATTATATTAACCCAAACCCCGATCTTCACTGAACCTAACCAACTAGTTTTGTTGCCTAAATCTAACCGACTTCACGAGTGAACCACCTGACGACGAAGGTCACCAGCGAGCAATCAACCTGATTACTGTAGATGGACAAAAAAATAATCTTTTAATTACATGAGTTATTTTTCAAGCATAAAAATGAAACTTTGATGATTCTGGGATTTGCTGCTTTTTCTTCTCCAACCTTATTGTAAATTCAATATCTTTGGGTTTCAGACAAAATAAAGGGCGACATCAGATGTTCTGATGACATAAAAACAAATGATTAATTAATTGATTAAATAATGAGCAGATTCAATGATAATGAAAATCATTTGTTAGTTGCAGCTGTGCTTCATATCCATGTGTATTTGATTTAAATCCATTCAGTCTGTTGACTTTAACTCGAACTCACATTAAACGTTTCTGTGTAAAACACCCAAGATGTCCACACACAGCTTTTTATTTGCACTTTGGGACTCACCGTGAAACCAGACTGTCAGCGATCAGCTCCGGTTCTGCTGTTTAGAAAAGGTGTTTCTGCTGGAGGTTCATCTTCGTAACTGCTGCCTGTTGACTTCAAATATGAAGAACTTGAGATCTGTTGACTCCTGCAGCCTCCAGCAAGATCCTGGAGAAACATATTGTCATGTATTCATGTGACTCCTTTTGTTTGCTTAATGTTTTTGTGACTAATGTTTGATTAGTTAACAGTACTACTACTAATATATAACGAATATTACATGTACATTTCTCTGAGGTGAAGAACAACAGACATGACTTAACTGAGTCATGCAGGTTAAACTGACTCCTTTGCTTTGTGACTGTTACACCATATAAACCCTCACTTTATTTGTTCGTGGCTTTTTATCGAAACAGCAGGAGGTCTGAGACACACACACACACACACACACACACAGAGTATAGGCTGTGGCTGTAGTTCTGGCAGGATTCAATCCCAGGCCGGCGGGGGGGTACATGTGGCTCCAGAGGCGGGGGTCCTAACCGCCAAACTCTCTCTGTGCACCTTTATTGCTTTTTGGTGGTTAAGGCGGTTCATGAGTGGTGATTCATCTCACACACACACACACACAGGCTGTGAGCTTCCTGGAGGCCATTCCCACCTCCAGCCTCGTAGCACCCGCTGCCGCCGAGCCACAGCGGAGCCACAGCGGAGCCACGGGGTCATTCCAGACGCCTCCCTGCGCGCTCGCTGTCCTCGGCTGGAACTGACATTTTATCTCTGCTTTCCACACACAGAGACTCGGCCCAGGTATGTGGAGGAGCTGCCTTTCGACGCCGCGGAGCTGCAGAGAACGGGCGACTGGTTTTACCAGACGTGTCGCTCCGAGCGGGAACGAGCAGCCGACCCGTCCTCGAGCCTCAGCTGGAGTCTGAGGCACGACTCTGTCAGGTTACAACACACACATGCAGTACAGTGTGTGTGTGTGTGTGTGTGAAAACAAAACTCAAGTAGTCAATATAAATAAACACTATTAACAAATTTCTATCATAAAATACTTTCTCATCTGGTTGTGCACAACCTGACAGTGTTAAATGAAGGGAAACGCTTCCTCCTCTTCCTCTGGAGCTGCTGCTGCTGCTGCTGGTTTCCGGGAGTTGACATTTTATGATATGCGCTCACACAGCTTAAGGCCGTAACACGGAGCAGACATCAGTCCAAACCGCAGCTGAACCCTGCAACAACACGGCACTGTGTCACTGCCATAAAGGTCCTGAAGGTGAAGACGATGTTGGCCAGCGGAGGAAAAGAACAGAAACTTGTTTCAGTCTCATCAAGAGCTGCAACTAATAATTGTTATTATCAATTAATCTATCAGTTGTTTTTATGATGAGTTATTTTGTTTACAATGTCAGAAAATAGTGAAAAAGGCCTCAAGGAAATTTTTTAGGTTTCTTGTTTTTCCTGATCAACAGTGCAAAAACAAAAAGTTCAACATTCCTTTTACAACCTGAAGCAGCAAATCTTCACATTTAAGAAGCTGGAATCAGAAATTATTGCTTGATTGACCTGATAGACTGTTAATGGATCGTTCATCCAATCAGCTGAATCGACTAATCGTTTCAGTTCTAACCTGTGGTCTGTAACAGCCGTCGTCAGAATCAGAGTAAACACAGTTTCTGTTATTTAACAAACAGTCAGTTTAGTAAGTGTTATACGACCCTGCGTGTCGTGGCTGTCCGGCCTGAAGAGCGCTCGCTGTACTTTACCAACACTGAAACTGCTGGAAGCATCGAACAGCAACAAACAAACAAACAGCAACAAACAGCAACGCGCAGGGACCAAGCTGTTCTTCTCCCAAAGCATTTACTGTACTGAAAACTGGGGCAGAGACTCGAATCTGAAAACAAGCACAGTTCAGCAACTGTACAAATGAACCTGAACGGCACCGAGTCCACAAAAGTTAGGACACAAACAAACAAACAAACAAACTGTGTTTACTGACAACAGTTTTCCAGGAGTCTCCAGGAGTAAATGTGAAAAAGCGAATGATCACGTTCTGTTTTATTTATGTTTGACACATCGTGTCTTAGCTATTTTTGGAATCAGGGTTGTAACATCTGCAGCGAAAAAGGCACAATAACAATAAAAGGCAACGATGATGATAAAAGCTAAAACCACAAAGAGCAAACAAAACCTCTTGAGTTCAATAGAAGAGAACATTTGATCGAAAGCAGGTTATTCCAGCTTCGGCTCCGTCTCTCTTTCTGACGAGGGTTAAAAACAGCTGAGGATCTAAGAGAGTTGAAATAGAGGCAGAGAAGTTCTGAGATGTGCAGCGGTGCCGACACATGTGTGGCTTTAAAACCAAATAACAGAACCTTGAAATCGATCCTGTATCTGACATGGAGCCTGCGATTGTGCTCGTGCTCTTTTTCTGGAACCAGTTTGAAGCGTCGCTGCAGGTTTGTGCAGCGGCTGCAGACAGAGAGAGCGGCCGACGCCAGGTACTGCAGCCGTCCGGCCTCCAGGAGATGAACACGGTGTCGTTGAGAGAGCGCTTCAGTGTCAGGGACAGTTGGACATGTGGCTGTGGCAGGTTGAAACCTCTCAGCTCCTCCTGCTCCCGACTGACTGCAAAGACAAGCGGCCAAAATCCATCAAGCGCGTCAGACTAACTGCAACACCAGGAGGATTAACAGCTGTAGATGAGGCAATGAAAGCTGACATGTTGCACTGGAGTCTGCTTCCTGGATGTGATGGCAGCTGTAATTAGAGTAAAAAATGAGTGAAATATTTCTGTTTACGTAACTTTCCTTTTTCCCTTTCTCATGATATTTTGACAGCGAGTGCCAAAACACTCTCTTGGTAATTTGTCTCCTCGTGGTTCAAGCTAAAATAATATTATTGTGAGAAGAAAAAGTACAGAGTATTTCAAACAAGTACACGTATATCATTGTTAATAAAGCCCCACAGATGTATATCAGCAAGTGTTCAAAGTAAAAGTAGAAATACCACAATGGAATAATACTCCATTACAAGTAAAAGTAGAATCATGACCTTGTGAATGATGATTAAAAATTAATTATCATTTTCTACTGATCATGTGTTTTCTTTGTAAAATCTTAATCTGAAAAATAACTTAGCTGTTATGCAAATAAATGCACTCAAGTAAAGTGCAAGTACCTCAAGTTTGTATTCAAGTACAGTACTTGAGTAAATGTACTTAGTTACAATGCAGAAAAGTAATTTTTTCAACCATAAAATATCTGGTTCAGTACATATCCTGGCTACAGTCATTTAAAGTGGCTATAAGCTCCATTTTTATAATGAGAATATATGAAATGAGTGAAAACGATGAGAACTGAATCGTCACCTGATCCTGCGGCTCACACAGATTCAGTTTCAGCTCTTTGTTGACTCCGTTCACTTTCTGCTCAGCACCAAACAGCAAACAGGGAATATTGAACTTCCATTCGCCAGGCGGCCGGAAACTCGACTCCACACCAATGATAATGTTGCTCTGTAACTGCTGGATGTGTAAAATAGGCAAGTGTTTGCAGACAAGTTTCCCAAATCCACTCGAACGCTGACGATACGTCAGTGTTGTGTTTACGAATTCAGCCAAAGAATCAGCGGCAGGTTTGAAAACCAAATCCAGGGGCTCTTTAGTAGAAATCTTTATGTTGTGTGTTTATGTATTGACTGATTTATGATGTATAAAGTGAAAGCATGTGTTATGTTGGATCCCAGGAAGATGTTGCAACAGCTCATACACATCAAACAAAGAAATGTAGATATCAGCGCAGCTCCCCTTGTGGACAATCTGAAGTCTGCAACAGATTGAGAACTACGAGCCACTTTTATGAGATGCAACGTGTCTAAAAAAGAAGCAAACCATGTCAACAAAAATGAATAAATAAAAACAAGAGTCGAGCAAACTTTTAATTTCAGCTTCAGTTTTCTGTAAATTGTCTGTTAGAAGAGAAACGAACGCTTTGTCAACTTAACCGTCCGTCGTCAGCAGAAGCTGCTGGAGCAGGTCTGACCTGACCCTTGACCTCTGTCAGTCACTTGTTAGGACGCCTGTAGGCAGCGAGCTGGTCCTCCACATCCAAACAGGTTTAAGACTGAGAGTGAGAGCTGAGGCATTTTAAGGTGGAATGTGGAGGCAAGCAAAAGATTCCACCGTGGAAATTGGTTCAGCTTTCTTGGTTTAGCTTTCTGCAAACAGTTTAAGTTCAGGCTTGCAGATTTTTTTTTTTTTTCCTTTTGCACTCCATTGAAGATTTGACTCTTCTGGCTCCAGTAAATGACGAAGATGGAAACAAGTATAAATCCAGATTCGAGTCTTCGGCTTCACTTCGAGCGGCTGTGGGTGACAGACACGACGGCCGTGTTTCTCTCCAGGTCGTCAGCTCCGTCGCTCGTATTCACATTCATGTTTGTATCGTATCCGAGCCGTCTGCCGTTAAACCGGCGTGCATCCCATCACCTGGGCTGCAGGTTCGTGGCGGGTGAGAACGCTCGAGTCGTCCTCCGGGGGGAGAACGCGCCGCGGCTCACTGAGTGACGCATTCGCCCTCACGGCGCGTAACAGTTCTTATGCAAAGCAGCCCCACCGGCCATACCACACACGGTGATGTTATATATGCTGGCTTATGCAAATGTCTGACCTTTCACAGAGCATTTACATCAGGGTGGGAAATTAACTTTTTGATCCAGTAGCCTCTGAGTCTGCTCGATTTAGACGTTCGACCAAAGTGCTCGTTATTCCATTAAACGGAGCGACTCGAATCTGAAAATGTTGTGATCTTGAGACATTTCACAGTGTAAATAATGAAAATATGCTATTAATCAATCATCTGGAACAAAATGTAGACGCAACTGACACGAACTGCTTCTGCAAAAACAAGCGTGCATTGTGTTTAACGTTGCCATTATTTGATATTCAGAACATTTCTTGAATAATAAATAAGTGGAGAAAAATGCCTGCTTGCTTTCTCTCTGCTTATTTTTATTCAACAAATGCCCCTTCAGAATTTTATGCAGGATAATTCTGTGCAGCTACATAAGGAGACATTAACATGCTGTGTACTTAAAACAAAAGCAAACTCATTATCATATTAACCAAAAGCCCACAGCAGCAGCTCCCTCATAGAAGAAAAGAGTCCGATCTCCAAACAGCAGTGATTTTCATTTTTCTTGACTTTTGTTTGGGAACATAAGCACGACTTTAAAATATCGCAAGCGAGGATTGATAGATAGTAGAAGGTCAATGTTAGTATTAGTTTTAGTGGCTGTTAACGTAGGAATGGTCGTATTTATGGTGGAAATATGATTTGTATTAATTCCAGCTGAAGTCAATCAAGAGGAAACTGATGCAACAATTCCTACAAAAATGAATCTGATGGAAATGTTGCCTCTTTGCTGAGAACGTATACGACCAGAAGACTTGGGTTATTCTGTGGAGGTATTTATTGTTCTGCAGGTTATGACCTTTGATGTCAGGTTGCATTGCTGCACGATGCCTGACGGGGGTCACAGGGAGGATAAAAACGCGGACCTGTTGCATACATGAGATCGTACCAAGTGTTTATTATCATATTTGGGAAAACTGTCATTTGTCAGTGAGAAGGTCAGATGATGATGATGATGATGATGATGTGGATTCATTCAGTCTGTGTGTGTTGGACTGATGTGTGGTCGAGCGCGTTGTTGTTGACTTTTCTGTGTGTCTGAAGTCAAAGTAAGAAAATAATTAATTGACTCATTTTGTGTCTCGGGCCTGTGACTACAATTAAAGCAGACTCTCAGCGGCGGCTTGTTTTTCGGGCAGAGTCGAGGATACCTGTCATCATGCATGACTGGAGATTTTGGCAGCTGAATGCGGAGGTGTCAACACACATCTGATCCCGGTCCCTGTCACTTTAGCTAGACGTGACGGACTTGTCGGCGCTCTTTGCCATAATTTACACTCGGCGGTGCCAGATCGGAACATGTACGTTTGCTAAAAGCAGCAGCGGCTCTCGTTGTGGTTCACTCTTCTGCTTTGCTTTCTTTCTCCGGCTGTCGGGCGCTATCAACAAATCTGTGCCATTGTGCTCTTCCAACATCAAGGACAAAGCTCGGAGTCAGTTCTGATCAGAGCTGCAGCAACTAACTAAGATCATTTCTGGCATTTTATCCAATAGTTGACAGTATGGATGCAGTCAGGAAACATGGGGGGAGAGAGAGAGGGCGATGACATGCGACCAGGGTCGACTCCGCGGCCGAGTGTCCTCCAGAAGAACAACTAGTTTGATTATCGATTTATCTCTCACATGTTTTCTAGTCAGCTAATCATCTCTGACCTATGTTTGTCTTTTATGTCTTCAAATCACATTTTTCTAGAGCTCAAGGCGACGTCAAGACGACAGCTTAAATTAAATCGAAAGAAAAGAGGCAAATCCTCACATTTGGGAGGTCAGAGGTCACGATGAGAGCAAGCGAATGAACAGCAGCAGCATCTGTGTATTTGTATTTCAGATAAAGAAGGAGAGAGACAATGAAGGGGAAATAGAGAAAGAGAGAGCTTTCAAATGTTTCGAGCTGAATCAGAATTGATTTGAATTTGTCTTGATTAAATTATGATGCACGTTATTTTGCAGAGAAACACAAAGCAACGCATTCATGAAAGCACAGAAGCGTAGATGCACATGTGATGCGCAAAACGATCGCATGATTACAACACGGCTCCAGTTCTTGTTTTGACATTGTCCAAACACGAGCCGGTTTGAGCGCACGAGCACAGACACATGTGAACGAGATCATGGAGGGAGATAAGCTCACAGTCACGGTGAAACTAGTTTGGTCAGTTTGAGCCGCAGCACAAAGCGACGGCGTCCAGGTGAGGTGAGGTGACGCCAGGATGTTGCGTGTTGGTCGAGCTGCGTCGAAGAGAAACGTGCCGGGGAGGTGTGTCTTGATGTGTCTCGCCGCATGCTCGCCCGCCATAGGCTGCCGAGCTGGTGAGCTGGGATGGTGAAGCGGGAGGGAGAAAAGGTGGAGGCACTAGGACCCAGCGGCGAGGCGGTGAGCGGGCAGGCAGAGCGGGGCTGAGTCACTGCATGTGTCTGAGAGGCAGTCAGAAACAGAGCAGAGCGAGGGAGCAGAGGTGATCTCACTCATCAGCGCAGGATAACACAACCATGATGGGTTGACTCGGGGGGGGGAGGCGGTTGGAGAGAGGAAGTGTGCGTTCGCCACCACTTGCTCAGCCATGGAGACCAACAAAGTTCTTCATTTCGTGCCTTCGGGTAAGTGGCCGAAAGCTGAGAGCTGCTCCTCAGCTGTGCACGACGCGCCGTTCACTGGGAGAACCTTGGGGTTCCCTACCTAGTGAAACCTGAGAACCCCCCCTGTGAAAAACATGTGCAGCCCACCTCCACTTCCACTCCGAGGGACGACAGATGTTTGCGTGTGCATGTGTTCCACTGTGCAGACTTGCTGTTTGGTGTGTTTGCTCTCTCTTTGCACTTAGGCAATGTTTGTGACAGAGAGCCTGTTTTTTTCCTTCCAGGGGAGGTGTGGTTGTGGAAGCTGTTGTGCTTACAGAAATGCAGATGGGTTTTTTTTTTTTTTTTTGCATGCATGCATTTTTTTTTTTTTCCTTCTTCTTGTTTGTGTGTTATGCGACACAAGAGGCTCCTGTGTTATATCTCTTCCGTTCGGGGCTGAACCTTGACAAAGGTTTTCATTGCGAACCCACCCAGGGAAAGCGGCGTACCTGTCGAGCAGGGACAGCTGGAATGCAGAGGAAGCCTGGGCTCATAATGCACTTTCTCATGTGTTGCACTGACGGAGCTCGTGCGAGAGCCTGCTAGACGGAGAGGCATCGACACACAGCCGGTGTGGATGTGTGTGTACTGTACGCGTGCGTGTGTTGTTGTGCACGAGGAATTGAGAGAGAGAGAAAAAAAGATGTGTGCATCCACATATCGGCGTCTGTGTGTGTTTGTTGGAGACGTGTCTTTGTGTGTGTGTGTGTGTGTGTGTGTGTGTGTGTGAGAGAGAGAGATGGAGGAAGACAGACAGATTAGTGTTGGTGACGGCCACAGGAGAGCGGCGAGTTCTCCCCTCGCTCAAAGTCCTCTGAGAGACCGGAGCCCATTTGGAGGTGTGATGCGGCTGCCTCCTCACTTTCATTTTGTCTGGGAAGGCAGAGCGGGATACTGCGTCTCAGCGCACGCGCGCGCGTGTGTGGATGTGTGTGTGTGATGAGGACGTTATGTGGGATAATGCGAGTGCGTGAATATTATCTGAGCATGTGTGCGTGTGTGTGTGTGTGTGCACGAGTGTGTTGTCGTTTGTAGCTCACACAACCCTTTGTGTATGAGACAGTGTGTGTTTGCGTGTTTGAGAGTTCAGTCGTGCTCTCATGAGATGTGTAAAGTGTGTGTGTGTGTGTGTGTGTGTGTGAGCGTCATGCGCCGTGCACACTAACTACATCTCAGAGTGTGTTTCGGGGCGTGATGGACACTGCTGTGTCTCGTCCTCTGAAGAGTAATTTGCATTCATTTGCTTGGTGCTGATTAGAGGCGGAGAGGGCAGGTTTGATCCTCGCAGCTCAACAATTTGTTTCTGCTGCTCAAAAGGTTTGTTTCCAATCGCAGCAAAGGTTGAGCTTTGAAAAGGAGAATCTGATCAAATATCTCATCCATTTCCTTTACTGTTTTGTAATCTTCTCTTTCATGTCGCGTAACCTCGGCTTTAAATGCGCATATTAACGTTTCGCTGCCTGGTGGAACCAAATGAAGAGAATATATCTGCAGGAATTTGATGGAGTTATTGATCAGCGCCGGTGACTCAACAATGACTTTGCCAGAGGATTAGATTTTCTTGCTCTTCCAAACTCACTTTGCTGCCCTCTGGATTTTCAGACAAAGCTTTTCTGCCCAGCACCTTTCAGCACATGTAGCAGGAACATGTCGTCTGTCAGGACGTCCAGCTCGAGCTGCGATACACGAAATGTTTGCATTAATATTCATTAATTCAACATTATGGTGCCTTGTTGACAGCTGAGGCTGGAGGTATTGTGTGTTCAGGTTTTCGTCCCATTCTCGTGATATCTTCACGGAATTTCTTCACATTTGACACAAACATCAACTTGGACTTGATGGCGAACCGACTGGTGGCCAGAGGTCAAAGGTCAAGGTCATTGTGACATCACAGAAAATGTTGTTGGCCATAATTCAAGAATTCATACACTAACTATGACAAAATTTCACACAAATGTCCAATCGGATAAAATTATGAAGTGATGATATTTTATATCCAAAAGGTCAGAGGTCAAGGTCAGTGTCACATCGTAATGCTCTGTAAAAACACTTTTCTGGCCTTAACTCAGGAACAGAAGGAGAGATTGTGACCGTATTTCACATTTGTTGCAGCAGCATCCAGTTTGAATCCTTGTCTGCTGTCATGGCTACAACTTCGTTCAGAATCAGCTTTATTTCTCTGAACGCTCGAACACATACGAGGAATTTGTTTTTGTTTCTCTTCTTAAACTCAGACACTAACAGACCTACGGCGGTCGTCCACCGCAGGCTCACTGGTTTTGCTATTATTGACTATCAGCTGATTGTCTTTGCATCATGTGATGAAGCTCTCGGTCTGTGCTCCTCTGTGCAAACAGCCTCTGAAGTGAAGACAGAGTGTTTCACTGGATTCAAACATGTCAATACAGCGATAACTTCCATTTCACCAAAAAACACACTGAACACCTTTTATTAAATTCCTAAAGTCTCCTCCACATATATGAAATGAGCCTGGACAGACTTGGATGTAAATGGCAGCAGAGGCTCACAACCCGCGAGGCAGTAATTCTCGTTGCAGCATATTGCGAGCAATCTTCCAGATCGTGTCATTATCAGTGGCAACCTGCTGACAGGTGAAGGAGCAGCTGGCGCAGTGGGAGGAGGTCAGGAGATGTGGGATTCACTTTATGGAGCTGTAAATTACCACAGAGCTTCACCGTGTGATTACACAATGAGATTCTGATCCAACGCTGAGCCGTACGTTCGTTTTCTGATTGTGTTTCCAATAACACTGCGCTGTTGTTTCAGGCTCATTATTATTGATTAATCTGACGAGTTATTACTCGATTAATCAATTAATTGTTCAGTCGATTGAAGATGACTTTTTGAAATTTCACAGTCTCAACACCCAATATTGTTCACTTAAGCAGCAAATGCTCATGTTTCAGAAGCTGCAAAATATTTTAGATTTTTGAAATAATTGATTTAACTGGTTGCTGATGAATTTTCTATCCATTGATTAAAATTTTTTAAATTGTTCTGTAGTGAGTATTTTCAAGAACACATTGTAGCTACAAACATCCACCTCTGCAAGAACCAAAGCTGTATGAATAATATAAATAAAAAATCCACTCAAAAAAATAAAAGCCGCTCCAATCCAAATTTCTGCTCTTTCGAACAGTTCTGATTAAACATCACGTCGTCTCCCGGCGTCGAGCTCACGGCCGTCGATCTCCAGGTGTGACAGACAGACCAGGTGATCTGCAGAGCCACGACACATCAGCATGGAGGACACATAGTAGCTGTGTAAATTAGTAGTTCGACCATGTGGAAGTGGAGGTGTGTGTGTGTGAAGATGGATGACGCGTGCGTGTGTGTGTGTGTGTGTGTGTGTGTGTGTGTGTGTGTGTGTGTGTCCTGTAGATGTGACAGTGATCTCTGATCAGTATTCACCGCTGGCAACAGATCTCAGAAGCTCCAGCCTCTGAGCACAGCCATCTGGGCAGAGGAGAAACACACATCGACACACACACATACAAATTATTATACAGTACCACACACACACACGCACACACACAAATACAAATACACACCAGCACTGAAACATCACAAAAACACGTCCATGCAAGACACGACAAGACAGCCGCACGGGCGTATTCACACGAGCATGTTTTTGATAATTCACACGCCAAATTGCGCACACACACACACACACACAGGAACACACACTGTGTCACAGATATCACGTGCACACACACACACACACACACACACAGGCTGCATGTAATTATATACACAATTCATTCTATTTGTTGGTTTGCACGCACAAAACAATTATGTAGATGTGTCAACACAGACACTCATCATGCACAGTTCAAGGAACACAGAATGAAGACCACACATTCATTACAATTACAACTCACACACTGTCACACACACACACACACACTGTCACACACACACACACACACAGTCATGTTTGCATCGCTTCAGAGGACATTACACTGACTTACATTCATTCTAACCCTCACTTTAACCTAAGTCTTCACTCTGAAATTGAATGATTTATGTTATGAGGATTAAGGAAGTTGAGTCTCCACAATGTGACTGTGCAAACAGATTTATGTCTCCACAACATGAGCAATAAACACACACACACACACACACACACACACACACACACACACACACACTCACTCTCTCCCTCTCCCTTGTTTATCTTTATATCTGTCTTATTCCATCTTCTTTGGGGTTTTTGTTTTGTTTTGTTTTCATTCTCCTTCTCCCACGCACGCATTTACATACATACACTCTTTTATCTGGATTTGAATCTGTCAAACACACACACACACACACACACACACACACACACACACAGCTGCATCATGGACAGGTCTGTACCTAGAGAAAAGACGATGCTCTTTAAGTGTCTAAAGCTGAGTGTTGTTTTCAGTCCTGCCGTGTGGTGAACACACTTCCTGTCGAGTCAGTACGAGGCTGCTGTTTATGATGCGTTCATCTTTATCCTAATCACAATCTGTTTAATCACATGCTGGAACAAAAATGTCGAGCAGCTCGTCGAGGTGGCTTCACTGTCTGTTATTTACTGTGACTTTCTGAACGTCGTCCTCTGTGAAAAGTGTCCTGTTCATGTTGAGGATCGGATCATTCAGTGTTTCAGTGAAGGATTTTCTCACATCAATGAGGCGCAATTTAACACAACTGTTGCTCCTAAATAATGAAAATAGGATTTCACCCATAATATGTGATTAATTTGGGAAACATATGCTGTGATGTACTCAATACTGGAAAACCGCAATTACAACATCTTTAATGTTGTTAAAGTGAGAGAATCAGGATGTAAATGATGAAGGAGGCACAAAATGTTTTTGTGCAATTCTGCAAAGCTGCATTTTCCCAACATGCAGTTCTTCAGTGTTTTGGTGCGATTTTGCTGGCTCCTTGTGGACAGTGCGCGAATGCTCTGTCCCGTTTCCATCCCTTTAATAGATGGAGGTCTGGTTATGTATATTCACGCTGAATTTCAATTTGAATGTGCAAGAGGATCACAAACATTTATTCGTGTCGATGTCCAGTCTCACTGTGCCATTTATGACACGGAGGAACTTCAGAGCACTGGGTTAGATTCATCGGATCTCGGATCGTGAGGTAGAGACACGAATCAATATCATCAAAATCATCAGCTGCAGAGTTGATTAATCAATTAGCTGATCAACACAATTTTACACAAACTGTTTTGATAATGTGCCAAACTTTTACTGGTTCCAGTTGCTTAAATGTGAAGATTTTCTACTTTTCTCTCTCATGCATGATCATTTTGATAAAAGTTTTGAGTGAAGAGAAACAAGACATTTGAAGACATCACCAACAATTTTCTGACAAAAGTAATAAGAATGTGCAGATTATGTAATAATGGAAATAGTCATAAGTAAATGATAAAGCATGCAGCCGTGTCATGTTGCATCTTTGAGTCAAATCGAGACCATGGTCGAGCTCAATTTGAGGTTAAAGGTTTGATATTAAAACCATTTTTCCTCCTCTGTGTTTTTATGAGTCAGACTCAGGTTCTTGAGTTTCACCACGTTTCACCACAAATATTTTTAAAAAGAGCAGAAACTGAATTTCAGTTGGATTTTATGTTTCAAGAAGACACTGACCATCACGGTTACATTAAACATCGGCTCAGAAAATGTGATAAAATAATGTAGTTTGGGAGTTAATTCATACTTTTCTGTATCATGAATTTTTAAATTAATTTTAGATTTTTAGAAATTAAACTGAGAAATTTCCGGATTTAATAATAAAAAATTAAAATACAATCGTAACTATAAGCAACAACCAACTATCAAACCAGTATTACTAGAATCTATCATTTTGCCCGTTCATCTTCTACTAATTAGGCTCCAGTTCTGAAGAGACGTTAAGATGAAGAACAGCAACAACTCCTGTTCAAGGACGACACTAAACTAAATAAAGCATCGATGCCTGAGGAGTTTTTTTTTCAACACGATCTCTGTTCTGTTCAACATCAGAATTAAACCAATCAAAAACTTTAGTGCCGTCAAATAATGAGCCAAACTTTATGTGTTATTACACTGACATGAAGAGTTACTAAATCCGGGAGTCAAATATTTAAAGTCAAACAAATGAAGTTATATTTTCTTCACAGTGAAGAACATGAACATGAAGGGTTTGGTCATGATTACATGTGGAATTTACAAGCTATTTAAGCCGCCTGTCCTTATTAGCAGCATGTTCAGAAATAACCCTGTAGATCCAACATGCTGTTTTGCTTCAGCAAAAGCATCTGTTATTGTGAGGATGAAACTGTCAGATAAAACGGGCTTTTTAAATACGGGTTTGCTGAAGAACAAGCAGTGATCATAAATCAAGTTAGTTATTTTTAACCCTGATTATAAAGGCGGTCAGAGTCGATGATGATTAATGGGGAGGATCTTTTTTATTCGCAAAATTAGATGTATAGCTTTTGTTTCTTCCGTTGTTTTTTCTGATCTGCTTTGTTTTTAGCAGCAGATTACGGGTTTGGATTATGAGTAAGAGCAGATTTCAGTGGGTGAAAGCGGAAGATGAGAAAAAGTAAGCGGCCCTTTAGTGCAGATTTGATCCACTTCAATTATATAGATGCTTTTTAACTCTGCTGCTGTCGTCTCTAGATTTAAAGTCGAAGATCATTCGCTGAGTCAAGCAGAAGCGAGAATAAATGCACACACACACACACACACACACACACACACACACGTAGATGCACATGTTTAGAAACTAGGGAAACACACACAGTGTTGGTGGTCCTCGCCCGTCTTTGGTCCCGACAGCTGCTCTGGTTTGCTGTTGTGTAATTAGGCCACAGTTTACCGCCGCCCTCTGGCATGCACACACCCATTCGCCGCAGATTAAAGCATGCTCTACAGGTTCCAGCGCAGGAAGCGGCGCCGTGCGCGGGGCGAGGTGTGCGTTTCAGTTCCTATTTAACGTCGCTCTCGTACGGTCTGCTCGGTGCTGCGCGGCGTTTCAGAACAGTTTGTACTGTGCACACTTTCTCCTTTGCAGTGAATTTCATTTAAAACCAACAAACAGAAAACAACAGTGGCAGACACTCGCTCTGCTGCTCCCCTCTCTCCGCGTGCACGCCCCCTCCCCGGCGTCGTAATCACTCCAAGATGTCCGAGGATGCCCGCGTCGACGAATCCGCAAACCTTGATGGCGAAGCTTCTCTTTCCACGTCGCTGAGCAGACGTGCGCTGAACAGAGGGCGGCAGCAGGTAAAGCAGGTACAACACGCTCGTCTCATTGTGTACAACTCAAACAGGATGAACGGCAGGAACAAGTTGCATCATGCTGTACGACGAGGCATTTTCTCCTTCCTGCCCAGGCTGTGGTTTTATACCAGGCTGCTGTTCTCATGCAGCTGTCGAATGCTGGGAGTGCACACATGGCCATGCACGGCCTCTGTCCATGAGACGTGTCCTCTTTGTCCTTGTCGTGTGATTTACATCATCCATATGCTGCAGCACCAAAACTGCATCCATTAATATAATATCTGTAGTTAAAGTCTGTCTGAGTCATGTGGCGTTAATGTGCTGTAAATGTAAAGAGGCATCAGCTCCGTTCACTCTGAGCGACGTACAAGGTCAGAGAGATCTGACCTTCAGCGTGAAGACGAGGCTCAAGACACCAAATGGACAGAAGACAACACAGAGCAGTGTCGGGCGGAGGATTAGACAAGTGAGACGTACTGTGGGACAATAAGCCGGAGAGCAGCAGGTAGCCGAGGTTTCATTTACATTCTGTCGGTCCGGAGCCGGATACGGCCGAGCTAAGCAGAGAGACAGCTGCTGAGCGGGGCGGGGTGGGGCAGGGCGCCGCCGCCGAGGTCCGTGGTTCGATTCTCGCCGGGGCCTCGCATACTAACAAGATACAGACACTCGGCTGAAAGGATTAAAACAGCTGTTAAATTTTTATCTCGTTGAAACTGTGCTACTGGAAACTCACTGATTTGCACATTTTACATAGGAGGAGCACGACCCAGTATACAGATATAAGGACCTCACACGAGCCTGACAGATATACAGTAGAGCAGTTCTCTCTCCCGCTGCCTCGCATCGATTCCGCTGGAGCTGTGTGTAGTTCTGTTGGGGGGACACCGCAAATGAAAAGCGGCGAGCTGTGCCGTCGGATGGCGGCGGGCGGCTGGCGTACAGTACAGGGCTGTGTGCACAAACGGCAGACTTGAAAGGGAGATGGTGGCCTGGCTTTAATCGAGCCGGAGGAAGAGGGGAATGTGCAAGCAATTAGCAGGAATCCCCTCGCAGTGGATTTTTTTTTCTACCCCCTCCCCTCCTCTTCTTCTATGAAAATCGAGGCAGCCAATTTCGAGCGGTCGGCTGGTGTGTGTAGTGGAACAACAGCCTCACGAACACACACACAAACACAGAGCAGAGAATCCCCGCTGCAGCACCTGAGCGCCATCCCGTACCTGTGACTGTTAGAGATGGAGAGAGAAACCGAAAATGAGATATACAAATAGATGGAGGGAGGGCAAGCAAGAAAAGAGGGGGGGGGGGAGAAAATGAAGCGCAGAGGCTGGAGGGGTTTAAATTGGAGCCTGTTCCTCAGTCACGACGCCTCGTCTCGCCGCAGACGGAGGCCGGATTCATCTGTGAACTCGCAGTAGCCGGCTCACTATAACTATCAATCCCTCTCAGGTGAAAGGAGCGGAGGATTACTGCAGAGCCACAGACCAGGAGACAGATTCATGACAAACTGGGAAAAAATGCTGCAGGATGCAATTTTTCTACAAATGTAAATTCTCAATTAGACAGTTACTCAAACCAACATCGAGGGAGTTTTCGTTTTTGTTGTTCGGTCGAGTCCTGTTTCGTAGCCGTCTGCTCGACACGGTGTGAAATATTCTCGTATTAGTTCTTGCAGTTGTGCTGTTGGTTTAAGTGGCGTGGTTCAGTTTGCCTGTGGCGATGTCCTCTGAACGCTCGGGCTTCGCTTCAGCTCAGCCTGAAGCGACTCTGCTTCCTGTCACGTTCTCTGGCACATTTGCATATTCTGTAAATACATACATGCACAAACAGCGCTCACATGCTAAAACTCATCTATTACACATGATACACGTCGATGTGCAAAGGTGTGGGAACACACTCCCACGCACACACACATCTGCAGCATATGGCTCAGCACACACACACACTGGCGTCCAGCATGAGCCCGGCCAGAGTCCACCTGCTTGCCAGACAGCTCGCTCGTAGCCAGCCTCGTGGTCAAGGCTCTGCCGTGACATCATCACCGTCAGACAGCAGCCCGGGGACACAGCTGTCCGCGGCCGAGCCAGCAGCTCCTCACACCAAATTCATCTGTTTCTAACGTCGCGAAAAGAAGCTTCTCTTGTGTGGATGTAAATATGAGACGTGTGAGTCAATCAGGGATGAAAATAGTGCAACATAATGCAGGAGAAGGAAGCTTCCACTTTAATTGTCATATTTTGACATGAGGAGTTTTGCATATTATTTTTTTCCCGGTCTCTTGTCACAATATGGAAACTTCTCTACGTTTCCTTGTTAACAGTGCAAACTGAAAACATGGGCTCGCTGCAAACACACGCTTCATTATAGCCTTGAGTTTGAATTGGGATTTCTAACAATCTGCTGCGAGAAAACCGAATGACGAAAAGAGATTTTTTTCTGTCGATGCGACTCATTGTACTCGAAGGTTCTTTGGATAAAAGCGTCCGTCAAATAATGTGGAGTTTACCTCGGATACCTGGAGGACGGTGCGGCACAGGATCGGTTAGTTTAGTGGCATTTTTAAGGACTTAATTAGCAAAACTTATTGATAACCTACAGATAATACTGATAGACTATAGTATATAGAATACAGTATGTTTAATGACGACTCCAGTTTGAAATATTGATTAGAAATGTCGCCTCTGGAAAGGTGAGATTTTATTGACTGCCGGCTTCTGAGATTGAAACGTTTCGGTCTTTGTGTCGGTTCTCAGCTGCTGTAGTTTGAGATTAAGTTTGAATGAACATCACATGAACAGTAAGAAAACTGTAGGAAAGCTTTTGGTGACAAACAGAGCTGAAAAATAACAGCGAACATGTGAGACTGTGAATGTGACGAGAGACCGGCAGAGACTTGTCCTGAAGGAGCTGCGATGAAAACGACCTTGTGGGGTTAAGATGAGTTTACGGATGAAGCCGAATCATATCACATCATCCAAACCAGACATCAGCGACGGTGCTTACAGTGACTCCCCGCAGAGCCGGGCGGCCTCCTCACCTGATCAATCCATCCAGTTCGGCTTATCTGGAACGAGATTACAGAGGAGTCGCTCCACCGGCAGCTCCTCAGGAGGCTTTCCCAGACCAGCGGGACGCGGGTTTGTCCTCAGCTGGCGACGGACAGGATAAGATCTCAGACACAAGCGCTCCTTCATAAGGAGCCGAGGAGTTCCCTCAGAGAGAGGATAATGATCGGAGATGTTCAGGAGGAGCTCGAGCAGTTGGCCGTCGCCCAAGACGTGAAGACGGAGGTTTAATACCTGCAGCAGCTTGAGTCTCCATTGTTACTGAAACGTAAACCTGATCTTTATTTTTAGGGTTTAATGTCATGAGATCTGTTTTCATTATAGAGATATAGTTGATAAATGGTTTTGATCTGGAGAATGCTCCTTCTCAAGTCAAACTTCATGAGATGACCGGTTGCCAGACTTCAGTCTAATAAACATGTGTACTTGACTCAGAAGGAGTTAAATTTGCTATGAACCTGAATTAATTCAATGCATCAAAGTGGTTCGGACATGGGAAAACAAATACATCTGCCTGAACTCCAGGCTCCAGTAGGTCCCTCGGCCTCTTGGGAAACACCGTGCGAACACATACTGTAAACTGCCCTTTACAACGTGTGTGGAATTAGCCTGTGACTGAAGTTCTTTAAAATTCCTGTGGAAGAAAAAGAAGACAAATAAAGGCCAAATGTGTCGCCTGCTGTTTAAAACGTGTATACGAGCAAACGAGAGCAGCCCGGAGCGGCGTCGGGAGGAATTCCCTCTCAACGACCGCGGCTCCGGAGAGGACGGGTGCCAGGAGAGCCCGCGGGCGTAATTAGCCAGCGAAAGGCCCGGCTTCCTGCTCGCGGCCTCGTCCTCGCCGCCGGCCCGGCCCTCGTAGATTCCCCCTGCAAACGCAGTGGGGGCGTCTTTTAATCTCTTGCCCTCCTCACATCTCAGCTCTCCCTTAAATTCCAGGGTTCGTCCCTCCCGGGGCTTCGGGCATCTGTTCTGCATGTACCTGCAGCGTCGGCCTGCGTGGCGAGGGAGGCCGGCTCCGCTTCAACCCGGCTGATTTATGGACGCGCCGAGGGTCGTATAAGTTGACTTCCTGTTGTCTTGGAGCATTTAGATATGCAGAGTCTGCACTGCGTCAGAGTCATGAGTGATTCTTACCAATAAAGTTATACACAATGAATAAGGTCCCTTTCAGTGGATTTAAATACCTAAAGGCATCAAACAGCAGCAGGTTGAGTCTTTAAGCAACTCGCTGTGATTCTACAAAGATCAACAGAGCAGGTACCTTCCTTTAGAAACAAGTTCCTTTGTGGTTCTTGATTTCCCAATTTGGTGAATATCAATAGAGCAGGTTTTCTCAGGATGTTTCCTGAGAGCCATTAAAAAAAAACTTGGTATATTTCGGATTTTAAAAATGCATAAGTGTGGTCTTATTTCTCTTATAGACCTGAGCTGAAAATAGTTCCCACAAATGCACTTCTTTACTCCTCTTTGAATAACATAATGTAAAAGATGCAGCCTGGCCTGATTCATTATTTAGCCTTTTAAAAAATGAAAGCATATATTCGTGACCTGTTGTTAAAGATTTACATCGTCAGTGTGAGTGTCTGTGGATGCTGGAACGAGACAAACTGACTCACTGTTGGTTTTGGTCTTTTGAATCGATTTCTTGACGATAACTAAAATATCATCTGTCATGTCCTTTCAGCTAATTCACATAATTTTCTGATCTGCTGAAACAGCTGGTTTGTTGCTTTTCTCTTTGTTTTGCACATGTGAAATCCATTTGATGTGACTGAACTAAAACCTTATTTAATAGCAGAAGCAAACAATGTAAATAGACACATTTTATTCTTCTGCAAGTTACTTAATTCCACACATGAATTTACGTGACTCCTGAAATTCATTTCTTCACATCAGTGTTCAGTGATGTGTGTTTGTTTCTTGCTCCTCTCTTCACAAACCTCCTGCTGCTTTTAAAGGGATTAGAGGCCATTATTTAAACTCCACCCGGCTGATACTGTACTTCTACTAAAAATACATCCATCCGGCTTCAGCTGTGTCTCGATTGCACCACACTGCACCTGGATTGTGATTTTTGTCTGTGTTCACCAGAACTGCAAAACTACTTCTCTGCGTCTACGCCCTGATTCAGACTCTTAGTTGATGCTTATAATCTTCTTCTGGTGTCATTATCTTTAAGTCTTTAGTCCTTTGCAGAAAATTCTCTCTTGGCTTTATTTAGTGAAACAAGCTGCAGCCTGTAAACAGTTTCCTTCTCTCTGTGATTGTCAGGTCAGGTAGCGAAGGTCTGGGTTTCCTGCACTCTTTACTTATAATGACACTCGATGAGAGAGGTGGTAAATCATATTAAACGTGGGCACGTGCAAACACCGTGTGGGCTTCATCTCCATCTTTGCCTGCAGGCATCCGAATCACTAAAACTCTCCCTGCATCCACTTCATACAGATGTTTTCCTCTTCTTACCGTGGGAAGTCGTGCTCCCGTCATTTTTTTCCCCTTTTCGAGAAAGCGAGGATCAAAAAGAGGATTCGAAGGGGAAGGGAGGGTGGTCCGCCGTTTGATTCGTAGCCCACAGTGATGTTTGTGGCTCCACACGCAGGAATCACAGGAAGATCTCAGGCAACATTTTCACTGCTGAACCTTTCCGTCTTTGTCAAACAGCTGATTCTCGCTGCGTCGCTACTCGCTCGTCGTCGGACTGATGCGAAAACCCACAGTCGCTGCAAAAGCAACAAGCAGCCGCCTGCCATCTTTTTGCAGATAGCTCGTATCAGACGAGGGTTTGGGTTTATCAGGAGGAAGGAGTTTGTTATGTGGCGTTCACTGACACTGCGTCGACTGATGTGCAGAGCAGATGTTGCCTTGCTTGTGGGTTTGTGACATGTAAACTCGACTGACTGACAGATATTTCCCTCGTGTGTATGTTGGGCAATGATGAAAGGACTGACTCTAAGTAAGACACACACACACACACACACACACACACAGATCAGTGAAAGTGATGAGACGAGATGCGAGATGCAATTCGAACCAGTTCTTACTTCCCGCTTGAGAGTAGACAGCTTCCTCTTTTCTGCAGAAACTCATCGTACATCTTATTTTTTTGCATGACCTGTTCATCAGCGTCTCTTCCTGTCAGTCATTTCTGTTTCACCACTGTTTGTGTTTATGTCGTCTGAAAATGAGCGAGGAGTCAATAACTGACTTTGAGGGATAAATAACCTCAAGTGACTTTTGATACTCGCCTCAGATGTGAATTAAACACAGACCAGGGAAATGGCTCTTCACATGAGCTTTCTTATTTGTAGTTGTGAGATAATCTGTATCATAAGAGCTGATGAGGAAATTAGTTTTAGTGAAAGCGGTCTTTTACAAGGAGGCTACAGACAAACTACAAACAATGAACTTGCCAGATTCTCATTCTCATATGTGTCTTTGCAATCAGTAGCTCAACCTATAATAGCTGGACTCCAACACGAACTACCAAGACATACCAAGACTCACCTCTCTGGTGTGACAGCTATCTCTACTTGACCCAAACCCAAACCAAGACTTGATCCAAACCCAAACAGACCTTCACTGTGTAGCAGATCTGAGATGAAGAACAGTTTGTGAAATCCCTGATTGCAGTGGGCTCCACTCCCACCATCCAGCTGAGCCAGTTCCTCCATCAACCCTCATAATCGAGGATGAAGGGGACTCCTGGTGCGAGGTTCTGGACATTGTGGAGAAATTTCCTGAACGACTTTCCAAAACAGCAGTTCAAGTACTAAAATGTGACTTTCTACGTCTTTAAACACTGTAAAAATATCCCACTGCAGTATTTTGTTTTGTGGTATGATTATTGGCCACATACATATTGTTGACTTGCACATATCTGACCACTTGTGTATTTTCCAGAGAGAACAAGACTCGTTAAATTGAACTAAGAAAACTGTATCAAAATGTTCATCCATTTTCCTGCCAGCAATAGTATTTCAAAGTCCTCAGACAGAGAGAAGCTGATGAATGACTTCAACCTCGTTTGTACATCCACTTTCACACGACATTCACACTCATGAAAGAGATGTAGATGGGTGGAACGTAGGTGGCTTCAGCTACATTATCAGCAAATGAAAGATTTCTTTAAATGAACGGGTTAAGAATGCGAGGACCCACTACTTCTCTCTTTTAATTCATTCTATTATCCGCAGCCCCAGAGCTCTTTTTAACACTGTGGTATTTTAAATCCTGTAAGTTTTTTTTTAATGATAAAATCAATGAGATACAATAAAAAATTTCTGCTCCCGATTCGTTTAACTTCCCCAACTGTGCTATTTTCTCAAGTTTTATTCTGGCCTCTTTAAATGAGCCTACGATCACTGTGGTGCACCTCAAACGCTCATCGAGCCCAACAGATATAATGCCTCCGAAGTTTTACTGTGAAGTAATGGATGCGACTGCCCCTCGGTTGCTCTCGATAATTAACAATTCTTTGTCCTCTGGCTGCGTCCCAGAAAATTTGAAGACTGCCTGTGTGCAACCGCTCATTAAAAATCCAGCCTTGATCCATCAGAATGCAGCAATTATAGACCAATTTCAAAATAATCTTTTATTGCAAAACTCCTTGAGAAGACTCTCAATAGAACCACTCGAAGCATTGAGACAAAACAACAGCTCTGAAGAAATTTCAGTCAGACCTTTTGACCACATCACAGCACTGAGACTGTGCTTGTTAAAGACAAATGATCTTTTAAGGACGTCTGATACTGGTGAATGTTCCGTCCTTGTACTGCTTTCATATGGTTGAAGACGAGAGTTGGTAGATCTCGGGCGGCTTTGAAGTGGTTTTGTTCTTCGTGATCGGTGACCATGTCTCTCCTCATTCCTTAGTAAATTATGAGTCCCTCAGGGGTCAATACTGGGACCAATTTTATTCTCGATATATGCGCTCCCACTTGGCCACATTGTTGACATATATTTCCATTTTACTGTTATGCTGATGACACACAGCTGTATCTCCCAGCAAAGCCTCCCAAGACTTGAATCCTCTCAAATCCTACAAATTGTCTCACAGATATTAAAAAATGGGAATCTTAAATTAAACCACCATCATTGGTCCTGACAATCTGGATCCAATTATCCAATCATCTCTTGGTCTCTTATCAATTCATGTTAAGTTAAATGTCAGGAACCTGATCTGAGTTTGAGACAAACCTCGCTTTTGAGAAACACACTAACAAGCCAGAAACCAACCAGGATGAGATCCTCCAGCAAGAACCTGCTGACTGTTCCTACCTCACACATAAAGACTAAAAGGGACCAAGTCTTGCACTGCTCTATTTCAAGTTTTAGTTCACCCGTCGTATTTTGTATTTTATTCCTGGTGTTTAGTTTATGGTTTTTAATCATCCATTATTTTTGTTTTCTTCCTTTCTTCTTCCCTCTTCCTACAGCCATGCGTATGTGTGGTTCTGTTGTGGTTCTCATGCACACGCCTGATTTACAACACACATTTATCCATAAATATATGCAAACCCTTTGCTTTACTGTCTATCGATATTCACCTGCTCCAAAAAGCACAGTAAAATAAATTACACTATTTCACAAATTCTGCTGCGTCAGCGAGGTTTTCCAACATGGCTGCACATCATTATGCTCTCTGCCCTCACGGTGCATTTAGGTGCAGTGAGTGAAACACAATTCTGACTGGAGGCAACTGTGAAACTGTGAGAACAACTGAGAGTCCTTGTTCCACCAAGTTTTCCAACCCCCCCTTGGTTCTATTGTCCTATATAAAAACAGCTATAGATCTGTGCCAGTACAACATCAAACTGAAACCAGCTTCTGATACGTAGCAGTTACTCACAACAGCGACTATTTATAGCTTTGTCTTATCATTAATTCATCACATGCGTCGCTAAAACCGTGATCAGCTCTGATATTTCAACCATCAAAGATTTGGTTAATGGAGCCGACGGAAACAGACCATAAACAGCAAACAAACAGAATGTAAACACAGGAAAATGAAATGCGTCTGATGTTGAAGATCACAAAATTGATCAGACAAAGATAATTTGTTCGCCTTTGATTGGCATTTTAATGCATCACTGCATCACTGCATGTACAACAGAAAAAAATCACACAATCAACAAAATTTACAAACAGCCTCAAAGAAATGCTCAATATTTGATTCAATTCTGTCTCATGTAATTATGAGTCTCATCTTTGCAACATGTGTCCAGATGATCTGAAGTATGCAGATCACACTTTCTGACCACTTCTTCATAAATACCTGTTTGTTTATTTTCATTTGTTTCAATTTAAACCGACTGTTTCTTTCTGTCTTTCTGTCCTGATTGAGGATTGAGAATGATCTTGCAACATTCAAAAAATTCTCTGACAAATAGGTCAAATTAAAAATGGATTTGCAGATAATGGCATGAAACAATCGATAAATAAATCAATGACCTGGAAGTCGTGGGCAGAAAGAGGAAGAAGAAGCGATTGAATGACCTTGAAGTTTTCAGTAGGAATCACATCTGGACAGACTGTTCGCACCATCGTCGCGTTCGCTGAGTGTGTTTCTGACGCAGTCGCTGCAGGAGAGTCGGGGACAGAGTTTGTTCACAGACGGACGATGTCGAGACACAATGCGTTACTTGTGTGGGTTTGCATGTCATTGCATTCCTCTGCTGTGATGTAACCGCGGCTCGTGCACAGATCTGACTTCTGTTCCTCCAAATGTGGTCGTGTCAGTGATTCGTGGAACTCGTCTGCTTCAAAATGCAACAGGAAAGAGAAAAGCAGCAAACACATCTGTTGATCCATTCGTGTTTGATGTGTGTTTAATCTCAAGACTCTCGTGGCTTAGTTACTTATCAAAACCTAAAACTCTGCATGCACTGAAAAATATTCTCATTTATTTAGTCGCATCTTATTTTAGTTTTATTGAGCCTTTAAGCCTTTTAAGTTTTTTAGGCTCAAATGAAAATGAATGAAAATATTTCACTTTTTCCTCTAATGCAGAAGCAACCAGACGTTTTTGGTTTTGTTTTGTTATTTTAGGAACATCATTGAATTATTGAAGCACATGAATATGTTTTAAGTTGGATAAAGATTAAGAGATTTTAAGTGTCTCTACATCTTTCGTCTTTAACCTCTACATCTCTAAAATATCAAACATTAGCATCATTTGCTAATGTTTCATCTGATGGTTACAGGAAGAACATGTGAGAGTAACATGTCCCGGGCTCCACAGCGGCGGCCGTCCTTGTACCTTTTAGTTTTCAGCTCTTTTGCTCGTCTGCACGTCTCAATTCGCACAATTCAAATGAATCTGTTTCGGATTTCACAAGAGAACGGCCTTCATGACTGCTAATGAGCCCGTCTCTAAAAGACCATCAGAGCGTGAACTATGTAAAGGTCCTTAATCAGCTCTGTCTAACAATTACCTGCGTGTGTGTGCGGCCCGTCATGGCCGACAGAGACCGAGTGTATTAACTCATAACAGAAACAAATACAGCCTGAACTACGGCTCATTTAACTTCTGCTCCATCCGTCTTAACCGGAGATGAGACGTTCACGATGCACCAGGTTACTTTTATTCACTCGAGTTTCATATTTGCGGCTTAAATTTAGAACAAAGCTCTTTTTTTCGGTCGTAAAGTGAAGCTCGTGTTTTCGTTGATCTGTCAAAGCCGGTAACATGGAAAACATGCCGTCACCTCCAATCCTTCCAAATCTCTTCCTGCATCTGTCAGAGGCTCAATACGACGCCGCTTCCTGATCACAGACTGCGGTTCAGAGAAACACGGCGTCCACAGGAAGCTGAATCACGCGCCACGTCAATAAATGAATAAATGAGCGGCCCGATAGACGAGGCCTCCGCGATGAAGAGACGCTTTTGTTCTTGTTTGCTCTCTGCACTAAAAATAAGATCGGTGGTTTTGGTTGTGTGTAAGTTTGCACACTTTGTCTTGAGGCAGCTTCTCAAATGTGAGAATTGAGCTTTTCTTTGTCTTTAATGTATCTTGATGATTTTTGGGTTTTTGATCAGACAAAATGAGACATGACGTCGTCTTTGAGCTCCAGGAAACAATAAATTGGCAGATGAATTGATAATAAAGCTGATTATTAGTTGTGGCGCTGCAGAGGAAGTGCTGTTCTCTCACAGGCTGCGTCTCCAGTCAATCCCCCAATAAATGTTTTCATAAACTTCATTATTTATTAGATGGAGAGTTCTGTGGCCTATTTTACGACGCCCAAGGAGGCGTTAAGTTTTGACTCTAATTTGATTATTTGCTCACATGCTATGAAGTTTACTGGATATTTGTAATTTCATCCAGATGACCTGAATGAAAACTGAAAACACGGAGAGGAAGCGCTGGTCTGAATGTTGTTAGAGCAGAAATGATTAGCTGATTAATCAATAAGTCAATTGGCAGAAAATCAATCATTTTTTAACTAATAATGCCAAACGTTTATTGGTCGCAGCTTCTTTAATCTTCTGATTTGCTGCTTGTCTTTGTCATATATGATAGTACCTTGCATATTTTTTTGTAGTACTTTGTCATTTCTTGGATTAAACAATTAATCAAGAGAATAATTGCCAGATTAATTCATAAGGGAAATAATTATTAGTTGCTGCCATATTTAATATTGTGGTTGTACAAGTTTGTGTTCTGTTTGTCGACCACTTCCTCGACACTGTGAATAAAAACAAACACTTCCTGTAACACTGGCTCACTCAGTGTTTCATGGCTTATTAGATTGATGCATAAGAGATGATGACGGAGCGATACAGTTGTTTTAACATGACGTGCATTTAATCTCTATTTAACATTGAGCTGCTGCAGCTTTTACTTTAATGTGACAGCATTTACTTCTGACTTGTGTTGGAAGTGTTGAGTGAGATTGGTCGTGAGTTGCTCGCCGACTTATTTAGACACGAGAAGTGTAATACCCACAATAACGACCATAATAGTAACAGCGATAATGACATCATGACCTTCATTGTAGCTGAGAGAAATATGTGCGTGTTAAGAAAGAAAACTCGGACTATATAATGCAAGAACTGCGAGCGAACATTTATTTAGCTGCACACGTGAAAACGACTGAACAGAGAACAGAAACATAGATTTTGTTGTTGAGGTAAAATAAGCCTGCGTGTGCAAAGTGCTGTACGTTGCTGTATATCCATATAGTGCTGGTGCTCTGAAAGACATGTTTAATGCAGGAGCTGCAGGTATGAGCCGGCTGCCTGACAGGGATGTGATCGACCTGCGTGTAGGAAGGAAAAAAATGTATGTTTATGTGACTGACATCGCAATCAAACAGGCGCTGTGATGCAGGAGCAGCGGAGGATGTCGGGGAAACGTTCCCACATGTTTTTGTTCGCGGCTCAGATGAGGGGAAGCGATTTTTTTTTTATTTGGATATTTGAGGAAGCAAAAAAAAAAAAAAAAAAAAAGAAAACGCTGGGAAGTTTTGTTTTAACTAACTGTTGATGCATAAATCAGGAAGATTTACAACCAGAAATGTTTTCGATGTTAGAATTCATGAAAATCAAAGACACAGTCGACTCACCTGGCAGCTGTCAACCAGCCGTTTCACTGAAATAATGTCAGCGTTGATATTTTTTCTTCCCAGCTAAGATGAAGAATGTGCTGGTGAGAGGTTCCCACACTGAAAGTCTTTGACATTTAAAACTCTTTTCCATTAGTAACCAGTCGGGCTGACGGTGTTGAAGGTCACTACATTTGGCTAATAAATCGGTTTCATCTCATTTCGAGGCAGAGACGAGGAGTTTCTCTCTTCTTAGAAGGAAACCGTGATGTGACGGACTCCATCATTCAACCAAAAATAAAATGGTATATAAAAATATGGAACTGGACAAACCTTTTCTCTAAAGGATATTTCTGATATTTCTTTATCGAACCAGGCGTCTTTGCATCATCCTCCGAAACCGTGTCATGAAATTTAAGAGAATTGACGAATCCTTTAAAGTTAAATGTCTTTTAAAGACAGAAGACTTGACAGAAATAGACAAATATCTATTACAGACTCAAGCGGTTGCATCATCAGTTGTTTTGGGGATAAATGAATCTTTTACTCTTGTTTTTTTTTTTTCCTTTCAACATTCAATCCCAGGAAGTGAAGGAACGTTTTGTATGATTAGGATTGTGCACAGTATTTGCCAGGCTTCGTCACGTCGTCCTGTCAGGAGGAGACGTCGTCTGTGTGTGTGTGTGTGTGTGTGTGTGTGTGTGTGTGTGCTTCAGGTATGTGAGTGATTGTGCCTGTTTTTTTCCCTCCACCAGTCTTTTCCCCTTTGTCTGGGACGGCTGTGATTTCAGCAGTCGAGTCAGGAACGTGGCCGCGGGACTCGCTGTTGATCTTCATTTATAGGATGAATATGTAAACATATTGGCTTAATGCTGCAGAAAAGCAGCCCTTCATCCCACAATGTCTCAATAACCTTCAAAGTATCCCCCCTCCATATCTGCCTTTCTGTGCCATCCGCATGCCGCACGCGTCCACAGGGCCGCGTGACAAACCTCTGAATCGTCGGACTCTGAATTCCCTCTCTGTGTATTTGTAGTGCAGCTCTCCACCAGATTAAGTCTAATTCCAAAATGAGATATCCACCATTTTAAAAAATGCTGCACCCCCACCATTGCAAAACGATTTCTTGCCTGGAAGCAGAACTCGCTGTGGATTATCGCTGAGTGTGTGAGCGAAGTCGAGACCTTTGCTGATGAAAAGAGTGTGTTTTGCATTGAATCGTTGCCTGTTAATGTTTCTTTTACCTAATGAACATGTTCAGAATAGAGACCTCGCATTTTCCCTTCGTCTCCTGGTTGAGCTGCAGTGTTTCCCAGTTTGTGCTCAGTCAAACTCTCTAAATAGTCTATTCACTGTTTATCAGCTCATTTTTTTCTCCGTTGACAAATCTTCACAAATCTCTGTCGAGGTGATCAGACTGAGAAGAGACTCGACTTGAGGGTGTCGCTGCTTTGCATTATTTAAATGCTCGACTCAATCTGAGCAACAGGTTGAACAACAGACTCATCAGCAGGCGCTCGATCCATCTTTTCATTTAACGATTTAAGATGCTGCATCACATCGTCACATACGGCTGATGACAACAGGCGACAGGTCAGAGCTACTTCCCATTTCCAAGGCATCATGGGAATAAACGATCTCAGCTGCAGATACTGGACGTTACTGGTGTCTGAAACCCAGAACAATATGGGATGAGAAAAAGCAGTTTCATTCTATAGTCTGTAGTTTCAAACGTCCAGGAACAACAGATGTGTGAGTGACAACAGAGGTTATACGCTGTTTGGAGCGAGAGAGGAAAGACTGCGATGTTGTAAAGTTCACAGCTGCAGGAGGTCGATGTTGCAGACTTTGACACAGGAAATCACCTGTTTCCTACCACAGCCGCAATCCTTCCTTCAACTTAGCCAAGTCAGTTTGTAACTAAACCTATAGAAAATGCTTTGTGACAGTTTTGGAAGGTGATTACAAATGATGCGTTTTGTAGAATTTGCATTTGCAGAACTTCTTGTGATGCAAAAAATGAATTCACTACTCAAACTGAAAGCATGAAAAACATGCAAACTTTTGCAGTTTTTCAGTGTCATCAGTCGACATTGTTGCGTCTCCTAACGGCCGTTATGAATGAATGGATGAATTAATGTTATTTGCATTCCTGGATCCATTAGATTCTTTACATTTGAACACACATGTCATTCCCTCTTGAACATCAGACGAACAAAGCTCTGGTAACGGCTTGTGTTTGCATTTGTCTCCCACGCCAGCAGTTGCTGTGTAAAAATACTAACTGATTTCTAAATGAAAGTGTCTCCCTGCTGGGACGTTACTGATCTGTCTGTCTCTGCGTTGCTCTCTCCTGCAGAGGCGCCTCCCTCTGGGATGTCCAAGAATGGATACTTCTTTCAAGAAATGGGTGAGTGTGAGCCGCCAACAGGACAAATGCACTGTACGCAACATTTTCACCATCAGACACTTTTAGAAGAGCAAAGAATAATAAGGGCTGCATGAGTCGGAGACACGGTGCGATCCTCACACGGCGACGGGAAAAGATCTTTTCTACTGTACAACAGTGCAAAAGATGTGCAGTAAAGATGGGAGCTGCAGGACAGACACAGAAAAGTCTCCCCGCTCTCACACTCCACTGCATTTGGATATAAATAATGAACTTTGCTCCGGCTGTTATGATAACGGCAGTTTCATTACCTTCAAGCCAAGGAGAGGCGCCCAATTAGTATGAGCAGCACAAGCAGCCGGGACAGAACTGTGCTCGCGTCGGATCTCCCTGTCTCCCCCAGCCAATTATTCCCCTCCTGCAACTCACCGATTCACTCAGCAGATTCACAGGAGGCCCCCCGCTGCACACGAGCACCACCGCCTTTATTAGCCGGCGCCTTATCAGGATATAAGTGCAATTACATACGTTAATGTTGGCAAGTAAGCATTATCCACCACCGTCTTCTCCGAGGTTCATTAGTGAAGGTTGGTTCAACAGCCCCTGGTGACTAAAGGCCGTGAGCAGGTGGACAGGATATTCTGCCACCTCCTGTGTTCTTCATCAGTCTGTTCAGACGTCACCAAAATATATTCTGTCGGCAATGAAGGTGCTCGTTCAGTGTCTGATCGCAGCTGCACATTTTTTGGGTTCAGTCCAACAAAAAAACATGTGACGTGCAGAATGTGGGGAAAAATAAGGATAAGGATTATTGCAGTGGAAAGCCAGTAATGTCGTGACGCATGTTTGCCTGTGCGATGCGTTCAGGGACGCATTAAACAAGGTTTCCAGTACTGAAGCGATGCATCGAGGGGATTGTACCACAGGTTGTTTATAGGTGAGTTTGTGGATTTTAGGACTTAATTCAGAGACTCCCTGAGGAAACTGTTCAGCAGAGCCACTGAGATCCCGACACGTCTTATCTTGTGATCTTTTCAGTCGGTAAATAACAGCCTGAACAACAGCCACACTCAACATAAGGAAGTGAAACAGTGTCTCAGCTCTGTTCCCTGGATCTCAATGCCTTAGTTTATGTATGTGTATTAATTTTTTATTAGCAGAGTTGGTCTTTCATTCAGGCGAGCTGACTTGTCTCTGCTTTAAATCACTGTGGGAAACCCTGTAATTTAGCTGCCGTCGTGGTTTTTAAGTTCAACATGTTGAAAGACGAAACCTTTTCGGTACAAACGTAACCATCCTGACGACTCGACAGGGTTTGACTCAAATACACTAATGTTTATGTCATGGATATAAATGTTTTTTTTTCCTTCTTCTTCTGTTGCCTTTGTTTCACATGAAGCTTGTTGTGCATTGAACATCCTGTTTGAAACTTGAGATATGTGTTGAAACAATTAGTTAAAAAATGGAACAGGAAACTAATTTTTGAACAATGATTCTTCTCAGTTTCCAGCAGCTCAAATGTGAAGAGACGTTTCTTTTGTCTGTTTTATATCATTTTAAATTGAATGTTTCGAACTTTGAGCTTTTAACTGAATATTACTTTCATCATTGATTAGTCTGCAGATTATTTTCTCGGGTAATCAAAGTGGTTATTTCCCAAAATTCCCATCGTAATTTCATTAAATTGCAAAACCTAAAAACATTCAGTTTACAGTCAAATAACACAACAAGAATGTGTCATAATTGAGAAGCTGAAACTGGGAAGTGTTTGTAATGTTTGGCAAAAAAATGACTAAAGCAAATCCTGATCAAACCACTTTTTGTGTTAATCAACTAATCGATTAATCAACCAATCATTTCAGCTCTGTTTTGGACTGGTGATCAAACGAAAGAAGAAATTTAAAGACTTGACTTTGGGATATTTCCTTTAATAGACAAATTAATCCGAACAGTAACCGACATTATTCTGTCTATGGAAACGATGGTTTGTCGCAGCCTTATATAACATCACAATGAGCAGTTGTGCATCTCACAACACAAATCATAAAAGTTTAACACGTCTTTAATGATGCAAACGTGTTCCTGTGTGTCACAGTCACAAACACAGCTCACAGGCTGCTGCACGACGTCTGAAGGAAACACATCAATCATTCAGTGTTTTCATATCAGACGCTCCTTCTACATGTTGCATGTTCATATTGACCGGTCACACTCACTGACCTCCACGTGCACATCGTCTCAATTCAAATGCTGCAGATTGATTCATTATTCCAGTGACCTTGTGAAAAGATTGTGATTTTTTTTAATACAATCATTTTTTCTGGATGATGCAAATTTGGAGTTTAATATGAAGAATCAGCAGATAAACATTGGTAAGAAATAAAGATTTAAAACTTTTTTTTCTAAAATGTACCATCTGGGATCAAAGCCGTCGACGCGGTTCCTCCTGCTCTGCGGCCGCCGCTCTCTCCCAAGGTGATTTGAAAGTCAGAGCCCAGCCGGTGAGTCTGAGGCACAGAGGGAAGCAGGCGAGGACGACGACACAGCCGGGTTCAAATAATGTCAAGTGCCGAGGGATGATCCTGATGCAAGACAAACCGAACGCACAGAAACTGGGGCCCCCTCTCGCGGATAAGGTCAGCAGATAAAGAGCACGAGATATTGTTCCCGTCGCATCAAGCCGATCGCCAGATGATATTTGGGAGCCCACTAGTGACTGTGGGATTGGATTTAAGGGGCTGCTGTGTCAGGGGAAGCGAATGGGATGAGTCATACGAACAGGCTCCGGGCTGATGCTTTCTACCGTACAAAATCCTGTCCATTACACACCAGAAAACCTGCTGCAGACCTGACGACCAGCTGATTCATGAAACGCCGACTTCATATCAAAACAAGCAGCGTAATTTCTGCCATTTTCTTTTTGCCATTTTCTTTTTTTAGGTTTCTGCTTAAAAGGTGAATCTCATCCATGGAACCTTGGCAGATGTAAAAAAACTAGGATTCATGTCCACACTATAGTACACATCCACCAACAAATAATGTCCCAGTAGCTACGATCCACAGGAAATAACTGAGGAGAAAAAAAGCATCCTTCTCTTTTTAGAAGACATTTTGTTTTACGTCTCCAAACACAGCGAGCTACATCTTTGGTTATGATTTGATGACATCCTGAAATAATAAAATGCAGCTCCTTCACCGACACATTTAAATCTCTCTAAACATTTATTAGTTTCTGACATTGATTCAAGATCCAAATCCGACCTGTTTCAAATCAAATATACAGAGCTGAAACGATCAAACGCTCTCATATGAAGATTTCATGCTTTTCTTCTTCAAGTGAAATGAATATCTTTGGTTTTTCGACTGTTTGTCAGACAAACTGAAATTTTAAAGTCTCTGGTCAGTGATGAGCATTTTTATCTTTTGTGCACATTAATTAATGAATTGAGAAAGTAAGACATAAAGTAAACCTATAAAAAAGCCTGTTTTGATCTATAACCTCAGTAAACTGCAGGTATCGCACTTAACCAAACTGCACTTTGTGAAATGAGGTGAAAAGCGAAGCCGCGGTGAAATGGGAGCGCTTGACAAGTGAGCCTCCTCGTGACATCCTTCAGGTGACACCCGAACAATATTTGCATATAATTCTGAGGGTTTTTTCTTTTAAGCAGCAGATGTTTATTACGGCGTCAGACTGTCAGACAAACTGTCACAGAAAAAGCATAATTTCTTGTAATAATGTTTTGTCGCTGTCTCAACTTCTTTTTTTTTTTTAAACACTGTTCTGACAGGATTTTACTTTAGGGGTTCCTGAGTTTTTGCTTGTTGTGTTGTTGTGTTTATTTAGGAACACGGTTAAAATGCAATTTACTTATTTAAATAAGAATTTCTTTTCACTGCATTCTGCCGCACAGTTAAAAATGAATTAGAGAATCATCTGTCAACCATTTGAGCCGACTAATGTACAGTAAGCACCTGTTGAATTCCTGGACTGTGCTGAAGCTGATGATAATAAAAGTGAGTTTGCCGCCCGGCCTCGTAGCCGGCGGTGGTCGGAGGTCCAGGAGGTGACCCTGTGCTGTTGTGTCCCCAGAGCAGCGGGAGGTGGAGCAGGAGGAGGGCAGCGAGGGCCGAGAGGAGGGACAGGACTCGCCGATCGCCTGCGGAGATGACATCCACCTGTACGACAACCAGATCAGCCCTGGGCCAGGTCAGCACACCGAGAGAGAGCGAGAGAGAGAGCGAGAGAGAGAGCGAGAGAGAGAGATGTGATAAGATGAAGGAAGAAGGATGGAAAATAATGGAGAGAGGAAGAGCAAGGATTTGTGTGTAAAAAAGACTGAGACATAATATTTTTTCTGTCCTCATTTACCTCAGTTAGTCCAGTTTGATGAGTCAGTAAATGTAGCATCACTTTAGGTCGACTATAATCAATATGTTTATATTCTCAATGGATCAATTGATTGTTTGTATGTGAACGGCCTGTTCTCACTTTCAATGCATCAAACTGTGAAGCGTCACTTAAGGAGGCACATGATGTTTTCATGTGTCGTCAAAGTCAGGTGACTGAGAGCAGGACAAGTCCACACATTGACGAGGTGGCGTGGTCGAACACTTTCCCCCGAGGGACCAGGGTTTGCGTGTGAAACCAAAAGTGAGCGTTGACTTATTTTTAATTAACCTTCTGTTCACAACCTGCTCGGCAGCAAACAGCAGACAGACGCAGGTCACAGACGGAGCGGAGCGTTCACATATTTTTCTCAGCAGTTTGTGGAGAATTCATCATTCATTTTATCAGATTTAACCCCGGTGACATCAGCAAACAACCTGATAAATCATCAGAAATCTCGGTGCATGAAAACACTGTACCTGACATCAGCAGGTCAAGAAAACAAACTGACGTCATCTTTGTTCCACCGGCTTCTGTTACTCGCTGTAATCTCTCATTCATTCGTCTTATTTTTAAAAATGAAGCGTGTTCGTGGCCTTTCCTGTCAAAACCGTTGCTGTGTGAACACAGAAAAAGAATAGAGCTCCCATGAAAAGCACAACATCTTACATCATCGTCCACGTCCACAAAATTCATCAAAGCTTCGCCCGAAGAAAGTTTTGTAATATTTCACTTGTGATCTGTGAAAACTTTCACTTTTACGATCCTCTCTGTTACAGCATCAAACTACCAGTGGCGCCTCAACTCGCCCATCGACTGTGACGTTTTACTTTAAATCTGTTTTAGTGAAAAATAGAAGTAACAAAACCGTCTTTGTCTGAAAATATTACGTGAGCCGTGCAACACACTCATGAGTGAGGTTCTGTTCCCAGGCTGGATTTTAGTTACTGTCGTCGGTACAAAAGTTGGTGAGATTTTGAGTGAGGTTTTTTTTTTTACCAGGAAGTTCCAGTTATACTTGCTCTCTCATGTTAAATAGTCAATATGATGCCGTGTCATCTCAATGCAAACTCTCACTTGGTCTCATTTGAAGTGGGAACGTGTGTCACAATCAGATATAAAAGGTTAAAAAACTGAAGCGCTGCCTCTGTGAATATGCTTGTTTCAGTCAATCACCTCCTCGGCCGTGATCAATATCACTGCTGCTCCTCGTACTTCAGCCTTTTTGGACGTGTTTTATATCATAACATGAGGCGAAGCCTTCAAAGGGCAGCGTTCGAGAAGAAAGCAAAAGAAAAATCCTCAGACGTGTTTCATGTGTGAGGGAGTTTGGCGCTCGGTGGTCCGGAGGGGTCTGAGTCCGTCCGCAGCCCGACGGCAGCTGTCGACTTGACAGACGGCTCCTCAGCTGCAGGTGCAGATGATTTTTGACCCCGTCGCCACGAACCCCACGAGTCAACAGGTTACCGTTGCCAGGGTAACAGTCACAGGTGCACCATGGGGGAGAGGAGGGAAGAGAGGGAGATGTGACAGGTGAGCATGTCACCGGGGCTCATTCTCCATACATAGTAACACTTAAGGCATCTGACAAGAGAGCTGCAGCGGTGCACCCTGGGAACGAGTCAGAGGACGAAGACAAGCAAAAGTCCCTCCAGTTGGACAAGTGGACGTCAGGGATGAAGGAAGAGGAAAACACTGGAGAGAAGTGTAAACTGTCACATACAGTCAGTGATCATTATCATAAATGTGGATTTCTGAGACAGTGAGGAGGCGTTTTCAGATCGCTGCTTTCAGACAAGTCTGACAGTTTGGACCTTTGAGCCAGAATGTAAAACTGTATTTTAAGACCAAAAATATTACAACTTACAAATCAAGCCGGTGCTCACGTCAGCATTTTTATTCTTCAGACAGGTTTATGCTTCTCCGTTGATGGTTTAGGGTCGTCTCTACTGATTCTCGTACTGTTGCATCACTGCAAAAACAGATGGATGTGTCACGTGCTCATTTCATCCCTGTTCCTCTCAACATATAGAGACAATTGTGGATGAATGAATCACAAAATATAAACATGTCTGGATTACTGAACTTTCTGCAAATTGCTCCACATCATCTCTGCTATCAACAAGCAAAACACGGAGCACAGAGGAAACAGAAGCAGCTTCACACTGACCAATCACAGTCCTTGTAGTGTCCCCGTGGTATCTCCATATCTTCCATACATGAGGAACCTCACACTCCTCAACACTGTGATGAAGAATCTTAAACCTGCAGGAGGCAACATCTGATGCCTCGTATCTCTCTGCTAAGCCCCTCCCCCAAAACCCAACATACCCCCCGTAGGCTCTGCCCTCCACGGCGTGAGCCTCGCCAAGACCCCGGTCCCTCCCGCCTGACTCGACTTCACAAAGGCGCCCCTCCAGCACTTTGTGGCCCTGGGCTTCAGAGGCAGCTGAGGTGGATGACACACACACACACACACACATCTCAAATTTATTCCCCACTGTTTGTCATCATATCTCTTTGCCACTCATCGATACGAGCAGTGTGGCATCGAACATAAAGGGCCTGAAGCTCCATATACCACATGCACCTGCATTCGTAGAACAGCCAATAGGAATGCTCTCTCTCTCTGATATGACCTGTGATTGGCCAAAGTCCTCTGGCACGTGCTGGGTTTTCTAAAGCCTGAAAACAGCCAAGAGGAGGTGCAGGAGTCGAGTTTTCTCTCAGAACACTTGAATTACAATGAATTACAAAACCCCAGCTTTAAATCGTAGCTTCAGGTGTGTGTCAATGGGATCATCGCGTCGGTCGTAAATTATGCACGTGTGATGCGTAGGTGCGCTTAAAGAAATAAACAGTTCACAACATTAGAAAGCACAAGAAAGACATCATTCTGTGGTCAACCTTTCAGCTCGTAGGAGCCAAGAAGATGAAAATGGTCCCATTAGTGCACATGATTATTTTATGTTAAAGCATCGAAATTTCAAACAAAATCTTCACATTGACGTAAAATATATTGAAATCCATAATCCGATAAATCGTAGCTCAGTGTTTGGAATCACATCATAATATGTAGTGATGTAATTCCAACATATTGAAATCCAGAACTGTCCATACATCCAGAAATATGAACCGGGTGTTAACAGTATGACAAAGTCTCTGACAGCAGATAAATGATATCACCTCCTGCTGTATAATCGCTGCATCACTCAGCCTTTGACTCACACCCCTGGCTTCGCTTTGAGCCCAACCCCGAAAGCTGGCACTGTTTTACCACACTCATCTCTGCACAGCTGTAATATGCTGAATCCTCGCCGCTGTCATCAGGAGAAATTCTCACCCGCAGGTGCAGAGTGTTTGTCATGGCCGGCAGTGTGTGTTCCCACATTGTCGGTGCATTATTCATCGACGGCGGCTGAATGTTGATCAGTGAGTTTTCATTCCCGCCCTCCCTCCAACCTGCTCGTGACACACATCTGATATTTGATCCCGGCGTCGTTGGCTGTTTGCGCTTCTGCTTTTAATTCACGTCGCTAATTATTATTTTATTTTATTATTCCACATCAGCGGGCGGCCGTGGAAAACGTCCACCGTGTCCAATCAACGCACGACTCCGAACAGGACTTTTAATCACATCATGTCTGGCTACATAAGCGGCGGTTTGGAAAAGCAAATAGCACAGTGGTTACATCAGACCCTTACCTAAATCTGATTTCAAAAACATCTGTCTGTTACGGTTAATTAATTTCTCTGCCTATATTTAACAGCAGCTTCTTTCATGAGAAAAAGTAGCCGTGCTTTTATAATCCTGGTCCATAACACCGTTGCTTTCTGGGACAGTATTCAATCTTGACCTTCATGATATCGTGCCTGCTGGTTATTTGCACCAAACTAAAAATATATTTTATAATGGCTTCCCAACATTTGAGTTATTTAGAGAGCATTTTTAATTTAATGTCCCAAATACGAGCTCATGCTGCAGCAGCGGTCGGGAAAAAAAAACAGCCTTTGAAACACTGAATTGTTTTTCCATCTGTGCTCGTCTCATACAGACAGACAGAAAAAAATATTTTTCACTCATCATGTTTTCTATGTCCATAAAAAAAAATATTTCATTTTTTTTGAAACTTCTTAATGATAAAGTGGATTATTGTGGCTTTGAATTTGTCTGTGAGAAACAACAACAGCACAGAAGATGAGACGATGTTTGTCACCGCTGTCAGAATAAAGGAAAAACGGTGACAGCTTCAATAAGACAAGACGGAAAATATGAATTGTAGCATCGGTGGTAAATGATCCATTCACAGTGAAACAAACACTCTGAAACAACTGTTGGCAATGTTTCATGCATTTTCCAGGTTGGTTCGGTATTTTAGTTCAACAGGACAAAAACACTCCATAAAAGAGCAGAATGTCCAGGTTTGGAACGATTTAGAAAAAGAATAAAACTGTTTCTTTTGCTGACTTTCAAGCAGAGTTTGGCATAAAATCTTGCACAGAAATTCACGCTTCCCAGATGCTGTACCCTCATGATGTTGGTGTTAGGTTTTACATTTGTTGTTGTGAGTGAAATAAATATCGAATGAATTGCCATGAAATTTGGTTCAGACATTCGTGCTCCCCTCAGGATGAATTGTAATAATGTTGGTGACCCCTTAACTTTTTGGTCAAAACTTTAATCTTCCAATATTTTGGTTTATGACAAAAATCTCCAAACTAATAACGCTCCCATCAGCCTCGGCTGTAGTTTGTGTTTGGTGCGAGTTAGCAAATGTTTGCATGATAATACTCTGAACTAGGATGGCGATCGAAGCAATATTGATCCTTGATAGTCATCGTCTCATTTTTCTGTTAACTGTTATTGGTTATTGATAGATTATAGCCTGTCACACACAGAGAGCTCACCGTCGTCGTGTGAGGGCTGAAGAGTCAGTAACAATTTCTGCTCATTGTTGGTGTTTAAGTGTCATCAGGCAAAGATCAAACATGGTGATTGATGGAATTTATTCAAGTGAGCATTGAAGATTTGAAGCTGAAGAGCTCAGTGAAAACAGTAACACAAGGACGCTGTTTGTTTGTTGTCTCCGTGTTTTTATCGTTTTCACGTGATCTTATCCATTCTTCTCTCTTCAGAGAAAAAGCTGTCAAATGCTCTCCATAAATAGAATTGATTTCACGATTATACTGTATTTCCGCCAGCGCCGGGCTCACTTCCATCTCACTTCAATCAATTTGGCTGAATATCGAAGTGGAAAAGTCATGAGGAAGAGCAGCCGCCTGTCACACTGGAAACTTTGCTTGACTTTAATAACCTTGTGTGGTGTTTGTTTCATGAACAGAAAATAAAGGCAAAAATTACCCTTTTTTAAAAAATTTATTTCATATTTTATGTTTATGAAATCTGTTGTAAATGAAATAGAGACCCTTCAGCATTTCCAGAGCTTCGGCCTTAGATTGAAGTTGAAGGATGGCGCCTGCAGAATGGCAGACCGGAGATGCTGGTTCCCATTTTTAAAAATGGGGCTGAAGGGTGTAATTAATAGGGTGTCATGCTCAGCCTTCCTGGGAAAGATTATACCAGGAGGCTTCAACCGATTGACGAACCTCAGATCCAGAATGTCCAAGTCTGAGGCCTGATGGTTCTTTGTCAGAAAACAGTGGGTTACTACATCTGGGTTGGGAGTGAGTTGCTGCCTCAAGCAAAGGAGTTGAAGTATCTTGGGGTCTTGTTCACAAGTTAAAATTGAGCTTGAGATCCGGCTGTTGTACTAAACCATTGTGGTGAAGATGGAGGCAAGCCTTTGATTTAGCGGTCAATCTATGTTCCAACCCTCTGGTATGGCCATTAGCTTCGGGTGGTGACCAAAAGAAGTAGCAGACAAAATAAGTTTCCTCCGTAGGGTTTCTGGTCTTCCCTTCGAGATAGAGTGGTGGTTGAGGCGTCTGATCAGAATGCTTCCTGGTTCCCTTCCTTTAGGGGTTTTCTGGGCATGTCCAACCGGCAGGACACCTCGGGGTCGACCCAGAACACGCTGGAGAGATTATATACCTCATCTGGCTGGAGAACTCCTCAGGATCCAGCAGGTCGAGCTAGAAAACCTTGCCGGGGAGAGAAACTGGACTGGTCTGGACTGGTCTGGACTGGTCTGGACCTTGGTTGGCCAGCTGCCGCTGCGACCCAGCCCTGGAAAAACTGTAGAAAATGGATGGATGAAATAGTGAAATCAGGGTGAAGCTCTTTGAACATTAGTCCTGATGATAATTCCATGTTTCTTAACTCATTAACAGACAGTGTTATGGTAAACAGTCTTTTACATCCTATACCTCTCGTACACACAGTGGTTCACAGTGAGCGAGGAGGTAACAGGGCCGCCGTACTTAAGGCGAGGATAGACACAGGACATCAAAGTGTATTTTCATACAAAACGCTGTGTGGTGGCGATAAACAGCCTGAGAGCCTGAATGCAGCTGCCTGAGAAGCCGATTTCTAAAATATGAATATATTTGCAAGGACGTGTGTTTGCTGAGGACGAGGCTTGAATTTTTTCACCCGAGCCTCTGAATCAAATTATTCTCTGCAGGACGAAACGATATGTGATCAAATTTAAAAGCATTCAGCCAGTTTTTTCCGTCTTTGCAGAAATATTGCAGGTATTGATTTAATTGCGAGCTCTTTTAAAAAAGCACAGGTAAAGTATGTTTTCGTGTTTCCTGCTGTAGGTTTTCAGGAGGGACTCTGACATATTTCCGGTAAACAGTAGTTGAAGTTGACGCATTAGTTCTCCTCTTCACTGACCTCCACGCTGCCGGGGTCAGATTTAACCTTGGTGAGGAATGTTACAGCATAAAGATGCTTTAAAAACATTGTTGATGGATGGTTGTTCCGGTTTATACGTCTGCATCAGTTACATTTTTCTCTTCCAATACTGAGTCTGATATCTCATCTCATCTCTGCTACTGATTTAAAATCCAATACAATCCAATCATTTCCCCAAATTTGAAATATGTACAACATGATGTGTAGAAGTAATAATCCCATATTTCAATGTGAGGTAACATGAAGTCGGGGATTTATGTGAGAAAACATGACTTAATGAATCTACATTGAATTTTATAGCAATGACAAGAAACTGCATTTAACCCTTGAATGATCCCAACAATAAACAGTCAGTAAACAGTACATGTGCATCTCAACCAAACAGTGGTGTCATTTACAGTAAAACTAGACATTGAACAATCTCATGAACATGAAATACAGATCTTTTTTGTAATCTCATTTTGACCCTAACTCTAAGTAATTAAACATATAACAACATCAAAATTAAGTACTTTTTTAACGTGGATGGATTCACCTCTGATCAATATCAGAAGTTCTACTTGATAAGATCGATATTAGCCCTGATCAGTGCGTCCGTACTGCTTTATACCGACTTCACCAGATGAAATAACCTGAGCACACTGAACGTGAGCTTGATGCTAAATGACTTGTTGGTATTCTGTTCGTGAGAAATATGAACCTTTAGTATTTTGATACAAATTCAATGACATTTTTTTTCTGCCCTACCAAACAATTTTTATTTCAATCACATATCTGAAATGCACGTATTGTTCTGAACACGCCGCACGGCCTCGGCCCAAGGACACTTGAGTACGTCCGGATACGAGATCCATCAGGCGGTAATTCAGCCATTCTCAGTCAGCACCCTGCAAACCCTAATGACTGAAATAATACAACACTCCACGCTGGAATTACATAACACTTGTGGCTGAATATAATCAACAGTTGTAGTGTTGAAATAAGGAACCGAGCCCGTGTCACATTTTAACACTTCCTCTCCCTAATCCCCGAACTCTGAAATTCTCCTGGATTGCTTTAAGCCACACGGTACATTGAGACGTACAGAGGCCATTAGGAGGAGGTGATCATTGGGGAAGAGGTAATCTTATATGAATGTATGAATATCTCCTTACGGCTGCAGCCTGACAGCAATTAGAGCTCCCTCTTCCCTCGGGGAGCGGATAAGCTCGGCCGTGTGCTTTTTGATTGTGAGGCTTTGATGAATCCGCTGCACACGACACGTGCCCCCCCCCCTCCCGCCGCCTCATCACAGAGGTTGGGGCTGTCTTTCTTCCTCCAGCGCCTGCAGGGCTTCACGATGGCAAGGTGTTTAGCGTGGCGATCAAAGCCCCCCACTCACCCACCCACCCGTTTCCTGCACACTCACACTCCAACGTGTTCACTTGTGGCTGGATTATTGATATTATGATCCTGGCGCTTTCCTCGGGCTCATTGGCTTGTTAAAGGGGGGTTTTCTTGCCGTGGCTGGAGGGAGGGGTTAGCCGCTGATTGATTTCCAGACGACACCGAGCGTCACGTGGAGCCGAGGAGGAAAGCCCATGGTAACCTAATAACGTCGTCCCCGCAGTAAACGACGATAACCGCCTTATGTAATGCAGCGACGGGCTGTTTTATGAGAGTCAGCAGGAGACTGACAGTCTGCTAGTTAAGGGACTGAAGTGAAACCTCATTCCCTCGGTTTGTCCCCATATTGTTTTCTAACATAAAAGGTTTTTCCTCCGTTCCCTTTTTTTTCCCTCAACACTGGGAAAATCCAGACCTTTGTACTTTATCTGCCTCGGCTGCACAGACGTGTGTATTAAAGCCTTATCAGCAGAGAACTTCCAATCCCTGTTCAATGAGAGCATTTACAGACTCGCCTCTTGACATTTTCTTCACTATTAGAAAAAAAAAAGGGTCTCGGGCTCCTTGTCTTCACCGGCTGAGTGGTTGTTACTTGTGATCTTTGTGTCAGAATTCAGTAACGAATGCTTTTAAATGCAAATACAGAGCGTTATAATTACCACGTCACAGCAGACTTGCATTGAAACTTTGAGGATTTTAACTTGTAATGTTCTGATTCAACAGAAGCTTTTGTATTGTTTGAAAACTGAAGTCATAGTAATGCAACCATGTGTTCACAAAGTGTTGAACCTCTCTCCATCCTCGCTTGTGAACGACTGAGTCTTTCCAGGATGAACCTTTCAGACCCAATCATGATACTATCACCTGTTACCAATGAACCTGTTTACCTGTGGAAGGATCCAAACAGGTGTTTTTGGATCAGTCCACAACTTTCACAGTCTTTAGTTTGAAACATGTTGCTGCCATCAAATGCAGAATCAGCAGATATTTACAAAAAATTGCTGATGATTATTAGAGTCGAGATGCAGTGAATTAGCGGTGACAAAGTTTGCTGTCATTTATTTGATCAACCTTTATATACAAATTTGTCTTATATTGGTTCAGAGTGCTTGAAACAATCAAGGTCGTACGACGTGTTGCTCTATAAGCAACTGTCACCTGTTGGTTATTGATAATCTTGTGGCCAGATGGCAAAATTGCTTTAATGTGATTTTTTTTTTTTTGCTGAAAAACACATTTCAATGTCTGATTGTACATCTTGTTTTTCCTCAGATGCTGACGACTCTGGTTGCGTGTTACTCAACACATCAAGAAAGGTAAGCATGATTATACCTTCAATTTAAAGCCATATTACTTGAAAGAAAAGGTGATTTTCGCCAGTTAAGGAATTGCAATAACAAGTGCAGACATCTGTCAATACTATTCAGGTCAACTCTTCATCTCAAATCTGGTTGGACGGATCATACAAAGAAGCTGCAAAAGAAGATATTTAATGTTTTATTCACACAAACAAGATAAAACATTTGTTACAGCTTTGACATTTGCTTCAATTTAAACTGAGCACATGTGTGAGGATGAAGGAAAACAGTAGTTCGCCAAATGGCTGCTGCCCTCTTCTGTGATTGTTGTAGGTGAAAGAAGAAAAAATGTTCTTGCTGGAAGTGAAAGTGAAATATTTCTGTAAATGACGTCATTCCTTCATCCTCAGTGCAGTCTCTTATTTTACATATCATTACATCTAGAGACGTCTTAATGAAGATTCATGACTCATAAGTATTAGTCGATACCGGGTCCTGGTCCACTACTTATATTCCCCACAGCTCCCCACAGCTGAAGAACACTGAGGTTTGTAAAACCAATCCAATTTATGTAAGATGTGCTTGACGACTGCATCTGCTGTCAGTGTGAATATCTGCTGTGAAAGTGCTGTCTGATGCTGTTTATCTGTCCACGCGTTCATGCTGCTTCGCTGTTGGGCCTCTCATTTTGTTCCATGTTAGGAGCCCGAGTGGTGATGATACCTGTGCAGCAGCTGGCGTTTCCAGATTGCGATGCGTTAAAGCAGAATCCTAATGAATCTTAAAATATGCTTAAATCACGTCTGATACAGATCTGACAGAAAGACTCAGGAAACCCCGACGATATCATCATCGCAGGATCGTTTGACGAAAGCATCTTTGATAGTTTGACGCTGCTGTGGATGTGATGTGTGGCCTCGGGTCCCGTGTGTTCGTTATCTTAATTGGCTTTTCTGTGTGAATGAAAAGTCTTCATTCATTCACCTGCAGATTTTCATTGCAAACAAACACAATAGGAGCTGATTTCATTGATAATTCAAGAGGGACAGAAATCAAACCTTTCTTTTTTTTATTGTGCTTCGTGCATTATATTACAGACTTGCAGGATAAAGTGACAAAACAATAAAATAAGTTAATTAATCCCAAACAAGACAAATGCTGCAATAGCAATAATGAAATGCATCAGTTAAAGTCAAACTCTCCGGCTAAAAAGGTTCAGGTTCATTTAAAACTGTTTGCAAATCTTCTTATCGGCTGCCAAAGGAGGAGTCTTAGCTTCGGCTTAGAGACCAAACGGTGTCAGAGGAACACACCAAAGTGACACTGGAGCCACACTTTCAGTCATCAGGTTGACTGGATTCAGACCCCAGGAGCCGTGTTTTAAAGTCTGAACAGGTGTAACGCGTCCTCTGCCTCTGGACTTGGCCGGCCGCTTTTTAGATCATCTGCATTTCAAGGCTTTCCAGGGTCGACCGGACGAGAGAGAATTACAGTAATCAAGGCTGCTGGTGAGGAAGGAGAGCTGACGTCTTTTCAGAGTCTGCAGGAGAGAGAGAGATTCAAATCAGAGTCTGAAGACGTCAAAGTTCACGCACGGCTTCTCTCTCTCTCTGGACATATGGACCAATCATCGCAGCTTCTGTCTCTGTTCAGCTGCAATGCATTCTGTGAAATCCGCCGGATGACGTGATCCATACAGTAAACCAGTTTATCAATAGGACTAATACGAATGTGTCGTATGGAGCTGCAGCTGCGCATCATCTGCATACTGTCGCTCTGTAAATCAATCTCAAGGTCCCTGAGTGTATTTCCCAGTGGGAGCGTGTCAAGGCTGAACAACACAACAGCACGAAAGAGACTGAATTAAGACGTCGTGGTTCACGGTTCGAATATAAATCATTTCTAATGTGTTGATATTGCAGAAGGAAATCTCAAAAATGACCGATAAACATCCAAAGCTGTTCAAGAAAAACGTCTACTTACATTCGACATTTTTTAAAAGCACGACTAATATGAACTGCGTGTTTCTCTACCTCCACAGTTCGACGAGGGTAAAGCGGCACCCACGGGGCATCGGTTTAAACTGGTGACCAAGAGTTCGGCTCCTTCAGCTCGAGCCTGTCGGAGATTTCAGTTTGTTGTGTCTCGTTCCTGCCAACAGCTCGACTGCTTCTTCTCACTAATCTGCCCGTTCTGTACTACATCTCTGTTTGTTTGCTCTCTCCTTTTTTTTTTTTTTTTTTTTTTTTTTAATCAAATTTACATGGTCACATCTTCACTTCCTCGCCAAGAACTTTGTCGTGGATCTGTTTATTTGCAGACGTCTTTAAATAGAATGGATTTTCATGTGGTTATGTTTCTGCTGCAGCTCCATAGTTTCCATTCTCTAGATGAACAATTCATGAGTCAATTTTAAAAAAAAAACTATTTCTTAACCTTTTAATCAGTTGACTCAAAGTGAAAAAGACGTCCAGACCGAAGCTCTGACTGATTCCTACAAACAAAACAATTTATTTATAGACGTCTATACACAAATACGTCCAAAGACTTTCTGCTCAGCTCTTGTTTGATTTTCAAAAGAACAGCAGGGAATCCATTCAGCTTCAGAATTTCTGTCAATCACGCGATCAATGAAATCGAGGACTGGTGGGTGTCCGGGCTCTTAATCGAGCTGTGTTCATCTCCACGTCCATTTGTCTGTCGCTCAGGTGACTCGGAGACACCGCTGGTCCGATCTTGACTCTGTGGAGGTGTCGTCTCGCCGCTCTTCTGCTCTGGGTGTGTGGAGAGACACGTTAAGCTTTACTTAAAGCTTTGGATGTTTGTGATGTAGACTCATATCTTCATAGGTACATCAATGAAGAACACAGACAGAAGACAAGCCACAACAATGGTGACAAAGATGCTTGTTGCAAGCTGAGTTCAACTGAGCAGATGCTGTGTGTTGTTGTTTTAACATGTTTCAATAAGTCACACACGCACAATACTGCCCCAGTTATATGAAGAAGCTCACACAAGTTTCGAATGGATCTTTTAACAGCGGCCGTGCAAAACTGTGGAACAAACAGCCAAACGAAATTTCTGACCTAGAAATCCATCCAATCAGCTGAAAGCCAGATTTTTGATTGAATTAACAAGTTAGTGGGATTTCCCTCAAACTACAATCAAACAATCTGACAAAAAAATTCTCAAATGAATCAACCAATTTTGAGTTAATCATAAGATTTAATCCATGCGTGGTTTTATAGAAATAAAGATTCTTTCATCGTCCTGAAAAACTGCTCCCAAATATTTCACTGGTTAACACTGATCAACACAAAATGTCTTACATCACAGACATCACGGTCATATAAATGTCTGAGCCTGTTGGGGATAGTAGAGTTTTTCAGCTTTGAAATGTATCTCAGACACCAATCATCTTGACACAAACCAAAGATGCAACCAAACAAGTATTTAAAATCACTATTATGTCTTTGATCCAGTTCTGCAGGAGTTCGAGTTGATGCATTTTGACATGTGTTCCAGCCTTTAAAATGATACAGAAAGAATAAATATAGACAGAACTAAAGAGAGAATTGAATCTTCTCCACAGTATGTGAAGCTGATGAACTTTGAGGAGGAGGTCCGGGCGCACCGGGACCTGGACGGCTTCCTGGCGAGGGCCACTATCCTGCTGGACGAGACGGCCGCCTCCCTGGACGACGTCCTGAAGCGGATGCTGCACCACGTGGGCCAGGACAGCCACGCGTCCGAGCCCAGCTGCAACTTCGAGGAGGTGATGAGCATGCTGTTCACAGACGCGGGAGCTCAGGAGGTCAACGGTGAGTGGACGGCCTGTCCAAACCTGCATGTGGAAAAAAAAACGTGTGAGAATACAGTCGCACAAAACCCAACCAGACTCGAACGACCCGTTCCTGCCCTCAATCAGACCGAGAGCCCGTAACATGTGACACCTGACCTGAAAACATCTGACGTGTGCACATGTCAACACCTACCTGGAAAAAAGAGCTTCACCTCAGGCTCAGGAGCAGAATTGTCAGATAGACTTGAGAACGGTTCAAGAAGCTTTTGAGACCCAGAGGAATGTTTGCGATGTTTGAATCGAGGTCGTTCATTTGCCCCAAGTGGACACGAATAGAGCTCGAATCGTGTCGGCAACTATTTACATGTGCAGACGTTTTTACCGGGAAAACAGACAAGTGATTATCGTACAAATTAATGCACAAGAATAAGATGCACATGTGGTTTTATTTCTATTCATCAAGTCGTAGGTCAGTATTTTTCACATACGTTTTTGAGATGATTTGATTTATTCTTTTCACTTTAAACATTTTATCACATCATGGTTTTGCATGCACACATATATGTGCATTAGATCTGAAAAGCTTTTTTATATAAAGTGTGTCAGATCTGCTTTAAGTTTCCTGCACACCAACTCTCCTCTGATGCATAAATTCATTTCTGAAGTGCACCACAGTTTCTCCCCAGGTCCGGTGCCCATTTGTCGGCTTACAGATCCCTGTCACATTAGTCGGGTCCCTGCAGCACAGGTCCTTTTGGCTGAGTAGCAAAGCCTCTTGGTTGAGGCGAATCTCCTCAGCCCATTAGAGCAGGAGAAATCCGCCTTCTTACATAACAGTACGGAGCCATTGTTGAAGCTCTCTCTCTCCAACGCTGCATCTGCAAAAGTAATTATTCGGCGAATCAAACGATGTCACAAAGAATCGAAGAAACGTGTTGTTTTTTTTTTTTCATTAATTTTGCCGGGATGTAAAGCTGGAGGTTTTAAAGATGCTGTGCAGATGCAGAGGTCTTTTCTTGCCGCTGTAAGAGCCTGTGGAGGTGATGTTGGTGTGAGGGCAGCCCGTCACATCCTCTGTCTGCAGTGTTTTCCTGTCTGGCTGTGCTGGTGTCCGCAGTTGTTGATGGTTAGTCAGAGGTGGGCGGCGTGTGACGCTCGCCCCGCTCAGCCGCCTCTGACAGATCGGCGAGGTGATAATTGACTTCTGTCATCGATCACTCACTTAGCTTTTCAAATGGCTCTCTGAGACTCTCGAGCCGCGGTGGCTGCTGCTACTTGACTGTTTGTCTCCACAGAATGCCCCACAAAGAGGCAAAGGAAGGGACTTTCTCTTTTCTTTGTGGCTGCCATCTTAACAAAGAAGGCTTCCTGCGCAGGTCTCGGAAAATCAATTTGAGCTTTCAGGGGTTTCGCAGCGTTTTGAAATTGCACAAAGCAACAAGGAAAAATAAAGGAAAATATTTGCACACCAGCACAAAATACTGTCGCTTTGATTATCAGACGACTTGAATATTAGAATATACATCAAGTCCTCATCAAAGTTATTAGCTAAAGGTTCTCACAAGCAACATATAGCATTTTAATATTGTGCAACAACACGTCCTGTTTTAATCCAGCTGAAACTTGATTCATGGCTCAGGGGAGATGCATCGGCTGCAGCAGAAGATGATGAGAATTTGGTGATAATGAATTGCACAGAGAATGATGTAAGAATTCCACATTCATGCAGCAAGCGAAGATGACAAAGACTTTGAGTTTTGAAACATGCAAATGAGCAGCTACTGTACTTCAGACTGAAACGATATCTACACGTGGATGTCGAGATATTTACGGAGTGAACCGTTAAGAAGCAGCCTGTGGATTCCAGTCACCTGTGACTCTAAAATTTTAATTTTGAAATAAGAACACGCACCACTTCGAAAGCTGGATTTCTCTTTTCGACTCCTCTTCAGTATCTCGCAATGACTCAGAGTTCACTCAGAGCAAGAATCCCCGCGTAGGATCCTTGAATTCAAATCACGAACCATCACACGTGAAACACTCATGTCTCCGGGGGAGGAACAAAGGCTCTTCCTGGTGGGGGAACACATTCATACTGCACGTAAGGATGTTATCAACGGGACACATCTCTTCAGGTATTAATTTCTGCCGTATCTGCGTTCAGTGTGCCACGGCCGGGCGATACGGCCGGCGAGCGGGCCGCCTCATTTGGAGCGTAATACTGTACAGCTGTGAGATAAAGAGAACAGGGCGAGATTATAACAGGCGCAGAAAGAACAGAGAATTACAGAAATGAAAAAGATGAAAGCCCGCAGAGATAATTAGTCCTGCTCCAACTTGTACAGAGGAGTCGATTTTTAGAGACCAACTTGTGCTTCTTCTTTTTTTTTTTGTGTTCACTTTCCTCTTGGGCTTTGGTGATGGAGCTCACACTGTGCACGAGCAGCACTGCTGATGATGCAATGCATTGCTAATCATATGACTTTACGATAAACACTGAACCTGATTCTATTGATTGGAAGTAACGCGTCGTCCTTTGTGAGGTTTTCAAATGATTATAGGCAGCTGAAGATGGCGACAGTGCTCAGAGTCGTGGCGAGCGTCTGTCACAGAGCGGCTTATTGTTAATATTTTAAATAATGATGTGTAATTGTGTTTTCCTCTCTTCCTCTGTGGTTTCGCAGCCACAGCGCTCGCCGCTGATTGTGTCGTCCTATTTCTGATGACTGTGCCATAATTTCTCCCCAAATTGCTGTCACCTTTGATCGATCTCGCCGGCTCTCCACTTCGCCTCCATTTGCATAATCCTCCTCCTTATTCTTTTTTTTTTTTTTTTCTATTATTTGCAAATCAAACAGAAAAACAGTCACATATTTATGGTTTTAAAACGGCTTCGTTCTCCAAATGTCTTCACAACTGTCTTTAACAAAAGATGCACACGAGCATTTCTACAATCTGTGAGTCTCACGACCTCGAGGCCTTGAAATCCAATACAACGTGTTTAATGAATTCAAAAACACGTGGACATCTGTTACAGCAGCAGGATTATTACTGTATTTCTGTATTTCCAGGCAACACACTTCTTGCAGATCCGTGTTTATTTTCTGACAGCAGGTACCGGATATAATTAACTGTGTTCAACAGGAAAGCTGCCGTGTGTTTTTGAATCCAGCGTCCGTGCTTGTCCGTTATGATAATATATCTGTTCCAGGCCGGCGGCGTGACGTCTCACAGCCTCCCTGCGGGAATGATCAGAATACTAAACCCAAACCATTAATTCAAGCTCTTTTAAAAATTACGGTGTCATTTTTTTTCTCATCTTGATCTCTTCATTGACGTCTTTGGGTTTCTTTGCACACATAACCGCTATCAGTGATAAAATCCAATTTTTGGTAATAGCCTGTAGACGGTAATCAAGATAAGATCTCTCTCTGCACCCAACAAAGACGAGACATTGAGGGATTTTCTCTGGAAAATGATATTTAATATGCATGAGGTAAAGGAGGGCAGGAAATGAAGCTTCTGTTCGCCAGAGATATTTATGTGTGTGCGTGTTAAAAGTGTGTCTCTGCGTGTGTGTGTGTGTGAAGTGTGTGTCATCTTCTTCGCACATGTTTGTGTAAAATCTAAGAATCTGTTCGCCTGTTGATCACAACTGACTCTGCTTTCTCCCCCTGGTTTCTCTCCTCCTCCTTCTCCCCACGCAGACAAGTCTCAAAGTTTCGTTTTCTTTGATGACGGTAAGCTTTGCTAATTGGATGAAAATGTCAGCATCAGCCGCCACCGGCTGCAATCAGTGGTTCGCTTCTGTACCAATCACCATCAGTGTGCCGTTTGTGTTCCTCCCCGCTCGGGACTGGGTCGATCCATCGAGTCATCGCATGATTACAGACAGCGGCGATCCCGCCCGGGTCGCGGATATCGACGCCTCCAGCTGCCCCTCAAATCAACGCCCTCTCCGTCCGGCGGGCTCATTGTCCAATAATGTTTTTTCTGTAAAACCCTGTGGGAAAAAAACAGCTGCTTCTGTGTGAGTTGACAAAATTAATAAATCCATTTGATTGAGATTGAAGGAAAGTCAAATAATTTAATGGATCCTCGATGTTTTGGAGATTCTAATTTGTTCTTCGATCTGGTTACATAATTGGAATTTGTCATATATGCAGCTCTTGACTTTGATGTTATATCCACGCAGGGTTTATTTACCATTAATCCAATTTATTACTATGCAAGCGAGGAGAAGATTAGAATTGACAACCTCTCTAGAAAACATTGACCCAGTCCTCGCGGTCCTATCATCACCACGTGACATCACAGCATCTGTGTCCCGCATGGTGATTGGCTGCTGATGGACACCTGACGTACAGTGAGTGTTTCATCTGCTGTATGGAGCCCTCCTGTGTTTTAATCACCTCCTTCAAAGCACCCTCCACAACCCACACTTTGAAGGAAACCCATCATTTCCCTTTGTGACCGTGTGTGTGTTTACGGGTGTGTGTTTGCCGGCAGGTCCACGACAGGCGAGACCACAGTTAATCTTTAAGGCGGCATAAGATCAGGAGGTTTTATTGAGGTCACCTCTGAGCGTAATGTCAGGAGTCTCCTTGCCAGAAGGACTCGTGGCCTTTCACACACATTCAGAGAAACCATGTTTTTTTTGTAGACGTTCTGCTGCTGATTTTAGCCTGAAGAAATATCACCACCACTGTTTTCGACTGGTTTAGCATATTTATTGATTCGTCTCTCTCTTATTTGTGACAAACTGCATTATCCTCATGTGATTTGCAGAAATTGCAATCTGTTTTTTCCTCCCTTCCGACCGAACCCTGTGGATAATGCAGTTAAAGAATTCACCAAGAATCCCCAAAGATCAAAGGGGCCAATCCAGTCCTGCCTTCCTCGTTTTTTTTCATCACTTTCCATTGAAGTTTGTCACATTTGATATGCTGCGTGTGAGCATCTGTGATTTTTTTTTTTTTCTTCCTCTCTGTGTGTGGAAACAGTGGTGTTTGCATAAGCTGACGAAACCGTGCAGAAATCTTCACATGACTGACAAATATCAAAGGTGCATGTCTTAATTAGTCTCTCACTTGATCACGTCAATGACCTTCCTCACGCTCTTCATCACCGAGTCGGGTTTGCTCACCTCAGCTGGTGATGTAAGATACAGTGTCTTCCAGCGTCCCACGCACGATCATGACCGTGATGATGTTGCCGTAAAGTGGAGACACAGATTCAGCTCCAGAAGCTTAAAAATGTGTTTTGCTTGTTGTTAATATTGTTTGACCTTCACTTTGCAGAACGACGTACAGTTTTCACATTAGAAGACTGTTTGAGTTTAAGACGTGTTCGTACTGTATGAGCAGGAGTTCGTGACCCAGCAGCCAATCGTGGTCCAGGATGCAACTTCCACAAGGACGTGATGCGGAAACTCGAAACCTCCATGATGGAGATGTTTCGCCTTCAGCTGTTTGGAAACGATTTGCATATTCATACATTCTGGATTTTAGGGAAACGTGGACGTGATTTTAATTTTTAACAGAGTAATTGATTGTTTGTGGGAAAGAAAAAAAAAAACCCACAGCGAATGCAAATTATTATTCCAAGCAGAGAGTTTTTATTTGTCTTAAAACGAGTCTGGAGGGGATATTTAAATAAATGCAAAATAAAAATATGCAGCAGAAGAAGCTTTAGTGAGATTTATGACAAAGCGCTCGATTAGAAGCAAATATGTCGTTTTGTAGAAGCTTCCCAGTTTCAGCTTCGTGCTTTGCTCTTTGCTCACTTCGACCAGACGTTTGCCTCTAAATGTGATGGTTGTTATATGAAAGCTTGCAGGTAACAGTCGGCGTCTTCCCGCACACGTTCTGAAGTTGGTCACCGAGTCTGAAGATCTTTCTCTTTCTCGTCTTTCTCTTCCTGTAACCTCTGTCTCCTTCTTTTCCCCCTCGCTTTATCTTCTAATCTTTTCTTTTGTCCTGTTTGCATCTCTCTCTCTTTCCATCTTCTCCCTGACGTCAATGAGAAATTGGATGGTTTTTGATTATTACATGGCTGTCAGGCTTACTGCTATTAATTGAATTGAATCCCAGTCCACCTCCTTCACTCCTCCGTCCCTTCCTCCCTCCCTCCCTCTCTCTCGCTCGTCTTTTCATCTCGTCTCATTTTCCGTCTTGTTTGTCACATTCTTTGTTTTTGTGTGTGTGTGTGATTTGTTTTTTTGTCCTCCTTTGCCCCTGTTTCTCTCGCTTGCCTTTTTCCTCTCTCTCAGTTTCATTCTCTTTCCCTGCATGTCTCCTCCATCCTCCTCTCTCCCGTTCGTGTCTCCCCCGATTCTCCTCTTCCTCCCGTCTCCCTCGCTCTCTCCCGCCCCACATGCCAGCTTCTTTTCCTTCTTGTCATTCTCTTTCTCTACAGGCTTCTTTTCATCCTTTCTTCCCCTCTTACCCTTTATCTACATCCTCTCTCTCTCTCTCTTCCTGACTCTCTCTCTCGCTCCTTGAGCACTGTGATACTGTTGTCATGGTGACGCCCATCATTTTCTGGCATGAATGGAGGATACTTTATTGATGAGACGGCATGGCAGAGAGAGAGAGAGAGATGGAGAGAAAGACAAAGACGGACAGAAAGAAAGGGAGAAACCACTGGCAGGGAAAATCAGAATGATATGGAAATGATCGTCTCCCCGCTGCTTACGATACAAAACATTTCCACCCTGTAATTTGCTCAGTGCTGATGAGTCAAAGAGGACGTCGCACGCCAAAGCACGCCGACTCTTCTTGAGGGGTTTGGGAAAGTCAGGGCTGCTGGAGAATTTCCCCCGAAACACTATTATTCATCGCTCTCAGCGTGAGAAGGGAGATTCCTCCTATTAGGAAGCACCGAGCTGGTTCCAGTCGTGCCCCCGGTCGCCCGTTTTTTTAATGATTTGCACCGTGTAAACACGGCAGCATAATGAAATGTGTTGTTTTAATCTGCGAGCGCGAGCGTTGGTGTTTTCTGGGGTTGGACGGACGTCGTTATTAGCGGTGCGGTGTTTGCACACGTGGCGCAGACTGGCACCGCCGTCTAAAGCAGAAGGCGAGCTTGTTAGACACTTCTGATGTCGGCATCATATTGAGAGGCTTGGCACCGCAGACAAGGCTCTCCATCTCTGTTGAAGGTTTTAGGACATTTGGCTGAAAGCACATGAAGAAATCGGAGCCAGGTTTTATTTTTAAATGCATAAATATTTAGATCGGAGGATTGAAGGTTCTGATAAATGAACGCGTAAGTTCACATTATAGTTTAATTACAGCAGGGAGGGATGACGCATTTAAGGCCCAAATAGAGAAAAAGGAGTTCAACACTGTGTAAAATAAGAGTGTGAGGATCAAACTGGACTTGAGGTCGATCTCAGTTAACCCGTGTTTGACCTCTGACCTTTCCCCCCCCACAGTCCACCTGCTGTCAGAGACGATACAGGGGGTGACAGCCACCGCCACCGGGGTCCAGTACCAGCAGTCATGGCTCTGCATCCTGTAAGACGTGTGTGTGTGTGTGTGTGTGTGTGTGTGTGTGTGAGGTTTAGAGCTGAAACCAATTACCGACCCACCAATTAATAATGAAAGGAAGAAAATAATAACAATTATTAATGCATAACATGAGAAAGCTAATAAAATAGTTCAGCTATTAATGAAAAGCATCATCATAAAAACAACAACTAAAAGAATTTATTACCACTGTCCTGTGAAAACCATGTATCTCCAGCGTCGCAGTTTCATGTTTGAGATGACACTTAGTATAGTTAATATACATTTTAAGCAGCCACAGTAATCTAATGTCATGGCAGGAAGTCAGGTGATGTCACAGCCTCGACGTATGGACGAGGTCGAGGTGGATGTGTCACCAAAACACTGAACTCCAGTTTGTTTCCTCCCATCAGTCGACATTGTTGTTTTTTAAAGCGTGACCACGATTATTCCCGAACCTGATCCACGTGTTTATGCTGCAGCTCTGATGACAAATGTCCCCCGACCTCAACCAAGTCATCAGTTCAACCCAAACTACTACTAATGTTTCCCTGAACCCAACCAAAGCTCAACCACGGCGGCGTCTCGTCACGACACAGTTTGACTTTTCAGCAGTGATTTGAAACGGTTCTGACAGACACAGAATATTTCATACTGCAGAAAATGTACAATCATTTTCTCAGCCTGTTAAAGATCATTCAGTTTCCCTAAAAAATCCAAATCTGGAGACGGATGGTTTTCATTTGACAGTGTACAGGAATGTAAAGGTGAGTGTCTCTGCAGTGTTGTGCATTCACATATATGAAGGTGTGTGGTTGTGAGAGAGAGAGAGAGAGAGAGAGAGAGAGAGGGGTTAATCTATGGAAATGAGAGGTGCTGCCGGTGAGCTGAGGCGTTGACATTTATAAAAACCCTCCTCCTTCTCCCCTCTCCGCTCCAGCTGCAACGTGAAGCACCTCCAGCGGCGTCACGTGTGCATCTCGCGCCTGGAGAGGCCGCAGAACTGGGGGGAGAACTGCTGCGAGGTCCGCTACGTCATCCTGATACTGGCCCCGCTCAAAATGGTAACCGCATCACACTTTGAGTTTTCCTCTTCTCTTTATATCATCAACTGTTTTGCTCACGTGTAGCTGACTGTTACGTTGCCACTTGCATCCTTCTTCGTTCACTATTTCATTCCTTCAGCGTGTGTTAGCTGCAGGTCTGCACATGGAAAAGTAAGATCCAGCTCACCATGTGATCGATGTAAGAATCCTGAGTAATCGTTCATTTGCATCCCCTCCTGATCTGCATTCAGCTGCTGCACCTTCAAGAAAATGTATATTCACTTCAACAGCTTTTTTTAAAAATTAGTCAGCTCTTGCAAACTCACAAGTCACAAGTAATCTCAGTTAGCATGAAACTATAGAATCAGATTGGTTTGAACAGATTTCCACCAGGTCGTGATTCTCGCAGCGAGAAGACATTGATCACCGATATGTTACAGTGAAAACGAGCTCCTGCTGCCATGAAGGCGGCTCCGAAAGTGTTTTCTGTCATTTAGATTAAAAATGGGGAGAAAACGCAAATGAGCCACTGATTATGTGCAATTAAAGAAATGCGGACTGTGGAAGTGTTTGAGCTGCAGATGGTGGATTTAAGATATGATTTCCTCTCTTATTTTTGTATTATTATTTTAAAATAAAAACCTCTGGCATGATTTTTCCCTGAAATGAGGATTTCAGGCTTTAAACACATTTTCCTCTGTCAGAGTATTGATTTTCATTTTAAGGTCATTTACGGTTTGATTTTCTTGTATTTCATCTTTTAATTCGCTAAAATGCTGCAGATATAACTGCAAAGCTGCCAGATGAATTCGATCCAAGCTCCTCTCGGTGTCTTGCGTGGGCTCGAGTGTCCTGTTGGCTGAACCTTTCGGGTCGGATCGCTCTGGAGAGGCTGCTGTGGCCGATGGAGAGCGCCACGTTTCCTGTGATGCTCGCCGTCCCCATCGAAACATGAACTCTCTCTGCTTCCCATCGAACCACTCAACCCTCCTGAACACACACACACACACACACACACCTCTCCTCCAGCTCTGATTGTTGCCCCTCTCACGACGGAAACCCCCTCGAATCCTCCAGATTCTGCTGACAAAGATTTCTTCGCACCGACCCCACTCTTCGTGCGGTCTCCCCTCGAGCGCCGGCGATGCCTCAGCTCGCTGCATCATGTTTCCTGTTTGTTTGTTTGTTCGGTTTCTATCTTTTTTTTTCCCAGAAACCCTCCTTTGTGTTCGTGCCCTCTGCAGTGCTTCCAGCGCCCTCCTCGCCAGTCTTCCAGGCAGCAATCACAACCACTAATAGCATTCTCACAGACATTAATCTGAGCCCCAAGTAAACATAAAGCACTATTATGTCTCAATTATCCTTGATGGTGATGCTTCTGCAAGAAAAAAATCTTTGAAGGGGCACGATGATAATGATAATAGGAATTCCTTTGGTTGGCAAATGTATGTAATCGAGTGTGTGTAAAGGGTTTCCATCACCCACCGTTTACAGAGCTTTACAGCATTTGTGGCTTTTTTTTTCCTCCTCGTGCTGAACAGACGTGACCTTTCTTCAAAAACGCTCTGTTTCTCACTCACTTGGTTAAACACGTACCTGACACGCCCGTCAACACGTACAGAAAGTCCTGCAGGTCTTTGGCTGGTTAGGCCCTCGCTCGCCACATTGTTTCTCACTTCCTACACCCACAGTTTTCCAGGCCCGATTAATCAAAGGAGTGACCTTCACAACTTAAATAAATCTCACAATGAAAGGAATAAAATACTCTGAAATGTGTGCAGCTCCTTCCTTTATGGATGTTCGTCAACTCAGATTCAGTGGATTCTAATAGAGATCCAGGGTCACAGGGAAACATACAGCTGTTGGATGGATTGCCATGAAATTTTGTCCAGACTTTCATGGTCCATAAAGGATGAATCCTTCCTCTGAGGCCACGAGCAAGTCAAATGTTATCCAGCGAAATGTCTCAATATCAGCTTGATGAACTGGAGCAATATTTCCTGCAGACATTCATGGTTCCCAGTAGATGCATCATAATGACTTTGGTGACTTTTCTGTCGTCTCTGATAGATTGCATGAATTTTGGTACAACCCTGATTCCAAAAAAAGTTGGGACACAGTGTAAAATGTGTTCACAAAGTGTTGAACCTCTCTCCATCCTCGCTTGTGATCGACTGAGTGTTTCCAGGATGAACCTTTCATACCCAATCATGATACTATCACCTGTTACCAATGAACCTGTTTACCTGTGGACTGATCCAAACAGGTGTTTTCAATCAGTCCACAACTTTCACAGTCTTTAGTTTGAAACATGTTGCTGCCATCAGATTCAGAACAAGCAGATATTTACAAGAATCAGATGGTGAGGTCAATTTTTCAATTGAGTAGATGTCAAATTCAGTTTTTTTATGTTTTACACAACCCAACCCAACTTTTTTTTAGAATCAAGGTTGTACATTATGTCCATTAATTTTCCCCTCAGGATGAATCAAAACGATCCTCTGACCTTTCGCTGAATTTGTCCACATCAGCATCTTAAGCGTCTTCGTCCTTTCCTCTGACTGAAGGTGTCCTGCTCCGTCACATTAATCAACATCTATTCTCTCAGCTCGTTCGGCTCTGGTTGAAATTCACTTACCACTGTGGAAAAGCTTAAAGGCTTTAGTCGTTGTGTTTGCCGCAGCTGCTGCCGTTCGCCGCCGAGCTCGGCCGCGTCGTCTCGTCGCCACCTGGCTAACGAGGCCTCCCTGGCACGGCGCTGTCGCTGAGCCTGCCAGGACATTATCGCCATCGCTCTGTGACTTGTGACGGCACTGTTTGTAACAGATGTGGGATTATCGACAAAAGCCCCCGACATGGCCGCCTCCAAACCTGCCCCCCCTTTTTATTTTATTTTTATTTTTAAAAAAACAACCTGAAACTGATTTTGACAGAAGACAAACATCTATTGTCTCGTTACAAAATATTTTAATATCACCCAAACTAAAACAATATGAGTCTGAAAAAATTTGTAGAAGAGACATTTTGAAATTGTGATATTTTTACACTTCAGTTCTCAATTTTGATAATAATAATAATAATAATAATAATAATAATAATAATTGATAATAATAAACATTTCTATATGAATTCATTAATGTGTGAAATGACTTTGTGTATCATTCATAGTAAAGAAAGAAACTTCTAGCATCTTTCAGCTTATTGTTTTGGTTTTCTGGCTCTGGAACTTGGTAAAATCAGTGTCAGTTGGCAGATAAAGAGCCAGATGTTTCCCTCAGGAGTTGGAGGAGACCAAAAACAGAGCTGAAAGAAGAAACACAATTTGAAATGAAACTCCAAATTTAAGAAAACAAGCCACTGATTCTTCCATCATTTCCCGTGTCCTCCTCTGCAGAAAAGCACCAAGACGGCGATGGAGCTGGGCCGGACGTTCGCCACCCTCTTCTCCGACATCTCCTTCAGGCAGAAGCTGCTGGAGACCAAGACGCAGGAGGAGTTTAAGGAGGCGCTGGTGTTTCAGAGGCACCAGCTGACGGCGACCAACCAGCAGCCCACCGCTCTGGGGAAGGAGGAGACCGACCCCCGCAGCCACAAACCCCTCAAGGTGGGCGGCGGCGTGCGTTCACGTGACGGCGTCATGAGTCATTCTTAGTGTCCTGATGATTGGTTCACGCTCGCTCGCTCCACGTGTCCGGGTATTTTCCCAATCCTCACCTTTCACTTACCCTCCCTCATTTCTTCACCGAGCTCTGCAGAGGAATGAAACTATGCACATTCATTTACACATTTCAACCCTTCCTCCTCTTCCTCCTCCTCCTCCTCCTCCTCCTCCTCCTCGCTCGGCCGGCTCGACTCCTCCATCTTCCCTCTCCCCCTAATCAATCAGCATCAGCTCCTGCCAGGCCTCCTCAGTGGGTAAATGACCTTACATCTCTCACAGTCCTGTCAGAGCTGCCCACCCTTTAGCCACACACACACACACACACACATTAACACACACACACACACACACACACATTAACACACACCTCCAGAGGGGCTCTGCTCGATGCTACAGACCAACATCTCCTCCTAATGTTGCGCTTGACAGGCCAGAGCTCCCAGACATTTCCCCTTGTGTTTTTTTTTTTTTTTTTTTTTTTTTTTTTTTCATAGTGCAGGATTTTGTTAGGTGTTTATCCCACGGCTTGAAAGGCTCAGTGCCACTCAGAGAAAGAGGGAGAGACGGAGGAAGACAGATGGAGAGAGAGAGGGGAGAGAGAGAGAGAGCAGGTGAAATCAAGAGGAAACAGAATGAGGAAATGAGAGAGAGAAGAAAAAGAGAGACCACCCGACGTCTCCACCGTCAAATTGACGTCGGACCACCCGCAACACTTTCCCCTTCTTTAAAACACGGAGCCAAAATCGCCGTCGTGTTTTTGTGTTTTTCGCTTCCCGTCGCTTCGCTCCGTCGACTGTTCACAACGAATGGCAAACAGGTGGACAGTAATTCCTCTCTGAGACTTTTGTTTATCCAACCTGAGCCAAGAGCCGGCGATCAACCCACCCACACACACACACACACACACACACACACACGTGTGCACACACACTCCTTGTAATAATAAATGATTCCATGATGTATAGGGATTTAATGGATGAACAGTCCTTGTTGAACAAGCGTGTGTGGCTTCATAAAACCGGCTCGGAGAGAGAGAAAAGAAATGTTGACGCCGTTGTTTGTTTTCAGGTTGTTTACGTCGAGGTAAAAATGCTTTGTTCTGCCAAAAAGTTTTCTTTTTACATGACAAATGAGGCGGCGATGATTCTCCCAGGGGCTTTTCCCGCTCGCCCCCCCCGCCGCCCGTTCCATTTAATTATGTAATGCTACGTTCAAGAAGAAAATGAAACACTGGGTAATTGGATAATTTACTTAATAAGCTCAGTGAGGACGGCACATTCACTCGCTATCTGCTGGAACCTGAGAGCTCGCCGTTTGAAGAAGCGCTCCATGTCTTCCTCTTCGTCACGTGGGCCTGTCCTTCCTGTCCTCCTCCTGACTCCTCGAAAAATACACGAAAACCTTCAATCCCCGCCGTCGCTGTCATCCCTCTGTCAGTCCTGATCGCTCTTCATTAAACGTACATCTAAACGCACTCCCCTCTTTGTTGTGGGTTACGCAATCGCGGCTTTTTCCAGGACGATCTCGTTAAATTTGATGATTCAAATCGGCTTTCGGAGGAATCACCGGCGTCTTAGCTGAATCATCAAACAGGCAATTTTTAATCTGAACGTGTCTTTGTCGGCAGCACAGAGCAGGATGAGAGAAGATTTATCAGATGGACAGAGATTTTTTTTTTTTTTTGTGCTGTTGCATTTCTTGGATTACATCATGGACACAACGAGCAAGATTGGAAAAATGCATGAGAGCAACATGTCAACTTAGCAAAAACATGAAACAGCAATAAGAAAAAAACAAGCTTGTATAGTTTTAGTTGAGAAGAACTTCAAAGAACTGATTTGTGATTTACTCACAAACGGTTGCTGAAACCAAACCTGTGCTGTTGCTGGTTTTTAGAGTGAAGATTATAGTTCGAGTAAATATAGTACAATTCAGCTTTTGCCTTGAAAACCGAAAGCTTTTGCAGATTTTACTCTTTTTAAACAACAAATGTGTAAATGATGTCAATGACATTCAAATATTCAATGCCAAAGACAGAATTTAGTCAATGGTTCTTCTTCTTCTTTTTTTTCTTTTTTGGCCTCTGCGTCTCATCTCTTTCACTATTAAGCGAATAAAATCTGGTAAAAACAACCCGATGACCTTCAAAGTGAAAACTGTACTTTTTCCAGCAGATAATCGAGTCCATCCTTATATTTATCAGCCTGTGAGATTTTAAATGTCAAACACACAAACAGCAGCTGTAAAAAGACCAAAACCCTCAGTTGTAGCTCTGAAGTGTCAAACCTTGCCTGCAGGTGGCGCCCTCCATCGCCTCCATCTGCAAGCTGCTGCTGTTGCTGTGTGTCTAACCTCTTCCCTCCCGTCCACAGTGTAAAGACTTCTTCAAAGCCGGCCGGGGGATTTACGAGGACCTGTGCCGCCGGCTGCCTTTCTACCCCTCTGACTTCACAGACGGTAGGTCGGACCGCACTCGTGGCGAAAGTGAATCATCTTCCTTATTATGCCACAGTGGGGCGCCGCTGCCTGCTCCTCATTTGTCTGTCACCTTTTGCCTCAGATACATCTGTGCTGCATCTGCGTCACATCGAGCGTCCGACGTCTCGCTGCTCCCATATGTCGCCGTTATTGTCATTTCTAGTCATCAGACGTCGGCGTGTTCGTGCTCTGTTACAATCTGAGCTCGCTGCTGGTTTTATTGACTCATCACATCGTTAGCAACAAAAAAGGTTTCTGTCCCCGGTTGGACTCATGTACAGATGCTACACGAGCGTTCGAATCTAGAAAGAGAAAATGTTTTGCAGTCGCTGCCAGTGACGCTTTTGAGTTTCAGGAAATCGCTGGGAGTTTTTTGTTGTAGAGGATTGAAACGACTTAATAAACCAGATGAATCAGTCGACCTTGACTGTAAAAAAAAAAGGCTGAGTAAAGTAGAGCAGAGTAAAACGAGGCGAACAGATTCTCCTCCTCGGCTGCTCTCTTTCAGTCGCTTCATAACATCTGAGAAACAAAATCCAGATATTTCTGTCTCGTGAGTCGTCGCAGGATAACGATCACATGATGAAGGTCACAGGACTGAAATCATTGTGATCACATTAGAGCCCAATTAAAGTGTTTTATTCCAAAATGAGTTATCCATCATTCGGATAAAAGCCGTCGCTGTTCTTCATGATGGATGATGCAAAACGGAGACAAATGACTCGTGTTTTAAAAACGGGCAGGAGGTCGTGTGAGAAAGAGTTTTACAGACTGGATCCATTTTAGAGGCTCTGAATGATGAACTAATGTTTTTGTCGTTTTAAAGTTAAATCCTCCTCCGCTCCATTACGAGCTGAGCATGACTCATGTGTTTGTGTTGGTCTCCCCTCAGGTATCGTTGGCAGCAATAAAACCCTGCTGAAGTACATGACCACGGCCATCTTCCTCTACATCGCCATCCTCCTGCCCGCCATCGCTTTCGGCTCCCTCAACGACGAGAGCACGCGTGGCGAGATCGGTACGAGCCCGTCCTGCTTCTTAGAGGCTGAGACGTCCTCACATGAAGGGTTGGACTTTTTACCAGGAGACTCAGAAACTACGGATCAAAGAAGAGTATCATAGAGGGGAGAAACTACTGATCCCATAATGCATTGGAGTGATGTTAAATCTCTTTATTTCAAAAGCTTTTTCACAAGTAATTCGAGGATATGACTTTATTTATCAAGACCAACGTTGAAATTAGACTCATGGCTCATGTTGAATCGACCTTAAAGCTGCATTAAGTGTTTGTTTGTTTGTTTGTTAGAAAACTTTATTTATTTCTTTTTAAAGTGAGTGTACAAAATGATTTACAGGAAGAAGAAAGGGTCTGAAGGTAGAGATAATATATGTGACAGAAAGGGCGATAAAACAAGGAGAAATAAATGTATAAAGGTATAAAATCAAGAAAAAGCCAAAGTAAACAAATGGATTTTAAGATGCTTTTGAAGATGCACAATGATTTTCTGAGTTTGTTCCACAGTCGAGGGGCAACAGCAGCAAGAGCTTGATCACTTTTCACCATCAGTGATCATGTCATCATTTATAGAAATATAGTTTAGTAAAAGTGTTTGGCATCATATTTGAAAAATGAACCCGAGCTTCTGTTGAGAAAAACCCAGCAGACGTTCACGCTCATTAGTCCACATCAGTCCGTCCTCCTGAGCTCTCTGTGTGTGTGTCCTCTCCGTCCAGATGTTCGGAAGACCATCATCGGCCAGAGCATCGGCGGGGTCATCTACTCGCTGTTCGCCGGCTCTCCCCTCGTCATCCCCCTCACCACGGCTCCCCTCGCCATCTTCATCAGCGGTAGGTTTCCTCCTCTCGCTCGCTCGGCTCAGACACTTATCTCTTCACAGCTTCTGCCGACGGACGATTTGGAAAAGGAGGCCGGGGGGTGGGTGGGGCGCTAAGAAGATTACGTCAAAAATCAAGAGCGGGAGGCGACGGGCCATGTAGAACAGCAGCTCCGAACTCCTGCGTCCTCGTCTGCTCCCTCTCACCAGAAAACACCGCTGGAGTCGCTCGCACATCTGCCACGGACGAGCGTCCCCGGTGCAGCCGAGCGAGAGAAGCACATCTTCCAAAAAACTTTTTTCAGGAGTGATTTTTTTTTTTTTTTCCTCACTGATGTTACATAATGGTTTCAGGGGAAACACAAACACGAACATGTAAACTTTATATTCAGAACAGCATGAAAACGGCTGCGTGGTTTTTACCCGACAGCAGCGTTCGCTCGGTCGGATTTTAAACGGTTTTGACGTCTGGAAGCTGCAGAACGAGGCAGCGATGAGGAAAAGCAGCTTCTCCGATGCCAAAGATGTAGTTTAGTTTTAATACCGAAGCAGTTTGTTGGGTTTGTGTTGTGATGATCTTTGAAGTAAATGGGTTAGAGTTGTGCTCAGCGTTTCCTCACGGGGGTAATGACACTACGTTTCCAGCAGCCGGTCTGAGCAGAACAATGAGTCGTTTGTGAGGTTGTAAGTCGTCTACGCACAAATCTGCTCAGGATCACAACTGGATGATTGTGTTTTTAACCAACCTGTTACGATTAGATGAAATCTCTGACAAAGCACGTCCTCAGTGTTCCACTAACGTCAGCAGCAAAAAAAGTCTTTTCAGTTATTTTATTAGGACAGAAATCCTAAATAAGGCCACTGCTCATTTTTTTCATTTTTTTTTTTAATCTTAAAATCTAAATCTAAAATCTCATTATGTGTCACTGTGATTGTACCTCGTACGATCACGTGACAAATAAACTTGATTGATTAGTATTTTGTTTATTAATTTATTGATTAGATCATCGGTCTCCTTCTATTGGCTCTTTGTTCGTTCGTCAATTTCTCAGGAACGACTACGATAAAACTTGGAAAAATACGGCACTATTTTCTTGTTTCTATATTTTAAAAGTCAGTGCACATTGCACCGAGATGATGAACGAGTCAGCGTTCGATGTTGGGGGACGACGTGTTTACGGCCTCATTTGCATTTGGCAAAAGAAGCGACGAATCCGTGAATCAACAAGAGTTAAACTGAGGCTGCAGGAGCTCGTTGGTAATGAGGTGGTCTCATGTTTTATGATCTGTCCTCATTCTTCTTCGTGTGTGCGTGTGTGTGTGTGTGTGTGTGTGTGTGACCTGGCAGTGATCCGAGGAATCTGCGACGACTACAACCTGGACTTCCCGGCCTTCTACGCCTGCATCGGCCTGTGGAACTGCCTCTTCCTCATCCTGGGAGGCATCTTCAACGTCAGCCTGCTCATGAAGCTCTTCAAAAGGTGTCGCTCGCACTTCCCAGCTGAACTCGCTTTAATTGTTTTCACTTTGGCGCCGTCCAATTTATTGAAGCGCTTCTTACATTTGCTTTTATCTGCCCCGTGCTTTTTCCCCTCGCTGTCAAACCGAGAAGTGTTTTAAATCGGGCGGTCACGCCGGCGTCTGCAGCAAAAATCACTGGCACTCGACAGAGAAGTCCGTCTGTTTCGTACAACAAACAGTTTTTACAGAAAGCAGCTTTGTGTGCGACAGCTTCCCTCCCTGTTCCCACACATCCACAGTTTCAGATCTTTCCTTCCGCTTTTCCTTTTTAGCCAAAACCGACAGATTTTAAGTGCACGTTCATTTTCACTGTCCTCTCTCATGTAAACCAAAAGGAGCAAATACACACAGCTTCTAAATTCTATTGTGTTCTCTTCAGTCAACTCAGATTTTGACCCACTTTTTTTTAACGATTTAAACAAATTTTCACTTTGCTTTACTTTATACTTCTTTGATGTGTTTCTGTTTCGCTGCTGCACAAATAAAGGGACAAATAAAGTGATTGAATTTAGTTTAATTCAGTTTTGTTAACGTCGATTAATGCTGCAGACAAACTTTCTGTGGTTAGAAATGACACATGCATGAAAACTATAATTTGACCCATCACTATTTTTTGTTTTTAGTTCAGTTCAGTATGAGTTTTACATTTTGTTTCAGTACAAACTCTGTGAGCAGGTTAGATTTTATCTGTCGGCAGAACTAGTTCTGTGTCTTTGAGGTGCAATGATTTAAAAAACACAACATAAAAGATGCATTAACAATGACTCATATTTGCTTTTTCAATGTTATTATTTTTCTGTAACCATCAATTATTTGCCCCAAGATTCATTTTCTTTTCACCAACACCTTGTAAGTAAACACAGTAATGTGGAAAGAGTATTAATAATTAGTTTTTATTTGTATTTCAGTTCATGTCAACACTTTATTTCTTCATCTAATATACTACAACAACCTCGATGTCACTTCTGTAATGTTTCCGTGTTCTTCCAGGTCGACAGAGGAGGTCATCGCTCTCTTCATCTCCATTGCGTTCGTGGTCGACGCAGTGAAAGGCACAGTGAAAAGTAAGTTCCTGACGGCCGATGTCTCTTTTCGTGTTTACATCAGTGTTTTCACAGTTGCTTTAACCGAGGCCTCTTCCTGTCACATGACCGACACGTTGACAATCGGCGGCGATGAACAGCAGAGTCGCACCTGCTGTCAGTTCCCGTCTTTGCAAACTCACGTCCACTTTTTAAACAGCCAATTACATCGAAAGAAGACGTCTTCAAATCCCAGAGAATCTAAATTTACACTGTGTTATAGCAGATTTCTTTAGATTGTAATTTAAATGTGCAGCTCTCTAATTAGTATTTCTGTGCTCGACTGTGGATCCTTTGTTGGCTGATTGTCATAAGATCTCAACTAATCATTTCGTCCATTTAATTAAAAACTGCCAAATAGTTTTTCCCAGTGTTATTGTCCCTGTGCAGATGAAGGCAGTCACTCAGAAGGGTCTCTTAAAAACTAGAGCTTACTGAAGAACAAACCATATTTTTTTAATATTACCGAGATGCCAGATATCATTTTCCAACACTTACAAACATCTTATAGTTAATTCCCTGAAAATAAAATTCGCAGACAACCAAGACCCAAATGATTGCTTAGTTAACTAATTAAATGAGAGCAGTTTTCCTTATTCAAATCTGCCCAAGAGGAAGAAACGCCGCCTTCTCCATAGTTTAATGTCGGGAAGAAAAAAAAAAAAAACGCATTAGTTCCTGTGTTACTCCGGCGGGTCAGCAGACTGAGAGGCTGAGAGAGATACTATGAGCTAAATTAATAAATCCAGATTTTGAGCCCAGCCCGCAGCCATATTACACCACCCCTGCTTTTACCGCACCGTCTTAGTGTATCATAAATATTCGACACAATTTAATTCCCAAAAAATGAGATGACGATAGCAGAATGTAATTTATTTCGAATGCCGTGTTGTCCTGTTGTGCAGATTGTCGGCGCACTAGCTCAATTTTCAGAAACCATTTGTAAAAATACGCTCCGAGCTCATATGCCATTACCATAACATTAACCTGTGCCATTTTTGTTGACACTTTTCATCCAAAATATTTCGCTGTAACATGAATGAATAGATTCTGGCTGTGCATCCAGGCTCCTGAGCAACTTTGCTCGCTGCATAACTTTCTGCTGGTTTGATGAAAAGACCCGTGGAGGTCGAGTCGCTCCAATGACAGCGATGATGGAAATTATTTATTTCTACTTGTGTGGCTCTTCTGGCAGATTCACATTGTGCCCGGCGGGTTTGTTTGTACCGGAGATCTGGTGTCAGGACTGATGTCAGTACAGTCTGCACCAGCACCAGCACCGAGATGAAACCAGTCTGAGGTGTTTAAGGATTCTCATCGTTTGAACTTTGACCTTCGTTGCCTGTCACTCTCATTAAGCTGCTGTCAAAGATCAGTGTTTACTGTGTGTGAGTCAAACGCCCAGAAACAGTAAGCAAACTCGTGCCGTGCGCCTCGAGTGGTTTTTATTTTACGATCCAGTCGATCAGGTTTCAGTGCAGAGACACATCTCAGAGGATTATCTCACTTTTATGAGCTTCTCTCTCCGTCGGCTCTCCCTGCAGACTTCACAGTCCTCGTCCCCTGTGTCTGCTCATCCAATATTTCACCTAAATTTAGCAGTTTTCCTGTGTTTCTGTTGCCGACACTGCAGGTTTTTAAGGCTGTTTGTTCATGCAGGATTTCAGGGTTAAAGAAGCAACACAGACAAATGAGCTGTTGCTCAGTGTGCTGCATTCACTCAGTTGTTCAAGATATGCTCCTTTCTGACTCCAACTAAACAAGAGGAAGAGTCTGCAGCCGTGCTCGCAGCTCTGTGGGACTGTACTGATGCACTGTTACACATTTGCACACATTATTCTCACATGCTGATGTTATAGTTTGGTATGATGTTCACTTCATCATCATGTTATCATTCTAACATTGGTAATAATCTCCAACCAAAAAGATGGGTCTCTAGTTTTGCAGGTACTGAACCACATGTGCTGATAAGACACAAGTTTAGTGTATTAGTATTTCAGACATTTCATACAAAACCACAAATGTCAACCTGAATGTGACGCTAGAAGAAAAGTCTACAAACTCATTCAACCTCTGGACACCATGACATTGTGATTTTTAGCAAACCCGGTCAAAAATCTGTGCACGTTGCAGGAAGCCGTCGTCATGTGTGTGTTCTCTAGTCTTTGTTTTGATCGTTCTTTGGTTAACACTTTGGACGTGGTCTCAGTCTTTCACAGGTATTACCACGCCCCGACGCTGGCCAACAGTAGCATAGAGGACTTCCCTCAGGGCAGAGACCTGCTCGGGGGAAACCGGAGCGAGGTGGCGGTCGGCCTGGCCCTCCCCGAATCCTTCATCCAGTGCACTCGAGAGCGTCCCGTCCTCTGCCTCCTGCTGATGCTCGGGACATTATGGATGGGCTACACCCTGTACCAGTTCAAACGGAGGTACGTGCGGCACCGCAGCGCTGCAGCAATCTTCAGATAAATCACTGGAGAAGTTTAAATTGTGTTTGGGTGGGAGCGCTGCCGGCGAGGACGAATACTGCTGAGCTGGCCCTCGACTCCAAAGATTGTCAGGAGTGACGGAGCTTGCAGGAACTTTCCAGACGGCCTCGCGCAAAGCTCCCATTTCTGTCGAAGCTTCGGTTCCAGCCTGTGATTTAATAAGCATTAATATTCTACTTCTGATTGCTCCCAGTAATCAAATCAACCTCAAAGCCGGATTCAATTGTGTAAGCAAAAGGCGGACCGAGGTACTTAAGCAGTGTCAGGATTGCAGCCATTGTCCTTGTCTTGTCCACAGTAATTGTATTCCTCTATTATTTCTCTCTCTCTCTCTCTCTCTCTCTCTCTCAGTCCGTTCCTGCATGCCAAAGTGAGGGAGGTGCTGTCGGACTGTGCCCTGCCCATCTCAGTGCTGCTGTTCTCCTTCATCGGCTCCTACCTTTTCAGCGACATTGAGCGTCAGTATCATTTGTTGCTTCACCAGATACGAGCGAGTGCATTTTTTCAAGCCGTTTAAAACTATACGGTCTGATCATCGTTTGTGTCGATCGGCCTGATGCAAACCACAATATTGTTTTGTTTTTTTCTGCTTTCACCATAGAAGAAATTACCCCATTGTGAAACTCTGGAGTCTCTTGATCGTGACCTAAAAATCAGGACAGTTTAGTGAAATTAAATTACTTCATCATCCCAGAATAACAACAGCAGAAATGGACCTTGTTGACATGTGGTCATGATGAAATACTTTATAATGAGCAGATGTTTCTGACCGGAGTTGCAGGAGGATTATTGGCAAACCTGTTTGTGCATTAAGCTTTTATTTTGAAATTTTAGATTTGGATAAGCTTTAAAGAATATAAACATCATAAGATATTTTGTTGTAGATATTTTTGTCATAATATATGAGGTGCTAAACACAAACTCAAACTAAAACAAACTAAAATGTAAACAACAACGGTAATAAAAAAAAAGTAGTTGCCATTTTATTATATCAGCGACTGTGCAACCGTGACCTTGATCTTCCACAGAGATGTAAACTGGAGGGAGACATCTGGTCAAAATAGTCTTTTAATGATACCTCAATATTTTGAACAGTCTTTTGAATAATGTCATGATACTGATCGTTGACATCAGCTTTAGTTAACCGAGCTCTTTCTTGTCTTTGGTGTCGTGGATCTTGGTAAACTCAGAATCCAAACTGAACTGATTCACGTTGCAGATTGTATCATCAGGTTTCTGTGTCCGATGCTTCTCAGGAAAATGAGGATCCCACTTCTCATGTTTATGCTCAAAGAACCAGACATTTTCTAACACAGCAGCTCATATTTTGCGCTGATGAGCAGAGTTTCACGCCCGTCTGAACACTGAAAATACTACAGTTATCAGCGAGCATCATTGTCTGTGCAGCAAATGTTCAGATCATTAATCTCAGGAAGCCCAGAATATCTCCTCCCACATGGAAGCTCCGCACCACATGCACGGGCATATATGTTTCCTCACAGCTTTTTAATGAATGACGAAGTGATTAACAGTGTTTCCGTGCTGTTAACGAGGGCAAACAAAGGAAAAAAATAGCTGCATAATTCAAATAGTTTGACTCTAACCACAGCGTTTGTTTGCTGAGGAAACACAACATTGCATTGAATATAAAACATGAGGGAAAGTAGTTCGGCTGTCTCTGTGTGACACTGCAGACTGGAGTGTTTCCACTCTTGGTCCAAAGCTGCTGAAGGGCTCGAACTCGCAGCCTGTTTACTTCCAGGACAGGCTGTCTCACGGCGAGGACGCCCCCATTTGGCGCCTTTATTGTCTGTTTATGTTCCTTAATCAAGACACAGGCCAGAACACATTCTCAGTTTTTTTATCCTCTATTGTTTCGCATCATTTTGAATCTCCATTCACGGTTGCCAAGGCAGCAGCTGTTCTGCAGAGGTCGACGCAGAAACACAGAGACGAGCGCCAAACCCTCAAGTGAATTTTAAATTTAAGTGCCAGGCCAATTTTCTGTTCCTTTACCTCCAGAGACAATAAGTCATAAGATAATAGGCCCATTATTGTATTGTCATTTCTTCCTAAATTTAACCAACTGCACTTAATTCCGCAGCATTTTGAGGGGATACAGGCCGAAATGAGATGTTCAGGTACTTGAAAAAAATCCAGCCGCTCTCAGAGAACGACTGCTGGTGCGAAAACGTGACTCATCACAACGGTTTGAGAGACAGTTGTGTTTGTGAAGATGGAATCTGATGAGCTCTGGAAGCACTGATCATGAATTTTAGGCAAAGATTCTTTCTTCAAATCGCCGTTTAAAGTCCACAAAAATAGAAATAGAAAATAGATCATAATCCAATAATGATCCAAAGATAATAAATTCACTGTCAAATAAGACAAACTGCAAAATTCTCATATTCAAGACGACAGGCTTGAAGTTGAAGTTTGGTCTTTTAGTTTGAAATGTGACTAAAATGATTAAAGGATTATCAAAATAGTCGCCGTGTATTTTCTGTTCGACAGATCAGATAATTGATTCGTTCTTCCTTCTCTGAACAGTTCCAGTCTTTAAAGTTCATGACCGGCCCGTCTTCAACGTGGCTCCGTTCGAGCGCCTGTCGGCCATGAACGTCGTCAGCGCCATGGGCCTCGGCTTCCTGCTCGCCCTCCTCATCTTCATCGACCAGAACATTGTTGTCTCGCTGACCAACGCGCCGGAGAACAGGTGAGTTCATAAACAGTCTGACAAAGCTCCTCGTGATTTTCATCTTATAAATGACTTTATATAGAATAATATTAGTGAGGGTGAAACCTGGGAGACTCTTTCTATGACCAATGAAAAAGTCACTGAGGACCTTTCAGGATCCACTGACGTCACTTTGGGATCCGGTCTGTTAGGGAGGGGAGATTAACCGAGCCAGAAACTTGACATCTGAGTCAAGTCGTCACAGCCGGGGAGCTCTGAAGAAGCCTCCGAGCCAAAACGCGACGTCGAGCTTTCACCCCCTTCTTCCAAATTTGCATCGGACCAAGTCAGAGCCGTCAGCCGGCCCCACAGAGAAAATCTGCAACGATGGATTTTCAACTCTTATCATCTGCTGTTGTTGGGCAGAAATGAATTGGATCTAAATGTAACTGGAAGACGAAACAACAGCTGCTATAACAAAAGAATAATATAAAGAAGAGTCTTTATATTGTTTTGTAAATTATAGTGTCAGGATTTTATTTACTTTACACATAAAAATCAAAATATAATAAAACATAATTCATAGACTCCGTCTCTGTTTTACTGACAAAAGGACAGAAGAAGAGAAAGTTGTGGCTATTTCTGTTCCTGCTTTTTCTCTTTTGATCCTTTTATCTCCAGCATTTCTTTTCTGGCTTGACATCTTTGTTTGTCTAGAAATAATTTATTGAACCATTTGGACTTTTTTCCACCTGCCTTGTTCTTTTATTGCATCTTGTCTTTGTTTCCTGACATGATTTATTTATTTAAAATATCTCTCATTATTAAGCAAATAAACACTGAACAATCTTTTAACCTCATTATTTCTCGGGCATTTTAGCTGAAGGAAAATAAAGCTTGATAACCAATGAATCTTATGCGTTTAAGTTTTTATCTGGAGTGATTCACATTGAACGTCATGTTCAAGGGCACGTCGTATATCTGATGTGTCGATATCTCTTCACAGAACATTTGCTGTAGATCTGCTCATGAAAAATATTGATGGTTTGGCCTCCAAACACACACACACACACACACACACACACACACACACACACACACACACACACACTCACACTCACCAGCCTCCCACAGCAGTGATCCCTCACTAACATGTTGTGCGGCCTCAGAAAGGTCGCCGTCATCCTTTTCCTGTAAAGCTACTGTAATGTCACGCTGGGCTCATGATGTCATCGCCAGTGACATATCGATTCGTGCTTCGCCTCGTGTGAAAACATGAACGGAACGTGGATTTTCTCGTATTGCATGAGAAGAATAAGTGAAACATGTGAGCCGGTTCTTTCAGGTCGTGTTGAAGGGCACCGCTAACCTTAGGAGAACGATGCCCTTTGTGTGTGTGTGTGTTGACTGTGTCTGTCACATGTGCTCACTTCTAAATATTACAGTATGCAAATGATTCTTTTTACATCTCTATCTGTGTGTGTGTGTGTGTGTGTGAGCTGTTGCGTCCCAGCCTGTCGTCGTGCTGCAGGATGTTGTCGTGCTGCAGACTCTAACCGTTGTGTCGCTCCTCAGGCTGCTGAAGGGCACGGCGTATCACTGGGACCTGATGCTCTCCGGGCTCATTAACATACTGATGTCGGTGCTGGGGTTGCCCTGGATGCATGCCGCCTTCCCCCACTCCACCCTCCATGTGCGCCAGCTGGCTTTCGTGGAGCAGCGCGTGGAGGGGGGGCACCTCTACGAGACGTGAGTTACCCGCCCTCTCGTCGCCGCCGCTAATCAGGCGCTCAATTAAAGGTCGTCTTCAGAGCATGTGGTGACTGTAATTTAGTGCTGCGGGCTACTGTATCCTGCTCTTCTCTGATTGCATGATTACTGTGTAACTAACCATTTTCTCTCCGGGTGGAAGAGGTGAGGGAGTTTTTGAGAGATGAGAGGATTGAGTTCATCATCCGGGCACAGAGATATGTGCAAATTTGTAGTTAGCATATATTCAGGATGTGCTAAGTAGTTATAAATGGGTCATAGGGGACAATCCTATATCTAATCATACACATAGACTCTAATTAGAGATATTGGTTGTAGAAAAGTGTGCAAATCAGTTCTTCAAAGTGTCTGGAAGCGAATGTTCCAGGTTTCCACATTTGAACATTTTTGATGAAGTGGTTCTTAAAGACCTCCTCCAATGAAAATCAAGTTCTTGACCTTGTTCACATGGGATGTTTTTTAAATGCTACAACACGTATCAGGCGAGACATAAAGAGTTAACACCATGGCATGAGTATTTCACCTTTAGAACCACAATGACAGTCAGAGTTTCATACGTCAATATACCTGAGCTTTCCATGCCATGATAACGTAGTCAACCTGAAGGCTCGTGATATTAATTGGAGGTACGTTTCTAACGTTGTGGAGAGGCCAAAACGTAAAATACATCACCATTCTCAATTTTCAATTTGCTCTTCTTCTTCTTCTTTGGACTCAGTTTCCAGTTTGAATACTTGCCATTGTGTACTGTGCTTTAATAAGCAAATCCAAAAACAAGCAGGTTCGTGTGTTTGATGAGTCAAAGGTGAGTAGGTGCACTTGAACTGCAGAGGAGTGGGTGGAGAAAGAGGCGGGACTATCTGCATATTCATAGATCCGTTCGTGCCGATAGAAGGAAAAGGTTCAGTTATTAAAGTCAAAGAAGAAACAAGGCCTATTGATGATATGCATTAAACATTGTACAAAAATGAGGATACAACATTATTTAGTTCACCTCAGTCCAAGATTAGAGCAAATCTACACTTTATGTCCTTCAAACTCTGGAAAATTGAGAATCTTTCAAATGCAAAATGTGCAGAAACACTGATAAGAAAATCCTGGACAAAATGTTGTCTGTTGCATTGTGTGAAACAATTGTGTTCTTTCCAGTAACCATTCATTTGTGTGTGTTATTGTGTGTGTGCCTTCATACCCTGTGTGTGTGTGTGTGTGTGTGCGTGTGCGTGTGCGTCTCCTCAGCATCGTCCAGGTGAAGGAGACCCGGCTGACGTCCCTGACTGCCAACATCTTCATCGGCGTGTCGGTGCTGCTGCTGCCCCTCCCGCTGCAGTGGATCCCCAAACCCGTCCTGTACGGCCTCTTCCTCTACATCGCCCTCACCTCCATCGACGGAAACCAGATGTGCGACCGCATGGCCCTCCTCCTCAAGGAGCAGGTGAGAGTGTGTGTGTGTGTGTGTGTGTGTGTGTGAGACCATATGTCGATGGCAGGGCCCTGCAGATCAAACGGTTGACTGGCTGCCCGGTGCCGGAGGACCAACCAGACCTGAGTTTGCAAATATAATTTTTTTTTGTTTGTTTGTTTTAATCTCCTCGGAGTCCCAGGTGGGCGGGGTTTAGTGAATTAAGACAGATCAGCCAGTAAATTAACATCATTATTATTATGTGGTGTTGGGTATCAGCCACATAAAGATGTTTTCTAACACCCTTTTTTTTATTCATCCTCCTCCTGCTGAATCAAATCAGATCAAATATTTGCTTTTCCCAAAAAATCTAAATCTACAAGAATCTTTTCTTGTCTGTTTTCCTGTGTGTCCGATTTAACCTTCCTACTGGAAGCAAGACATTTTCCTCTTAACTGTACTTGGTAACGCCACACACTAGCGCCTCCAAGTGGCAGAGAGAGGTAACTGTTCAAAAATAATTTGATGCCCCTGGAAAATGTATTTTACTTATTGTTGCTTCTTGGATGTTTGAGCTTCACTGTGCAGACTGATGCATGTGCAGAGGTTTTTTTGTTATTAATCAAAGCATCATATTTTTATATGTCTTAAAATCTGTAGAGGATGTTTAACTTCAGCTCCTAGAAATCCTGTAATTTAATGACGGTACAATCAGGCTTTCTGTGGTTCTCTCAACTCATGAACAACAGCAAAAGGATCAGAGAATTTTATATTAGTGCATCAGTTTTTTTTTGTATTTCACTGATATTTACCTTTTTTTTTATCTTATCACTAATTATTACAACGTCAAACATGAAGGTCAAGGTCGATCAAAGAAAGCTGTCATAAAATGTCAATGTCTTATGTTTATTTATGGATACAGTAATTTTGTATCAGACATTTATATCCTTTTTTTCTCGAATCTCTCAACATCACAATATTGAACATGAAAGTATCTCGTAAAAAATGCCCAAATCACAGCTGAAGTGAGTCACAATTACAATTTTAGCCTTAACTAGAAGCTTTCATTTTTTTTTGACACGTGAAGTTTGATTTGTTTGTTCGTTAGATTTCCAGACTGTGGAGAGTCGAGATTTATTGATCTTGTTTTTGCATATTCAAAGTTATTACAATTACATGTATTAATTAAGATTGTGACATGGTTTTATTGACAGAAGTTTCTGGTCAGTTTTGATTCATCAGCTCTTTTGTTGTAAAGGTTCGTGTCTGACACCAGATCAGTTTGGGGACATGAGTTTTTGCTGCGGCTCCATTTTGTAAAGACAGTTTTCTTCTTATATGAGCATCGTATCGAGTGCAGGTTTAAAATCTCCCGTCCTCACACATCCACACAGGAGACCCTTTATTCTATAAATACACTTTTGCACATCATAAGGAAACATCCAGCGAAAGCTCAGTGTTATTTATGATCTGGAACCTGCAGTGCTCTTCTCAGAGGTGTGTGGGCCGTCCGCTTCCCTGAGTCATTTCTTAAAGACCGCGGGAGACCTGAGGACAGTGAGGAAAAGAACCTCAGGGTAGATTGTATTTTAATCTGTCCTGATCCTCTCACCTCCCGCAGACGTCTTACCCGCCCACCCACTACATCCGCAAAGTGCCCCAGAGAAAGATCCACTACTTCACCTTCCTGCAGATGATGCAGCTGCTGGTGCTGTGTACGTTTGGCATGTACCCGATCCCGTACATGAAGATGATCTTCCCTCTGCTCATGATCCTGCTAATTCCAATCAGGTACGACCGCTGCAATTTTGTCTTGCAAAATGATTTTCTCAAGTGCTCTAAACCGGGATGACATTCAGCCTCACGCAGGTAACGAGCGCCGCCGTGTCTGACCTGAATCTGCCTCGGTGAAATCTGTGGACATGCTGTTGTCAGAAGCACACATCTCTCTAAACCACACATCTCTAAACCACACATCTCTAAACCAACCACACATCTCTCTGAACCAGGGGTCTGTCTACACGGCACCTTGCTGGGGAATAAAGTGACAATTCTAGTGTCATTTTATTTTTTTATTCTTTACTGAGTACTAATGTGTTTCAGCTGCAAACACTGGGCAGCTCAGTCGAGATACAGATGTTTTGTGCTGCGGCTCACGTGTCTGAAATCGAGGCTGCAGTAACAGCAGATGGGTGCAGTGCATTATATATATGATCTTTGTAAATTCACAGAATAATTTAAATGCACCCTGATGCATCAAACTAGTGGAATATCTTCAGAAAAACATGGTTTGCACTCACAAACTGTTAAACTTTAAACACAGTAAGTTAGCTTTATTTATCCAGCACTCCTCAAAGCTTTGCTATTTTCTTGTTTTTTGGAAAGATTCAGTTTGATTTCATGTCTGTGACGCACGTTTGAGAGTTTGTTTTCCAGAGCGTCATCCTCAGGTTGGTTTACTGAATCACAGTATTAGTGCTTCCTTCCATTCACCTGGTTGCAAAACTGCTGCCCACACACTTCCAATACAAACCATATTCAAAGACCATATCCAGCAGCATGAAAGCCTGGTTTAAATGGATGGTGGAGAGATCTTATATGTTCTATATATATTTATTATCTATGTATTTTTTTGCACAAAAACTTTTGTGTCTTGAAACAACACGAACCAAAACATGAAGCTGTGGGATATAAAACCAAAACAATTAGCTGAAAGATGTTAAAATGCTCTGCAGATAAACTCGGTTACTTCATCCAGTGTGAATATGAAAACCGAGCAGCTTTAATACAGACGGACGTCAGAGACAGTTTGGATTAATATCTTCTTTGTGTTTCCTCAATAGCTGCAACTTAACTGCATTAAAAAGAAAAATCATTTGACTTTTTAGGAACTTTTTTCTAGTCGATGTGCAGCCTGTGCAGCATTTATCCCCCGGTCTGTAGGACCATTGTGCTCACTCACATACTTGTACATCAGCCACTGTATCGTTGATTTGCTCTTGTTCACTGAGAAGGAAGTGATAAATCAAGTCTGATAAGATCTGACATTTTGATGGTGTAGTGTTTTTTTCTTTCCTTCTCATCGCTGGTCTAACAAGTCGACTAACATCTGACATCAATTCTGTCTCCTCTGTGTTCAGGAACAACGTGCTTCCTCATATCATTGAGGCCAAATACTTGGACATAATGGATGCCCAACACATGTAGCTACGAACGGAGACGAGTTCTGGATCCGCGAAAGGGACGTCTCGAATTTCAAAAAAAAGAAAAAAAAAGAAATGAGGATTTAAAAAAAACACAAACTTATTTTTCAATGCAAAACTGTACGGAAGCAAAAAAAAAAAAAAAGGAAGGAGGAAACACCGACTGTTTTGATTTTTGTATCCGATAAGAACATTCTCACAGGTGAAGCACTGGAAATGAGGGAAGTGGCGCGAGGAGGAGAGATGAGAGCCAAACGTGGACAGACAGCATCTCTCTGGGGGAACGTTCTACCGAGAACCTGGAACCGCCCAGAACTCCCTGTTTCACCTCCGTTTGACCCGTCAGATCGTTCAGTGCCATATACCTCCGTGTTCTCCTTTACATTCGTTGTATTCATCTGTGTGTAACTGTGGGCAAGTACTTCAAGTACTCACTAATACTGTGTAAGGAGTACTTAGGAAGGTGTAATGGCACAATGTAAGTATGAACAATATCTTTCCTCGACACTTTGCACTCACATTGTGTTTTTACGCTGTCGTTCGGGTGAATTTTACACACTTACACTGTGTTGATAAGTACTTAAATACTTTTCCATTGACCAATAAGAACGCTGCATTTAGGTAAAACCTTTTGTATCGCCGTCATTGTGCAGTTACCACCTTTACATTCCTGCACCTTTTAGCTGTGATCGCCCCCTTTTTTCAATGAAGGACGCTCGTGCTCGTACATATTTAGTTTCTAAGTCATTCCAACAAATGTCAGTGTTCATTAAGGAAAAGGGTGTGTGTGTGTGTGTGTGTGTGTGTTAGTGTGTGTGTGTGGACACATTACTAGTCATCCAGCTTCCTGCCAGCGCTTTAGAAAACCTCGTTTTTAAGGTGGAATTTAGCCGAGTGAAAACATACATTCCACAGATCTGTGTTATATGTGATTATTTAGAACGACAGCACAAACCAAAACATATAGTGATATCAAATTATAAATATATTAGAATATATTATGGCAATATACAAAAAAAGTATTTTAGGTTAAATTCAAATAGAATATTTATTTATCATGATGAGTTTATAAGTATAAAATGATAATTCTGTGTGTTTACCCCCGAACTTGAAAGTAAATCTCTGTTTGCTCCTTTACATTCCACACGTACTGATTCTTGTATTTCGAGTGTGTTGTCTTACATCTGGCGTTCGCCGCTGTGTTTACATATCAAAGTCCCTTCAAGCTCCACGTCCAGGTCCAACACAGTTCTGGTGCATTGCTCGTAAAGATGAAAGTCAGGTGGAGGTGAAAAATACGACATAGAAAAAAACCATGTGCGGGCTTTGGATTCAACAAAATGCATCCCCTTTTCCTTTTCTTCTCGTGAACAAGTGTTCAAAGATGAGTTTTAGAATAATCTGGTCTTGTTTTCTATTTAGATGTTATGATTAGATCAATGCTTGCAAACGTTGTCATGTAATAATCCAGACGTCTGGAAAGATTATCTTGTTATCTACAATACAAAAAGAAAAAGAAAAAAAAAAAGAAAATTTCTAGGAACTGGTTTGCGTAAAGCATGACTCATCTGGGTTTTTGATACAATGTGATGCCAATGGTCATGTAACCTACACAAGAAAAAAAAAACGCGTAGCAAGTCAAACAGTAACTTCTCAATAAACCGAATGCAATGCTCAATATTCAGCAATACTGTGTATAAAAACTTCAGCGGCGAGGTTTCCCGGCGGAGGCGAACCCGCCAGCGAAGCAAAGACAGGCCAGCTGTATTTTTTAAGACAGCAACTTTTCAGTCCATCCTCATGGTACAAAAGCTGATTCAATTATCGCACACATCAAGAGAAAAAAAAAAAAAAGTTTGCCCGTCAACGAGGCATTCGCAGGATTTTATTAGTTGCTTTCCCGATATCAAAATGGCAGCTCCCTCATGCAGTTCTGTTCAACTTTGTCTTACAGATGTGAGAAAGATGTCCAATTTTAAGCAGATGTCTCACGCCGAGATAGAAAGGCATGAAAGGAAAGCTCAGAAGCATTTACATAATCCTCGGACTAAGGCTTAAGACTAGTGAGAGAAGAGATTGTGAGGTATGAAGTCGTATGTACAGTTTGCAATGCAAAGTTTAGTTTCTATCAACTATCCATTATAATCCACGGCGAAGGTATTAGTTTCTAACTTTGGACCGAGTACAGAGATTTAACCATTCTTCTTCTTCTGTGACAGTATTGTTGTTGTTCCTCGATATCTCCTCTGTACTGATGACTTTGGAATAGCAGCAAATTTCTCTCAGACGACTCAACATTGGACTCAGAGTGAAAGACATACTACTCTGTTTGTGAAACCTTGACCCCCCACCTCCCCCTCCCCCTCCTCCTCCTCCTCCTAATTGGATATGTTTGAAATTGCGTACTGTGGTGTTTTGGTTTTTTTTCTTTTCCTTTCCTGATTTCATATAGCCTACTTTTTCTAATCATGAATGTAAGGTGTGTGGATTTTTATATAGCATAATAATTTAGGTGTCAAACAGAATCTGTAATTTTGTCAAAAAGATCAGCTATATTTGTAAGCTGTAATATGTAAAAACAAGAAAAAAATGGTTATCAAACAGAATGTGTTGGTTTACTATAGTATATATATACTGTACACTGAAAAAGAGAGACTATCTCAAGCTGTTTGCCAAATAAAAAGTAGTAGTGATGTAAATGTTTGCGTGCGCTTGTTTTCATTGGACCACAGAAAATAAATCACTGTTCAGATTTATTTATTATAATGTTTGATCTGTGTATTTGTGGCCGTCAGAGGAGGATTCCTTGTTATGTTATTACATGATTACATAATTACATGCACATATTTTACATATTTTATTCCAAGTAGGTGGATGATTAGCTCCAGAAAGAACGAGTGCTGAGCATCAAACTTCAAAACTTTTTGGTACCAACCAAAATGTGGCAGTAGTATCTGAAAGATTGTGTTTATATCACATCTTATTGTAAAGTTTTAACTCTTTGATCACATAGGTCCTGATTTCAATCCACATTTTACAGATTTTTTAGTTCTATTTTATTGTTAACAAGACGTAACATTTGGTCTTTTCATTCAATGAACAAAGGAGTTTGTAGACATGTTTATATTGTATCAAAGTAAAGTACTGGGAAAAGTTTTGTTTGGTATCAGTGTTTGAACTTTTGTATCATATCGACTCTAAAAATCTTTATCTAGAAGAAATCAGTTTGTTCTACATAGCTCATTATAAACACAACTCTCATCGGTGAAGACTCTAATTGTAGTGGCTGAAATGACAACTACAGCCTTTGTTATACACAAAAAATATCTGTATTTCATTGGCAGATTGACTGTGAGGAAATTCTGAGCTGAAATTCTTCCAGCTTATAATACACTTACTAATAATACACCTACTCAAGTACTGTACAGGAGTACAAATTGAAGGTACTTATACTTGAGTATTTCCATTTCATGCAACTTTAAACTTATACTCCACTGCATCTCGGAGCAAATATTGTACTTTTTACTCCACTATATTCTAACAACTTTAATTACTAGTTACTTTTCAGATTACATTTTTTCATACCCTTCCTGTAACTGGGTTTTCTGATAAAATGAAGGATTAAGTGTTTCTTAATGGGTTGAGAAAATCTTCTAATTCTCACAGGTCAGCGATGATACAAATGTGATGATCTTACACGATCTTCAAGAATATGATGCATTTTGCTATTAATACATACTTTTACTTAAGAATCTGAATTTTGGACACGTTCCTCTTTCATCAGACCAACTTTGCATGTAAGAAATATCATAATGCAACAGACATATTATGGAAATTGCTGTTTTAATTCATGCTTCCATGAGGATGAACCTCTAACATGTGATTCACTCATAGCTTGTCCTCTGGCGCCACCTGCAGGACAAACTCAGCCACACTGAAGCTCGGTGCAAATCCTCCACATGTCAGATGATGTATTTTTAATCTAAATGATCAGGTGTCACACAAAAACAACAAAAAGTTATTTCCTGATATCATGTGACCAACAGGTTAACTTTGCTACACTGCGCCTGCGCAGAACTAAAAAGGCGCTGAACAGGTCTGAGCGTGTCTCTCTCTCTGTGAGCCTGTCTCTCTCTCTCTCCGGGCGTTGTGGGCCGGGTCATGAGGCTCCAGGGGCGGGTCTCCTTCGCTCACCTCGCCGCTGGTTTCCTCTCTCCATCATCCCGGAGGCAGCGGGCGGGTCCCGGCGGCTTCAAGCACGTGCGTCCGCTCAGTGTGTCCGGAGCCAAGATGGCGGAGGAGGCGAAGAAGCTGGCCGCGTACGCTGCTGTGGACAATCACGTCCAGGTATTGAGGACAGCTAGCTAACATGTCCACACGTGTTCTGCTAGCTCGTTGTCTCACCTGCTCATTTACACACAGGCATTTCTCCTCTTAGCTGCATGCTAACATGCTAGCAGAGTTAGCTAACATGCAAACAGAACTAATGTAGCCTAGCATGCTAATGTTATCTAACATGCATGGTTTGTATTTAGCTCAGTGTTATGCATGCTTGACCCGGGACAGTGGGCTAACTTTGTGCAGCTTTAAGGACTAAATATACAAACAGCACATGTTAGCTGTTAGCAGGAATAGATGAGCTCATTTAAACTTGCAGCCCGCAGGTGACGGAACTTCCACATGTGCATAATTAATATTAAAGCAGCAGTTTGTCCTTTGCAGACTTGAAAGTGAACATGTGCGGCAGCAGGATTTTATTTGCATGATCCAGATGTTTGATGTAGATATTTAACTTCCCACATCCAGACAGTCAGTTCATGAGGCATCTTAATATCACGAACATCTGTTGGAATCAACCAGAAAAAAAGAGCAGAGCTGCAACATGTTCAACCAAGGCTTTTAATTTCTTCTGTTTTCGGTTGTTTCATCACCTGCATGTTGCATTGGTATGAAGGTGGTATTTTGTGCTTTCCTGTATGAGTATGTTGGAAACATATTCAGAGACAGTGCTGGCAAACATCGCCTGTCCTGTCTCTTCTCATATTGTGTCCATCACTGTCAGCACCTGCAGGAAAGTTTATGCTCATGCAGTTCATGGCAGGTTTTTGCTCTCAGATACTTTCAGGGTCTGGAGTGAATTTGAGCTGTTTTCTGTCTCTTGTAGAACAACCAGGTGGTTGGAGTGGGCAGCGGCTCGACCATCGTCTACGCTGTGGACAGATTAGGTGAGTGAAACCAGCACAACTCTGGTTTTAGATGTAATTCATGAGAGAGCCGATGTTTCATAAGTTCTTTGTCTTTTAGTCATTAACTCTGCAAAGTACAACCCAGATTCCAAAAACTTTGCAATGCAATAATTTTCAAATGAACTGTTTACCGACAACAGCACAGGGTTGAGGTGTTGCATGTTTTTCTGCTTTATCGTCACGTTTGAAATACTTAGCAGAAACATTTGGATACTGGAGATAAATACACTCATGACCCGTCTTGTTTTTTTTGTTAATCCAGCTGAGAGAGTGCGTCAGGAGAAGCTCAACATCGTGTGCGTGCCGACCTCCTTCCAGGTTGGTTTGTAGCATTTGGTCTCACTTCCAGACAAACATGGCTTCTAACTGTATTCATGCTGTTTTGATGTACTCACAGTATTTTGCAACAGCATATACTGCAACATTGTGGTTTTGATGCAATTCATTACCACATAACATCTTTTCTTTTTTGTCTAAAAATATAAATACACATTTGTTCAGACTTGCAAGAAAAAGATTCAACATTAATAATTGTTTTTGTGTATTTCACAAATGTGTCCCTTCTAAAAAAAAAAAAAAAAAAAAAAAAAATGCTCAAAATGAAAATGATATTGCAGCTTTTCTTTGGCTTTTCGTCTCACTTCTCATTCCATTTTTGCTGTCGTCACATTTCCTCCTCCAGGCTCGTCAGCTGATTCTGCAGCACGGCCTCACGCTGTCGGATCTGGACAGGCACCCAGAGGTATGATGAGCTCTTTACAAATTAAACTGAAAACCTTGGAAATGAGAAAGGGCCACAGTATGTTGGCGCTCAAACCCTGTCAGCTTGAATTGGAGCGCTGTGAAAATTATGCCTGTGCCACTGGAAAGAACCCATGAATGCTGGAGCTGACTGTTGGAGTGTAGAGACTGTTTCAGATGTTTATTTGCTGTGATTTGCTTTGTTTCCTACTTGTGTAATTAGTGGCTTTACTTTCCTCCCCCGCAGCTGGATGTGGCGATTGATGGCGCAGATGAAGTGGATGCAAATCTCACGCTGATAAAAGGTGGAGGGTGAGTCCAGTTCAATACAGACAGCAGGACTTAAACAGTCTCCGTTGATTTCTGTCTCACACTCGTCCTCTCTCTGTCTCACAGCGGCTGCCTGACTCAGGAGAAGATTGTTGCCGGCTGTGCTAAACATTTTGTTGTCATTGCTGACTACAGGTTTGTATTTGCTAGCTCACCCCGAGAAGAGAAACAGAATGACTAGAGGAAGTGTGACGAGATTTTTGCCAAACCGCAAAGGAAAAAAATGAATATTTTTGTGTTTTTCATTGAAGATTTGTTAATTTTATATTTTATATATTCTGCCTCATTTATGGTTTAACTTTCATTGCATCTTAGATTTTACTACATTTGCAAAACCATGAAAAAACAAATCCAGCATTTTCAGAACCTGCAGTTGGCAGCATTAAAAATTTAAAGAAAGAAAAGAAGTTAAAGTATTTGTTATAAAGTGACAACACATCGTCATAGACTGTCAACAGTGGGACTACAGGAAATAAATTGGACTTTAAGGGACTTGTTGAATGTTGTTAACCTGCTTTCAGAGACAACTCTTTTACTTTTCTATTTTTGTGACATTTGTAAGAATCATTTTTTCTTCCCACCTTTCTCACATAAACTATTGTTTGAAGACGTTCGCTGTATAATTCTGAACATATCAGTTGGAAAAGATCTTCCCAGTTGACCTAATAAGGATAAGCTCTTCTAAAATATAAGGGCTCTGTAGTTTTATCTGCATCTATGTGATCTTCAAAAATGTGTATGTGTCCACATTTGATTCTTACTCAGTGTTTTCTCCTCCCAGGAAGGACTCCAAGGCTCTGGGCCAGCAGTGGCAGAAGGGAGTTCCCATCGAGGTGATCCCCATGGCGTACGTTCCCGTCTCCAGGACCATCGCCAAGCGCTTCGGAGGGGAGGCCAACTTACGGATGGCTGTCAGTAAAGCAGTAAGTGGAGGATTGGCTCGACTCTGACTTCTCTATCCAACACTCATTTTCCTGTCTGCATGCTGGCTCGGTCTGTTACAAGCAGTTCCACAGTTTTTACTCATAGCTTTGCTTTTCATGCAGGACTGTTAGATCCTGCAGCTTCTTTTTCCACGAGCTTGCTCCTGAGGTCCAGGTTGTAAATGAAGGGTGACATCTTTTCATGCTGAAACTAAAACTTCACAATCGCTTTTTCAGAAAGCATGAGAGCAGCTAAACCACTTAGAGACCATTTAGTTTATTAAAACATTTAATGAGCATTACATCATCTTTGTTATTGCCCTGAGTGCTTTTTATGCAAGATCATACCTATGATATGCTACAATTTACTTTACATTTTTATATGTGTTAATGAAATCAAAGTAAATGTAACTACATTTTCTGCATGAGCTGAAAAGCAGCCTTTGGAGGTTGTGACCTTTGTCAGGGCCAGTATGGATTCTTTTGTTTGTCTCATGCATGCACACAAGGACGCACGTGCATGCTGGTGACAATTCACAGCTCTACAGGTGGTGGTTAGGGTTAGGAGCCACGATATGCTGCAATGCTCCAGCAAAGGCAGGGAAAAAGAAGAAGAATGCAAGCTAGTAGACTTAGGTGTAATAAATCGTCTTTGCAGATGTTCTATGTTGAAGGAAATGCTTTCAGCACATTTGTTTGACCTCAAGGATGCACACAGTGTTTTGGTCAGAAACACTGAATGCAAACATAACTTTTGAAAATTCACAGGGCAGTTTTAAGATGAAGGTCGTGACAACAGTGATTTTGAGCAAAGTTTACGCTAAAACCAGAGGAAATAAATGACACCTTGACATATTCTGTATCTGCCTCATTCTAGTCTGTGGAGTAGAATTTAATTATTTTCTTCCTACTCAGCTTTATTTAAATGGACAGCATCCAACAAGAGACAGAAGTGTCTGTTTGTTAGTTGGGCTCTTTATAGTTTTATAGTTCCTTTACGCTCTTGAGCCTGGAAACAGTTTGTATATTAATGTGTGCACAAGAGCCGGTTTGCTGAGCCAGGAAGCTTTGATGATCACACACAAGCTGTTGTTTAATAATTCTCAAATATTCACTTACTAATTACAGAGGTCAGGCCACACACAAGACAAATTTTCAGACTATAAATCTCCATTCAGAAGATTTATTTTGAAGAGTTGCTGTTGTTGCCCAGTCAAGAAAAAGAAGTGACTGTTTTATGTAGAAAGACTCATATTTCAACAAATGACATACTACTAACTGTTGAGTTATTGAACTCTTAGGAAGGTTTTCAGCCAAGTCAGGCATGTTTTTTCAGCACGATCACTGTAATCACATGTGATTATTAGGCCCTGATTGAAAACTTATCAGAACATTTTAGTTGTGTAATCAGTGTCTGTTTAATACTCAAATATTTGTTGACACATTTACTTGTGCACAACCTCAATTCTAAAAAAGCTGGGACACTGTGTGAACAAAGTCAATATATTTAATGTTTGACCTCATCGTCATTGATTTCTGTGAATATCTGCTTATTCTGAATTTGATGGCAGCAACATGTTTCAAACAATGGGACAGGAGCAACAAAAGACTGTGAAAGTTGTGGACTGATCCAAAAACACCTGTTTGGATCAGTCCACAGGTAAACAGGTTTGTTGGTAACAGGTGTCTCTCTGCCTCTCAGGGTCCTGTGGTCACTGACAACAGCAACTTTATCCTGGACTGGAAGTTTGAGCAGGCTCAGAACTGGAAGGAAGTCAACACAGCAATCAAGATGATTCCAGGTGAGGAGCTGACGGAAGATGGTTCTCAGTTTATGAAGTGAAGTGCAGTTTGGTTTTGGTGAGGAGGTAGTGGCCAAGAGGAAGACAATCCCTGTTCTCCAAAAAGCTCACTGTCTCTTTCTGTGTCCTCCTCAGGTGTGGTGGAGACAGGGCTTTTCGTTGGCATGGCTGAACGAGCTTACTTCGGGATGGAGGATGGAAGTGTGCAGATCCGGGATCCTCCAGTCAACTGAGGAGGGGTTGGCCCGAATCTCTGTCCATCACCTCGTTGAAATGGCTTCGCTCTCTCCCGCAAGTGCCGCGTTCATGATTTACAGCCGGTCTCAGACTGTGTTTGCACGGAGCTGCACCTCCTGCAGAACTGGACAAAACTGTAGCAGGGAAGTTTTCAACCATCTAAGAACCACATACATGTGAGGATCACTTGATTTTTCTCATCCTGCAGGTGGTGCTTCTGATTCTGTGTGTGCCTGATGAGTAAAATCAAGTGCATCTTATACACAGTGTTTTTTTTCCCAGTCTGTGTTTTTGCTCAGTTTGGCTGCCTGGTCTCACTGGGAATGTTGGCGCTTCCTGTAATTGGTGGGTCTGACTGAATGTCTGCAGTGCTGTGGTGACTCACTGCAGTGCTGCAGAATGAAACTAAGGTGTGCCTTGAGATTATATTTTAAATCCTATTAAAAGAAATGATGCTATTAAAAGTTACATTTAAAAAGCTCATAATCATACATCAAATTATTGTCATCTGCTCAGCTGCTGCGAAAGGTCCAGACTTTGTAAGCAGTCAGAAAGCTGATATGCCTTGAAGTCTTTTTGTTTAATTAGATCACAGAAGGGGGAGTAATATGAACTGTATACTACAACATAAAGAAGTTTTTTCAAGAAATTAATTCCTCTAATTAATATGCTAATTTAAACAGCAGAAGGCTCCAAAAAATTAATGAGATCGTTGACAATTTAGGGAAACCCTGTGGTGCAGGTGTGAAGCTTCCATTATTAGGTTATTGTGTTAAGAGGACATGTGTCACTGTGATAACAGGGTTGGTATGTGTGTGTGTTGTACACCACACAGGTGGGCTGTGATCAATCTAATGTAGATTCTGCTGGCAGACATGTCAACACATGGTTTGAAAAATGCAACAAGAAACAAAAACTGGTCCTCAGAGTAGAAAAGAAGTGCAGAATGTACCTGTGGGTGATGTTACCTGCAAATATGCAGACAAGGTGAAATCGTCCAGTCACTGTGACAATATGCACTTCCTGTTGATGACACATGCTCCCACAGTGTAACAGCAGCCACTCCACCTTTTCCTGTTGCAGCTTAGTGTAACTGAGCTTGTGGTTTGCTGCTCTGTAGTTGTGGCTGCTGTCGCCTTGTGTTGTGCAGCACAACCTTGTTCGTTCTGTATAATTTTGTGATGATGTAATGTTGCGTTTTACATCATCTCAACCATTCAGCCACACTTGCCAACAAACTTACATCCTCTTTACTTGGAATTAACACTTTTTGAATTGTTCTTGACAACTGTTCATGTCAGACAGGTGTTTAATATGAGGATTTTAACCTAGAAACGACTCCATTCTGTCAAATGAGATTCCTTAAAGTCCCGGTTAGCAGAGCTGGCTGGAACATTTTGGCTGGTTTATTCCACTGGTCAGTGGGATACAGAGACTTGACATGGAAGTTCTGACATAATTCTTCATGGCTGATGTAATTGTAGCATATGATTGCCACTGTCACTGGTGATCTTGTTTCCTGCTCTGAATGAAAACAGTAGAAATCTTTTGCGGTTTCCTCCCACCTTCAAACAGTAGAGCCGTAGCCACTCAGGAGGGGGGAAATCCACGACCTGTTGCTGTTGCCAAACCACTGAATGTGTGTTACTTTCATGCATGTTCCTCTTTCCACTGTGTCTGTACTTTTTTGTGCCTGTAATTTACTTGCATGACAATTTCTTATTCCTTACACAAGTCTTCTGCCATAATTGTAAGTACAGCAATAGAAAGACATGTAGAACATTTGAAGGTAATGGTGATGAGCAGTTATGCAATAAAATGGTCACAGTTACTGGTGAACTCATGTAGCTCCAACAGCACCACAAGTACATTTACTGTGCCTTGGCATGTGAAAGCAATAGAACAACCTTTTTATTCAGATGCAGCAAAATGAATTGATTATGTAGCTGGTCATATTGTTGCCACTCATCACTGCTACATGTTGAAGGCATTGGAGAAGATCTTTGCTCAATGTGCAGCAGGTTTCAATGAGATGATGTGTCTCTACAGCACAGGACACTTGTTGAGTTGAGGATAGTTTATATCCAAAACACTATTAGTCCTTCTCTTCAAAAACTAATCAGAAGCTCATCATTGTTTTTCTTAAAGAGTCAAATATTCAAGTTATCTTTTGTTACACTAAGGATGAGTGACTTTACTGTCCAGAACAACTATCATCTGTCGGAGAATTTGATATTTTGTCTTTTTTTTTTTTTTTTTTTTTTTTATGAATGATATCTTTCATTTTGTAAAGCAGCTGTTCACTCAGCTTTTGGCTCACGATGCCTTACACTGTGGTTTTCTTTTTGTATGTTTCTGTTTTTGTATGTGCAGCTCTGACAGACTCAGGAGAACATCAAGGGTGGCAAATTTAATGCAGTCAAGCAAATGCAGTTGGCTGACACGTTTGTCTACATGCCACTGGTTTTAGGTACAAGCGATCAGATTCTAATTCTGCTCTCACAAAACAAGTGGAAGTGGGATCAGCATCAGTGGCATGTAGACAAAGTCAAGGTTAACTGAAATGATAATATGTGGCCCAGTCTGGGTCCAATACAAGTTGTACGCCATGTTTGGTATTTTTACACCAGCATTTCTTTTATTCCTTTCTTTACCAATCGACTGTGATAATGATTTTGCTTTGATGGTACGATTCTCTTTGTCAACCAATACAGGACCAAAATGACACCAGTTTGTCTCTGTTTTATTTCTGATGCTTCTGTACAAACTTTCTGTCAATAACTTGATGTGGTGGGACTTAAAACAACTAGTCAAAGATTCAATTAGTTGATTCTCAGAAATTAATTTGAACCAATTTTGATTATTAAAACTGTCAAACATTCACTAGTTGTAACTTTGCAGATGTGAACATTTGCTTCTGTCGTTGTAAACGACAATCTTTGAGGTTTGGACTGTTGGACAACACAAGAAATTATATATAACTTTTTTTGATATTTCACTCTTCTGATAATTTATACAACAATCCTTTAATCAACAAAATAATCAGTTGCAGTCCTTCAACAGATGTAAGAAAGTTCATTATGTGAATGAATCAAGTCCAAATTGCTTTATAAGTCCTGAATATTAAGTTTTCATGTCAAACACGATGGGAAAGTACTGTAGTTTCCAACCAAAGGTGATAGTGTCATTCACCTGTATGGCCACTTGGAGGCGCTAGAAATGGAAGCAGTTTGATTCTGCTGCAAGTTTTTTTCACTCATTGCAAAGCAAACTGAGTTCATAATAACCTTTTATATAGCAAATAAAATTATTATAAAATATATAATACATGCATTTAGCAACTGTTTGTGCCGCTGCAAATGATTTATGTGGTATATTTAAATTAATTGTCATGTTATATTGTTTGTAAATTTCCCCACTGTGGGACGAATAAAGGTTTATCTTATCTTATATGTTTTTAAAAAAATATAACTGAGGAACTTAAGATCTTCGTGGCTGACATGCAGTTTTAGACAATCTCCCTTTTGGGAAACTTCATTTTTTAAACTCACTTTCAGAGACATTATGTCATCGCCTCCTGTTTGTTTGTCCAAAAAGTGAGAATACAAAACTCGTGATCAGAAACAGGAAATGAAGCTGCAGTGAAGCCACGTTGATGCTTTCATATCGGCTGTCTTGACAACTACACGTGACTGACAGCTAAAACCTCCAATCAGCGCTTACATGTCGTCAGCAAGGGCAGAAAGCGACCAATGGCGTTTGTTGCTTATCGGCATCGTCTCTCTCATTGGACAGACGACGACACATCCGACCAATCATGTGTCCGCCACAGGAAATCGCCATCGGGGACATTTTTGCGTCACCTTTTGCTCCTGTTGTGTGTCAACCCTCAGTGCGCATGCGTCTTTTCGACAGACAGCAGATTAGCCAATGAAGTGCACTGTTTGGGGGGCTGGAACAGTATGAGCCCGCCTCTTTGAGTGATAGTTATCTGATGCAATTGTATTCTGCTTAGTATGCGAGTATGTATGATTGACAGCAAAAAGGCGCAATGAGAAGTGGTGACATGAATTTTTAACGAATGTGGAGATTTTACCGTCCAATCGTAGAGTAGAAACAAGGCGGGACTTAGCGTTACTAAGGCAAGTCTGGAGTCAAGTATAAAGGGAATAACATGGAGTCCCAGCGGCTGTTTATGTTTACTTAAAGAACAGATTTGAAAGGACGTTTTGCAAAGACGCAACGAAGTTTTCTTTATAATTACACTGTTTTTTTGCACTTTTGAGTTTTTTATGTTCAGATTTACAAGGCCAGTGGCATGTAAATCTCCTCTTTCACTAATGTGCCAGTCTTACAAATGGAAAGGGGGCTTCACTTTGGAAACGTGAGCATTTCCCTGGTGCTCCTGCTGTTCATGAAAGCGCTCATCGGATTCGGGACCTCGCAAACTCAGGGCTCCGCCGCCGCCGCCGTCGCCCCGGGTTCAGCCTCGACCTCGGAGGAACATGGTGCCGGAGTCATGGAGCGCGGCTTGGAGAACGTCGGCGCCCCGGTGATCGCGGCGGACGTTACGGTGGAGGACGACGACAACGGGTCGGCGGGGGAGGCGGATGAATCTTTTGGAGAAAGTGGCGGAAACGTCCCACCGACTAGGTAGGTTTTTAATCTTAATTATAAAGTAAAGTGAAGCTAGACCCATTATCGGAAACTGCTTGTGTGCAGAAACGTGAACCAGCTCCAATAAGTAAAAATTCGTGAGAAACAAAATGTCTCTTTAATCTAAGTTGCTAACAGTTGAACTTAGCTAGCTAACATTCAGCCTCAGCACCGCGCTGGAAACTTGTGTCCATCCGACTCATAAACCTCGTTTTAAAGCTTATTATTCCAAATAATGTCCCAAAATTTTAATAAATCACCGTGGAGGAAATGTGAATCTGTGACAGCAAACTGTCGTGAAAAACAGTGTTGATGAGCCAGTTTCACTTTGTTTTGATGGTAAACACATTCACAGACACACGCGGTTAACTGGGACTAGCTTCTGGTTTAGATGTTATTTAAAGGTCATTTTGCACATGTTGTTAAAAGCCTTTAGAAAGTGAGTTGGACGGAGGCATGTCAGGGCTAAACACGCTCCGACTCAGGCAGCAGGAAGTTGATGCTGAGTCCTCCTGCAGGCTGACAGCGGTGCTTTGCAAAGTTTGCACCGTGCATGGAGAAACGCACAGACAAACCATGGACATGTTGTGTTCATGCTGTGTTTGCATGGACATACAAGTAGAAATCCTGTTCTGTCACTCAAACACTCCTGTAGAGTCCTGGTTCAGCTCATGTGATGATGATGATGGGTTTGCTCTTCTCTCCTCATTCAGTCGCCAGTCTGCTCTGTTGACTTGATTTACTTTCCATTTATTGTCATACAAAAATCACATCACACGAAGGGAACATTTCTAATCACTTGACAACAGAGATCCCATCCTCTCATGATCCACCGCTCATCTCCTCCTGTCAGCAGATAGAGCTGCTTCTCAGCTGAGAGAAGTTGAAAGGAAGCAGGAGTGTGTTTATTTAATTAACCGCAGTTAATTGGGCATTTAGCAGAAGAGGCAAGTGATGGTGTTTGTGGTTTGTGATGAAGTGACTCTGCAGCACAAGGATAAAGATTTCATATAAGATCTCAGGTGTTTGACTGCATATGTTGAGGTGCTGCATGAGTGCGAGGATCAGTTGCTATTGAACAAAATATAAGTTCATATGCGGGATAGTTTTGCTTAAGATGCATATTATTGTCTGAGTTAGGGAATTTGTCTTGGACATAAACTGAAAGCAGGTGTTATGAATGAAAACCAAACATTTGGTGGGGGCTCTGCTCATGAATACAAATCATCCATGACAAGTGCATGTTTTCATGTTACGACAGACCGTCATGTCACTCGGCTGAGAAAATCCCCAGAACGCTGCCAGTCAAAAGTTTATGGCTTCACACAGTCCACAGGTTTACCGAACCCTGTTAGACCTGCTGCTGCTGCCCAAAGTGAGATGCAGTTCTTGGCGCAGTGGGTAGGGCATTGATTTTGTCTTCCTTGGTAAACAGTAGGTTTGACGCCCACCTTAGATGTTTGGCGCAGTGTGTTCTTCATGATGTTACCTCTCTCTGCCATGTTAGTCTTTTTTTCAGATCATTACAGATACTTTCGACAGTGGTGCAGCTCCTAAAATCATTCTTATTTCAGTGCATGTTCTTTGCAGAAGCATGTAAGGTCCTTCACTAAATTATTCTCTGTGTAGTAAATGTGCTCGCAGCTTTTCAAGAGAAAGTTGGATCTAAGTCAGTCATAAGATTGAAAACCTTGTTAAGACTCAAGTCTTTTGAAGGGTTTTGGTGCTGTTTCTTGCCTTAATACTAAAACTTGCTGCGGCTGTATCTACCAGGTGGGAAAAAATGCAGCATATTTCTCATTTGCTGTCAACCTGTTTAATCTCGAGGCTCACTGAAAAGCTTTCTGACAACCCGCGAAACATCTGGTATTAGTACGTGTTATTTGGGATGCCATACAAACCCAGCTTTGTCACAACAGGGAGCTCCTGAGCACACTGTGCAGTCAGCCCCATGAAGCTCAAGTCAAGCGGAATAGGTGCGATTAGTTGTCATGTATGTTATTTTGAAAAATTGTCTCGGACACAGAAAAACAGTGTTTACAGGAATGAAATCTTGATGTACACGCTGTTTACACCCAGTGCACCACCAAGGACACAAAGTTATCAGGATGAAAGTGATGGCTAAATAACTCTGCTGTGAGGACAACACGTGGTGAAGGACTTCGAGATGGATAAGGCTTCTGTCCGTCATCTGCAGTACAGTATCAGGAGGAAATCGAAAGTAATTAGCCGAGCAGTTTGCTCTGATAGAAGCGGGTTATTCCCCTGCCAGGCACCTCAGCTGCTGCAGGAAAACTCCTGAGTGTCATCCTGCCGCTGGTCACACCCTGCCACCGTTCGCTTTCACTCCTGCGTCTCTTCCTATACCTACCTGTGTGTCACCTTTCTGTTGGTGTCTGCTGCAGTTTCACATCCTTTCTCACTTAGTCACAGACTGAATTTCCTGCTTTCGCTTTTCTTTCTTGTTGATCTTTCATATTATCAGCTTGTTTGCCCCCAATTATTGGAGTCATATCATCTCATCTCTTTTTGGCTGTTTAGAATATATTGTCCACAGTATAAAAGGTTTAAGATATTCCTGTCTCTCTTTTGTTTTGGTCTGTTACATCCAAATATCTTGAAATATTGGGCTCACAATAGGACATTTTTGTATTTGTCTCATTGTGTAATTACCTAAATGATAACTTTGAACTTTATTTAGTTTTCAGAATGCTGCCACAGAGAGTGCAGATTTACATAACATCACAATATCAAACAGTGACACTAATGTGTAGAAGTCAATAAGATAAAGAATTAATTAGTAGCTTGTGAGGCAGATACAGAAAGAATGAACAGGTGAATTATTCATTACAAAATCTGTCAGTAAAACAACAACAAAATGTGTAAAACATGACAGACTCAGAAAATAATGAACTTGTGGAAGGATCACACCCTCTCTGTCTCTGTCTGTCTGTCTTTGTTGAAGTCTGTCTCTCCTTTACATTTATTCTCTTTGTCTCTTGCTCTCGTATTTACTCCCTCTCTCATCTTACACTTGCTCCTTTCCTAATGCTCTCCTTTACCTTCACACACATACACATCGCTTTTTGATGTCCCCCCCTTGAGTATATACTCTACACCGTGCTCCGTTTCCATCCATCTGTCGGGAGAATTGCCGTTGAACTTTCGAAATGCCAGAAGAAATAAAACATGATTTAGGTGTGTTTCCCTTCAAAATAGGCCAATTTAAACAAAAAGGGATTCCTAAATGTCAGAAAACACATTTACAACGCAAGGTAAAGAATCAGTTCATTCAAAGTATCACTTTAACTGTATGTCTTTCATATGGCAGTGGTGTAAACAAGGAGCATATCATGGTTTATGTTGATAATATAGATTTTTTTAAAAGACTGAAATTGATGACTATGAACTTGGACTTGGACAGAGATGAATAGAAAGCTATAACTAACAGAGAAATTGAACGCTTTCTGGTGTGTGATCGTCTCTGTGTCCAGCATTAATTAGGTCAGCCCTTTGAAAACATATCGCCAAGTCCTTCTGTGACCTTTCAAGGCTACAGCTGCGGCTGTTTTCCAAGTCAAACAGAGCAGGTCTTCTGATAATAAGTGCCACCCTGTGACAATAATAATGCTAACACACCCTTGATCATTTTGGCGAGAGAAACAACTTTACAGAAATGTGAATAACGTCACTGTTTGGGAAAAAAAGAAAGAATCATGACCTTGACACAAAATACAAACCAGTGAAGCACTTATTCCACTTTGGCAGCATCCTGGCAACTTTAGTGCTTTGTTGACAATATTTTGACTCTCCCAGCCTGCATCTCTTTGTGTTTTACAGAGAATGGACCTCCAGTAAAGCCCTTTTATTTTCTTCCAAATTAGATTTTGGAGTGGAGCACTTCAAACACAGTCTCTTGAAAACATTTCACACGGACAGCTTGAAAAACAGCATTTTTAAGTTTCTGTCAGTCGCAGTTGTTTCTTTATTCCCGTTCCCTCCTCCACCTCTGTATCCTGTAATCTATAAATATTCTAGATGTTCACTTTGATCCGGCCTTCAGTTTGTGACAGGGGCTGCTGTCATGTTGCCTGACGGCTGTCACCTCACCTTTAATGCTGCCATCTATAGGTTGCAAACTGTAATCTGGAGACTTGGTGTTTACATCTGTCTCTGTGCATATATGTATGTATATGTGAGTGTGTGTGTATGTTTGAAAGGCTTTTGTGTGTGTGTGTGTGAATCATGCATGTGATGGCGCTGCCAGGTTTGATGCCTCCGCCAGCGAGCGCTCCGCCGGGGCCTCCGGCACCTTCGGGAGCACTTGGAGGTGAGAGGAGAGAGGACAGCAGCTTTGTTTGAACCTGCTACCCCGACTGACACCCACCCCCCTACCCTCTGTACCCCCCCGCCCCCCCACACCCCCCTCAGGGCCCTGTAGCGGCAACAGCTCTTCTGGGCCGCCGCGCTCGCCGGCTGGCTCCCACCAGCCTACTGCTTAGCAACAGCCAATCGGCCAAGCCGGGCGACTTGTCGGCCAATTGCGTCGGAGAGACGGGCTAGTGCTCAGAATTTGAGTTGGCCGCATGGGTCTGGCTATAGTTAGGTAAAGGAGGAGGAGGAGGAGATTTTTTTTTCCTTTTTTTCGGGAGGGGAGAGTTCATTTCCTTGTTGTTTTTTCTCCCCTTTTACTTTGTTTCAGTCATCTGCTCTCTGTAACCAGGGAGAAGTTGTGGGTTTTATTAATAGAAACTGTCCCCAAAATAACAGGTCAAGATGAAGATGATTGAACTCCCTCTGGGAAGTTTTAATTGAGCACTTTAAACTCAGTTCTTGAAACTCAGCCCGTGTACAGCAGTTGTTTTAGTCTGGAGAGGTCTGAATGTAAAACTCCAGCCGCTAAACTCAGTGTCACTTCAAATCAGCTTATATAATCTCTTTTAACCTATTTCACCCTCATTGTCTTTTCCTTATGTAACCATGCTTTTATTCGTGTCTGGTGGATTTTTTGTCTTATATTATTGCTCTGTAATCATGTTATTGTAAAGTTATTCTTTAGTCTGCAGAAGCTGGTGTATAAAAAAATTGACCATCGGTTGCTGATGTTGGGATGTGATGACCTTTAGTGTCTTTGTCACTGACTTCCTGAGCTTCTCTGCACTTGATGAACGCTGTCTGGCTCATCGAAGCGCTTGCGGCTCATTTGACGTTTTTCGGGCTGTTTCATAACCACGTGTAGTGACAGAAATAGTAACCAGTTCTTCATAAATGTGATTGCTAAACAATACTGGCTTTGAATATGATTATCAAAGAGAGCGAATTTATTAGGTCAGTGGCTATTTTGGTAAGTCGGCAGGACCCATCCTGCAGCACTGCAGTATGGGTGGGGCAGAGGCAAAAAGGTGGGATAATCTGAGAGAGTGAGAAAGGGAGGGAGCCGAGGATGAAAACAAGGAGTTAGCTGGTAGTTAGTAGGACCATGCTGTCTTGTTTTCACTCTCGATGGCTCCTCACTGCTTAGCAACAACGAATCAGATCCTGGGATCAGAGCTGCAGCCCAGCCAATCAGCCGGCAGGAGTGTGGCGCCATAGAGTTTGGATTTTACCACGTGTGAGATGATATGGGTTGGAGAGCGAAGCGCACTTATGCAGGAGAGAGAGGGTGATGGCGATGCGTTTAAATGGTGTGTGTGTGTGTGTGTGTGTGTGTGTGTGTGTGTGTGTGTGTGTGTGTGTGTGTGTGTTTTTGCTAGTACTAGAAGTTTTTTTGAAACCACACCCTTTGCTCTCTGCTGTGGTGGTCTGCTGCAGTGACCCTGACAGACGCGAGGTCGGTTTTCCTGCACCAGGTCTGTCGCTGTCAGACTTCAGCCGCTCTGACAAAGATGTAAAAAGTGATCACTTGTTTATTTAACAGGTTTAGAGGACAGTTATATAAACCTTCAAATCACATTAAGCCGTGTTTAAGAGCTGGTGTTATGTCATCTGTGATTATTAATGTCTCTTTAGGCTTTGTGACATCCGACAGGTTGTTTTCTGTTTTTAACTTAATCTGGTTCTATTGTGTTTATTTATATTAGGTGTCGTTGGGCACATTGGTTGTTTGCCAAAGAAAAAGACTGATGTCTGATTTCATGCTGTGCAAATTGCCTACAGGTTCTTAAGCCTTAAAATATACTGCATTGAATTATTGGATCACCACAATTGAAAGAGATTTTAAATAATGTTATCTCTGGTATTAAGTCTTCAAGGCTTAAATATTGTTCTCACTGTCACCACGATTACCGCTGTTGTTTGTCCTCTTACCTATTTGTAAAAGATGAACTCTGATGCTGAATAAGTAATCAAGAAATTAAATGTTTAAGACCTTCCCCTCTCTGGCTCTTTTCTGTCAGAGTGTGCACAGTTGAAAGAAATGCACTTGACTCGCTCCCCTCCTGCTGGTGCAGCTGCCGGTTCTGGGTGCGGCCGGCTCCGAGCTGCATCCATAACTTTCTCCCCACGTGCTCCCCATGCTCTCGTATTTTTGTTCTGCCTCTCGGTGGCTGCGCGGCAGCAGAACTCCACACTCCGGCGTGCATTCAGGCTGCTCGCTGTTGCATGGTTACAGCCAGTTCTGCCCTGCCATTCGCTCAGAGTCTGCAGAGCCGCCCGCGCATTGGCCCAGCGAGTAGAAAAACACCGCTCCCATTGGCTGCCGCGAAGTGGCAGGCTGTTGCGATTGGGCCGGCTCGGCGGCTCCCGCTCCTTGGAGACTCGGCCTGTGTAAACATCCTGGTTGTTTCTTTCAATGGAGTGTGTTTACCAGCAGCTCGGTTTTGCCGGTGTGTGCAGACTGAGGCTGAGTGTCTCTGAGGAGCAGAGAGTCTGGTGAGAGGGAGGCTAATTGGCTCCCTGCTCCGCCATACGCTTTGTGATTGAAGAAGCACTCTGCACTATTATGACACTTTGACAGCATTACAGGCGAGGACGCTAACAACCCTCAGTCTGTTGGCAGCCTCGCCACTCTGCCTCTTTCTCCTTCTTCATTCTCCATTCCAACGTCTTCTTCAGCGCCTTCACCGGCTGCATCTGTCACATCGGCGGCAGCAGCCCCACAGGCTACATGTTATCCCTTTGGTGAGGAGCAGAGCGCCGGTGTCTCGGGGCTCAGACGTGGAAAATACATTGCCCCGAGTTCTAAATGATACAGAAGGGCTGTTTGTTTTGTCTGAGTTGTTTTTATTGTTCGGCTTAGTACTATTTTTGTCCCCTACTCCTCCACTACTCGTTTTCTCCATTACCATCATGATACCTAAGTTGTAGAGTTAAGTGCCCCCCCCCCCATACACACACACACCCCAACCCCCCCTCTACTCCTCCTTTTCCTTTATCTGGAGTACAAAGAGTCCACAAAAGCCTTTGATCTGCCTCTCAGAATGAAATCCTTCTATCTCTTGCTCACCCTCTTTCCATCTCTGAAGTTGAACTCGATGCTCTCAGTGACTTCGTCCTCACTTCTACATTCACAGCATGAGTGGGGGGCGGGCCCGACTGAGCGAAGGCCGCCAAAGCTTCCACCCTCTCAGAGAGCCGACTGCTTAGCAACAACCAATCAGCCTAATATTTTTGGCAGAGTCTCGCAGCCAATCGAGAGGACGAGAGCAGGCTTTAGCGCTCTGTTTTTATTGGTGGCTGAGTGGAAAAACAATGTTTTTCTTAGTACTCCACACTTCAGCGTTAGTGGCGAGGCTGATAACGCTAAGAGCAGATTTGGGGAGATAATCTTGGCTTTGATGGGGCTGAAAGACACATGGCTCATTACTGTTAAGTGATCCTATTTGCATTTTTATGCAAACTTCCAGCTCCAGTTGAGCTGAAACAACTAGCTGGTCCATATTAACCATTGTAACTCACTGTGAATGTGTGAGTGACTGCAGTGAAACATGAGAGAAACTTTCCTGAAATTGATTTGCGCCCTCTGAAACAATCCATTTCCTAGTTGTCCTGAGGCTTAAACATCCCTGAACATGCTCCTTCCCCTTCATGACTGAACAGTGTTCGATAGGTGAGATCAATAAGGGATTATAGCAAGTCAGGAGCAATTCACCTGCTCCATCTGCGCGCTGGTTAACACAGGTGATGTCTGTGTTAAATACAGCTGAGTTGACAACACTCACAGTGTGATGACGAGTCCAACTTTTCGTTATTTCCTCATTTTTTTCACTGTGTGCTGGGAAAGTGAACAAGTGTAACGCTGTCTCTTCTCTCCACAACTGCTGTCTAGTTGCCCTCGAGGGAGGCAGTTAAAACCCCATATGCCCCGGCGGCCAACAGAGGGAAGCTGGTCGGGTCCCAGCTGTGTGGATGTGAAGCAGTGGGTGCTCAGAGACAACATGTGTGCTCAGTCGCTGGTTAAATAAAGCTAAAAGCCCCGTTGACAGCATCTCCTCTAGACAGATACAAATCAATAGTCAGGAGGTGGCCCCTGCCAGAGCTCAGGACAGGATTGACAGGCAATGCGGCAGAACCCATAAGAGTCAGGCGAAGGGTGGGGCTCGACGTCTCGATTAATTCAACTCAGTAAGACTGTTTTTAGCCTGGAGTTACTAGACGAACGAGAGAAGAACAGTTAACAGATCTTGCTGTGTAGGCACATAAAGAGGAATGAAACTCATTTGGAGAACTTTTACTAGTGATGAACAAAAAACCCCCCTTTTTTATTTGGGGAAGTAAAAAACAAACATGTAAAATTCCATCACCACCATAAGCGCACTGGTGCTGTGAGAAATCCTGAGCCCATACATCATCTGAGGGAAAACACTTTCACCCCCTGCATCTTATTTTCCTCCTGCAGCTTATTTTTAGCTGCTCGCTGTGTCTTTGCCAGCAACACCTCTGAATGAAATATGCGGAAAATACGTCCACTATATTTTGCAGTAACAGTATTTAAATATTTTTTCTTCTAGTGTCCTGAAAACCAGTTTTTGAGGAATTAAAGTAATTTTTGTTATTGATGGTCAAACATGTTCATTATATCCAATAAGACGGGGATTCATCTGTGTAGTGCTTAAAGTCACAAAGATCTGTGAAAGTGCGATTACACCAGTCGCTGAAGGCTTCTGTTGTTTTCTTAACAGCAATGATATGGTATTTCTCTGAGCTGTCATCGTGGGCAGTCAAGCCAGTGTTTGTGAACACTAATTTTCTGCCAATGCTGGAGAGCCCAGAAGAAAGCCGAGACTAATCAGAAATGTCACTGAACAAATCCATCAGCTCTGAATAAAAGACGGTCTTTGTCGACACGTAAAACATTTATTTGAGGTTTTAACGTGTAAATGAGCCTGATTTTCTTATGACAGTAATAACAGTTTTAAGCCTGAGAAAAGTAAATACGTCAAACCCTCCTGTGTACTCTTACCAGTCGCAGTCGCCATCTGTTTCAGAGCATCATCCGTGTGCTCTTCCCTTACCTGAGGCGCAGCACACTCTTGTGTCTCTCCTCGAATAAAGATGTTAACAATGAAGCGCGCTGTTATAAAATGAGGAAATAAGAAAAGCAAATTATTTTCAGTGCTCGTAGAAAGGAAATCGATATTGTCTGCCTGCCAGCTTTGCTTCTTTATTTTCTTAAATTCGGTCCCAGGTGGTTGAAGTGTGCTTGCTGTGTGGGATCAGTTTCAGACTTTGATGGAATTAAAAAAGGTTGAAAAATAGTGTGATATGCTGCAAGTCATTGAGTATGTTTTATTAACGCAGTTCATCCATCCAAGTTCACTCACCTCCAGCTCTTGTAGCAGTTTAAGCCTACGTCTCTTCATCCAGAATTTTAGCCATATTGGATGTTTTCACGTGGTTTGCCTCGAATTGCTTTGGTTTACGAACAACTGAGAATTTATGGCCTCACACGTTCATCTTATATTTTTTATGGAAATAGGTCGCCGTGTGTGGTATGTCTGGTCAGGTCTGGTCCCGTCTTTAATCAACATGCCACCGAACGAGCTGACAGGACGGGGTTTGTCATGGCACAGGTGTGCTGTTGGCTGCAGCTGAAGGTCACCCTGATTGTTAAACAAGGGGCGAGGACGAGCGGGAAAGACAACATCTGCACCACCACGGAGCAATCCTTCACCCTTTAGTGTCTGTGATGGCATTAAAGTTGAAACCCCACTGGGAAGATGGCATTAAAGGACAACGCTTTTTTATGTTTTTTATATATAAAAAGCAGTTTGCAGAGACACACTTCTGCCTTGACAAGTGTAAGATGGTCTTGTCAACATTGGCGCCAGGGCTGAGAAGAGTGTAGCCTTGACAGTATGTAAAGCTTCAATAAGTGTTTACAGATCCTTATTGGATCGTGTGTCTTTGTGTTCTGTCCTCAGGTCTCTTGTGATCATCAGTACTCTGGATGGGCGGATCTCGGCTCTGGATCCTCACAACCAGGGCAGGAAGCAGTGGGACCTAGATGTCGGCTCAGGAAGCCTGGTGTCCTCCAGCCTCAGCAAACTTGAGGTAAACAAACACCTGTGTTTCCTTTGCGTTTTTATTTATTCCAATGGGGAAAAGTGAGGGAACCTACCTAAGATTGAACAGACGCACATATAGAACAATGTTAATGAAACAAAAATCTACACGTATTGCCCTTTCTGTCAAATACAGATGCTTGTCCGTGTATTGGACAATCCACAGTCATGCGCAGCTGCTTTAACAGGTTAAACAGACACTGTTCAGCTGATTAAGATCTACCAGGAGATGAAAGAGTCAATTTCCACAGTCTTGGCTTGTCAGTGTGAGGTTAAGGATGCAGTCTCATCTGAGGCTTTGCTTAAAAACAAACACTGTCCCTCCTGGCATTCTTTCTGTAGACAGAGACCAATAATTGAACTCAGTGCACTTTGAACAGTCAACCAAGGGTTGCTGTTGCTTACATTCATTTCATGTACACACATACACAATACACACACCAGACATTCTGTACACCCCCACACAAATCTGAGAGTAGCTGTTTCGCCTGGAGGATTAGCCTCTTTGTTGACTGTGGTGGTTTACACATACAAGCACAGCAAGACCCTCGTCTGTACATGTATACAGAAGCTTAAACCGCCCACACCGACATGCTGAAAGTGAAGTGTAGCCCAGAGCGAGACCGGAGCGCCGCTCTCCGAGATACATACTAGAGACGTGCTCATGGTTAACTTTGATGTGGACTCGCTCTGTGTCTGTGAGAGTTTTGCCTCAGGGAAAAAGCCTCTGATACTAACAAGGGTCTGGGTGGCTACTGAGATCAGTTTAATATTAGTCTTCTGGTGCTGGGATGGCAAGTTTGAGTGCATTGAACTCTCTGGCTCTATCATATAAATACATTTCTTCTATAGTAGTCTGGTATAAGAATAAAAAAGAAATTTAGAACCAGTTCATGACGTTTAATGCCTTTTGACAGGTGGGGGTTTTTTTCAGGAAAAAGCCTGGCTCATAGGTTATGCATCTTTTTGTTTCCTCACAGAAGTAAATTGATTGATTGGAATTAGTTGCTGGTGGGTGACACAGATAAAAAGCCAGACTGCTGGATTGACAGGTCATGTCTGGGAAGTACTTATGAAATGAAATGAAATGAAATGAAATGTGTATTGAGCTCAGAAGATAAACATGTTTATTAAATGTAAGCTCAAAATAAGCTGTTTCTGCTCATCTTCCACAATCCAAATATAGCAACTTCACCAGAAGAGTCTCATTCAAGTGTTTCAGAACCTCCCATCCATATTAGTGGATGAAGTGGTTCTCAAGTATGAGCTATTCATCCTGAAAAGTCTGAGAGGTTCACTGAAACCTACAATTAGAAGCAGGGAGCTAATCACTGAAATCAGCTGCTGTACTGTGGGTTTACGATTTAAAAAAAAAAACAAAACACGCAACTTGTACTTTTTCATCTCGCATGTTTGAGAACTTCTGTTTGAGATTTAGACAATCAGGATTCATGAACCTTTTTTTCTCAGGTCCTCAGAGGTTATGACGTGGAGAACCCTTAAAGGTTCCTCGAAGCACTTCAAGTTGTCGACTGTGTGAACACAATTAAGCCTCTCAGCTGGATGCATCCGAATTTAAATTTGACCTTGAATTTAAAGTTGTGACCCGCTATAATGAATTACAAGATATCACACTTGTTATAGGGGAACTGCAGTTTTGGTGATTTTCATGCCTTCGGTTGAGGGATAACATGATTCTCTATGGTCTGATGAAAGCCTTCAACTCTCCTATGAACCACTTTAAAAACTCTTATAAAACGAGAACGATACTGGACAGTGACTCAATTAAAAGTGAAAATAACTCACTGAATATATATTTGTAAGTAAGTGTACTTAATAACAAATATTGTACTGTATCAGAAGTAAAATAATTTTGTGCTTAATCCAAACCAATTATACATTTAGAAATATTTCTTTCTCTGTAAGTGTAGATGTGCAAATATTTAAAATTACAGTTTAACAGTTAGTTTATAAATGTATGTCTTGTTAGAATTTATTCTGTAGCACCAAGTTCTCTTGAGAAAATATAAATGTAAACCAAATGTAATGAAAAAAAAGTAGTCAGAGTAAAACTTGGAGTAGAACGGAGTAGAATTTCTATGTCCCTACTTTTCACAGCTGCTTCGCCGTCTCTCTGAGGACACGGCTTTGTTTTTCTTGCCTTTACATCTGTGTTCAGCGTGAGACTCCACAAGAAGTGTCAAGAAATTCATAGACAGACACACATGTAACATCCTCCAGTGTGCACATGTGGTGACAGAGGATGCTGACTGTGTGTGTGTGTGTGTGTGTGTGTGTGTGTGTGTGTGTTTGTGTGCGTCTGTTGGACTGCCTCTATCTCTGTGTTTTCACCTGCCGGCTTTCATTTGGCTGACAGAGCGGAACGAGGAGAGAAGCCTGTCAGCTCCGAACCCGGTGACTCGCTGTGACGTCATTTGTTATGATCCTCAGTGTGTGTGTGTGTGTCTGTCTGTCTGTCTGTCTCTGGTATGTGTGTTATTTTTTTTATTTTTTATGCTCATGTACTTTATGTAAGTTTAAATCTAGCCTTGCCCTCTCTGCCCTCAGTAACCTGGGATGCCTTTTTGCTATGCATGTGTGTGTTGGTTGTGGGGGGGCTGGTCCCCCCCCTCCATCCTAACGCTTCCTGTGTGCTGAGCAACGGTTTCATTGGTGCTTGCCGGGTCCCTGAGACACCAGTCTGCTCGGTGATTAGAGGCTAGGGGGGGGTCTGCCGCCATGCCATTGGTTGGCCTCGACACGCCGGGGAGGAAACAGCCAGTCACCTGCTGCATCCTGCGGAGTGTGTACATGTGTGTCTTTCTTTTTTTCTAGTGAAATGAGGGACAGCAGAGCCACAAACAGCATTGTCTGCAGAAAAAGAAGCCATCACTTCAAAAAGCCAGGAGTCGCTCGGGGGTGTTCGAGGGGGCTGTGTCTGTGGAGGGGGGGTTACATTAAATGCAGGGAGTCTGTGCCAACGTGGAATGACTCATGGTCATGCTGGGGGGGTTAAAAGGCTGAAGACGAGGGGGGAGGCTGGGTGATCAGGGAGGTGAGGTAATGCCTCAGACCAGAGATGATGTCATCACAGAACAGACAATACACACATACCTCTGCTGGCATGCGGCGTGAATGAATGAACGAACAACGAGAGAATTTGATTGATCACTACACAATGACCAGTGATTGATTGTCTAGCTGTGACTAATGTGACAAGCAATAATTCTTCCAGCGTGGCGAAGGAAATGAAAAAGGCCAGACGGGCGATATTTTTGGCAGAAAGTCGATGCGTCCTCCGGCTGCTCTGATTTAATTGTGATTGTTTTTTTATGCGTTTTGTGTTGTTCTGCTCAAACCAGCAGCCTCACTTGGTCTCACACTGTCTGCCGCCTTTAAGTGGAGCAGTAGCCTTGTGGGCCAACAGTGGCACATTAGCAGCGGGTGAGAGCTGGCTGGCTGGACAGGATCGCTGGAGCGTCAGCAGCAACACACACACACACACACACACACCGCTGCAAATGTCCCACCCCTACCTACACCCCCACCCCCTCTGTTCCCAAGGGTGGAATACATTGACATGACTATTATTATCAAATAATCATCAAGTGCTCCAGCTCATTTGAAATATACATACATATAAACATTAAACATAATAAAGGTGAAGTAATGATCATCATAGTGTAGTGAACATATAGTATTAATGCCATAAAAAAACAAATCTATGACCTTCCACAGTGGAGATGTACACTGGATGCTTCCTGCAGTCAACAGATGGATTTCTGAAAATAACTGAATGGCTCTGGTAACAGAGTGATGGTGTTTTTTTTTTTTTTTTTTTTTAAGAAAAGGCAGGGGTAAGACTTGAATGAGTCTGAGTTTTAGCTCTTCAAAGATTTATAGGCAGAGGAAATTCATAGCAAAAGAGGCACAAGGAGGAGGAAAACATTTGTGCTGAGAAGTCAGTTTTTAAAATCATCAAGAATATTTATATACATATTTTTTCAAGTGATCAGCTCTTTTGAATCTGTTATTTTGTTGTATAAAAATACAAGCTCTAAGTCCTTTTCTGTTTTGTTCTGGATATAACAAAAATATAAAGCCTAACACGAGACCCTTTCAAAAAACAAGAACAAGGACAATTTTATACAAAGAGAAGACACAAAGATAAAAACAGAGTGGGGGTGGGGCGTTAATCATATTTTCATACACAGTTCATTAAGGATACCTTTAATTTGCTTTGATCAGGGGGGTTAATATAATCAGGAATGGGCTGTCTTATATTAATATGTCTTAGAAAAATGCATCTGTTTCTTCAAATCTTGTTTCTTTTACAAATCGAAAATTTTGAATAACTTCATTCTAATTGGCAGAGAAACATATTTCCATTTTAATGGAATACATTTTCTGAACAATAGCTAGCAGGATTTCTGTAAGCTTCATGTCATGGACTGATTTGTAAATTTACCCAACAGACATATATCAGGGCCTAGTGGGAAACATCTCAGATAATGTAGAGTCCTTCAGCTGTAAATAACTTAATCTCAGTCTCATCTTGACTTCCACACAGACAGACTGTTTTGTGATTCAGGAGCTGTCAAAATAAGTGAGTCATCCCACATGGCACAAAAACCTCTGCAGACTCATTCTAACTAGACATAATGTTGTCAAGGCCCCAAGTTACAACAGAGAAATGGTTAATAATTTACTGAAATTTGCTGAAAATGAAAACTTACTACGTGTTCAAAGGGCAGTGAAGAAAAGTATTGAACATGTAATGTAAACAGTAGTGTATTATCTGATGTGAGGAAGTTAGTATTGACATCAGGGCAGGAGTGACCTGAAGTTCCTTTATTTATTTACAAGGAGAAAGCTGTGATTCCTTTTCATGACAATATTTATGAATAAATGCTCCATGAATAATGCAAACTCTCTGATAACTTTTGACGACTTGTTTGTTTTTCCTCAGTTTCACTTCCTGCTGATCTAGAGTTTTGCAGGGGTCGATCAGTCAGAGCAGAAATCAGTGGACTGGGACCACGAGTGTATGTAGGTCTGTGGACAAGCAGCTGAGAGGAGAGATCCAGGGTAACCGGGGTTAGAACGCTGGGCCGGATCAGAGACATGGATTAAGGCATCAGGAGCAGGATGACTCATCCACGGCTCTGAGAAGTTCCCCTCCGCTGTAAACCTCTTTGCACCCCCGCAGCCACAACAGCATGGTGTGATGTGATGGTCAGATTGTTAACCCCTCCTCCTTTCACTTGCTAAATTTATCCTTGATTTATCCTCATCTTGTCTCCACTCCCCCCTCCAAAAAGATGACATCACCTCTGCTCCTGGCTCTGCTCTCCAGTAAATCATTCTGCCACATTTATCCCTCCTGGCATTTTTTAATCCACCACAAAGTAAATGCACTGTCTTTTTTTAAGGAGTCTGACGGCCTTTTCCAAAACAAGGTGATTGTCAACTCACCAGCTGCATCTGATGTGCCTCTTAACAAGGAATCACTACTTGATCCAAAACTGCTGTGATGTCCAAATAAACTTCTGATGACAGTCTTTGTCTAACAGTGAACACATCCTCACACCCCCTGATGAGCTAAAGCTTTGCAGGTTAAATCAGGATTAGGCTCAGGTTTTTGCGATGATGTCATCCTTGCTGCCCCCCTACAGTGAGCACCTAACAGCACACACACACACACACACACACACACACACACACACACACACTATCCATGGTTGCACACTTTTCTAAAGATCCAGGTTAATTACTCAGGCTCTTAGTTGTGTAATGGTCCCGAGTCTGTGGATTGAGTCCAAGTGCGCGGGGGCTAAAGCTGCTGCTGTGTGGGCGGGTGTGTGTCGGCCAGAGTTGTCTGTGTGGGCAAGTGTTTTTGTGTCTGTCTGAGCTCAAAGTGTAAAAAATATTCCAGGAGGTTTGGTGTGTGTTTTAAAAACGATTGCATCAGTCAGAAGTAATAAAATTTACAATTATTTCTTCTGGTTTGTGGCACCGGAGCAAAGTGTCATAATGATATAATGTAGTTTCTTCAGCAATGGCAACAGCACCTCACACACTGGTCTGTGTATCAGAGGCTTGTTCAGATAACTTTAGTAAAGGCAGTCCAGTTGTGACACAGTGTGGTCTGTACTGTAAGTCACAGCCCGCTAGTTTGCAAACGTCATTTAACATTAATGTGTTACAGGCTACAGGTAAATCAATGTAAGGTATCGTGGCTAAGCTCCTGGCTCCACAAGGTTTAACAGTACAAAGCTGACACAACATTAGCTCCATCAGATAACGAGTGACAAAGTTAACATAACATTAGCAAGAATAGGCTACCAGTTACCAATCTAATGACAACTAACAGGAAAGGAGCTGGTATCAGATTAAGTGTCATGAGCCATTTCTGCAAGTTAATTACTGTGTTTATGGAGCAGAAGATTTCATGGCAGTAGGTTTTACTCTTTTTAAGCAGAAGCTTTCCTTCTTCAAAATAATAATCTCCCTTTGGACGTGTGCTTTTCCAGCTCCAACATGAACATGAACTTGTGTTTGACACGTCAGCAGTCGACACAAACACTTTGAAACCAACCTGTTTGTCCCTGCAGGTGTTTGGCAATAAGATGGTCATCCCTTCACTGGATGGTGCCTTGTTTCAGTGGAACCGGGACAGGGAGAGTATGGAGGCAGTGCCTTTCAGTGTGGAGTCCCTGCTGGAGTCGTCCTACCGAATCGGGGAGGACACTGTCCTGGTCGGGGGCAAATCCCTTACTACCTATGGCCTGGGGGCTTACAGTGGCAAGGTCAGTGAAATTATTTCAATTAAAGTTTCTAGTGTGTTTTTAAAGAATGAAATGACATTTTCCTCTGTTTTACCTTGAGAGAACTTGTTCTCACCACACTCACATTCCTCTTTGTCATTTGCCCTCTTGGTGTTCACCACAGATTCGGTACATCTGCTCTGCTGTGGGCTGCAGTCGCTGGGGGGACGACGAGCTGGACGCCGAAGACGTGCTCCTGCTGCAGAGGACTCAGAAGACTGTGCGAGCCATCAGGCCCCGGTCAGGGATGGAGAAGTGAGTTTAATTTAATCAGTCAATCAATCTGTCGTTGTCAGTCAGCCAATCAGTCATGAGTCATGAAGCAGCTACTGTATCTTGTGTGGTTTTTCAGAAAGCCTCACGGGCACTCGATTGACTTTCTGTCCATGGTTTTAAATGAAGTCAGTTAACTTTTCAGCCACTGGGACATCTTTTTTTTTTTTACCTGCTGCCTTTACTGCACTGACCAGACTGATGATTTTAATTGAATATATTTGATGTCTCATACTAATTTGCTCCCTCATCAAGAAGTATGATGCAGGTGAATGTTAAATAGGTAATCATAGTTGAAATGCAGTGGATAATTAATAATTTATTTATGAAGCAAAATATTAATCAAGTCTTTAGGTTGACCCCTAATTGTGATAATCAGTTACGAATTATAATTGAAGTAGTTTTTTCAGTTCTGTATTATCACTCTTTACAAGGTGGAACTTCAGTGTTGGAAACTTTGAGCTGAAGCTGGTTCCTGAGATGCAGCCTGGAATGAACTTCCTGGAGGGAGAGCTTGCGAACAGTGACGCCTGGAGGGAGAGTCAGCGGGTCATCACGGAGGAACCAAAAGAGAGAGAGCAGACAGAGAACCAGCAAAGCCAGAACCAGCATTTGGACCTTGTCATCAAAGTGTCTGTGCCTGATTGGAAGGTCATGGCCTTCAGTACCGAGCCGGATGGACAGCTGGTCTGGGAGCGTCAGGTGAGACTTTACACTGAGCATGTTTGCTACAGGTTTTTCAAACTTGACCCTCACTGTGGACATCAATAAAGTATCCTGGCTGATTGTGTATCACCTGTGTTGTGTAGTTCTGCACACCCATCGCTTCGGCTTGGCTGGTGGGCGGTGGAAAAGTCACTCCAATCACCCTGTTTGATGACAATGCCTACAGCAACCAGTCAGAAACCGATGAGGAGGATGATGACGACAATCCAAAGAAGGCCGGTGGAGCTGCAGAGTCCAGTGTTTACCTCGGTAAATTCGAATGTTTAGTTGCTTTATTTGCAGTTTCTTCTATGAGCTGTCAGTGACTCTAGAGCCTGTATAACTCCTTTGTCCTCGGTTTATCAGGGATGTACCAGGGACAGCTCTACCTCCAGTCCTCTGTGAGGATCACTGAAAAGTTCCCTTCCAAAGCTATTGGATCAGAAAAGGACATAATTCCGCTCCCCACTGTCAAATGGAAGCCTTTAATCCGTAAGTCCACGTCTCCTTAGTCATTAGGTGCCGTGTCTAATCATTAAGGCGAACTAGTTTGTGAGGGCAACCTTTGGGATGAGCACTGACCAAAGACTGACTTCATCATTATTGTTTTCAATGCAAAGTTATACTGTACCTTGTTTTCAACTGTGAATTTCTGTGAATTTCCCCACTGTGATACGAATAAAGGTTTATCTTATCTTCAAGAAACATTTGAATGAGTTTTGGGCTCGTCTCCTGTTGCTCCGAGCTTTGTCTTCTTTCCCCTCAATGTTTGACTCTTCTGTTATTCTGACTCTGTTGATCCCTCTTTCTACTAAGATCAAAGAACTGACTCATCTCCGTCCTTGACACAGATTCCCCGTCTCGGACTCCGGCCCTGGTTGGCTCTGATGAATTTGACAAGTGTCTGAATAATGACAAGTTCTCCCATGAAGAATACAGCAACGGGGCCCTGTCCATCCTTCAGTACCCATATGGTAAGAACCTGACACTAGACATAGGCTGTAAAAGACCACACTAAAGTCTAATACACTGTACATATGCATGCTCTAGAAATTAGCAGAGAAAAGAGGAAATTCATTGGGAGGAACAAAATGAACAAAACCCTGCTGACCAATTTCTATTTTTCTTCTCTACAGACAATGGCTACTATTTCCCCTACAACAAGCGTTACAGGGAGAGACGCCACAGTGCTGTAATCCTGATAAAGGGAAACGGGGCAGGAGGTGAGAAAGGTAGGAGAAAGGACCCCGTGCTGCTGCTGCCCTGGTGGAAGGAGATTCTCGGCACCATCGTCTTCTGCATCGCCGCCACAACCTACATCGTCCGCAAGTTCTTCCACCCCCCTGCCCCTGCGGCCTGTGTGAGGGTAAGACCACAGGCCTGCAGCAAGAACACCACACTGACAATGACTGCTGGTGGTTCTGCTCGTCACATAATGTTAATGTTAATGTTAATTTAGACCCTGCACGCAACCTCTGAAACCAGTGTACATTAGGAAAAACAACTTCCACATATGAGACGGTTCATCATGATTACGACTGATTCATTGGCTTCATTTGAAGACCTCATTTGATTTTGTCAGAATTTCTGCTTTGACACACGTGTCCCATGTCCCATCAGAAAATATTTCTTCAAAATATTTAACTTAACAAACTTTATTGTCACATGCATGTCTTCATTCCGGTGATAAAAAGTTAATTCAAACTAGGGATTGAAAAAATTGTTGTAAAGTCTCTATTTTCAGAGTAAGATATAAGTGAAAACTTGTTCTTTTCATATTAAGTGCATCGATTTTTTTTATGTGTCTGAAACAGTTTTTTAAAACTAAAACAATCTCTGTTCAGATGAAGGTTTTAGCACTGTATCAGAAATAATCTCCGTCCAAGCTGAGATGCCTGAAAACTCATATCACATGTCCATTCCCATAAACTGGGCACAGCACGGGCTGGTGTTTGGTGCCTCCTGCACATGTCGCAGTAGTGATGATAATAAAATGCAGAGCGCACAACAGCTGCTAGCATAGACAACACAGTCAGCGATGCCTGTAATTTGTTATCCATGTTGAATTAACCTTCCCAAAAAAGGGTCATGTGATAGGGGCTTGACGAATCAGAGGACATGTCGTGACTGATAAGACCAAATCAGGAAGTGATTGTTGGTGCTTGTGTCATCATTTGTTATCTCAGTTTCCCACCGTAGAGATGACAACAGAGTTTTCAAACTGCAGCTGGGTCAGCAGCATTTCCAAAAGTTTTTTTTTTTTTCTCGACTCTGAAACACAGAAATGGACTCTAGAAATGGTCATAGAGAAAGGTATGAGTTAGTGTGGATGTGACCTAAGAGACCTTGTTCAGCTTGTTCTTACAAAAAAGGAGTTAAATCCAAAACTATTCAACATTAATAATTAATATGTGTCTGTCCTCCTTCTGTCCCTCAAAGCAACGGAAAGAGTCGGAGACACAGTGTCAGACGGACTCCAAATTTGACCTTGAGGTTGTGGAAGCCAAAGAGCCAGTTGCTATGGAGACCCGCTCCACTGAATATGTGTCCAGGTACGTCTGTCGTTAACACACTGAGGCTGAGGCAGACTGAACTCTGTGGAAATGTTTTTTTTGTCATGACTCAGGAGAACTTCACTAACACTACCACTGTGCCGGGAATCGTTGTCCTCACTCTTCAACGTCACATGTGAGCCTCACTCTCTCAAGGTGTAGCTACAGAATCGGCACTGTTACCATGGTGACCACTGGTCTTCCAGCCTGCCTCGATAGGACAAGGCGGAGATGGGAGATACGAGTCGTAGTAGTGCATGATTGGATAACTCAGCTGTTTGCCGTCAAATGAAAATGACCTTGGCCCCCGCAGACCCCACCCTGCCCAGCAGCATCTGCCACAGGGTCGGAGTGTCACTTTACATCACTGTCAGCACATTGTCACGAGCTTTTTCCTTATTTTGGACAGTCCAAATATGATCAGTAGCCATAATTTATGTGCTGTCACTGCCCTCCTGCAGTCTGATCGATGGAGGGTTGCATGTTTACATCTGTTATCTGGATAATTCCGCTCTACCCCCTCAAATACAAGCAAGAAATCAGATTAAACTGCAGCTTTTTTTCTCTCCTCTTGTCAACACTTGCACATTCTCTTCTTCTGATCCACCCTGAAATGACAAGCACTCCACCCGCCCCTTTCCTTTAAGGCTGCTGCTGCAATTCATGCAAATTGCTTTTGCTGAAGAAGTTTCCCTAAATAAATCTGGTGACTGTTGCAGCAGCTGAGGCGGGCATGAGTCAGGATTATTAGGAGGGAGATGGAGATCAGGAAACAAGGCCTGAATCACATGTGCCCACACATTGCCTAATAAGACAGCCTTCAATCCCCCGAGGAGCCTGAGCAGAGATGCTTTGACTGGGTGTAGATCAGTGCTTCCCAAACTTTTTTTAGAGCATGGCACCCCTTCAAAAGACATTTTTTGTCATGGCACCCCGAGCGAACCAACCCCCGATACAACATGCATATGTGCACACAGATGCTTCTGGTTTAAACATTTTGACTTGATATTATATAATGTCAGTGTTAAGTTAAATAATAATTGCTCATTCTCTCGGTCTCTCAGAATTAAAGCAAACAGGTGCTCTGCAGATTTACAGATAAATGTTTCACTTAAATGATGAATACAATTAAATACACTAATATTTGAAACATATTTCTTTCATTTCATTTCATTTTCTTTCAAATTAAAATGAGCTTGTTTTTAAGGTTTTCAAGGACGAACAAACAAAACAAAGTGGTTCCAGGCATTTTAATGGGAGCTGTGCACACACTCTGACGTGGGCAGAGAAAGCACAACCTGCAGGTCTGACTCACTGACAGGCGGTTTCTTGTCTTGTTTTCATGTGTACGAGGGATGAGAGAGACCGATCACACGAATATGATGTTGGGAATGGATCAGACAGTGATGGATATCTGTCCTCCACAAGCCGCTGTCACACAAGTAGTGTTCAGTCTGATTTGATTTTTGTTGGTGGGTGAGGTTCACTCCTGTCAGACTGTGAGGCCTGAGATGTGTCAGGATTTCTTTACCTTGTCAAATCTTTCCATCTCTTGCTCTGAGGGTCACTACTTTTCTGACTGCTGAGCTCCTGAAAAGTCCCGATCCAGAAAGTGTGTTGTGTTACTTTGCAACCAGCAAACATGAGTTCAGATGCCATTAGCTGTGTAGAAACTTACATACAGTACAGTTTTTAATATGATATGATATTGATATTTGCTTTTTCTGCTGTCTTGAAATGTTTGAAAACTTAACATGAAGTTAATGTAAATGTTGTCATTTGTTTTAATGTGATGAAACTTTATGAAAAAGGCACAGTAAATGAACTGTGACATGATCATGATCCTCAAGGCACCCACAAGGAACCATTGGTGTGGAAGAGAGTGAATGGAGGCAGAGTTTGGTGATATCTCACTGTGAAGCAAACTAAATGATTTTATTTCTTTTAGTCTATGTAGAATAACAGAGAACTTCCAAATGGTTTATGAAGCTGCACAAAATGAAATTTAGCAGAAATCTTTTCCCCTCTACAGTTTTGCTGTTTGCTGTTGTTCAGCGTGGGACCTCTAACTAGAGTCTGTGTGACAGCCAAGAGGTTTTCTGACAGCACAACATTAGTTTGAATTCATGATACTATTTAGCTGTAAGTTGCTTTCCTGCCAACTCAGCAGCCTTGACAGGGATTCTTTCACTGATAATCACTTTTTATCACTTTACCACCTTTTGAAATTGTCAGCCATGTAGGTGATAACACACTTGTCGCACACACAGCTCCTTTGTACCACTGAGAGAGGTGTGATTGTTCTTTGCATAATGACATCCAGTGTTTTCTCCCCAGGTACCTGACAGACTTTGAGCCAGTGCAGTGCCTTGGCCGCGGGGGGTTCGGTGTCGTGTTTGAAGCCCGCAACAAAGTGGATGACTGCAACTACGCCATCAAAAGAATCCGTCTGCCCAACAGGTAGCGCCTCTCGCTGGCCGCACCACAGACTTCCTTGCTTGAGGCTATTAGCTCTTCCTTTATCTCTGCTTTCTTTAAAGCTGTTGAACTGAGTCATGTTGGCGGCTGCCTACTTGTCTAAACACAGAAAACTACATAGATGCATAATTGACATTTTGGTACAAATATTATGCACCAAAAATGGAAAGTAAGTGTTAAGCATCAGCAGCTCTGCATGTATTTCCATTTCAGCCCTGTTGTTGACGGGTGCCTCACGCTGTGCATAACAAACAAGCCTGTTAAATATTTTCATGCCCAGTGTTTTTGTTGAAGCACTTCTTGCGCACTTGGCGTGTCAAGACTGGGCTCGTGTGAATGTCATTACAGTCAGTTAGTGTAATGGGAAAAAAAAAAAAATCCTGATTCCAGATTCTGGTCTTGGAACAGTTTTACCTGCATTCAGTCAACAATGAATCACAAGTGTGACTAAACACAAGAACGACCAATAAACAGCAAAGTTCACTGAGATTGTGTTTTGATATTTTGAACGTTTGGGAACCAACAACTGAAAAACAACTGTCACAGTGAAAGTGAAGTCCTGAATGTGGGTTGAACCCTAACGCTCAGTTTTTACATTGTTCAGAGAGCTGGCCCGAGAGAAGGTGATGCGAGAGGTGAAGGCCCTGGCCAAGCTGGAGCACCCGGGGATTATCCGCTACTTCAACGCCTGGCAGGAGAGCCCCCCGGAGGGCTGGCAGGAGGAGATGGACCAGAGGTGGCTGAAAGACGAAAGGTGAGCCGGGGCTTTTAAACCTGTTATCCTGTGCAGCTCAGCAGCTCGAGCTTGGCACCAACACTGCCGGGGGTCTGTGGTCCGGAGACGGCACCCGTGCAAAGAAATTTAACCCTCTGGAGAAACCGTGACATTTGTTACACTACAGACTTGACATCATTCGCCTCATTTCACTAGTTGATTAAGACAGATGTTGAAATACCAGGGGAGGAAAAAAGCATATTCACACAAGCATGTTTGCAGCACTTAAGTGAAATTTGGGTGTGTTTACTATTTTCTGTTAGTTTTCTTGGGCAGATTAGAGCTAAGTAGCATCATGCAGATGTATTTTTACATTAAGTTGGTCCACTGTAAATGTTGTGCTTCACTGTGTTCATGTCAATTTAAATGAATGTAGGTATGATTGCATCCTGAATTGTTTGTATTTGCTTACTGTTGACTATTTTAAATATTTTATTTTTTCAACTACTCCATTGCTGACAAAATAATGGTAATCTGACATATGACATAGTAGTTATTCAATTTTTATTCGACTGTACCAGTAAGCCTCTGCAACAACACTCCTTTCCCTCCTTTAGTAACACCGACTGGCCAATGAGCTTCCTTGACCACATGGAGGCGCTGTCAGTCAAAGTTCCAGTGTCCAGCTCGGTGTCCCCTGTCTCTGGGCCCGGAGCAGACGCTCTGGAGGCCTCAGTCGACGAGCAGGCTCTGCTGTCCAGCAGTGCCAGCGGCGCTGTAGGTTTCAGTGTTGACATGGGAGACCTGTCCTTCCATCCGCTGCTGGGCCACGACAGCCTGATGTCCGAGAGGGACAGCCAGGCCGACCCCGACGCCTCAGACACCCCCCACTCCTTCGAGCTCTGTCCACCTCGCGGTCCCAGCGACTGCACCTCTTCTTCCTTTGACATTGTGTTTGAGGACTCGGGCTGCGACCGGGACGCAGACGCCGACGCAGACACGGACTCGGCTTCTGGTGCCCCCAGTCCGGGCACGCTGACGGAGAAGAACAGCTCGTCTTCCTCACACACCAGGCGACAGGAATCTGTCCCCCCTTCCTCCTCATCTCCCCCCCGGCCAACCTCACTTACCCTGGCTCTCCCCACAACTCCTCCAACCCAGCGAGTGCAGCCTTCTCCCAAGGTCAGTCAGTCATTCACTGAGTCGGCTGCAATTTACTGGTGTTACAATCTTGTTTGTCCTTGTCTTTTAAATATTCCTTTTAACACATGCTGGTGTGGACATCTGTTGTGTAATTTGGCAACAATAAAAAAAAAGAGAATATTTGTTATTAAACCAAGATTTTGTATTTTAGTTATCCTTTTGGCTCATGATGACACATCTGTCATTTAGGGAAAAATATATATCTATAGTTCTTTAGTAAGAAAATAAAAGCTGCAGATGTTAATGTAAAATACAGCCAGGTCCATTTATAGTTTAGTGTGATTCAAGACAGACACCTGAGATTTCCCTTTTTTCCCAGTTTGAAACCTTCTTTTCCTGTCTCCAGGTGTATCTGTACATCCAGATGCAGCTCTGTCGGAAAGAGAACCTGAAGGACTGGATGGCTCAGCGCTGCCTCCCAGAGCAGAGGGAGCACAACCAGTGTCTGGACATCTTCCTCCAGATCGCAGAGGCTGTCGATTTCCTGCACAGCAAGGGGCTCATGCACCGGGACCTCAAGGTGAACAGACTCACTGACACACTGTCTACTATACAGACAAAGGTGGAGGAAGCAGGAAGCTAAAATCATCCCTCCAGTTTATCTCCTATTGGAATTGTGAATGTAAAACAAGAAAAACAATCCTGATGCCACTATTTTGACTGCAGCCCCAGTTAGAAATGTTAACAGACTCACTGATTAACCTGATTGATAGTTTTCTTCAACATCTCCTTTCCCTGTTCCCTAACATGTCACCATCTGTCCCCCAGCCCTCCAACATCTTCTTCACCATGGACGACGTGGTGAAGGTGGGAGACTTCGGCCTGGTGACGGCCATGGACCAGGAGGAGGATGAGGACGAGCCGAGCGCCCTGACGCCCGCCCCGCTCCTGACCCGGCACACGGGCCAGGTGGGCACCAAGCTCTACATGAGCCCAGAGCAGGTGAGCTGACGCAGTTTGTAGAGATGTTTTGATTTGAATAGGTTGGTCACCTGTAAAATAAGGACTTTACATCTCACATTCCATCCTTTCCTTTTTGTCCCGACAGCTGTCTGGAAACTCATACTCTCATAAAGTGGATATTTACTCTCTGGGTCTGATCCTGTTTGAGCTGCTGTATCCTTTCAGGACCCAGATGGAGAGAGTGAGGGTGAGTCAGCAAACACACAAGCACATTACAGTGTCTTAAGTTTAATTCGTTTTCTCTCTCCTTTTATTGAATTCCTGAAATGATTGTTCTACAGCAATAAATTACCTCGCAACTCTGGGTTTAAAGCTGCCGAACACTTGATTATCATAGTCAATTTGGACAGTATTTGTATTTTTCCTGTTTATAATACGCAGTGTTCTCAGTGTTACAAATTGGTTTGTGAAGCATTAAATGAAAACAGCAGTAAAGACAAAAGGCTCTGTGAGCAAAGCAAGACCTAAAAGGCAGGTTGAATAGATTCATTAAACAAAAGCAAGATTACACAAGTGCCTTTTGAGAAATTAATTTATGTATCAGAAGCAATTAAAATTTTTAGATCATTTCTAAAACCGACAGGTCACCACTGATTATTACGAGAGTTAAAACGGGAACACTATGATCTCATTTTTGGCTTCAGTAAGAATCACTGCAGTTATTTAAGAGAGAGTTTCTCATGAGGCAGCGCATCTTTCTGTCCCTTCTTTTGCTCCATTAATTATTCTATTTTGTCTATTTTGAAAGCTCTGCTGGGGAAACTGATACATAATCACTATCATCATTTGAATGATGATGATAAATTATTGTCAGATTTTCTTTGTCCTTGTGTTTGTGCGATAGACCGGGACGTCTTTGTCTCGGTAACAAAGGGCCTGATTAGCCATTAGCACAGCTCCACTCACAGGTGTTTACGTCCTTTCTTCCAGACACTGACAGAGGTGAGAGCGCTGCGCTTCCCAGAGGTTTTCTCCAAAAACAACGTTCAGGAGGTGAGTGGCCATCTGCTGCCACCTAGTGGTTCTAAACTCAAACTACATCTGAACCCATAAATAAGATAACTGTTATTGTTGTTCATCCTGAGAACAAGCAGTAGGCAATGAACACGGGGGACAATGGGACACGTCCGGAGCTGTGTTCCTTCTCATTATGTCACAGATTTAAATGACCTCATCTTATTCACTTGGTGAATCAACCCTGCTGAGCTAATCCAATTAGGAGGTTTAGTTGGATTATTTACCTCCAGATCAACAGAATATAAAACTAGATGTGAAAATATCATCATTTTTCACAATAAAACTTAACATAAAACAGCTGAGACGGCTGTATCAACATGATTAATAAGTATAATTAATAAACCCATTGGAGTCGGATTATCTCCATGTTCACCTGAATATGTTCTTTAGCGCCTCACCAGGTGCTGGTCTGCTGTTTGTGTGGGCTTGGTTACACTGCCTTGTTTACCTGTTTACTTTGTAATGAGATTAACATAATCCCATAGCATAGTCTGTGATTCTCCAACACTGGAAATACCCTCACCCTGTCATCCCAGTATCCTGCTTCACGAGTTGTGTCCTGTTCTGCTTCAGATGTCCTGTACATTGTGCAAGCGTTTGTGTGGCTGAATTTTTATGTACTATCTTATTATGAGTTGTGTGTGAATTCGGTTATTAGATTACAATTTACACTGATTCTGTACATTACTGTATTCCGATGCCGTTCTGATCACTGTACCGTTTGTTTTCTGTGTGTGTAGCTGAGCATGGTGCACAGCATGCTGTCGTGGAGCCCCGGCGAGCGTCCCGAGGCGGCTGAGATCATAGGGACTCCCCTCTTCCAGGAGCTGGAGCTGGAGCTGCCGTGCCGACTGGCCGTGAGGCAGCGCTCCCGCACCTACAGCGCCTCGTCCATGGGCCGGCCCTCGCGCCAGACATCGACTACCTGAAAATCCTGTGACGCAATATATAGCCCCCCGTTTCCCTTTCACCCCCCCTTCTGGTCTGCCGCCCAAGAGAAACACCTCAGCCCCATGCCATCACACACTGCCTCAGACAGGATCACTTTAAACGCCAAGTACAACAAATGTGCGGGAATTTATCTCAGTGGCTTTAGAGCAGCGAGACAAAGTCCTGCACAGTTACTCTTCTTGGCGAATCCACATGCCGTTACATATTTGCACACCGTTATGCTGCCCATGTTCCCAATTTTAATCACACTCACAAGTGAAAGAATATTTTAAAAGCGACAGCCGTTCTGTAATGTTCACGACCAGACTTGGCTCAAGTGCTACTTGATAATAATTCTTAGTGGTTATTTTAAATGGCTCTGAGTACCAGGTGGGCAGCGTTTACTGCAGCCAGTCAGCTCTCTGTAGACCAGGGCTGCCCAACGTGGGGCCTGCGGGCCAGAGTTGGCCCATCATCAGGTTTGATTCGGCTCGCAAGATGTTTATGGTGGAAAAAAAAATTCACCGGGATCCTAGTACCATTTTTTAATCTTAAATATACAAGATTTGTTTGCTTTTGGCTCGTGGCTCACCAAGTTTATGTTTTCACCCTCTAAGAAGAAGTTATCCACAGAACATTAGAACTGATTCTGAATATTTACCCATGATTATCTTCAATGACAAACTCGATCGTCTGATACTCAGAGATAATCAACAGACTGCTATGAACTATTTCAGATATGATTTGATCCGGGTCTGGTCACAACACGCTGCTCCCTACATTCAGCCAGTGTTCACTCACCCTCACTACACCTCAGGTATCAAAACCAAGAGGACACTCCAAAGGGGCCTTTGATGCTTGATCATCCTATCTACTAGTGACTAGTACTGATCACTGGTACGAGCACTAACTGGTGTTCTGACACCCGATATGCCTGATTTGGGAGACCAAAAAGACCATCTTTTTTCCTATGTGTTTTTTTTTAATGAGAGAAGGTGATGTATTGCGTAGAGAAGAGTTTATGAATCCAGTTCATCAGATATGATTTGCCTTTAGAAAGGGGCCTGTGGCCTCCTCTGAATGAATGCTGAGCCACTGGCTCCTGTCTTTTTTGCATGAACCTGATAGGAAAGTGAAGGGGTGAGTGTGAGTTTGTTATCTTAAAGCCAGTACTTGGAAGCAGTTTTTCTGTGTGTAAATTTACACAATGACTCTGAGGTGCTCAATCATTCTCCAACACCTCATCTTTGCTCTTTGTACATAACTGAAGGGAAAAATCTGTTTATATCTTTTTCTTTAATTCAGAAGATGTTTGATCAATCCTGTACATATTGTAAGGCGCCATTGCTTGTAAATGGCTTTTTCATGAGGCAAATGTAAGATAGTGTGATATACTGTGTGAGAGGAAACAAAGGGGAGACGATCGCTGCCATTAATGGATGGCTGAATGTTACAGTGTGACCTCCAGAGACGGACGACGGTGGTCACCTCTTCTAGCTGTATGAAATTATTCCCAGTGTTTGTTTTCACATGCTCGGGGTATCGTGGGTACCAAGTGGAAGGGGTTCGCCCTGCTTTGAGCACTAGGAGAGAACGCGCAGGACCAGAGTGCCATTTGAAAGTCAGTTAAGTGTACTTTTGTGTAACTGATAACTCACCTCACATTTTTGCAATTGTGCTGTTGTGCTCTAACCCCGTCCAGCTGGTGTTTCCGACGAAGCAGAACAAACACAGATACTGAGGTCTGCAGCTCTCCCGTGATGCAGGACAAATAGCATTTAGTCAAGAAGACGATACCGTTTTATCCCCTCTACATTGTCTACAGGGGACCTGGACCTGATGTTGGTCATGTGATCCACATACGCGTTGTTTTATGTACAGAAGAAGTGCTGGGAGAGTCACATGGCCTGTTTGTAACTACACACACACAAACTGCTAATTGTAATGTGCTTTCGATGATTGTACTTTTCTAAGGATCTTGTCTTTTTTTTAAATAAGCGCAGTTTTTTGATTATTCTGCAGGGTTTTTGATTACTGTAAAGTCTCGACTGTGTCTGACACACAAAGTCAAACTGATGTTTGTTCATCCATCCACTCAGCCCACTGAAGATGAGTCACACTCGTAAAATAATCAAGTCTCTCTTCAGAGTTTAAAACAGACTGTTCTCCCACCGTGACAAGTGTCGAGAGTTTAGTCCCATGATGACGTGTCGTCAAGTTTGGGGGAAAATGTGAAAACTCATGCTGCAAATTCAGACAAAACTTTCTTTGTGAATGACAGTTTGTAGGTAAAGTTACTTAAGTCCTTTAATGACAAACACCTTTTTGTAGAATTAATGTTTGATATTTCAAAGGAAGTCAATAATGGATCCAGGATTAAATCCGTCCCTCTCACAAAATTATCTGAAAGGATTTGGGAACTTTTTTTTTTCTATTCTATTTTATAAGTCAATTCCTGAGTGAAATGTGATATAAGGACTCATTTAACAACAGTTTAGAAGGAAACTTTCACAACTTAAATCACCTACAGTAGTGAATCAGCTTTATGCCATTAACACTGAAAACAGCATTGTTGACAATAGTGTATCATCTAGAGATTTTCTTCTTTTCACTCAAACTGAGAAAATGTGATTATACAGTAGGTTTTTCATGCTTTGTCGAATCTTCCACTCCTGCTGTCCGGCTAGTTCAATCTTAACATCAGACCCTCCTTCTCGATCTCTGATGCCTCTGTCTTCAGATAAAGTCGTGTGTTCTTGTGCACAAACCCCCCATATTCTCTGTCCATGTTGAATTGTAAATATGTTTATTTGCTTTATTTATGTTTGGATGACGCGATCAATCCTTTTTGGGTTGGTGTTATTATGAATGCGCTTCAGGCGATGGAGCGCGTTGGAATATGATGACTTCTTACAAGTCTAAATTTAATAAACTGTTCTATACCGTTTGTACAGTTTTGTGTGTTTGGTGTGAAGTCTGTGGGTCAGCGTCCGATCATTCTCATATTTATCACCTGATCATCAATGGGAAAACAGCAAAATGTAGACTTTCATAAAAACAGGAATGTTTCTTTTAACACCTATAAATAATTTACACATTATATGATGCATAGAAACACAGTATGATACACAAATATACAGGCCACTGCATCAAGAAGAACCAAGAAACCAAATATAATTTAGAAAGATTAGATTCTAATATTACAAAGTTGCTGAAGTAGAGATGCACCACATGAACGTCTATAAAAATGACCAGTCATATTTGATGACCCAATAATGTTTTTTAATTCTCACCCACATTAGATTCAGTGCAGGAAAGCTGTTCTCTATGAACATGACCTACATGTATCACACAGGTGTTTTCAGTTCTTCAGACTGATCAGACATCTGCTCGGGTTGGTGGCAGAGCTTTGCTGGGAATTATGTGAACTTCCTGCTCTTTGTGTTAATTGAACACGTCTGTACACATCAACTCAGTCCTCACGAGAGGAGAAGAGTCTGATTAGGGAAAATGATTGAACTGACCTGTGTGGGTGTTCACAGACCTGAAGGGACGATTGTGTAAAGACACACTGTCACTGTATGTGCTGAGCTTATTTCACTAGACAGCCAACGAATTTCCTCTTTTGGTGGACAAAATAATTCTGACAACACCTCACAGTCTTCATCAGCCAACCTTCATCCATCCATGAAGTTACTGTTGCTCGCTTGTCATTTTACCTGATGAAGATGAGAAGATGCAGTTGAAAGCACAGGAAAAGGAAGTAAGTGGACTTTGAGTCATGATTATTTAGGCCAACTCCAATTATAAGGACATGAATGAACTTAACTGCAGTTATTGTGTTAGCTTTAAAAAAAAAAACTACTGCTCCCATGAGGACTTGCTGTCAAAGCATCATGGGAGATTGTTAAAATGTTAATAAATTATTTTAAAAAATATATATATTTTCTATCTGTCTTAATATAAAAACGTCTTAAGATTAATAGACACTTAATTTGGTTTAGAAATATAGACAAAATAATCCCAGTATCATGTTTCGTGTTTGTAGAAAACTATAGAAAATATATTGGAAGCTAACGAGCTAGCTCGTTCCGGGGGAGGCGGGATTTCCGCTCTGTGCTTTCAAAATAAAAGTTTAAAGTCCTGCGCATTTCCGGTGCCATAACGTCACTTCTGGGTGTCAATATGCGGCTTCGGAGCTGCGCTGGAAACGGAACCACAGGGAAGATGTGAACCGGGTCCACCGGCCTGAGACCAGGACACACGAACACACCGCACCGTATCCCCAGGGAACCCGCGCCTCTGCCCCCGCACGCGGAGCCACGCCGGCGGGCAGCGGCTCGTCGAGTCCCCGCAGCAGCGGAGCGTCCGCCTCGAGCAGCCATCTTTAGTGGGAGAATGTCCGGGGCGCCGCGGCGGGCCTGCTCGGGCTCCGGCCGGAGGAGCCTCCTGATGCTCGGCTCCGCGCTCCTGCTCTCCGTCGCCGTGCTGCTGTCCGGACTGCCGGGCTTCACCGAGGCCAAGGAGTGCGACAAACCGTGCATGAACGGCCAGTGCAGCGCCGCCACGGGCAGCTGTGTGTGCTTCCCCGGCTGGGTCGGGGACCAATGCCAGCACTGCGGAGGGCGATTCAGGTACCTGAACGCAACACGGGCACAATGAACCGAGACGTGTTTGTGGTCTGTTGTGATTGTGGTCTGTGATTTCTGCAACATGTTTGTTCATGCAGAGCACACCTGAGGCGTTCATACACCTGTGTACTACTACTGCAAATGGTACTACTATTACTGCTTCAAATGCAGTACAGCACATCAGAACAGATGTGATGTGAAGGTGTGTGAAAAGGTGATGTAGTTGACCGTTAATGAGCCTCTTCATTAGTGTCTCCATCTTGTCATCCAGTCCATCAAATCTGTTGCATTGTGATATCATCTCCTCATGTCTGCACACGGGTGCTGATTGAATATGGGCACATACATATATTTAAACATACTGAATTGTGCCAGTGTGTCTTAAAGTCTCCCTCAGATCGGTTGCATTATCTCCCAGTTTTTGAACACATCACATCAGTGAAGTTGAAGGTGCTGCTTGACTGTGGTCACCTGTCAACACAGCTTGGGCTTGTTTAACCGTTCCAGGGCTCAGATTGAGGATTATTTTCTCTGTCTGTACTCTGACATGTTTTATTAAATGTTGTGGTGATTAAAATCTCAGCACATGGTTAAAAATGTCCAGTGCAGTTTCCCTGAGGTCGAGAAGATGCCGTCGTACTTGCTTGTAAAACAGAGAAATGAAAAAGCTGTGAATGTTTGGAGTTTTTACACCCAAAAAATACTTAATAATAACTCAGACAGGTTGTGTTTGACGTCTGCGTCTGCTTTGCTTTGTGCCAAATGTTTGCTAATTCAGAGCCCAGGTTGTCCGTCAAGAGATGCAGAGCAGTGCACACGTAGACCGGCCTACTACTACTACTAATGTTACTACTACTGCTTCAAATGCAGTACAGATATTTAAAGATACTGAACAGTCCAAGTGTGTCATTTGGATCAATATTGAACCTCAATGCCTTTAACCTTCATTAGCGTCACCATCTTGTCGTCCAGTCCCTCAAATCTGTTGCATTATGATATTTTCTCCTGCTTTATACACAGGTGCTGCCTGAATATGGTCACCTGTCCAAAGGTGGACTAGGAGCTATTTTAATCATAGCGAGGCTGAAATGACAGATTCTTCTTCTTATCTGTTCTCTGACTCTGAGGTCGAGAAGATGCCATCGTAGTTGCTTGTTTTGTCTGACAGCCTTCAACTCAAAAAAACAGCGATAGGCAGCGAATCCCTCTTTTTTGAAAAGCTGTGAATGTTTTGAGTTTTTACCCAAAAAAACTGTGATAAAAAAAATCCGTAGAGAGAGGTTGTGTGTGTGATCTGTGTGTGCTTCGGTTTCTGCTTGTTCATTCAGAGCCCAGGTTGAGAGCAGTGCACACCTGAGGCGCTTAAAGACCGGTCTACTACTACTAACATTACTACTACTACTGCGTCTAATGTTACCTTTAGGGCACAGTTCTCCAGGTTTTCATGATACTGAACAGTGCAAGTGTATCATTTGGATGATTGTGATAAAGTGTATGTGGCTCCCAGTTGATCGATCTTGAGCCGGAATGATTTTAATCTTCATTAGCGTCACCATCTTGTCGTTCAGCCCCTCAAATCTGTGGCATTGTGATATTATGGCCCCATTTCTGTCCACATCACTGAAGCTGAAGGTGCTGCTTGACTGTGATCAAAGGTTGGACGAAGAAACATTTAACCACAGCAGGGCTGAAATTATTCTTTTCTTTATTTGTCCTCAGACATTTTTAACACATGTTTAGGTAATTAAAACTTGGGCAAATTAAGAATTTCCAGAGGTCGAGAAGACGCCATCGTAGCTGCTTGTTTTGACAGCCTTCAACTGAAAGATGTTCAATTTGAAATGCATAAAACAGAGAAAGAGTCCCTCCTTTAGAAAAAGCTGTGAATGTTTTGAGTTTTTATGCCCACGAAATACTCAAATCACGAAATGATGATCAAAAATGTTGTGACTTGATTAATCGGCTAATCATTTTGGCATTACTCCACCGTCATGCACTCAAACTCTTTTATTTTACTTTCTGTGCTTTCATACAACCTTCCACACGTATCTCTGTATTTATAGTGTTGGTCATGGTGATCCCTGCGGTTGTGTTTGTGAGGACGATGGGTTGGCAGCGTCTCCTCCTGTGATCATGAACAGAGCTCTCAGCAGGGAGCACAGATGTGGGTACAGACCAACCCAGGGCTTTTTTATTGTTTTACCCGGCCTGTCACTGAGACTGGTTTGTGTTGTCAGGGCAGCGCTGAAGCACAGGATGGCGTTTGACCCACTGAAGTGTTCAGATATGTTATCCGCTAACAGCAGCTCGGGGTCAAAGTATGGGAGATTTGTATGCACACAAAGTGGAAGCAGCCTGCGTTTTTACAGCTGAGCCACGTAGGTTAGTGTTGTTGGTCAAACTCTTGCAAACATCTGAGAGGTGGGAGGAAGGTGACCACACTCGCCCCCTTCCTGAGCGTTCTGTGCTCGCTTTCTGTGTAGGCTAGTGACACTGTGCAAAGGCAAAGCAGGATGCAATCGAAAGGTTTCAACCAGCAATTAATACGAATATTCAGACAATCAGCGCCACGTATCTCGTTCTCTCTGCCCATTAAAGTGTCACATCGCATTACTGGAGTTTGTGATGTTCTGGTGAGGAAAATTGTCCTGCAGCACTCGATGACAGCTTCATCTAATTCAGTTCAATGATGATTACACTATTGGCTGATTTATAGGATTGTACTCTTCTGCACATCCTGCCAAGGCAGCATAAACAAATATGTAATTAGAAAAACAACTTTTCAAAGACATTTTCCACAGAGCATAAGCAGTAATGTTATACTCCTGCTTTCAGTCTTTAGCGAGCTGATCTTCATCCAGTATTGCGATCAACTAGCACGTCTGTGCAGCTGAAATGTGTCCATCAGGTTGTGCCCTTTTGTCAGGCCTCGGAGATCCAGGCCCCTTTTTTTTCCCTTTTATAAATTTAATATTCTCTGCCATGCTGCCTCAGCTCGGCGCGAGCCTGCCAGGTCGTAAAGCTGAGTCGGTCGGAGGCCCTGCAGTGTTATGCATCCTCTGAAATCAGCCATGGTCAAGGAAAGGGAAGCTGGAGCTGTGTGCACATTAGCACGGCCGAGAGCATATCTGAACAGGTAAAATGGAGTCTGAATGGCTGCCGAGCTTCTAATGTGTCAGGGGGGGCACAGTCGAGTGCTCTCTGGATGGAAAGGCTCGTCTTGGTTGTGGTTGAAACCTGGGAGTCCGTTGCACTCAGGTATTAATTGAAACAGTCGATCACTGTGGGAAATCCTCTCGTGCCGCCAGCTGGGGAACAGCATGAAAGTCCTGAGTTCAAGAGGAGCTTTATTGGCAGCTCTCAGTGATTGTTGTCGTCACTGATTCATCTATCAGTTATTTTCTAAGATTAGTTATTGAGTAATTGAATTGTCAGAAAATAAGGGAGGGATTTGGTTTATCACAATATGCAGCAGAGAAAAACTGTAAATCTTCACGTTGAACAAGAACTTTTTATTTGATAAGTTATTTTATTATACGATCGGTCGATTGTTAAACCAGTTTCTGTCTGTAGCTCAGCTGGTGGAGCTGGTTTTAGTATGGTTAACTAATTGTAGGTTGGTGGTTTGATGCCGGCTTCTACATGTCGAAGTGTCCTTGAGCAAGAGGCCAAACCTGTAATTGCTCCCATGAGTGTAGAGAAAAATAATTTGTCTGCCTGATGAATGTAATGCAAAGTAATAAGATGGACAGAACAGACAGAAAAAGCATGAAAACTACTGAATTATTTGACAGATTCTTTAATTAATTGACAAAAAAGTTGAGCGATTTTTGATGATGAATCTATTGCTGAAGCAAATCTTCTCTGGTTGCAGCTTCTCAAATGTGAGGATTTGTTGCTTTTCTCTGTTTTATATCACTGGCTTATTAAATATGCTCCTATTCGTTGATGATGAAAATACTCGTTAGTTGCATGCTTGTATATCCTGCAGTTCCTTAAACACATGTATATTAGGCATCAGTCGTTCTCCAGCTGTTGCACTTGACCAAATCACTGGCCTCTAAAGCTCCAGTTTGTTCCTGGGTGCTGCTTTGGCGTCGACCACGGGGCCAAACGCCGAGGATGAACATCCCGATGGAGGTTATTAAAGCTGAACTTTTTATTTCTGTGGCTGCTAAGTTTGTCTCCTCTTCCAGCTCCTTTTAAAAGCAGCATGCCAGCGTTTAATTGTCTGCTTCTCTTCTGAAACTCTCGCGTGGTGGAATCGTGGAAAAAGTGGAGCCGAGGTCTTCTCGTCCGTCAGCGCCGTCAGAGGTTGTGGTTGCTGCTCGTCTGCCAGAGGAGCGCGAGTCTGACCCTGAACTTCACTAATAACACAGCAGGGCACTGACTTACAGTATAATGTGTTTCCAGCTCCCCTGTGCTGCCGGGTTGGGCTGTATCGGTGTTGCAGCTACCTCCGCCCGTCAGGCTGATTATCATTAAATGGAACAGTAAACCTTCTGCTCTGTGATCCCGCATTCAGGAATGGAGGCCGTGCTGTTTTGTTAACGCGGTCAAAGGGCCGATAGTTTTTCGGGGAGAGCCTGTGGTCCGAGGCCGTGTTTAGCATACAGACAATGCTGCCATACAAAGCTGCCTGAACGCTGGTAAAAGCAGCTTTCTGTGGCAGCGTCGTGCCAAGATGGAGTCCCGAGCGGCCGCGAGGGCCAAAATCAACACGAAGGAGGGGGGACAAACACAGACTGGTGTGTTTTGTTGTTTTGTGGCCGAGAAATTTTCTCTTTTATCTGAGGATATTTTGAACTTATGGATCTGTGTGTAACTCTTTGTCTTTCCCACGAGACTCTGAGCAGATCTTGTTAGGGCTTGGCAACGTGGTTGAAACTGATATCACAATATTACTACAAATATTTTATCTCATATCTGTAAATGGCAGCATGACAAATGGATTAAAAATTACATGTAAAACAAGTCGACGTTCAGCGGACTGAGCCGTGTTCCTCTGCCAAACCAAACCTGAATAACTCACTGTCGTTGTCTTTAAAATGTCCGCTCAACCAAAAAACAAAAGAAATCCGACATATTTTCTTTCTTCCTTCGAGTGATCGCTGCAGATCGTCCAGGTTTGAGACGTGTCCGTCTCTGTGGATTTCTGCCTCCGTCCCAGTGGAGCTGAGAGGAATGTTGTTTGTGGCGCTCACAGCTTTGAAAACATGACATTTAAAAAATTGAACAGCAGCATCTCCTCCCAGAGTCGACGGACGGTCCACAGACCTCGGACTGTAGCGGGACTGAGATTGTGTCTGGATGTTGCTGTTGAATTTTTTGATGCAAGTTTTTCTTTTATTGTCAAGTATTCTTCTGGTGTTTTATCCTCTTTATCAGAGACTTGACAGCAGAGAGATGACAGGAAATGTTGGGAGAGATCGGGACAAACGGCAAATGTCTCTGGCTGGATTTGAACATCACAGTTTGTGGTGCCTTAAACCACCGAGGAACCATTTTAATATTTTTAATGCTGTGAAAATCACCAATGATAATCCTGAAACATCAGGGATGGATTCCTCTAGTTAACAATCCTATGTGTCTGAACTGAAACCACTTGAGCTACATGAGAACATAATGTTTTCTTTCATTTGGCTCAACCAACTTTTCATGAGACCAGCCTGAAATCAGTCTAATACCTGTTTATTTAAAGTTGAATATAAGTCTGTCTGTGGAAAATCCTCCATGTTGCTTTAGAACCACAGAGTCTGCTGCTTCATGTTGTGGATCCTCAGAAAGCCAAAAGCAGCAGTTATGAAATTTCTATATTTATGTGAAAAGGCCCTTTTTATCTGTTTTACTATAACATGACCATAACTGTTGCTCGTAATATTGATGAGTGTTGCCACGAGGCTGAACTGCGCCTGATATTCACGCTGATTAGATTCGATCTACAAAAGCCAGCTTTATGCTTCTATGGCACAAAGACTCCCAAAGACATGCGACTGTCCCTTTTTTTTTTTATTACTATGAGATGCAGCTGAGATCAGTTTGTTTTTTACTAGGATCAGAGTTCTGAGCCAGTTTTCCTTTGTAGTATGACGGCGATGAATAAAAGCCTTGTCGGTGCCCTCGAGTCCTTACACCAACTCTGATTCCCCCAATTTCTAATAGAATTATTGTGCAACTCTGTGCCAACAAATGAAGTGATCATCGTCCAGCGAACGTCCAGTTCTACGTTTGATAACCAGCAGTGTTCTGCTTTCCTGCTTTTTCCACGTGCGTTGCCTGATTCCTCGATGCGTTTACACCAAATCTCAATCATCGAATTAGCATGAAAATGGCGGCAGGGACGTTTATCATCATCATCCTTGAACTTGTGCGTGTGCATTGATTAATCTAGTTGTTTCAGCTCTAGTTTGAAGATCTCAAATCTTGAGCTGATACGTTCGTCCCGGCCTGACAGTAACTTTGGTTTTGGTGTTTTCACGTTCACAGCTCGCCGCTTCCTAGTTGCCTTTGTTGCCGTCTCTTGTGCAGTCTGCATATTAGTCCACATTCATCCTCAGGCGCTCTCTGGAACCTGTTTGAAGGCTGACCTCGCTTCACTAAAGGCCCCGCTGAGCGAGCAGCCTGGCTGCCCTCTGCAGAGACTAATGGTCCCCACTGCTGTACTACTGATTTATCCTTTTTCCAGCTTACTGATGCGGAGGCACGGGAATTTGTCCACAGCCTCCCAAAGTCATAGATGGAGTTCAGGAAGTTTTACTGAATGGATTCATGGCCGTGGTGGCTGAAATGGCAGTGAATGATCTGTTTCAAAAAATCACTTTCGTTCAGCATGTCAAAATTTAGTTTGTGCAGATGCGATGCATTTTAGAGTTCACTTCCCAATTGTGACCACTGAGGTTTGAAAGCACAGCAACTTGGAACATAGCCTCTGTTAAGAATTTATGAAATACTTATTGCACAATATAACTGACTTATAGCTTCACGAGCGTGTTTTGGCCACTCAGCCTTTGTGGATTTGTTGCCAGGTTGACAGCTCTCCTCCTCTGTCGCTGCTGCTGAGTAACTTTCTATCATCTTTGTCATCTTATCTGTCTCTTAAGGCAGAGCAGCATTAATGAGGGAGGAGGGTTTATTTATTGTTGATTGCAGCTTCTGGTGGATTTATTGTGTAAAATCCATGTGAGCAATTCATGATGATCAGTGTCCCTCAGAGATAGTTTTACTATTCAGGTACATTTTTTTTTCTGCTAACATGAGCAAAATCATGGGATATTATCAAATGATGTCCCAACATCACAGTAAAAGTCTAATTTCCCTCATCTCACATCAGCAGCTTCTGTGTTCACTGAGACGTCTGAGGGGAAAACCCTGTCTGCTCTGTCGGAGCAGGCTCTCTCCCCTCCAGCCTCTGAATGAGAAATCCTGTTTGCTCTGCTCTCGTGCTGCAGCACTTTGCCATTTGCAAACTGCTCGGCTCTGCTGCGGGGAAACCGTTTGCACGAGAAGGACGTCACCGTGAACCAAGGCCCGTGTCGATGCACGTCTCATAGCAGGAAGTGCCGGCACCTGCTGGCTTATTCTTCATCTCAAGACATTTTTGAAATCTTCTGATGAACATGACAGTTTTAATTTTAAAAGTATAGTTGGACATGATTTGCCTCAGATTCCTCTCATTTGATGCTGTTCTCCTCACTTCTGTCTTCGTGAATTAAGCACTTTCCAGTACTATTATGTTTTCAGATTAAGTGAACGTGTTCCAGGAAAACTTTGGTTTCTAGTATTATGATATGACATCCCTTAAATCTTGCGCGATCCTTGAACATGAGACACTCCCTGTTTGCAAGTTTCCACACAATGACAACACTGTCTGTGACGATTAAGCAAAGACAACTCAGGGTGGGGTCCGTCAGAAGAAGTTTGTATGACGTGTTGTCTGACCACGTTGGAAATCAAAGGTGTTTGAACAGCCTCGCTGAAAGCTGTTCAACCATCAGACGAGCGGCTCTGAAGAAGAAAACTGGCAGCTTCAATGTGTTTAATAGCAACAGTGTGAACTGGAGCAGTAATTTTGAGTAACACCATGTCAACATGTCGGAAAACTGAAAAAATGTTCATGACAATTTCCCGAAGTGACGACTTTGAATTGCTTCTTTTGTCCAACCAACAGAAGGAGCAGCACATCCTCACATTTTAGAAGCTGGAACCAGGAAATGTTTTGACTTTTTTTGCTTGAAGAATGAAACGATTAATTGCTTATTGAAATAGTTGGTGATTAATTTTTTTCAGCTCTAGTGATAATGAAGTAAATCATCACATTTCATTTACGATTCAAAAACACAGGTGTATGTCATGATTTTCAAACTTTGAATGATTAATAGATTATAAATAATTGACATGACCGATGATATATTAAGTAAATGACATAGTTTGAAATGGTCCAGTTCCCATTTTGTTCTGTGATGTGTCTCTGCTTCAGATCGTTGTCCTTAAAATGCCCTTTGTTTTCGACCTCATAATAAAAAAAACATGAAGGGTGTAGTTAAGTTTTTTTCACTGCCTCCTGGTTGTAAATAAAATATCTCCCAGGAGCTCGATATGACAACATGTCAACAGGGAACTTGTCCACACCGCTCTGGATGATCCACAGACCTCGTTGTCAACAGTTTTCAGGGGACTTGTTTTCTTCTTATCCCCAGTTCCAGACGTGATTTCTGGAAAGAAAGACGTCACTGAGTCAGTTTTCAACGCTTTGATCACCACAAAGAAAATTTCATTTAGCTCCATTGTTTTGGGATGATGGCAAAAATTTCATGTGGGGATTTTTTTGCATCCCTTTGTTCCACATATGCATCATTCGGGTGAATCTAATTCTGACTAGTGCTGAACAGTAGTAGTGTCCGTTCAGCAGTACTATGAAAGCGGGACACATGCAGCAGTCTGAGCTGTGGGCTTGATCGTGGTGCTGTGTCGGGGTCAGGAGAGTCCGGAGCCTCTCATCCACTGAGGGAACTCTGTTTTTCTGCAAGCTGAGAGTCCCTGCAGGCCTGAGATGTGTAATTACAGCGTCAGCGTAGTCGTTGGCTAACCGCTGAGATTAACCATGTGAAAAGGCCGAGGTGAAACTGGGCGGTTGTCAGTGTTAAATTTTGAGAAGTAATTCCCTGTAAAACCGGTCTCTGTTTGGTGGTTAAACGCTTCGTTTGCTGATAAACTGACTCTCCATCCTGAGATAGCAGAAGAACATTGCTGCAATATGGAGTCATACGTTTGGCCCGTAAAGTTGTCGTGAAAATGAACAACACCCTTGGCCTTGGACCTTGAGCCGCCCAGCGCACACAGCTGGAGCTGTTGGCCGCCACCTCTGCACCATCGCAGGCCAGACTTTTCCAATAACAAGAAGTTGCTGCACTTGTTGCCTAGAAGAAAAAAAAACACAACAAGGTTCTCCCACAAGTTCAGGGTCTGATTTTATGTCATCGATTTCAACATATTCCATCTTTTGTGTGCTGAACTGTGAAAGAACAACATCCTGTTTTGCACCGAGAATCGAAACCAAATTCGACGAATCCGCATTAAGTTGAGACAAATGGTTGTTCTGGGTTTTTATGCGTCTCTTCTTTGTGTGGTGCAGAGACGTCGAAGCAGCTGCTGTGGTGTAGCCTGTTCTCTGCAGACTTCAGTGTGACAACGAGCTCTGAGACTGTTTTGGAACAAGCCTGCGACTGGGTGTGTTAGCAGAGCCATCGCACCCTGAGACCTACATCAGTAATGATACAATCTGCGACTGCAGCTAAGTGTCCCCTGTGTGACTGGGCTCCTCTCGGCTGCTGTGTCATCAAGCTGGAATTGATCGGGCAATAACAGAGGCCGCGCTCCGAACTGTACTATTAGAGTGTTTGTGGCCGCCCGTCGCGGTGTCCGCCTCCTTGGATAATAATTTGCCGCGAGGTTTAATCATTCTCAGCCCCTTCGCCGTCCTGTTTGCCGCTTGCTCAACCGCCCAGCTGCGTGGAGCGGAGAGCGAAGTGGCTGAAGTCGGTGTCGACCTGCTGACTGGCTCTTGTGTAACGACCTTGTGTGTGTAATCATTTCTATGGTGTCACTGCAGAACATTCTTGGAAATTATAACTGCGACCTGAATATTTGAGTCTGTATTTTACAGCTTTAGATAATGACATGAAGCAGATGTCAGTGTGCTGGAATCAAAATACATACATGACTTAAACTATTAAGCTACTAAACAAAAATCCCTTTTCATAGAAACATAAAAGATGTGACTTTTGATGGCAATATGTATAACAAACAAACGAAAATAGAAAAATCTATAGATTAGATTCAGGAGGATTGTTCAGAGGCCTGTTAATGTTAATGGACACTCAGTTGATGTTATTAACACCTTAAATCAGTTATTTCAGTTATTAGTTTGAATGAGAATAAATTAATCTTCAGTTCAATTCAAGTCATTTTTCTTGTTTTCATCCTCCTTTTTAACGAGACACTCAAACTTGTTAATGCACATTTTTGCACAAAACCCACAATTCTCTCGCTGATCTTTGCTGTGATTGTTGGAGATTTTGTCGCATCACATCACACCCAGACGAGCAGTAGAAGACATTTCAGCTTGTTTAGATTTTTTCAAAATCATTTTATAACCTTGAATCTCTTTTCTCTCCTCTTCCTTTCCTTCAGGTTGACGGGGCCCTCTGGTTATCTGACCGACGGTCCAGGAAACTACAAGTACAAGACCAAGTGCACCTGGCTGATCGAGGGACAGTAAGTAAAGCACAGATCCGACACCGGGGGAGAAATGCCAGATCAGAAACACCAGATCCTGACACTGCAACAGTTATGCTGCTCCTAAAAGACTTCCTTAAAGAGAGGATTGAATGTCATAATCAGTTCAGAAAAGCTTTGTGTGTCGTGTCTTAAACAGCACTAGAAATAGAACATGTAATTCAATATCCTCTAATAAAGTTAGTGTTTGCAACAGGCTGCTTGTAATACCAGATTTCATCAAATGAATTAAAATATGATGTGCACGCTATAATTAGATTTTTTTTTTCAAGTGATCTTTTGAGGTGGTCAAACATCTTTGCAGCACATGAGCAAAAACCCCACAGCTCTGAAGTCGGCGAAACAGAGACCTCAGGCGCGCTGCATGAAACGCTCTTATTGACTCCGTCCATTAAATCAGCTTCTGCCATTAAGAGAAAAGGCAAAGCACAGATTCCTAAAACCTTGAGACAGCTGAGAGACGGATTGTGAAAACAGAGGCTGCAACTCGATATCTCAGGCGTGCTCATAATGACTGCAGTCCTTCGCCGAGATCCGCCCGGCGTTGGGAGTTTACAGTATCCAGGAGGTGATGGATGAAAATGAATGGCAAAGTAACTGTGAGAAATTCAATACTCCTCCTCTGTTGTTTTAGTCAGCATAACCTCGCCACAGAGTATCGATTCAGAGCGATGATTCCTCCTTTTTTTGGGCCGTCGGCTCATCAGAAGCATAAACATCTTTTGATTACATTTGCATTTCAGGCTTTTAGCCAACGCTCCCGTTCAGGGGGATCAACCACGGGTGACTTGGTCGGGGCTCACTCGTGTTCTCTAAGACAGAACTCCTGACCTTCCTGTTCCTCCTTTAACGACCAGGCCGTCCTGTTGTCCAGCGTTTTCATTACATACTAATGGAACTTTTATATTCTGTCCCGAGACCTCGGCCTGATCTTAACAGGAAGTTAATGCAGTCACACGTTTATGCGTCAGAATGACTTTGATCCACTCACTCTTTCTCTGCTGTTTTAAGTGTGTTGATTCTGTCCACAGTGGCCTGAAGTGACTTTACGTCTTGAAAGTAAAATATTACCGGTCACAAGCCTTCTTCTGTAATCGTTGCTCGGGGCTGCTGCCATTGCTCGGTTTATGTATCTGTGAGGGGAGGGAAGAAATACAGCTCAGATAAATAAAAATGTGAAGAGAAAAATGCGACCATTCATAACATTTCTCTTACATCTTGTCCCCTCATTATAGATTTGCTAAATGGGCCCTTGTGCTCTTCCCTCCTCTTTTTGAAGGAGTCCATTTTTTTCAACCAAATTTAGAGACAGAATCTCATGAATGACGTAAATTAAAAACTAACAAAACACGTGCTTTTTCCTGTTTTGCTGGCTGCTGTACAGTAGAAACACTCAGTCATGGACCCGTGCTCATAAGGTTTTGTTGCGGGTGGTGACGGTTTCTCCCATATCACCAGGTTAATCATCCACCTTAGAATCCCATTTGTTTTGCTCATGTAGTAAAAGTGGGTGTGTTGTTTTGCCGTGTCCTCGTCAGCTGGTGAAACAGTAACTTTCAAAACCTGTGTGCAGCTCTGAAATTGAATACACAGAGATTTGTGGGTTTTGTTAGAAATGTTGATTCGACTTATAAAGTTATAAAGTGATCTTTAAGTTGGAAAGTCTTCTTCATTCACACAGTTACCAAATCAGCTGTTCATACAAGGTTTACTCTTTGAAACACAATGAAATATAGTTTGTCTGGATTTCATGCACTTTTGTAGAAAACTGTTAATTTGAAATTGAAAAATGTTCTTTTTCTTGGATGATAATTAAAGCTGTCAAATATTCACACAAAATCAGCTGTTGCATGGTTTGTTTGTTTTATGTCTGGTTTCTCACAGTTGGATCAGTTGAAACTGTGTTTAAAAAAAAGTGCTAAATACAACTTTTGGATGGAAGAAGCTGTCAGAGCCACAAAAGTCTGCTTGTTGCACCAACACAATAATCAGCCATGTCCCAAGTTCTGAATTTGTCATGTCATGACCAACCCAGACAGAAGTTCTCATGTTTTCCTCTGTGTGTGTTTTTCAGGCCCAACACTATCCTCCGATTACGGTTCAACCACTTTGCCACTGAGTGCAGCTGGGACCACCTTTACGTGTATGATGGAGACTCCATTTACGCCCCCCTTCTCGCTGCCTTCAGGTACGTCAAAGTCGGCCTTGACGTGTCCGTTCGGGAGTAAACTTTGTATAAGTGGAAGAGTTTTAATTTCACTTTTTTATGTCAGTGGCCTGATTGTTCCTGAGCGTTACGGGAACGAGACGGTTCCTGAGGTGGTGTCTCAGTCCGGCTACGCCCTGCTGCACTTCTTCAGTGACGCTGCCTACAACCTGACAGGCTTCAACATTTCCTACAGGTGAGAGAAGCATCCAAAGGGTTTCTTTTACTGCTTCATGCATTTTCTTGTTTATAAAAAAATAACCAAGGAAATATGGATAATGAAATGTTCTGTTTTAAATTATGTGTTGGTTTGAAAAAAGAAAAGTGGGTTTTCCTCCAATTCAAATTTAAAAACTAAACAAAATGTGGTCATTTGTCTTGGATGATAGTCTCGGGCCTTTCCTTCATTTTGAAATCTGAGCCGCTGTGGCAGCCTCCACATATCAAACTGCTCGTAATCCTCCACAGCTGAGTGTGAAGCTGCCAGGCCTTGGGGTTCGCGTCTCTCAGGGTCCACGCGTGCATTCATGATGGTGTCAGTCACTGAATACAAGTATCTGCTAAATGACAAATACTTTGCTACTGAGCCCCGAGATGAGAAGCTCCAGTACAAATCATCTCTGTTTTACTGGCTGCTGAGATTTATTTCGGTGAAGGCCCCACTTCACACCCTTCCCCAGGACATGATGACGCATCCAAAGCTATCACTTTCTGCATGATTCAGCCCGAGCGCTGGCACAGCTGGTCGACGGCCTTTAGGGGATCATGTGGGGCTGCTGCCGTCCGTTTGCTGCAGTATGTTTTTGTTGCATCGTTACACCAGCATCTACCAGTCTGACGCGCTGGTGTGTTGTTGTTGGCAGCAGCACCACATGGAAGCAAAGGAAGGTCGTAATGATTAGTAACTGAACACCTCATTGAGAAGTTTAACCACTGCTGAATCCTTAATGTTGAAATTTAAATTGAATTTATAGAATGGAAATATTATTATGAAATATAGATTTTACTTTGAAAACCATCTGTCAGTTGTTGTAAAATCTCCTCTAGTGTTTTCAACATTTTCTTTAGGGTTCACTCAATATTCCAAAAACTCAAATTCAAATGCTCATAGTCACATGACACGAAGGAGTTTGTAGTCATGCCGTGTTTATATATTGTTCAGGTTCATTTCAGGCCAAGATTGAACTTCTTCTTTCTCTCTTTGCTAATTTCTCGTTTTTGAACTGAGCCAGGATTAATGACCAAGACTCCAGCTTCATCCCGTGTGTTGTCCACTTCCTGCGTGGAGTCTTTTTAAAAGCAGGTTTATGTCTTTTGCAGCAAACATCTACCCACACTAATATATAAATAAGGTCTCATTCCTGTTATATGCAAAACATCCTTATATCAGTGCAAGACATCACACCCACAGACGGATCAAACTAAGCTTCACACCAGTCAGAAAGAACCAAAAATGTCAATCACTTAGTTGCTTCACCAACCATAAAAAGTAAAAGTATTCCTCAAACCAAAGTGGAGCCTGTCCCTGACAAACATGTGTAAAGGACACGGCGGACCCCTGCGCTTCCCCCCCCGCTCGCCGGCACCGGGCTTGAAGTCGGGCTGAGAACCACAGAGTTGGATGAAAGCGAAGTGCCCCCCGGTCTTTGGAGTCTGGGAGAGGTGGAGGAGCCCGAACATCAAACCGTCAGACTGCGGCGGGAACATGAAAGGATGACGCGGGCCCTTTGTGCCGCCTGTCTCGCACCTCAACGCGCTTGTCTTCAAGAGGAAAAGAAGCCAACATCTCACTTCAGTCTCTGTCTTTGATGGATAATAATGTTTTCACAACAAAGCCAAACTTTTGACATTGACTTATTTACTCTGGTTCTGAAAAAGATCAGCAACATTTTCTAGTCTTGTACATAGTTTGGAGTGTTTTTCATAATAAAGCATGAGTCTGACGTTATGTCGTCAACAGATTCCATAAAAAGACCAAAACCAATGATGAATTGATTACTAACAAGTGTCCTCACATAAGCTTATTCCTCTGTCATGTATGTAGTTCAAAAACCGCTAACACATCAGTGAGTCACTGTTGGACTGAGTGACATGTTCCTGTACTGCAATGAACAAGGACGTTAGGCTTTATTTTGAGTCGATCCCACAAACACTGTGCTGCTTCTTTAAATTCTCTAAAATCTATATTAATCCTGTATGAGTTGCGTTTCCGAGTGGTAGTGGTAGTTTTCACAGTTATTTCCAGGCTCAGGGTCACTGTTAGATGTTCGTATAGTTTTTCTCAGGATAAGTGAGGCTACTCAGAAAAGCCGTCAGTAAGAGAACGTTAAATATTTTAGTTTTTATGTGTGTCCCAGTTCTACACCACATACATAGTCTATACTTTATGTACAGTGTAGGCTGTTTCTGCATTTACTACTGAACAATAAAAAGTCAATGCACTTTGCCCGAGCGGGGAAGGAGCCGTACGGTATCAATTGGCCAATTGGCATCAGTCACACTTTGATAAGCTGCTGTCAGTTATTCTTCACAAAGAGAAATGTCTTTCCTGAAAGTGACTCTGAGTTCCTGTTTGTCCTGGCACCTGAAATAGGTCTCAGCAGATTTATAGATGTCAATGTGCGACAGGCTTCAGACTTACTGTCACTGGGAAGTCGCTCTGATTCCAGCGGCGTGATGTTTGCATGTTCTGATTTGAGAATACGACTCTGCGACCAGGATGTTTGATTGCAGGCGCATAATGTGTCAATTGGGTGCTAACAGAAGAGCTAAATGTGCGACATAAAAGACTTGTTGAGAGACACCGAGAGCGTCGGTCGTGCTGTTTTACTGCAGATTGCCTGTGTTTACCATCTGCTCCTCTGAGCCTGTTGTGACTTTGTGTCTGCCGGTTGCCTCAGCCTCTGGCTCGATGCTGTTCCCGTGCAGATGGCCCTCTGAGATGAGTGACAAGCGTAGAGGCGGGAGCATGACCGCTTGATGAGGGAGGACGACACCGATAACAACACCTTATGCTGTCTGAAGGGGAATGTTGCATATTTTATCTTAAAGCCCGCAGACAGTCGAGGCGCCGCTCGCACAAAAGCAGATGTAACTCAATCGTTGAGAGGTGTTCTCCATGTTTTATTCAGAGTGTGTCTTTCAGGCAGGTTTTGAATCCTGGTTTTCTCTCCCTCTTTGTTTCCTCCCTCCCAGGGTGAATACATGTCCCAACAACTGCTCCAGCCGCGGCGAGTGTCGCGTGGGGAACTCCACCGGCTCCGTGTACTGCGAGTGCGAGAGAAACTGGAAGGGGGAGGCCTGCGACGTCCCCTACTGCCTGGCTGACTGCGGCTCCCCTGAAAGAGGTCGCTGCCAGGGCAAGACCTGCGTCTGCAAGTCCGGATGGCAAGGTGGGCTGGCACCGCGGCGGCGACGTGACCTCATTGTCTCACACACTGCGCCGGTTTGAATAACCACAATGTCATCAGGCCTCAGCAGGCCCACACATGCCAACCACTGCTCAGTGACTTCAATAAGCTTCTCGCCGGCTCTTACGTTCTCTGTAAAGAATGAACAGTGGCTCCGGTGCCAGTGGAGGATGAATCTTGAGTCTCGCTGCCAAGAGTCATTTTTAACAGCCACATTTATTAATACAGGATATGCATGGAAGCAGTGTGACTCCTTCCTGTTTTCAACTCTGTTTTATGAAGCAGGTATGATGCTTTCTGTAGTGTTGGATACAGCAGCTCTGCTTAGGCCTTTGTGTCTGTCCCATACAGAGAATATAGACCACATATAACAAGTCCGACCCACATCTGCGACTTGTTCAGTGAATGAATATGTGACTGAAATGGTTAAATAATCTGATTAAGTGCTCAGTGCACCACCCACCGAGAACAGCTGGAAGTTTTGTGGGACATAGTTCATATAATTAGATAAAAAAAACATATAATTGAGAGACAGAAAAACTATATTTAAGTTTAATGGAGGAGTGAGAGTTATTTGACTTGGCCTCCTGCTGCCTGATGACCCAAACCCATCATTCCAGACTAAAGGCTGATCCCAGTCTGAAAGAGTTTTTCTGGAGATATGTGTTGAGTTTCAGGCCTGAGGTCGATGCTCAATGTACAAACCACTGAAAACCTGTCAACTCTACAATGTTGAGGTCAAGTTACCAAATGTTTTTTTTCTAGCGCCACATTTTTATTTAATAAAATGGAAGCCATTCTCTGACCCACAGATTTTTATCAGTGTCCAACAATATTATCCTGTTATAGAGCTGCGGCTTCTTGAACATGGCCAGGAATAAATGAAGTAAACCTTCCCAGTAAATATCCAGTGTGGCTGAGCGGCTCCAGTGAAGCAGTTGGAGGTTTAGTAAAGAGCGTTACCGACTTTATCCGTCCAGATTTCGCCTGTTTATCTGGTGATTCAACCCAGTGCCTCTTCAGCTCTGAGCCTCCACCACTGTTATCGAGGCTGCCCCCACAGCCTCCATCTGCTGGAACCTGATGGACTCGAAATGAACTTTTCGCGGGATCTGCTTCCTCATCTTTTTTTGGTTGAGTCATGAATATCGAGCCTCTTTATTTGGTGATGACCTGACACCGCTGTATCCTCTTTGAATCAGGCCATATGGGCGTTTTAACCGCTCTATTAGTTCTTAAACGGCTCCACTGCGCCGGTTTGCACAAGCAGAGACAACGGCTTAATTTAACTGCAGTTATATCAGCAGCTCCGTGTGCTCACGATCTAATTACCAAAGCTGAGGGAGTTGAGAAACAGACTGGCATTTTCTTTTGCCTTTATTACCCTGTCATGGTGTGTTAGCCGAGGAATAGCACACTTAGTGTACTCTGAGCTGCCAGCTTCCAAATGAACTCATTTTCTACACCAACCAGTGCAAAAGCAGAGACAGATGCCTGTTTAGTCAAGCCGGTCTTGCATTTAATCTCTCTTTCACAGATGCGTAGCCTTCAACAAATTACGTCTTTTAAGGGAGGCTGAGGCCACATTTGTTTTATTTATGGAAATGCCACCAAGGTGCAAAGGTAATTTTGTTAGCTTAGCAGTGCTGGAGCCGGTCTGAAGAATATTAGCCCCCGGGGATTCGTTTCAGCCGCTGAACAAAACAACCAGGAGTGCGGGTGAAGTGACCTTGATTGTTGCAGTGAATCACAACACTTCCTCTCCCGTCACGTGGCGCCGTCTGCATTGTTTAGATAACAATCAATAAGGAACTCCTCCAGTGCTTCACATCCTGTTCCTGCAGTAAGAGCACTGATTGGCTGATGTTATATTCCAGGCAGGTTTTGTAGCTGTGTCTTTCAGCAGGAATGGACAGTGTTGATGACCAAGATCAACAAACTGCCTCCAAATCATCAAACCTGCGAGACTCAACACGGGACAGGCCGATCTTTCTATTTCTGATCTGGCAGCTGTTTGCCAAAAACTTCTCTGAATCTTTTCCCTTCATTCAGAACTGGTTCCGGTTTATGCCGCCGTCATTGTTCTCGTCCCGTAACAGGGGAGGGCGGCTCTGGTCAGGGTCATCAACTTCATATCTGTAAAGCCTTGATAGTTATTGTTTCATTAAAGAATGTTCAAAAAGTTAAATCTTTCCAAACTCCAACTTCTTACACACCTGATAACCTCACGTTTCAAAACCCACCTTCTAATGCTAAATGACTCCACACCTGTGTAATCAGTCTGTTATCTGAAGGCTTAAAATGCTTCTTTAACCTCTCTGCCCTTTCTTTCACCTCTCGCTTTTATAATTCAAGAGATGGAATCAATAATGGATCGTGCTTTTTTCCACCTACAGTCAGTTCATGGAAAGCAGGTGGCCTCTCTCTGCCTGTCTGCAGAACAGTAAAATGGACTAATGAGACCTGGGGAAGCTTAATCCTCCATTAATGCAGCAACTTTCTCACAAGCCTGAAAGTTTTTTTTCTCGTTTTTATGCTGATTCATTTTGTTGGTATTTTTTTTTAATCTCTCTTAAACGACTCTGTGTTTATCATGTGCAAGAGCAATAAAATGAATTCAGTGAGCTCCCTGCTTCGTTTAGCCTCCTGTGGAGCTCTGACTCTGTGGTTTCTCTCCCTCCTCAGGTCCAGACTGCTCCGTCTCCGTCCCTGCCAACTCCTCCTTCTGGAGCCGGGAGGAGTACACCGAGGCCGGGCTCGCCAGGGCTTCCCACAAGGCCGCGGTGGACCAGGGCATCATGTGGGTCATCGGAGGCTACGTCTTCAACGCCTCCGACTATCATATGGTCAAAGCGTAAGTGCTCTCCCCTGTGAGCGTGCACACTTGGACACTTGGCTGCTGCTTCCGTCCAACAGAGCTGCGAGACATGAGTCCTGCTGTTGCTATGCGACTGCAGCGAATCTGCTTTTGAAACACAGCGTTGTAAAAATTTAAATATTTTTAACTTGCATGTTTCACCAAGCGCTGAAGTAATACTTGGCTGTCAGGGAGAAGCCACAGGACTTCCTGTCTGTTAAGAACGACAGCTCCGTGTCGGGTGCAGACTCAAGGATGGAATTAAAACCATAAAATTATAGAATTATGGCTCCTCATCCTGAACTCCACCCAAGAAGGTCACACGTCTTCCCTTGGCTCAGGCTGTATTTTGGTTTTATAGGTTTCACCAGGCCCTTGTTTTTATCTGCTCAGGCGTCATATGAGACTATAAAGGAGCATTCTGCCAACTTTATACAGCTTCTTGTGTTCGCCACCTTGAACAATAGTGTAATTCTCCTCCTCAAGGTAACATTTACTTGCTCCTGATGTAGCTGCAGCGTTACACATATTTCCAGAACAATGTTTTCCTGCAGTTTGTAGGAAAGCATACAGCTAAAGTTAAGGTAGGAAACCCAATAAAGGCATGTGACGAGTGGCACTCCCAGTTTCTTTTTGATATCTGGTTAATTTAGACTTCAGATGTTCAGTCATTAGACCTTGGAGCCTTGACTGGGGCACATGTTGTTTACTGACACATTTTAGTTAGTCAGTTTGGCTGTGGAGACGGAAACCAGTTTGATATAAAGATAAGTGTAACCCATAAAAATATTATAGCTGCACCAGCTGAATTTCCATGTGTGCAAAATTTAAGGAAGTGTCCACATTAGATGAGAAGACTGACACCAGCCTTTGTGTTAAATGTGAACTCAGCTTGTTAGTTTAGCTTAAGCTTCAACACTGTAAATGGAGAAACAACAAGCTGGATGGATGTAGAGTGATGTTGATCTTCTCAGCTAATGTTTGACAAGAAAATTGAATTTCCCTCAGTGTTGGACTTTTCCTGTAGCTGTTCTGTCATGTGGCTCAATGTCGATAAACTCAACACACCACACTCATTTACTCATTTACCCTTGATTCTTAAGCGTTTGCTCACTTCTCTTTAAGAGACGATTTGGATCTTTTTTTTGAAGTTTTTTGAATTTTCTGCCTGAGATTTGAGCTTCTCTGTGTCGACATGACTCAGAACTGTTCTTCATATTCCAAACCACATTTAATGTTTCGTCACCTGTTCTCCTGCATCTTACTGACTTTACAAGATAGAAGGAAGAGGAAGTTATGAGTCAAAGTCAGGGGTTCCGTGTTTGTCTGGCTGAACTGTGTTCACCTTCTTATGTCACAGTCTAGTGATCAAGGAAGTGTTTTTAAAATGTATTTTTGACTTGTAAAAATGATCGAAGAACTCAAGACGTACTCACACTTTTCAAGAGAGTTTCTTAAAGCCGCTCTGTCCTGATCATCACACCTGTCTGTTTTCTGTCTGTAGGTACAACCTCAGCAGTAAGAGCTGGCTGAGCCTCGACCCCTCCGTCAACACTGTCACGCCACGATACGGCCACTCGCTGGCTCTTCATGAGGTACGTGGAGGGAAGGAGGGAGGCATCTAATGTTAAACAGGATGTACAGTAAGACGACACTTCACCATTATTGTAGTGCATTTTATAAACAGAGCTTCAAAGGAAAAGAACAGATGACGACTAAATTAAATGGAGGCACGAGCAGAAACTCCTTTTGTTTATGCTTTCACCAGTGTCTGTTTGTTGTCTGGAACTAATATATAAATCTCTGGGTTTTGATATGCTGCAGTGAAGTGGTGAAGCAGTCTCTTCTCAGCCAGAAAGCCTGTTAGGAGCCGCTGATAGAATAATAAATTAGAGCGAGGAGGATTCAGAGGAAGACGCAGTCTGTCTGCTCTGTGGTCTGAGAGAACCGAGTTCGTGCATTACAAACACGCTGCAGCTCAAATTGCATCACGGGGTATGAATGTGTCTTGTAAGTCAATGTGGGCTCGCAAGACAAATCTGAAATCAAATCGGTGTTGATACATAACAGATAGAACTGATGTAAGTCTCGCAAAACAGATAATGTGCTGGTTAGGGCTGTCAAACACACAAACCCTCACCGGTTTATAAAAAGCTGAAGACACCTCTGTCTCTCCTGAGAGCGAACAACCCGAGCGTTTGTGAAATTGAGCTGTTTTCTGTTGCTTTCATGCTGCAAAATGCTCTTTTCATTTTTCTTTCCATTGAGCCCGACCTCAAGGAGTTCCTCGGTTCAATGCCATCTGCAATTCCTTGCACACACATACTATCAAGTGCATGAGAAAATTTTTACCCATCTTTACTTAAGCGTGAAATCAAGAAAATAAAACAACGGCTTCTTAATATCGAGAGACGTTCTTCTGTCTGACCTCCAGACCGTCTTCAGGTCTTTGAGCGGTCCAGGGAATAATAATAAACTGGTGTTGTTATTCAAAACTCAAGGACGTATGGAAGGTTATTGGTGCCCAAGCTTTTATTTAATGGAGAATTCCTCGTGTTTTTTGGCCGCGTTCAAGTTTCTTTATAAGATTTCATTAGGATGATGGTTCATGATCACCACAGGGCAGAGGTTCCCACACTTTTCTGACCAAACCAAAGTTCCACTGCACCACTTCCCCCTGCAGATACACATAATGTAAACCCCATAAGAAACATACAATTTCAGATGAGCCTGTTTGGATTGGCGTGAGTGCTGTCAGCGTACGCCGCAGATCTGGCGTCGATTCGATTGCGGTACTTGTCTTCGTGGTGGCAAGAGCAGAAAAGTCTTTCTCACAGGAAAAGAGAAAAGTACATTTGTGAGCCTGAGAAAAATGTGATAAAACATTCCCGATGTGTTGCTTAAACTCACAGATGAACATTATAATGTACATTTATTTCTAAAGCATTTTATTTTAGAAAGTTTACCAAACTAAGACTTGGCATTTATTTCTTTTACATACAACCATCATAAGTGTAAAAGTCAGAACAAAACTAAAATTTGTTGTAAATCTCACTTGATATTTTTATTTTGTTCGTGCTTATTTACTTTTGAAAGCGCTCATCATATATATGATCTAACTCTGCTGCGCTGTTTGTCTTTGCTTCAGGGGAAGATCTACATGTACGGAGGAAAGATCGACTCCACAGGAAACGTGTCCAGCCAGCTGTGGGTTTTCCACATCCAGAACCAGACCTGGGTCCTGCTGAGCCCCCGGGCCAAGGAGCAGTACGCCGTGGTGGGACACTCGGCCCACATTGTGCCCCCCGTCCAGGAGGGGGCCAGTCCCATCATGCTGGTTCTGTTTGGACACTGTCCTCTGTACGGCTACATCAGCCAGGTGCAGGAGTACAACATCGGTGAGTGGAGGTGATGTTGGGGATGAGCAGGAAGCTGCAGGTCCATGTAGAGAAAAAGAAAAAATTAACTTTAGTCTTCTGCTACGTGTCACCCGACCTTCAGCTGCTCTGTTGCTTCAACTAATAACTTTGGGTGTAGTCCCTAAATCTATCGGTTTATAACAACAGGAAATTAACAGTGGCCACTAAGACGAAGCTAACGAGTTTCTGACTCGGGTGGAGTGTTCCTCTAATCTACCCACCTCGTTGGCAGGCGGCCAAACTTAATTTAGCCTCATTGTCTTCTAAAACTCAATCTATGTGAGAAAATAGGATGAATTAACCTGCCGCTGTGGCCGATGGACAAGAGTGCTTCTCCTATTCGCTCACAAATGAAAGCGATTTGGTTGTTATCATTTCCTGAATGATTGCCAATAAAATCCGATGATGCTCTGATGCTACTTTTGTACTTGTGATGCATTTTAGGAGCAATAATACAAAGACTCATATTGGCTTAACTCTCTCTCACTAATAAACCGCTGTGTAAACCGAGTTAAGCTGTAATTACCTCCACTACATCCCTGCTGGGACCAAAAACGAAATCTTCCACAAAAACACCTGGAGACTTTTCTTATCCTGACTCCAGTTCCCTTCACTTTCTTAGCGGTATTTTACTTTATTACGATAACTCGAAGCTCTGTTGCTCAGTAAACGATGTTTGTGTGACCCTGCAGCCAAGAACACGTGGAGCATGGTGTCCACAGAAGGAGCTCTGGTCCAGGGCGGCTACGGCCACAGCAGCGTTTTCGACCCCGGCACCAGAGCCATCTACATCCACGGAGGCTACAAGGCCTTCAGCGCCAACAAGTACGGCCTGGCTGGAGACCTGTACAAGTTCGACGTGGACAAGAGGAAGTGGTGAGGTTTTGTTTTTGCTGTATTTATTTAACACTGACGCAGTTTTTTTCTTGTATTCGACAGTAAAGTTTGAATCCGTCTGAGATGGAAAATAACCCTAATTGAACTTTTAACAATCCATAGACGAGCACCCTGATGAAGATGGTGTCGATACATACTTGACATTAGGAGGTCATGAGCAATAAAAGTCCACTGATTCAACACGTGTGTCATATCTTTTTATGATATTATACAATTTCTTTGCAACAGATTTGGTTTTAATTTGCAAAACTCTTATTGCAAAATGCTAAGCTAGTAAATTTGAGCTCAGAAGTAAGAATGAAGAATGCAACATCAAAGCATCTGTTTCAATTTAGGTCATCAATTATCAGTTTGCCTTTGTGACATTTTCTGTGAATCATTAACAGCATGATTTGATAATGATCATTTCATATCAATATAGAGCAAACAGTAACTCACTCTTATCAAATCAGAGTCTGCGGTGGCTGTTTCCTCAAGGTTATACAAACAAAAGAAAAAAGTTTAAAATGACTTTTGGAAGCTTTTCTTTAATTTATCGGATATGTTATGTTACTGTAAACGAAAACAGCCGTGAGGAAAAAGGAGTTTTTATCCTCTCTTCAGTTACAGAGTTCCAGCAGCAGCGTGTGTGGATTGTCACAACAGATAAACTCCTTTTAAAGCAGCCACATTGCTCATCTGAGTAACGGCTGTGTAACAACCATCACTGTGTGTTTGAGCAGGACCATTCTGAGAGACAGCGGCTTCTTCCGCTACCTCCACACGGCGGTGATAGTGAGCGGGACGATGCTGGTGTTCGGAGGAAACACACACAACGACACATCCATGAGCCACGGCGCCAAGTGCTTCTCCTCCGACTTCCTGGCCTACAGCCTGGGTCAGTCACACACACACACACACAGCACACACAGAGCAGTCCCTGCAGTCTGCTTTCTCAGTGTCATTCAGGGTTTTTCTACTAAGCACGCGCCGTCTTTTCTCTTCCTGCACTGAGCTGCTTTACATTCATCCAGTGGCTCAGACTCACACCTGGGAGCTGCTCCGTACAACTGCAGTGTTTTGTTGTCCGACACTGAGCTGCTCCGCCGGAGCAACAGAAGGTCAAATGTCGCAGCTCGAGGTACACGAGCTGCGCAGCGCCTTTTCACACATAATACTGAGGATAATGTGGTCGTAAACATCACTGCAGTGGAGTGGTCTTGCACGTTCCCACGATTATTTCCATACAGACTGCTTCCACGTGTGACATGATTTTCTTGGAAGGAGGAAGTGAAGCCGACTCTAAGGTGCCTTTCGGTGAAGCTTCTTGTTTTTATTTTTCACTTTCATTATTTATGTGCACATTAATCTTGTTCTTTGCTGGAAGGGCTGGTCGCCTCGCTGTCGGAGAGTTGAATCCAGATCACTGGACTTTTGAATGAAGACGTTTTGCTGTTAAAGGTTTTTCTGTTCTGTGTTATAAGTGACTGATTGTAATCAAAAATCCAGTTCATCAGTTTAGATTTAACTTTGTGGACAAATCGTATCACCTTCACACACAACGTGGTCAAAAGTTTGTGGACAACCCCGTGTGGTCTGGGTTTGTTCCTTTAGTTTGAATAAAGGGATGATCTTAGTGCAACAGCATATAGTGGTGCTTTAGACAATCGTTTGCTTCCAGCTTTGTGGCAACAGCACAAAGTCAGCTCCATAATTCAATAGTTTTCCTAGTTCAGTAATAACTGGCCTGCACAGAGCACTGATCCAACACTTTTAGGATGAGCTGGAGCAGTGACAGACCTTATTGCCAAACATCAGTAGCCAACCAGACTGATGCTTTTGTGAACAAAATCCCTGCGGCAGTTTTCCAAAATCTGCTGCAAAGTCTGAAACCAGAAGTGCGCAGACTGTCGTAGCTGCAGGTTCATGCCGGTCGTCTTGGAATGAGAAGTTCAGGTGTTCAGAGCTGCTGTGAGCAAGTTATAGCATGAAATGTGTCCCAGATTCTTTTTTTATTAATGTACCTGCCGACTGTGTTCACATTAGTACCATAAAGGAAAGTCAGGTCTTTAGGGGGAAACATGGCAGCTGAGATTTTGTGGAACATCCCCTCGAGCTGCAGTTCAAACTCGACTCCTGGAGGATTTCTGGGTGAAGGTAAACGCAAAGTGATCAAAGCTCAATAACGTAAGAACTAAACTAGTCAGCGTAGGATTCACGCTGGTGGCTTCAGGGACGAAAACTCAAAGTCTGTAATGTTTATTCTTGTGCTCTCCTCTTTTTACTGCTAAGACGCCCTTAATCAAGATACTTAACCCTCAGTTTGTGTAACACAGCTGCTCAACAACAGCAGAGAGGAACAGAAAGACAGAAGCAAAGTGAGTGTGGGATAGAAAATGTGCTTTCTGTCCCTATTTATTAGCTAGATATGACAATCAAAAGTCGATTGTCATTGATTGTGGCAAACTTTTTTTTTGTATGCTAATTATAATCCCATTTAAAGTTCTCTGCTACGTCCTAATAGACGTTAGCGCAGCTTTGTCAGAAACCATATTGGCATCCTCATTTTGTTAACTGCCTGCAAACACTGTAGTAAATTGAGCCGGCCTCCTTCCGCAGCGCTGTCACGAGCTGCTCATTAATGGGAGGCTTCAGTCTGTCTGGATGGGAGGGAGAATTCCCCGCAGGCCGCCAAACAGCCCCAGGACATTGCGTTTTTTCTGTGTCTTTGCAAAGATGATTGACAGGCGGCGAAATTACAATCTCAGGAGCACAAGCAGCCCCCCTCCCCTCCCCGTGCGACCAGGTTTTGTTCATGAGAATTGCATGTTGGGAGTGAAACAGCCTCAACAAACGTCCCTTTTTTTTTTCCAGGGGTGGTGTGAAGAACAGATGACGGTGAAGGCTGCACATGTCGAGGCGTCTCACCGGTTTCATTCTTAGCTCAGTGTCCCATTTATACATTCGTATGATGATTCGTATGATCGCACGTCCTCACTTGATTGGCATAATGAGACTAACTCATCTCACACTCGTCACTGCAGGAAACACATTGTTTTCATGATTTCCCCCGAGACTCTGAATTTGAGTCGAACTTTAAAAATTAAAAAGTATTTTTGTTTTCCCCTTCCTCATCTCCCACCTCTCTCCTCCCTGCCCCTCCTCATCCTCTCTATGATTTGTAATTGGACATAAAAGACTAGTAGAGTATTCCCCCCCCCCACCAGCCAGCTCCAGCTGCAAGGTCGGTGTCAGCAGCAGCTCTGTGATTGTCTGGTAATTACAGTCGAGATGGGCTGTGCGTCGAGGACTAATCGCCCCGCCTTAACAAGCTGAACTCAATTAGAGCGTAGAATTTAAGGGCCGTCCGCTGTCCTGACATTGGCGGATGGTGTCATAATAAATCCCAACTCTGAGGGGCAATGCGCCACACCGCCCGCAGTACCGCCGTTTGACACCAGATGGCAGTGTCTACCTGTGGATGCGGGGCTCTCGCAGATGTCAGTCCCTCCTCTGGGAGAACATGATGACTTGCACTGCATTGTTCTGACTGAAGATGATGTACTGCAGTCGCTGCTCTGTGTTCCAGCAGCTTCGACTCTCACACTCACACGCCGGCTCTTTTTCTTCTTGTTTGTTCTGTTTCGGGCTCCAGACTCATCAAAGGTGTCGCACACGGCTGCAGCTTCATATAAAAACAACCCTGAAGGAATCCATCACCATGTATTCATTTACCCAGTGCACATAATACTGATGATTTGGAGGTGAACACATTAAGTTTGCCGACATCAAGGTTTCACATTGCTGCAGTTTCAACAGAATCAGAGACTCAGGATGCCAAATATGATGAAATACTAGATACCTTAATTTTTTGGTGCATTAAAAAAAAATGAAAACAACCTAAAAGCAAAAGGTTAAAGTGTACAATGCATGTCCGCTTTGATGGGAATCACAAACCCAAAAGGTCTAAACAACTTCAACTTTGATATCAAACCTGCTTGTATCCTTCTGTCCTTCCTTCTGTCCTTCCTTCCGTCCTTCTTTCCTTCCGTCCGCTGAATCAGTGCTGGTTGTTCAGAGTCTGATTCCTGTTGGGTCCATCAGAGTTGGGAGGGAAGTAGGATTTTTTTTTTCAGTCGCATTTCATCAAATCTGAATCCTGGACTGAATCTGCTTATCCTTTGGAACCCCTTATCGAATCTCGTGTTTGGCTTTTAACATTTGCAGGTAGTCAAATTTAAACAAAGCTAAAAGATTCTGATCTGTCGTCTCCTGCTGCTGCCTGAGAAACACTCCAGATTTGAATGTCAGCCTAATTAATGTTCAGAACGTGTAGCTACAACCTGAAAATGATCAGCACAGAGATGAACCGAGCTAACTGCTGGAGGTCACATATAGTTTTGAATGTATTTCTCGTCACATGCCGGAGACGCACGCACGCCCGGCTGCATTTCCTCGGCCTGATTGTCGCTCCCGCAGCCATCAGACCCTCGCTTTCTCGGTCAAGGACGTTTCCCCGCCCGGCTCATTGATTGACACGAGCTGCTAAAGGTCTCGCTAACCACCCGTGGCATGTCGGCTGAATCTCCAGCTGCTGAAGACATGTATGATTTAATATGTGGGAGCAGGTCAGCAGTTTGACCTCTTTGTGTCTCCTTTTCCATTCCAGCGTGTGATGAGTGGACGATGCTGCCTCGACCGGACCTTTACCACGACGTCAATCGCTTCGGACACTCGGCTGTCTTCAGTGACAGGTAATCATTTACTCAGCACTTTACTAGAAGCAGTTTTGCAGAGTGATTCACACAAAGTCTTTGTGGATATAACAGAACATATTAAACACAATGAGACCAAGATAAGATAAAATAGAGTATAACAATTTGGAAATGAATACCAGCATTCATTTGGACTGCTGCTGGTGCTGGTTTCCCTTCATTTCAAAATTAATCTATAGACAATTCACACTAAGATTAGACATGAGAACGAACATTAACTAACCTGCTTCTTGAGGCTTTTTCATGTAACCTGATTTCCAACCAAGGAGCCACTTCCTGTATTCAGGCTAATGGTACAGACGCGCTGGATCTGTCGACGGATCTTGTTCATTTTCTCTGGAGAGCAGGAGATCCGGCCGTGATGGATACGGCACGTCGAGCTGACGGACCAGTCGCCGTATACAAATTTGTATAATCACGACTCAGCCTCCACGTTATGCAAATGAGTCTGTCCAGAGCGACGCGGCGGGCTCGCGAAAATCTGATCAAACTGTCAAACTAGGCGGCGCTGATAAAATATGAATCAAGATTCTGTTACTGCTTATTTCTCAACCCAAATGTTTACAGAAACATATTTTAGTGGACTTTTTAGCTGTAATATGAGAAAGTTTTGAACAGGCAGCCTCGTTGAAAATGGACGAACCAAAACCTTCCAAGTCGCACATCCTCCACCAGCCGGAGCTTTCAGTCATCCGGTGTGTCCTCGCCAGATCCAGTGTGTCTGGACCACAGAGGGATAACTCTTCTTGGTTTTGTATATCCTAGGTTTTTACATTCATGCTGTACTTGTGCAGGACAAAACTTCAGCGTTAGGAGAGATCATTAATGTGGCTGTGCATCCTTCCAAGTTCCAAATAATTTAATGCAAACTCTGATGAAAACCGGTCTAAATAAATCCAAATAAGTTGGTTCACACAGCTGATCAGTCGACTGTTTTCAGAATGTCGACATGTGTAGAATAAGGAAAACAATCAGTCCAGATACTAAGAAAGAAACAAAGAAAGCTCTGTCTTCATACAGATGGGTGACAATTGAAAGGGCAAACCTGAATAAATGACCAGACACAACAAATGCAGATGCTTCCAAACGGGGGCACAAGGTGTCGCTGGATAGAGACATGAGTTTGAAGATTGTGTGAATCGTGTGCTGTGGCTTTCGCAGTCACCTGAGGTGAACATCGAGAGATTGACAGATATGTTAGACAGCGTTTTCCACCACCATCGTCAAAACACCACAGCAGAGCATCTTTTGGGTGTATGACATTTTGTCTCGCAGTTTTAATTTATCCTCCATCTATACGTCACTAACGCACCGAGCACGTTTGGTTTGGAGTCAGAAATCTTGCTGCACAGAAACATGTTCAGATTTTCCCGTCTTAACCTAATTTCTCTCAGTAACCTTGTTTCTTGAGTGCTTGTAAACCAGAGTGACAGGTTTTATTTCCACGGGGGCCCACACATGTTTAATTATGCACTCGTGGTATTTAAAGACATGTCGACATGGAATATGTTATACAAACAAACACGTTCGCTGCGTTTCTGCTCCTGCTGCAAATAAGTAAGTTTTACATTATGGGACTCTTCAGCGTTTCTAGTGGGAAATTACAGGTTCCTTTGGTTCCTTTGCTGGTTCTTTTATTCATGATCACGTCAATGTGCGCTTGGAACACGAGTGTAGGAACAAACTGCAAACTGAACACTCAGCAGAGGAAAAAGGGAAATATATGTTAAACTATTCAGTCGTTGGTGGGAAAAATGATTAAAAGTGATCGCTCCTGAGAAAGTAAAGCTCGTTATGGGACGGTCTGAAGGGATGAACTGAACGTTTGCTGGCAGAAAAACCAGCAAAGAACAGTATTGAATTTCATATAGAAGATAGAAGATCTCAAAACTGCTTTAAAACCTGACAATTATGATTTACTTGTTGTGATCTTGTGATCAGTCCCTCGTCATTTTCTATTTAGCACTTGGTCGCACTGAACCTTGTAAATGCAATAGTTCTATGTTTCCATTATGCAGGTGAATCATTTTATAAAACTGAATATACGATCAAATAGAAAATGTGTAATTCTTGTTTACTCATAAAAGAAATTTGGCAACAGTTTCATGATGCTTGAAAAACACATGCTGAGGTGACAGGGAAAGAAATCAAACTGTGAACTCTATGGCAGCATGAGGGGAAAAAGGACAAGTGCCAGAGAGACACTATCACCGGAAACAAACTAAACCTCGTTACCTTGGAAAATAATCCTTTGTGCGTTCATACATGACATTTAATTATCAGTCTGCGATACGAATAGATTGTGATGGGGATGGTGCTGCGACCAGAAGGGATGACTCATCTGTAAGTATTATCTGCACCGGCAGCAGAGCAAGACACAGCCATCCATTTTAAATTCTACATCCTGTTGTGGAGAACGCATCAAATATAAACATGAATCAGCGGCCCCGTTTGAGTCGATCCTCGCTGACGACTCCTGTTCCTCAGGAGCAATTAAGAGATCGTTCATGCGTTCATTCAGACATTGATCAAATTCACATTCGCCGCGATCAGAGTTCAAGGCGGAATTTCGAGCAGCGGCGTGAGATTAATTTTTGCTCAGAAGAAAAAATGATGAAAAGCACTTTACAGAAAGGCTTTGAAACAAAATGATTGTCGGGAGAAGTGGAAAATGTCATCTGGAGGAAGTTGGTCACAATTAATAGAGTCTGCACAAATGCACTCGGAGAAGTTCTTCTGAAGACAAATGCAGTGACGTGAGGAAGGTTGAGCTTGACTGTTAATGGAAAATACATATGCTAAAAAAAAAAAATGTGAAGGAAACATTCATTCACTCGTTCATGAATAAGTGAATAAGCTTACGGCCTCTTTGCGTCGGCCTCCAGTCGAATTTAGAATTGATTTAGAAGGTTTTGCTGTTTACCTTTAAATCGCTCCGAGGTCTGACTCCAACACAGATTTGTGAGCTTTTCTTTGTCCATATGTTCCGACACTCGAATCCCAGATCCTGCTACAAAACTCTGCTGGCAATCCCCAGGTCTAGACTTAAAACCGGAGCAGAGAGAGGAGTGATTGTTGCTGTCAGGGCCCCTCAAAATCTGGAACAGTCTTCTTTTTAAATTTGTCTTCCCTCCTCAGTGACTTCCTTTACACGTCTGCTAAAAAAAAAGTCCTTTTTATGAAACTGTATCTGCATTAACTCGCCTGTCTGTGCCTCAATTTGAAATTCTTTTTCCCACGTTTTTCATAATTTATTATTATTTGTATTAGTTGTTTTATTGTTTTGTCTGTTTTTCTGTGTCGGCCATTTCTATAGTTATTATTAATTTTTGATCTCCTTCAAAACACATCTTATAATCACATTCACTCATTCATTCATCATGTTTACACTCTTGTTAAGCTCTTTGCTCGCCTGTTGGTATCATGTTTATTCAGGATAATGAAGACGTTTCTGCAAAGAACTTTTTCGTGTAATGTATTTTTTTTATCCACCAAGCACTACAGAAAAGATCCATTCAGCTCTGCTGTATTAAGTCTGTTTAAAAGAGAATAAGAAATAGTCTTAATTTCATCTGCTCTTTTTCTATCAATGAAAAAATACATTTTTAAACTACATTTTAGTCTCTTCTTTTTTCTTACTGGATGTTGGTGTTTAATGATGTTGGTTCCGTCATCATCTTGTCTTAGTCATGGACAAAAGGGTCATTGATGAACATATGTATTCAAACTTTTCATTAATGAAATTAACACTAGTGAGAATGGTTTTTTTTTTCTCCATAATTTGGGTGAGCCAACCCTTTTTAATCCGTCCATTCACCGTCTCGGTCGTCCTTTACTTCTCCGCCACGAGTCACGTCTTTTTTCTGGTCCCACATTCTCCTCCTGATCCGTGCGCTCAGCGGGACGTCCAGAGCCAGCAGTTTGAAGTGTGCCCTCTATGATCCGAGGGGACTTATGATCAGACTGGTGCAAATTACCCATCCACCCCGGCCAGCCGCCGCCGCCGCCGCCGCCAGCACGCACATATACACAGAGTCCCAGTCACACACTAATCCCAACAGCTGAACAGAGGCCAGTGGAGAAACATGTTCAGAAATGCCCTCGACAACACACAGACACACACACACACACACACACACACACACACACACACACACACACACACACACACACACACACACACACAGGGTCTGTCAGGTCCATCTGCACAGGAAGAAAGTGCTTGTTGGGGATTTAGCAGACTTGTGAGGCAGGTTGAGCCCCAGAGGAAGAGCCCTCGGACTGAGCTCCTCCGGCTCACTGTGCACAAAAGGTTGAAACTGGGGAAGATTACGGGGCAGAAATCTGCTCATTTCACTTCCTGAATCCTTCTCATCACCTTCCCTCTAACATCTTCCCTCTCTTGTCTGGCAGTGTGATGTACGTGTTCGGCGGCTTCAACAGCCTGCTGCTCAATGACGTCCTCATGTACACCTCGCCCAGCTGCTCGGCCTTCTCCAGCCAGGCGTCCTGCGGCCAGGCCTGGCCCTGGATCCAGTGTGTGTGGAACGACACCCAGGGAACGTGCCTGCCGTGGGAGAGCAACGCCGTCGGAGCCGAGACGCAGCAGCTGCGGGCGTCCTGCAACACACGATCGTGTAGGTGACGCCGCCATCGCTTTGAAAACCCTGCACTGGCGCTCGTCCGCCGTGCGAAACTAATCCGAGATGATTTTAGATTCTAGCTGTCTTTTCTCGAGTGTCTGCAGAACTCATCTGCATTCATGACGCTGATGTCTGATGGCATGCGTAGACTGGCAGGAACAGCTTGTTTGTCGAGGACTACCGACGCAGGCTCGCAAATTAGAGGGTGAAAATGGCAAGAAATAAACATCCCACCAGGGTGGCTTTATGTGCGTGTGTGAGGTTTTCAAATGCTCCTTCATGCACCTTCAGAACTGTCCAGGTGCTGTCACTTCTTTATGTGTGATCATGTGCTGAAACTGGATCAGCTGATCAACAGAAAGCAATTTTTTTTTTCATCATCTATCAAGTCATTTATTAAGCCAAAAAGTCAATATTTTTGATGTCTGAACTGTTCTTTAAAAACATCACCGTGGGGTCTATTTTGGCATTTTTCAAGATTTTCTGACATTTAATAATAAAAAAAGCAACAACTCTTTAAATGATCAGTTGAAACATGCAGCAGATCAATAATGAAAATTGCAGCAGTCTTAAAATTTCACCACCAGGTGTCCAGAAAGGTCCCTATAGAAAGGACACATTTCCTGTGCCGATGTCCTCGTTATGTCATCGATTAATCAAGATTTGTTTTCAAAAAGCCTGTGTGTGTGTTCGTCATGTGTTGATGTGTCCTAAAAACACATTTTACAAGTTAATATTCTGTCTTCAAAATGACAGCGTGCCCCAGTTCTCTACTGCCCTCTGTGTGTGTGTGTGTGTGTGTGTGTGTGTGAGAGAGTGTGTGTGTGTGTCAGAGAGGACAGGACGAGGTAATCTTCAGGGACAGTTCAGGCAGGTCTCTCCGCTTCCTGCTGAGAATTCTCTTCTGTTTGCTGTTCGCCATTTGTCACAAAAAAATCCTCCGTTTCCCAACACGGCCCGTCTCATTTTCCGGTGTCGGCGTCTACAGAAGCGCCGGCAGATGGAAGCTGCGCCGGAATATCTTTCAGGCACTTGTAATACCAGGGAGACCTTGGTGCTCTGCTGCTGCCTGGCAGCCGCCCTGCCCCAGTTTCCCCAGAAGAAACCTCGTGTCCAGGAAGTGTTGACTGATCTGTGGGACACAGCAGAATCAGAATTACTTCAACTGCTGCATAAGGAATTAACAAGAGCTAAATCACTTCCCTGTGCCTTCAGTTTAGGCCTGTGGGTCAAATTCTCAGTGAGGAATTACAGTAGTTGAAACAGTAGATTAACATTAAATTGTGAGAAATGTGACATTTGTACTTTTTTGCCAAAAATACTTCTGTACTTTCAGTAACATTTTAAGTAACATTTTCAGTGCAGGACTTTCACTTGTGACAATGTATCACAGTGGGGTGTGAGTACTTTTACTTAATAATAATACTTTGTCATTGTACATTGTTTTCAGAATAAAGCTGTTTATACCCCGTGTTCTTCCAAATCTTGCAGACGCCGATCACGAGAGGTGCGACCAGTACACGGACTGCTACAGCTGCACTGCAAACACCAACGGCTGCCAGTGGTGTTCGAGCCAGTGTGTGTCTCTGGGAAGCAACTGCACCTCGGCCACGGTAAGAAGAGCGACACCAACACTGCTACCTCCACCCTGCTGAGAGGATACAGCTGCATGTTCATGACTAACAGTTTCAGCTTTTTTTTTGTTCGCCATATGAACAGGTGTCATTAATGCAGCATGACGTGCGATAATTAGTTACCTTGAGTTTTAAGACTTGACGCCTGTTATTTCTGCTGTCACTTCCCAGGGGGCCATTGGGGAGTATGAAGTTTGCCCCAAGGACAACCCCTCGTACGTCTGCAACAAGAAAACCAGCTGCAAGAGCTGCGCCGTCGACCAGAACTGTCAGTGGGAACCTCGCAACCAGGAGTGCATCTCGCTGCCAGGTACCTGTGGACGTTAGGAAAATATAGATATGGGGATCTAGTGATGCATCGCCAATAAGATAAGTAATATGTTGGCATGTTGTTTGCTATTTTAGACTCCATTATAAAGCTGAAAACAGAATCAGTAGAGTTCTGTATAAGTAGCCTATAATTAACCAAAGTTTTTTTTAAAATAAAATATCCAGAACCCATAATATCCTAAAATTATATTTTCCATTAATGCAAAGACGCAGATGCTTTTGTTTATCACAAATGTTGACTACAATACAATATTGCCTAAAAGTTCAAGAATCAATTTGACTTTAATATTTTTATGCCTCTTTTTTGTGTCTCATTTAACCAAATGTGTCTTTTGGTAGTTCAGCCCGTTGACCCGCTGCCGACCTGCAGCGTCTGTCGCACCGACTCATCACGTGTTCCCTCCATTCCAGAAAACGTGTGCGGTGAAAGTTGGCACCTGGTGGGAAACTCCTGCCTGAAGTTCATCACAGCAAAGGACTCGTACGACAACGCCAAGCTGGCCTGCAGGAGCCACAACGCCGTCCTGGCCTCGCTGACCACGCAGAAGAAGGTGGACTTTGTCCTGAAGGAGCTGCAGATAATGAGCGTGGTGGTAAGACTGACAGATTTAACAAAAGGTTCATGTGCACAGACGAAACAAGGAAAACAGGGAAAATCCAACAAGGTGTGACACATCAAAAAGTTGACTTTTTTTTTTTAGTTGAACTTGGATTTGTCTTTGTGGATCGCTCTTTTGAAATGTTGTCTTTTTATCTGCAGGTGAGCTCTGCTGGGATTCTTTTTGTGTTTAGTTTTTGGACCAGTGAGCGTGAAACAAATCTTCCATTAACAGATTCTTTCCTCAGAGCTCAGACATCTCTTACTCGCTCCATTAGAGCAAATAGGCCGAAATCTATCCCAGCAATCGACTAAACATCGCGAGCTGCTGTTTATATCATCAGATGCAGGTCACATATCTACAGATAGATGTGTGAACGATGGGACATGTACAGGCTTATCTTTAATCTAAAGCTTTGTGCACGGACATAACACACAGTGAATGCACCTTTCGCGCGTCTGTACTGATTCTGAGAGAATCAACATACGTGATGATTTACTGAATACTTTACTGAATGTTACATGTTTGGCCTTGAAGCCAATGTGATAATCATGAAATCCAGTTTACAGTGTTTACATGTATTTATTGTACACTGACTTGAATGTGAGTATTGATGAACATGAACAGGAAATATATAGTTTGGGTTTTGTCTTTTTTTTTTTTTTTTTTTTTTAAACTGGAGATTCAATGTAAATGATGCTTATTGTCGCCTACAGTCGCACACAGCACAACGTAGTGGAATCAAGGAATCAAACCCTCAGACTCATTTATGTTACAGACCAGAAGTGAAGAACAGTTATCTGCTTCCAGCTTCTTTGATCTGAGAATCATCTGTCTTTCTCTCAGAACTGAATATTTCTGGGTTTCATTTAAAGATGAACTATTTTTACATTTTATGCACAAACAAAGAATCGATCAATTGATTAATCAATAAAATAAGCAGCAGAATAAAGGTTGATAAAAATCATTAATTAAACTAAATGTCCAGAAAGTCCTCTGCTTCCTCGGCTAAAATAGAGTTCACACTGTCACATTTCCTGAATTAATAAACGCCGGAGAAAGAAGTCTCCATTTTTAAAGCTGATGAGCAAAATTGGTTTTTTTTTTCAGGAGCCACAGTATTGGCCTAATCACAGCTAAATCTGTCTAAATATTTCAGTGTGTGAGTCACTTGAGCTCACTGAAGAGTCTTACATAATCCTGAATGTGTCAAAAGCACTCGGGGAGAGAGCGGCTCTAACAACCCGGCCTGCTCTTAATGAAACACGGTGTCTACAGCTGCAGCTGCGCTTTAGTTTCTGCGTAGATCACCCAGCAGGAACGAACATCGCCGCCCCTCCCCGGAGCCACCCATGCAAATATGTGAACCACTTATGATCCTGCAAAGTGCCCTGAAGCCACCGCGCAACACGGTTAATGTTGAAGTTAACAAAGACAACAACAGTTCAGTCTAAATCACAAAGTGAGGCTGGCGTTGAGCGTTTTCCACCCAGACTTTAAGAAATTGTTCAGATTCCCTCAGTTGGTCTAATTTCACTTCAGTTGGTCAGTTTTTGTCCTTAAAGGTGGAGAAGAATTAAAAGTGAACTTCTCTGGAATAACATTAGTATTCAACCGTAAGATGCGTTGCAGGTGCAGAGACTTGCTTCACTCGTCTTCCTGCCACGGTATATTGACACCGCTGCTGCTGTTTAGCGGCTCCAACCATTTCCAGACAGAATCAATCAATCCAAGAAATTCAATTAAATCCCGATGGAACAGTAATTTGACCCACGTCTGAGAGAGATCGAGCTCCCTTTGTTTACTACTGCTGCAACAGCGTGGCCATTGATTAGAGATGGGATGGATAACAGAGCCTCCCAAGTCAAGTGAAGTAAAGCTGCTTTTACTGCCGCTCAGCGAGTCGAGGGAGATTTATGATGCTACTGATGAAATATTGCTCTTTTTCTGTTGCCAGCAACCAGATCAAAGTTCTGACAAAAAAAAAAAAAAAAAGCAGATATCAGAATCTGTTTTTGACATTTATTTTCACCACAATGTCACATTTATCTTCAGCTGCAGAGCAAAGTGAAAAGATAACAAAACACCAACCGATGATAAAGGGTTTCTCTTTTTGTTATTAGAGATTGTTAAGACGCTGATTTACAGAAAAATCTAAAGAGAGAGCGATGAATCTTAAAGAGAACAATGTGAGACGCTTGCGTTGACTTGCTGTTGTGTGTTTGCAGTACAAGGCCACAGTGACGCCCTGGGTCGGGCTCAGGAAGATCAACGTGTCGTACTGGTGCTGGGAGGACATGTCGCCCTTCACCAACACCACCCTGCAGTGGCTGCCCGGCGAGCCCAGCGACGCCGGCTTCTGCGGCTACCTGGCCGAGCCCGCGCCCTCCGGCCTGAAAGCACAAACCTGCATCAACCCGGTCAACGGCAGCTTGTGTGAACGACCAGGTGAGTTCACGCTTCTCACAACGAATCAAAGGGCAAAGTGGTTTTATATTATCCTGTTATTCTGTAGCAGAGTGTGTTAGTGCACATTGACGTGTTTTATATGTGCAGCAGACATGAGGAATAGTTTGTTCCTGCAGCAATTAATGCAAATCAGAAGATAATTATCAGCAAGTACTCATGATGTGCTGAGTCATGCAAACTCACTTTAATACACAGGCGTCAAACATGTACAGTAAATGTCAGGTAAACACATTTCCATTAAAGCTCAGCGTTAAAGACGATTCATTTCTAAATTAACAGCATTGTAATAATTTCCTTTGCTTCTCCCCATCAAAGCTTTTATATTACAAACATCTAATGCTGAGATCAAACTACATTAATGTCTTCTGAGATGCTCACTGTCAGATTAGGTAAATTCCTGCCATGAGACAAATGTCAGACTGCAGTTTGAGCGCTGACCAATCGTAGCTGCCGGTCTTTCATGACATGCAAAGGTAATATGGAAGAATCGGCCGCAGACATCAGGGACTGGAAATGTCAACATCCTCAGCGTCACGGAGCATGTCTCAGATGATGTCAAAGAAAACAAAAAAAAATCTGACATGATGGTCGTCCTGTTGCCTAATGGGAAATTCTAGATACAGAATTTGTTTTCAACTATAACAAATCGTCATGAGTTTAGTCTGATGCTCATCATCTGTCTGATCAGGTCTGATTATCAGGCTGATGCTGTGGTTGTGCATCCCAGCGTTAGTTAGCTGATGACTTTTTTTTTGCTCTCTGGTTAAAAGTCAGGTCTGGTTTAAGTTAAATGGGCGCTAGTTATTATTTTTTGCAATTACATTTTTTTGTAGCAGAAATATAGTAGAAGGCCTAAGTGGATTTGAAAATAGACTTTAGGTTTATTATACAACTTGTAAAACAAAAGTTTCCTCAAAATTTCAGCTGGATTTTGTCAGATTTCTGACTGTTTGAACTCCACCAGAAAACATCGGCGGATCAACTTTGTAACCTGTTGTTTCTGCTCTCTAGATAAAGTAATGCCTTGTTTATCGTAGTCCGGTAGAGTTCAGCAGGAAGAACAGCACCAGAGGAGGTTTGACTCCCACTGAGACATTTGTGCTGATAATCTATGCGTTCATACTCCAAGGGTCTTGAACATAACTTGTTGAAAATGTTCCTCAGCCAACCACAGTGCCAAGCAGTGCCGGACGCCGTGCGCCATGAGAAGCACCTGCAGCGAGTGCACGAGCAGCAGCTCCGAGTGCATGTGGTGCAGCAACATGAAGCAGTGCGTCGACTCCAACGCCTACGTGGCCTCCTTCCCCTTCGGACAGTGCATGGAGTGGTACACCATGAACTCCTGTCCACGTAAGGCGTCTTCTTCTGTTCGCTTTTCTTCCACTAGGTTTAATATCTGTTTTTTTGTTTTGGCCAAAAACACCACACATTCATACACACTCTGAATGTTGAGTCTGAAATTCATTTCCTGTTCTTACATCATTACGTGTGATACAAAGAAGTAATTTATTGCGTTCAGCCTCTTTCATAACAGAGTAAAACATTTATTAGAAGCAGAATGGATCAAAAGAAATTATTTAAAAACCCTCTGGCTGACACTAACTCGACGCAGGTCATTGTCCTTCTGCCATTAATATGTTTGGTGTGTAGCTCATCAGGGTTAGAGGTGTCAGGTGTTCCTGTCTAGAAACTATAAGGAGTTCAGAGTTTATTGAGAATAAGGAGTTTATGATTAGAGAACTGTTGTCAAACACAACAAATGAACCAACTACATGAGATGATTTTGAGAGTTGCAGCCCTTAAAAACCTGAAAGCCTCTTTGTCTTTCACAGTTTCAGCTCTTGAACTTCTCTTAGTAACACCTTTATTTTAAAGGGCTGTAATTTCCCAACAGCTTTCTAATAATTTTCTCTCTTGGAAAGAAACGTGTCATTGGGCTGTAATTTCAGGGAAACCGTGTTCAGTCGGAGCACTTGATAATTCATTTATCTTCCAGTCAGTCCACAACAGAGCAGCTCCACGTGTAGTAAGTGATTGTTCGGGCTCGGACAGCCTCAGTTTAGAAAACCATGTACAGGAAAAAAAAGACGTCCGGATGTTTCTTTGAGACAAATCCGTCCAAACTGAAAATGTCAGTATAGAGTAACATCTCTGCTGATGTTTTGGGGAGGAGAGGATTCCCCTTCTCCTACGATAGAAACAGCCTAGATTTTGATTTTGAGGCGTAGGATTTACGCCCAGTCTGAGAAGAAGGCTCAAGCCTGGACGGTGCAACTGGCATAACATTTTAGAAAACTGTTGTAGACTACAAGTTACGACTGACTTGTCTTAAGACCAGACGTAAACCGTCCGTCCTCTGTGGAAACAAAGTGAGGACGGCATGTTTCTTAATGAAAATTATATTAAACACGTCAATATAGTGACAACATCCATTTTAACAAAAAATACATGTAATTTATTCCGTTTCTTCAAAGTCTTCACGTCATATATTAAGTGCATCTGGACAAACATGATGTGAACAGCAGCTTGAGGCGATGATTCTAGTTTGTAATCTCTAATGTCTTTTAATCAGTAGACTTGACTCATTGATCTCGTCGTACCTCAGTGAAAACTCTTTCTGCAGTGTTTGCTTTCGCAGCCCTGTTATTGGCATCTCCTCAGTCGAAAACCATCGATTATACATAAAATGTTTACGTTAAAGTGTGTGCAAGTCTGTCCAGGCTTCTCAAACAAATCGCTGCTGCTGCTATAGAAAAACACTTTGCAAAAACACTTTCTGTCTGACACATGAAAATGTTCCAGCATGGCATTAAACCTCTGATTAAGTTGGAACGGCTACACGTGTAACCGCCGCCCTGGCAGACAGGATGCATGAGCTTCAATCTACGAGAGCAGGAAAACCCAACAAGGAAATAAAAGCGCAGATCTGAAGTCCGCTCACGTAACGCTCCGGTTGCAGTTAATGTTTTCAGCCACTTGAGCATATGCAGCGATCTTCATCAGCCTTTAAAAAAAAAAAAAAAAAAAAAAAACTACCCGCGGCTCTGTGGAGCAGAGCGTCTTTAAATGTTTGTTTTCTTAACCTTCATTTAGCTGAGCACATTAAACCGCGGCCCCTCCACGAGATGAGACGGGGATTAATAATCTGGTTTAGTCGTCTGATAACTCGATCTCCGGGTGGTGCTTTGTTTTTATACAGAGCAGCGGAGAACAATTTTCATTTATTTAACCTGGCAGGTCAATTAAGTACAAATAGTTGCTTACAGCCATCGGCAGAGAAACCCCCCGAGGCCTGAGAGCCAGGAATTAAAATATAGGTAAATATCTATGGAGAGCCGGTGGAGAATGAGCTCAGTGAACTGTTGATTCTCTCTCAGTGTTGTGAGTGTTATTAATGAAGACTGTTGGAAAAGGCTGGACCTCACTTACTGACATCCCATAATAAGCTCTCCATTCATAACTGGTCTTAATGTTGCCACCTATGTTTCATAGAACAGAGATTGAGAAGCATTTAGTTACAAATATCGTTGCAAATATATTTATACATGATAAAACACAATATTGCAGATAAAATGACACATAATAAACAATATAATAAATAATCTCATAAATTATAATAATAAATAAAAAACGTCACCTTTCCAGTTTAGTCTTTTTGTGCTTTGAAACCGAACCTGATCAATAGCCAGTATTTATTTAAGCAGTATTCTTCACACACTTTGACATTTGGTGAATCTGTTTTCTTCTTCTAGATTTAGTTGATAACGTGTCTGTGCATTAGCTATGGAGTTAAAAGGAGGCTTTAAGCTTGGCTTTAGAATGAAGAGTGGAAACAGGAGAAAGAGCTTGTAAGTTCTTTTTGTCTGTTTCACTTGTGCACAAACAGAAATGTTTAAAAAAAAAAAATTATTTTAACAAGCAGTTATGTCCTGTATGTATTTACTACATCGGTCACATAAATAACTGTTTTCACATTTCAGTTTGTCTGCAAACTAAACAAAGACGATGCAACTTGCTCATTAGTGAGTTTTAGTCGTGCTGATAGGAATATTTTAACATTTCGGAGCGAGTCGGGCAAACGGTTTCTCTCTCTTATTATTTTTATGCTAAGCTAATTTAATTGCCTCCTGGCTCAAGCTGCAGACTTAATGCACAGACATGAGAGCGGTATTGATCTCATTTAACTCTTGGAAAAAAAAAAAAGAGAATAAGCATATTTCCCAGGTCGAATTGTTCCTTTAATGTAGGTAATGCCTAACTTTTCTGGAAACACTGACGGCTTTTAAAAATATTGGCTTCCAACATCAATATTAACATCAGACTCCACAGTAATTAACTAACTGTGTCGTGTTTGTGCAGCGGAGAACTGCTCCGGCTACAGAACCTGCGGTCACTGTCTGGACCAGCCGGGCTGCGGCTGGTGCACCGACCCCAGCAACACGGGCAAAGGTCAGTGCATCGAGGGCTCGTATCGGGGGCCCTTTCAGACGTCCGTCCCGGCCCCGTCCACCCTGCCCGGCCTGCCTGCCAGCCCCCAGCCGGCCCTCAACGCCAGCATGTGCCCCGGAGAGGCTCATTACAACTGGTCCTTCATCCACTGCCCAGGTAGGGAAGAGTTTTAATCTGAGGTGGTGATAATACAGAACTCCACCAGTTTTACACATTGAGCTCAGGAAGAAGCTTCTTTTCTGTTTTCGAAAATAAATGTTGTTTAAAAAAGGGCAATCCAGCACTTTCTTAAAGACCAGGAACTCACAAGAGACATTGGGGAAAAAGAAAATCAGTCAAAATCAAAACAGAGGCTGAGAAATCAAGCCTTTTCTTTTTAGTTTGGCTCAAGCTCCAAAAACTAAAGACAACACTTACCCATAATGCAACCTGCATCTTTCTTTTCTTCATCTTCTCAGTGCCCACTTCTTTCAAACTCCACGTCCTGTTTCTAATGCTGACAAATTAATGTAAAGCCCAAGATGAGAACCCGTCTTTTTTTCATTTTGGAAAGCTTCCTTCAGAGCCAAAGAAACATTATATAACCGTTTTTATGTAACCGGCAGAATAGTTCACCTTGAGATGAGCAAACTGATCCTTGTGTGTAAAATCAGTAAAATCTGCCTGTGTGTCGACTTCATGGTCAAAATATCTTGAAATGTTTGCCCACTCTCATGGATTGTTTTGCTCGTTCATTATAATCTAAATCGAACAGAAGTAGTTGCTGCTGAGTTTATTGTTCTTTTCTCAGCTGAATAGATCTAAATCCAGACAGATAAACCTGACAAACATGAACAATATCAGAGTAACATAGTTGGTCACATAAAGAGCTCACCAACAGTTCAGAGCTCACACATATCCCAGACTGCACTTCACTTCCTGTGTACATTAACAAACAAATCCATACATGTTTGGGCCTGAGGCTGTTTATTTAAAAACTTTAAATTTCATCGTGTGTTTCCTGTTCGGCAGCTTGTCAGTGTAACGGTCACAGCCAGTGCGTCAACGAGAGCGTGTGCGAGAAGTGCGAGGACCTGACGACCGGCCGACACTGCGAGAGCTGCATCTCCGGCTTCTACGGAGATCCGACCAACGGGGGCAGCTGCCAGCGTGAGTATCCTGCCGTCCGGTCCGCCACTAAATCAGCCAGTCAGTCTTTCAGCGCACGGCTTCATTTACCTTGTCAGTATTTTACAGTGCAGTTTTATGTCGGCACAGTAAAGCGCTCCCGTGGGATATTGAAGATTTACTCTGCTCTGCGGCTGATACTGACAGCCAGTCAATCAGACAACAAATCAATCGTCCATTCATTCGACAGCTTCATTTTGCTTCCAGATATCTTACAGCTACTTTTTTTCCTTTTTTTTTTTTTTTTTTTTTTTTTTTTTTTTTTGAGCTATAATTCCACGTGTCCCTCGTGAATATATATATATTTACTTGATTCTACATCAGTGACAGCCAATCAATAACCAGCCTCTCTGCATGTCTTCATCTTGTCAGGATTATGCATTCGTTGTTTATGCTTCTTATTTTCTTCCTCCTGGTTCCACAGGAGTGTTTTACTTCACTGCTAATCATGACATTCTTTATGCCAGTTTGACTCAGGAGGCATGATGAGTAAAAAGAACAAATAATTAAGATAAAACAGACATATAGATGAGGATAACATCGTAATATAGCTGCTTGTTCCACCAGCTGTCCTCAAAATCACCAAACCTAATAGACACGTTACAGATGCTTGGCATCTGTTAACAGCCACAAAAACTCTCTCTTGGGATGTGGAAAGTCACCTCTGATGGGGAAGGAGCCCGAGCTCTCGTGGGAGATGCAGCAGTAAAGTTGGGTTCACCTCTGTGCACAGAACCGACTCTGGAACTAAACTTCTGGGAGCACGTTTACTTTCCTGTGAGAATGAGCTGGTTGTCTCCAGGCGGCGGCATGCTGCTGACGGGGTTTGTGCTCACTGGGTGAACGTTTCAGAGCACCTGGCCTTCTGGAGACTCCAAAGACCTGAACTCAAGCAGTTCTTGTTTTTGGACTCTTGCTGTAACAAAGCACCATGTTAGAGCATGAGGTCGCTCATAAGTTCACCTGGTACCTGAACACCTTCGGCCATTGACTTTGTAAAGTAAACCCAGATGTTTAGTGAAGTGGGAACATCTGACTGCATCCTGCATCACAGTATAATCAAATATTTTTGTCATTTTTGTCATTGAAAATCAAATTCAAATGTAAAAATAATGTAATGAGTATTATTTACTGAGGCACTTAAATGTTTTAACTGTCTTCCTGTTTCCTGTCCTCTGTCCAGCCTGCAAGTGCAACGGCCACGCCAGCATGTGCAACCACAACAATGGAAAGTGCTTCTGCACCACTAAAGGCATCAAAGGAGATCGTTGCCACCTGTGAGTTCCATGTTTTTTATTCCTTCTCTGTCCTGTCACATCTACTCTCTTCTCCGCTCGGACAAACCTTGAAACTGTCGTATCTTAAGCCCCCTACAGTTCACTTCTAGGTTGGAGAATATGCTTTGAAACTTTTGACCAGAGAAACCTTCGTCTAACTTCTAGGAATCTGAAGGTAGCACTTTCTGATGACTCAGGAATTTTTCAGACAGTTTAACAATCAGTGAGAAAGTCTCCACTCTTATCAATATTAGGAGGAATGTGACGTTCTCGTAATGTTCTTCAAGGTCAAAATACAAGATTATGAACCAACTTTCAAACTAGTCTAAAAAGACCAAGACCATTAACTGTTTCACTGCAGTTGTGTAAAGTTAAATCTCTGTGAAAAAAGAATCAATCACTTCTTTAGAGATGTGAAACTTGATATAAGTCTGCATATGTTTTCAAACGTCAAGAACCTTTTTTATGTGCAAAAGTGTTGAACCGCTTGAAATTCATTTTTTTTCAGCAACTTAATTCATAAAGACTTGCAAGGCCACAAGTTAGTATGTGGAGAGTTTAAGAAAAGACTCAACACCCTCCTGTTTTTTTTATTGGCACCCTGAAGAAGCAGCTGTTCATTAGCGCTCGCAGCATTAATCTTAACCCCGGCCTTCATTACCATAAGGCCTCCGGAAACCCATTTAAAAACTTGAGATACACTTTCAGAAGTGAGCGGTCATCAGTATGAAAATGAGGCAGTTTTTGTCGTTTTGAAATTTGAAGTTTTGCAGTCGGGAGGTGTCGTGTCCGTGACGTCTGTCGGCTTCTCTAGACCTTCTTCTTCCTCTGTTTTCTTTTCATTGTGCTTCGGCTGAGTGAAGGTCAGGCCTCTGTCGACTGGGTCTTATCTCAGCCGTGATGTGTGGATTTCCTCCCACTTTCTTTTCACCAGCAATTAAATCGTCCTAATTCACCGCTCTTCCTCTTCTTCTCTCCTCGCTGTCTGTCCTCCTCACGTTTTGCCCCATTTCCGTTCATCTTTCCTCCGCTTCTCTCTCTCTCTCTCAGGTGTGAAGTCGAGAATCGTTATCAAGGCAACCCCCTCAAAGGAACATGCTACTGTAAGTGGAATTCCAATTACTAACTCCAGTGAAGGTGGGAGGGGGGGGGTCGCATTAAGAAACCACTGCGAGGCCTCACTCTTTTCACATGTTCAGGGCAACGCTGAGATGCTTACATGGCTCTTAAATCAAAGTTGCTCTCAAGTAGTTTGATGTTTAAAGAAATAACCACCACAGGAGAAACAGCTTTTTTAAAAAAACAAGTCGCAGGTGGAGAGAATCGAAAGCAGATAAAAGTGAATCGACGAAGAATGTCGTGGAGCTTTTCAAGGACTTTTCCCTCCGCTGCAGTGACGGTCACTTTGCCAGGGACAGACTGAAGTAAAGTGTCCACGCTGAAGATTAGTCTCTTGAAATGATGAAATCGTGATCATATAGTTCTATGGAATTGGTGCATCTGTGAAACCATTGAGTTCTGACTTTGTCCTCAAACACTTATTCCTCTTTACTTTATAATCTGAATACAGAAGAGAAGGAGCTCGAGTCGTCCAACGTGGTTTATTTAACTTTTTTTTCCAGTGCGCTTCAGTCGCTGCCCGTCTTTACTGAACAGACATTTCTATAAACACTGAATTAAATGTTATTAATGTTTAGAGCTTGAAACAATTCGCAGACTATCTGGTTTGTCGGCTCTCAGAAAATGAATCTGCAGCAAGTTTTAAATCTTGAGTTTTTACAGCTTACAAGTCAAATTTGAGCATTTGCTGCTTTTTTTGTTTTATCTTATAAATGGACTTTCTTTAGGTTGGGTTGAACTGATGAAACAAACTTTTTACATGTACAACCCAGCAGATCTTCCTTGTTCCTTGGTGGCAGGTTTTCCTTTGTTTATTTGAACCAGCGTGAGAAGGGATTGTGAAATTTTGGATAGTAAATGCGAAAGGAAATTAGTTTTCCTGTGCAGGTCAATAAAGTCTGTAAGAGAAGAGAAGATGCAGAGAAGTGAAACACATGGGGAATCATTTGCTTCATGAATGACTGTGTAAACTTTTATGCTCAGTATTATCGAGCGACAGTGAGCTCCAGCTGCAGCCGAACGCAGGTTTGCACACAGTCGTATAATCCAGCCTCCATCGTGACCTTCATCACACACAACTGGCAACACACTGAAATCTTCAGGTCCGTCCAAGAAAGTTTTGAAATAGAAAAAGAACGTGGATAATTTCCTGCCTGAAGCGCTGTGTGAAAACGGGCTCTTGTGTGACTTTCAAAGCAGACTAATCAAGCTGTTCTTCTTTTGTAATCCCCACCACGCTCTCCCGACAGACACGCTGCTCATCGACTACCAGTTCACCTTCAGCCTGTCGCAGGAGGACGACCGCTACTACACCGCCATCAACTTCGTGGCCACACCTGAGGAGGTATGTCTCTGGCTGTGAACGCCCCGCCGGCCCGGCAGCTGTCACTTTGATTAGGATTAAAGATTGTACACATGATGATGATGGTGGTGATTATATTTATTTTTTGTCCTCCTCCTGTGGTTATTGTCAAACAAGTTTCTTCTCACTCCTCCAATTATATCTTATTCATTTAACTAATAACAGCAATTAATACGTCGTGTTAATAATCAGAAAGTCAGTGAGAACAAATATAATGTGCAGCTTTTCATGAGATGTGAAAACTAATCAGCTAAAACGGTGGAGATTTTAATGGTTTATTTACCCAAGAACATCTCATCCTTCAGCTTATCTGAACATTCAGTATCGCTAAATTTGGAGTATAGACGAACACACAGAAATTCATAACTCACAGTTTACGTAGGCCTCCACAGTCGTCATCAGCTCCACATTAAAGAGTTAGAAGTGGTGCTCAGAATGTTTGAGTGTATAGTTTTAAAATCTCCAAAAATAATGAGAGCGATTTTAACTTCGCAGGAAAAACAAGCGCCGGCCGTAATGATGGGAGCGTTTGTGCTGTTGGCTCCATTACAGCCTAGTTAACAGAAGAGAAACGGTAGAACAACCTGCTTAGCGACATTATATCATAATAGTGTTTTTATTAAGTTAGGAAAGTCCCATTGAGACCATGATCTCATTTTCCTGGAATACATAAAGAGGTGTAACTACATAACAAAAAATATTATAATATATCAAACGACCAGAGAACAGAATTATATAATAGAGCGCAGGCAAGAGCATTGCATTTGATAATGTAAACATAAGCATAATGTTAAATAATAAGATTTAAAATAAGACCTAAAAACAAAATGTAACTAGTGAAATGAAGAAAACAGGAAGCACTAACTTATCATCAACCATAATAACCAGGTTCCAGCCGGCTCAGCACTTTCCTCCCTCACTCATTCTGCCGCTGACGAGCAGAAACGCGCTGAAGTGTGATGTCGGAGTGTGAACCGCACTCATCACGCCGTCAGTCACGCAGATGTTTTCCCGGCAAATGAAAGCTCGTCCGGTGCTGTTTACCTGGCTGCGGCATCTGGAGCCCAAACCCAAACACAAGGATCTGATTAGATATTCCAGATGGCGTCTTTCCCCCGACAAAGCTTTTACCAACTGGGAACAAATGCAGACGAACTCTTTTGTCAGCTCGAGGTTTGCAGGAATAATTATACACCTTTAAAGATAAATTAAAAAAAAGATTCCTCTTTAACTTTTCATCTGCATTGAAGCTGTTTAAATGATCACTAACTGCCTTTCACTCAGTGAGTAAACAGTAATTAGCTCTTTACACCTGCTTATCAGAGCTGATAACACTTCACAACTGTATTTACAGTATTTTGATGCATCTCATTTTCATCATTGACTTTTGTTCAAACATTTGTTTAGCTAATGCAGCTTCCATTAGCTGTGCAAATACGCTCCAGCCTGCGATACAGTAACTGTTGTACACCTGCAAACTGGTTTGTGGCGGTGGAAAAATCTCTGCTCTGCATTTCCAGTGAAGCAGCGCAGCCTCGTTTCTCATCCTCTCGCTGCACATTTATGACACTGTGGGACCAGAAAGGTGTCTGTCAATGATGGTGACCGCTTGTTGTCTGTGTCTCCTCTCCCTCCTCAGCCAAACCGAGATCTAGACATGTTCATAAACGCCTCCAAGAACTTCAACCTGAACATCACCTGGGCCACGAGCTTCACAGGTACGTCTCCAGAAACGCCCCAGTGACGCTGAAACAACTCGACCGTAACAGAAAGTTGATTGACACCAAGTTTGAGCATCAAATCATTTTTAGTGAAACAGCAAACCTGCCCTGGATCCAGGTTCTCAGATGTGAGGATTTGCTTTTTTCTTTGTTTTAGATCACTTTAGTTTGAAGATCTTTTAGATATCGACTGTTGATCAGATGAAAAAGCAGTTTGAAGATTTCACCTTGTGCTCTTGTTCACATTTTGTAGACTTAATTGATGATGCTTTAAATGCTTTAAACTCAATTCCATTAAAACGTAACGTGTCACAGTTTAATACAGCAAGAAACAGTTAGGTCAGATCCTAAATGTAGGGCAGGATGCAACAGGTAACAGCCTGATAGTATTTCTGCATTCTTGTAATTGCATGTTGATTCTGCAGTATCTTAAACATTATTTGTCAGTTTCAACTCATATTTGTGTCATTTAATTATTGGAGAATATGTTTGGTATCATAAAATGAGTCACATACAGAGACTGTTGATTTGTTCATCTCATATGGATGAAGAATTATTCAACCAGAAGCTGATGGTTCAAGTTTGTTGTCTCTTCAGTTCATGTAGTAAAGAGATGAACCATGTTCTTAATATTTGTCCATCTCCCTTTCTCTTGTTTGTCTATCTGTCTTTTACCTCATGGCTTCATCTTGTTGGACCCCATAATCTCTTCATCAACCTCCTCCTTCATGTTCTGTCCCTCCTCCTCCACCTCTGTCCCTCTTGTTCTGTTCTCCTTCCTGTCCTTCAGCAGGCACCCAGACCGGGGAGGAGATCCCCATCGTCTCTCGGAGCAACATCAAGGAGTTCAAAGACAGCTTCTCCAACGAGAACTTTGACTTCCGCAACAGCCCAAACATAACGTTCTTTGTCTACGTCAGCAACTTCACATGGCCCATTAAGATTCAGGTCAGCTTCAGTTCAGCGAAACAATAAACGTGACTGATTCTTCTTGAGATGAAGTAAGACGTAGTTTGTGCTGCAGTGGAGAAGTTTGACATTGAAGTCAAGCTGCACTAACGCTGCATTTTAGCCAGTGATTATACGCTTTGCTAAAATACATCCACACATTTACATTTTAAGGAAAAGTTAGGTGAAGAACAAACAACACTACAGTTATTGCAATGCTTTTGAACCACATGCTGCAGAAATGATGATTGTCACCGTCTAATATTCATAAGTAACACTTCAACAATTTAATTAACACCTTGAGCTGCACTATGGGAAATAAGTTTCTATAAAAGTTAAATCAGATTTTCCTGCTTGTATCCAAAACGGAAGAGTGACTCATTCTCTTTGTGACGCTTTAGATTGACTGACATGTTGAACAGGGGAAAGAAACCTGACTGGTTAGATGATGCTTGAAATCTATAAATGAGAGGCTTTGAAATGTGACTGAAGGGAAAAAGTTGAAACGACCGTCAGATGAACAAACAAAGAAATTTGAGATGAATTTTTTTCCATATTGCACTTTCAAACATTTCTAACAGATATGATATTTGGGGCTGCCAACCTGGAAATTTACAGCTGTAAAGCAAAGTCATGTTGCTTCTTCAAGACACATGAACATTTCAGCAGCAGCCAGACTTAATGTAAAATATGTTAAAAGCTCGATTTACTCAAGTAGAACAAACTTAAACGTGCTGTCCTGAATATTCTGACTGCAGCAGCACAGCCTGTTCTGAAAATGTATGTATTCATGCATCCTGAATAAAAGCATCTACAAAAAAACCACACGTCAGCTCCTCTAATGTGCCGTCATGTGCACAGTTCTGCCACATCGGGCTTGTGTGTACGTGAATGCAAATAAATAAACACTCATAGACGCACATTTTGGATTAAAGTGCAGGAAAGCTGTGATCAGTTCTCACTGTGACTGGTCAGCTTGTCTGGTTCAGAAGCCACTTTTCTGCTCTTTAAACCAAAACGCTGGCTGGTTAAAAAGGCAAAATGTAAATGCTGGCAGTCGCCAGTGAAATGTGGTCGGTGGAGGGAGGGAAGGTTTCCTGCGTTTGGTGCTCGGCAGCTTTTCTCCAGTGTTGATGTGGCTCCTCTGCAGTGAATAGAGCTCTGTTCGGCCGCTTCGCGTTTATGCAGCCGAGCTACAATCGCTGCACTCGGTGAACCGCTGCCATGTGGATGTGTGGCGGAGAGAAAACTGTCCCTCAATAGTGCTCTCCTGTACGTCGGCAGCCTGTAATTGCTTTATTTGTAGCAGGATGGAAGTCGATTCATTTCAGTCAGTTTATTCACAGTGTGGATTTTTTCATTGTGAAAAAATCCTTTAACCTGTAAAAAGCTCTTGTGTCTTGTCGTCCACATAGTTAACGTCACGGTCACCGGAGACGCTGGTTAGCAGGTGAACAGAAACATTATACATTATATTCATTTCAATACTCGACGCTCGGTTGGCAGCTTAGTAGGAACACCTAGCTTAACTTTCCCACCTCATTTATAGCATCAAGAGAACTCTAGATCTGAGAAAGCTCTCTCAGTTTAGTGCAGCATGATTTAAGCAACACATTAGCTTTCATTTGAGCTCTGTAGACCGAAAACTGGCAACTTAGTTTATTGTACATTGCTGTATTGTCAGTTTGTGCAAATTGACTACAAACCAGCTTTCAATTACTTTTTAGATGGCGAGAGGTCAATGGGCTGTCAGTTCTGGAAATGAGGGCGGGTTGATTTGATAGAATTGTTTTTTCAGGAATTTAAAGTTCATATTTTATTCTTCTTAAAACAATTTTAAATGCAGTCACGATAAAAGCATGATGAAACACACCGTAGTGTCCTGATAAAGACAGTGATGGACTCGTCTTAGAGTTTGTATGTGGAGACGAGGATGCAACTACATTTGTTGACATTTGATCAAGTCTGAGAATGTGCACGTGTAGATGCAGCAGAGCTCGATCATACATGTACATGCAGCTTGACGAATGATAGAACAAACTCAGCATCAGTTCTGAGTTTGATGCGGTGAATGAACACACTGACAGCGTTGGCTGCTGCCGGTCCGGGGGCGAGCTGCCCTGGGCCTGGCTCCTCCTGGGCTCCGTGCAGCCTGTCCAGCCCGTGTGCCTCCCAGATCAGCTCTGGAAGGGATTTGACTGGTTGCACGGTTCAAGCTCCTTCCCCCACCGCCCTCCTCCTCCTGAAGGGGAGAAAAATCCTGCCTCCATCTTCCATGTCCTGCCTTGTGAGGGCTTCAGAGCCGCTGCCAGCCGGCCTCGGGAGGTCTCCGCTGCAGAGAGCTGAGCCGAGAGAGCCGTCCCCCTCTCGGCCCACTCTGGTCCATCTCACCTTCTGTCCTGGTGGGTGGGATCATTTAGAAGATCGCCCCTGTCCTTGAAACTAAAGCACGCAGGTCTGCTAGCGTGTCATTTTTCTTCCTCGCACTCATGGAGCTTTACCTTTGGCAGCGAGGTAAAATTTTCCACTTGTTTTCCCCTTTCTTCTTCTGCCACTGCTCCTCGTCTCAGGATCGTTTTTTTTTTTTTTTTTTTACCATTTCTTCATAATAACAGCCCTTCATTTTTCTTTTGTTGCTGTTTCTTGCTCTCCTTGCCTTCAGTGGTGTGCTGCAGTATTGGGATGTGTGTGTGTGTGTGTGTGTGTCGTAGGCGGTTGGTCCTCCAGTGTTGGCAGGCAGAGATCAGAGTGTTGGAAAACGGTTCATAAACAGCAGCCGAGAAAAGAGCAAGGGCAAAGTGGAATGTTAAGTTGAAACACATGCTGCATTCAGAGTGAGCTGTGTGCAAACTAAACCCTCTCTCTCTCTCTCTCTCTCTCTCTCTCTCTCTCTCTCTCGGCTTCACCTATGCGAAGCTCGCTCGCTCTTCCTCCTGCTCACTCTCCGACACACCACCTCAAGGTTGCCTGTTTGCTTTCACGTGGTCGGAAGTTTTGTCCATTTGCTTTGACTCCCTGTTGTTGAATTTGCCCCAAATCTGTTCAGTTCAGCTCCGGTTCTTGGAAAATATCGCACTTTTCCAACTAATGTGCAAAAACCTGTGAACCAGATGTCGCAGTGCAGGAGAAACGCTTTGATATAATCATTTTGTCCGACCAACAACGACATCTTTAACAATGGTCAAAGTGAATCTGTGACGACTTCATCACCGCTGAGCAGCTCCAATCATCAAAGCAAAATCAATGGCGCTGAGATTAGTCAGCGAGGAGTTCTCCCGCCCTCCTTTTCCCCCTTTTTTCCCTTCCTGATGAAGAATAGATCTGAATTTAATGATGTTTGTAATGAAACGCAAATCCCAGACTAATTACATTAAAGAGCTGTGATCTCCTGTTCCGTGCCTTAGTGAACATGTCATGATATGGTAGAGATTAGAACAGCCTCCAATTTAAACCCCGCTGTGGAGTAGCAGCAGCTGTAGCTATCAGCTGGCTGCGCCGCTCTGCGTATCTGTGTGGACTCGTGTAGTGTTTATCTGGGCCATGCATGGCTGCCTGATGGCTGCGTCTCGATACTGATCACACAGAGGTTAGGAAACAGGAGCTGAGCGGTTTTGCCAGCTTGCAACAAGGACGGATACGGCCTCAAATCGGCCTGCTGCTTCATATTTAAACAGATTGATTTTATACAAACAAATATGAAAACGATATTAGTAATTATAGACAATTTAGAAAAATAGTTTTACCTTAAATATTTAAAATGCAAGTGATCAAATAAAACAGAATTCCATATATCAAAAATGAAATGCAGTCCGCTGTGTTCACCGCTGGATGTTATATTGGACTAAACTCTTGACACATGTTGAGCAAAACAAAATTAGAACATCCTCAGAATCATTCATTTAGAAAGCTAATTGTATTTGACTGCACCAACATGACGACAATAATATAAAGGTGACATGCTGATGTTTAGGAGGTGTGATGGCACCTTTGTTCACCATCTTAATTTCACTTGTTTGCATGCTAACGTTTGCGAATCAGCACGAAACACAAGCTGAGGCTGATGGGAAGATCGTTCGAAGTATCGAACAAATTCAAATTTTAAACCTGAGCCACATCACTAGCATGGCTGAACATATTACTGAATATTAAAAATAGATTAAATTCCAAAAAGCAAATCTACATTTGGCTGTTGATTTGACCAGATTTCCCTTTTGTCAGAACCAGATTGAAGGATGAATGGTCTGAGACACATTTCTCTCCGGCTCATGTCAAACTGAGAGGTTGCTCATCTGCACACATATTTAAAATTCCGCTTCCTTGTGTCCTTTCCTTTCTTGTGGAACCTGTTGAGCGGCTGTCCCCCCCTCCTCGATCCGATAACGACACTTTCCCTCAAAACTCCAATATAGATCAAGTGGCTGTCAGAAGCCATTAAAGGCAGAATATTTCCAGTCTTAATGCCCGGCGGCGGCTGACAGGCCCTGCTGCGAGATCCTTCACGGCCCCTCAAGAGTCACCCTCTGCTGGGCGCATAACGAGAGCGTCACCCGGGCCTCCCGCCGCCGCCGCCACCGCCGCTGCCGCTGCCAGCCTGGTGAAAAAGCACTGGCTGACACTTGAGATTAGCCGCTACAATAACTGTTATCGCACATCTTCTCAGAGAGACGTCTGCTTGTACTTTTCAACGTGGCATTATGCGGCGACGACATGAGACTGAAGCTCCCATCACGGCTTTGTGTCGTGTTCAGGAAGTTGGCCGTTGTTCTTGAAGGAGGCCATTGTGTCGTTAGAAGAGCGACTCGTGCGTCTCTGATCACCTTGAGAAGTGGATGGCTTTGTTAGGCTGCTGTCACAAAGTGAAGCAGGTCACAGTATGGCAGCTGACAGGACTCCTTTGATAATCCCAAGCTTTGCTCTTTAAAGAATTCACAGTTTCATACAATCTGTGGTACATTTCTTTCTGATCCTTTCACTTTTACCTCCCACTTACATTCACAAGCACAGGAAGTAAAATATTCCCAAATGATTTCCTAATTGCGAGAACCTGATTGGTTCTTCAGAATGATTTTCAAAAACTCCTCTGTTAGTATTTTGTACCAGAAGACTTTTTAAAAATCCTTCTTACGTTGGAGAATCGCACAGGAAGTGAGCAAAATCTGAAAAGTGGAGCCGCTGCTGTGTTTTGGATTGAGATGCCGAAAAGTCTTAACAAAAAACAAAAAATGTCATTGTTCTGGCTGTTGACGTCACATGCTGTTATCTTTTCTCTGCCGCTGATATTAGATACTGGATGTATTTGAGTATGGGACTGTTCTGAAGACATTCATTTGGCCTCTGGGAACTTCACTTCACCATATTCTGACATTTTGATCATGCATTTGGTTGTAACACACCTAACACATCTGCTCTCTGAAAAGCATCATTGAGGTTAAACATCTCAACACAGGACAAACAACTTAAAGTATGCCATGCAATTATAAAGTTATGAATTATATTTTTAATACATGCATGAATTCATCCAAAGCAACTGTCAAAATTATAATGTATAAGTTAACGGGACTAACATATCAAGATCTTAAAATATTTGCCTATTTGTTCTCTGATTGACTTGAAAACTCCAGGAATTAAACACCAGTTCCAACTCCAGCGCTGTTTAGCCCCTGACGTCTTTTTAAAAGTTTTCTCTGGGTGTATTGGCGCCCTGAACTTCTCTCCAGTGTTCAACAGTCTGGAGGAAAATTATCACGCTGAGGATTCTGCGCTCAACAGTAATCAACAGCAACACATTAGCGAGCCAGATGGTGCTGACTACACAAGTAAATGAGACCCTGGGCCGTTGACAAAACACACACACACACACACCCCTGTCATCTCACCACGGAGGCCTTTGGCCCTCATGTATAAACTCACTGTAGATTTCCACACATTCCCACTCATGAGTTTTTCCATGCATGTGTTCTTGATCACCTATTAAGTATTCATAGGCTAATCTGACATGCACACAGCTGGGTTTTCCGCCTTTGTCTCTTCTTTTTTCTCCCTTACTCCTGCTCCTTTTTTCCCACTGGAATTGTATGCAAATCCTTTCTTAGCAGAGGAATAATAAGCAGGAGCGGTGATAAGTTCCCATCCAAGGTGTCACCTCGGAGAAAAGATGTGTGAGGGGAAATTCTGCTGCAGGCCGGAGGCGCAGTACCGCGATGTGGCCAGAGAGAGGCAGTGTTGGGTTGTTGCAGGACTGTGTTCACTGTGAGGCTTTTTTTTTTTTTTCAGAGGTGGGGGTGCTACGACACTGCCAATGTTACCCCTGGCAACCTTGATTAAGACAGGATGTCGTTAGTACAATTGCTCTTGTGATGATTACATAGTGAATATTTCTGCCCACATGTGCAGGAATGATGGTTGTTCGTGCAGGTTGTGGGCAGCTGAGAGGCCTCGGCTGCTGCCTTCGCTGTCACTTTGACGGGCTGGAACGCAGACGAGCCGACAGCCAGTAGTTGTGTATAAAGAGTTGTGATGAGCATAAGGAAGAAAAATCCTCGGAAATCTCTTATCTGGAGAGTGTGATTTAACCTGTGATCCACTGCAAATATATACAGTACGACTCTGCACATGAGGCACGTGTTGACTGAAGAGTGAATATACATATGTGATGCAGAACATACATGTGCTCTTGCCTTTGTGAGCAGAGCGTTGTCTCCTCCTCCTCGTTTGTGTATCTACAAGGTCGAGTGCCGTCTGAAGCTCGCATGTTTATGAGCGTATAATGCTGACCTCTTGTTTTAAAACCTCCCTTATTAAAGCACATTCTCTCTCTCTCTCTCTCTCTCTCTCTCTCCCCTCTCACAGATCGCCTTCTCCCAGCACAGTAACTTCATGGATCTGGTGCAGTTCTTTGTCACGTTCTTCAGGTGAGCAGCCTCCTCTTCCTCTCTGTCAATACACTCGCTCCGAGCCACAGATGTGACCACGGTTTTGAAGTGGCAGCAGTCGCCTTCAACGACTGTGTGTGTGTGTGTGTGTGTGTGTGTGATGCAGTATGAACAGTGATGGATCTACAGAGCTGCTCTGCTGTGTCTGTGCACCAGCCATTACTGTGAAGAAACGCTGCAGCTCACTGGTTTACAGGAGCTGGATAGTGGTCACAAGTCCCACCCTCTTATTTTATTCACCCACAGACGTTTGCTTAATGGCGTCTCTGCCGTCCACAAAGTCTATGAAAAACCAGACTGCTCTGAAATATGAATGTGTTAATTTAGCCCAGTATCCCCTGGAAATTTGTCTGCATTTAATTCAGCAGCACATGATTTATGACCAACCTGTCAGTGCCAAAGCAGAAAGTATTGTCCTTTTACGTAACATGTCTGATTCGAGTTTACATCCCATCTCAGACTCAACAGTTTATAGTCGTTTTCTAACCGTGACCATGATGTTGTTTTCTGCAACTCGGGAGCAGAAAAATAAGCTGAAGGACACACGGCCTTATACAGTGTAAAGCAATATACAACCCCATTCCAAAAAAATGGGACACTGTGTAAAACATAAATTAAATCAGAATGCAATCAGTTCATCAACAGTTACAAAGTGTTTCCTGAGTCCATGTATTAATCTCCATGTGTTTGACAAAGTGTTGAACCTCTCGCTTGTGAACGACTGAGTCTTTCCAGGATGAACCTTTCATACCCAATCATGATACTATCACCTGTTACCAATGAACCTGTTTACCTGTGGAAGGTGTTTTTGAATCAGTCCACAACTTTCACAGTCTTTAGTTGCTCCTGTCCCGACTTGTTTGAAATGTGTTGCTGCCATCAAATTCAGAATAAGCAGATATTTACACAAATCAATGAAGCTGATGAGGTTGAGTGTTGAGTTGCTCTGTTTAAGTTTACCATGTTCAGTATGTTCTCTACCTGCTTATTCAACAGAGAGTCAAATATTCAAACCCATGATTCCGTGTGATGGAAAGAAGATGGAGATATATTTGTCTCGTGCATCACTTTGCGCACACTTCCCCATGATTCACCCTGACATACAGTTCCTGGTATCTTTAGAAACCTTTGGATCGTGACGAGACTTTAAAATACATTTCTCAGGGCTTCTTGGCAGACCAACGTGCCGCTTTGTACTGATGGAGATGCTGGTTCTCGCTGGCAGGGCCGAACACACGTGCGTGTGCTGAGCCGAATCCCAGGCCTTGCTTTCTACTTCCTCGGGAACTTCTGTAATGTGTTATCGATTTTTAAAAAATGAGAGGGACCGAAAATTGGGTAGACAAGTGTGTTGCATGCATGCTTGGCTGCACGTGTGTGTTTGTGTGTCCTGTTTGTGTGCGTCTACAACCCGGGGGAGAATTAGAGGACTTCTCCTCAATGCCCTGAAAAAAATTGCCGGCTGTTCCAAGTCATGCTGCTTTTATTGATCAAGCGGCCGTGTACAGACGGGGAGATTTGATGAGGCTGATTTAAAATATTCTCTTTCACTTTTTTGCCACCAGCCTTTTGCCAATACAGTGATGTTCAATAGCCGTACGTTTCGGCATCGAGCGAATAAATCACCCTCCACGCTCAGGTTTACTTTGGACGGTATTAAAAGCTGCAGGACCACGAGCGCCGTTATGCACCCGACTGCCTTTGCATACAAATGCCGACCCTGCAGTTGGTCGCTCGCCGCGCTCCCATGTTTATACACATGCGTCAGCGTTTGAGTGTTTGCATGTCAGCATTCGGAGCGTGCAACCTGCGCCTGCTGCGTGCAGGAAGCAGGCGATCCATAAACACAACAGCTCATCTCTCTTTACCTTCTCCCTCTTTTTTTATCACCTCTCCTTTTCCTCCTCTCCACCACATCCTTTTCTGCCCCTCCTTCACTCGTCATTTCTACATCCTTCCTTCTCCTTTCCTCTCTCGTTCCATCCTTGCTCCCCTCTGCCTACCTCCTCCTCTCATCCTCCTTTCATCTCTCGCTCTCCATCTCCCCCTTTCCCTCTGCCTCCTCTGTCCCTCGCCTCCCTCCCCGCTCTGTTTTCTTTCCTCCCAGCCTCCCACCACTCCCTCCGACTTGCTCTTAATCCCACAGCTCAGTCTTTTTTCTGATGTGTATTCTGTTTGCCACTGATTCAGCACAGATGAGCCGAGACCTAAAGTTAGCGAGCTCGCAGCCTCGTCCCTGTTTGCTTCTGGTTCTTCGGGCGCCGCATTGTTTGCGTTGCGGGGGAGGAGAGGGATGCTAATTAACGTGGAAATTGTTTGCTCTTCTTCACTCCAACTTTCTCTCTGTCTTAATCTCGCTCTCAGCTCTCTCTCTCTGTGCCACGTTCCCTCTGGGCGCAGATGAAGGTGGTGCCATCCTGTTATCTGCAGCACCAGTAAATACACCCTCACCACAAAACACACATCAGCGTTAAAGACGATAAGATGCGTTCACATGTTCACGTCCAGCAGTTTAGACTCTTTATGTTGAATCATGACTTTCAAAAGTGAGTTAACACTTTTTTTTCCCCCCCTGGTTTAAAATCAAGCTGTTTCACCTTCCTAACATTTATGTAAAACTTTCTCGTGACTGTTTTACAAATTGAATGTTGTGTCTAGTGTAGCGTTCCCTTCCAGGCCTGGAAAAAGCCCTGGAGAATGTGAAATTTCCAAAACATTTTTTGGAAATGCAATGAAAATGTATTCTTGAGCTGTTTTTTTTTTTTTTTTTTTTTTTTCACTCAAGCTGTCATGTTTTTAATTTAAAACTTGGCTGCTGCTAAAGCGAGCACCCTTTGAAGTAATAGTGACCTGAATGACAAATTTTCTTGGCTACATAAGTCCAAACTGCTGGATGGAGGCAGCTAAAAGAGCGATCATAAAATGCAACTTTTTTAACGTCGCGCGCCGGGACATATTTGTCATGGAAATATTACTGCAGTTGTGGCTATTTTTGAAGTCTGACTTTATGCGTCTTCTACCCTACATTTCTCTCTCACCCAACTAGTTACGAGCTCCTGCAAAAGAGGAAAAAAGTTTGTTTATGTGAATCTGTGTCTGAGTAGTTGATCTTGTTTATGAAGCCGGTGTTCAGCGACGTGAAAGTGGAACCTACAGAGGTTACGTCTCTGTGCATGTTGGAGAATTGATTGTACTTGAATATATAATTAACAGAGCACTTTCATGTCCTGTTCAGCCAAGTTCATGTTGCAGCAGTGACGTCTGCAGAATAAAGCACTTTACATCAGAGTGGGCAAAACAAGAGGGACACGATGTTTTGATGAAACTCTAATCCTGGAAAAAGAACGAGGTCAGGGCCTGATGATAAACCTGTCATCTTTTTGAGACAACATTTCAACTTCTCCAACCTGCAGCGGGATCCCGGCTCTTTGTCGGGGGACCTGTGTTTATTTTTATTTTTCATTTTTGATGGATACATCAAACTAGCGGAAGGAAAACAGTTTCTGAACCACTGTTCTAGAACGCTGACCACACGCTGGCCTGCTGTGTTTACTTCTTTAAAAACTTGGCTTGGCTCTCTAATAGCCGGTGTGTCGGCATTGATGCCTGATGTCCCAGAAAATCCCGCCTCCCTGGAGAGTTTACCTCCCCGGCACATTTTTGCTGCTAATATTAAAATAAATCACATTGTGGTGAGAGCTTCTGTCCAACGCCAGTGTTTACATATTATTTATGAGCGCTCCCAGTGGGAAGTGAAGGAGTGATGCTGATGAAAGGGTCACAAGTCTAAGACACTTGAGTCTGTTTCTTAGAGATGAAGGTTCGAGTCTATTTTAATACAATACTCACTGCGTACGTTGAAAGACTTCAGGGTTCGTCCCTCGTCTCCTGAAGCGAGTTCAGTTCACCTGAAGCTGATATGAGGTTTCAAAATGCTTACTGACTTTTAATAAAGACCTAATGTTATACAAACACACTTTGTCAGGACTAAGGAGTGAGAGAGCAGAGCACATTAACCCGACAACAGAGTTTCATTTTCCTTGTTTCAACAACTCACAACATTGCTTTTACTTTTAAACTTACACCCACTAGAGCTTCTCAAGACGCCGCCGAAAAACATGGTTCTTGCAATTTGAAAACTCTTTCGTGATCAATGTGAGACGTCTTATATGGGATGTTGAACAGAATGTATTGTAAATAAAGTTTTGTAGGCTGCTCATGTTCTCTGTGCAGTTTATAGTTCGGCGATTGCATTTGTTGCAGAGCCGCTTGAAACAAACACAAGATTACTGGTTTGTTTCGACCTGGGAAAACAGTTCAATACGCGTTAGGATTCCCTCTGTGTGAAACATTGACTCAACTACCCGCTGACACAGGAGCATTGTTAAAGGAAAGTGATATTCAACATTATTCTTAATGTCAAGGAAACTCATAAAAAGAATAAAACAATCTATTAACAAGTTTATTCCTCGGTGCCGTAGAGTCTCAGCGTTGTCTAAGAACTGTAAAAAACACATCAGTGAGTTGAACTGGGTGACATGTTCCTTCATAACAGTAAATAAGGATACAGTACTTAATAAATCACCAAATGTGTATTAATACGCAACAGAAAATAGTCCCAAACAAATGCGCCATTTAATTCTAATTCAGTTAAAACCTGCTGTCCAGCTGTTGTAGGAAATTAATTGCTTTTTTTTTTTTTTTTTTTAAAGATTAAAGGGCTGAGAACATTGTTTTTTTGGTCTTTTCATGGGATTTGTTAATAATAATAATAATAAAAAAATATAGAATAATGTCCAGGACATCGCTCATGTGAATCGGCACCAAGCAGCTTCGACACCCTTGAAAAAAAAACGTCGCCCTCCAGATTAATTATTAACATGTAGAACACATTTAAAAAATCATAATTCAGCCTCACTTTGCAGCGCGCCATCACGGTCGTGTATTTAAAATGATTAGCGGTTTATGCTGCTTTGCCGGCTGTTTGAACAGAGGGGAGATGTAATTTGGTTTTGGGCGGAGGCATTAAAAAGAAGGGCTACCAGCAGGCTGCCCGCCCTGGGCCAAGTCTGGGCGGGAGCGTGGGCGGCTGGGATTTGATGATATGAATGAATCACACTGCTGCCATCGACGAGACTTAAATTCCCTCCTGTGAGAAACAGACAAGTCAAATGCACATCAGAGTTTCGTGTTTGCATCCGAAGCGGGAGACGAGCTCGTTTCAGTTTTATGTTTGAAGCATCATCGGCCGACGTTGGTTCTCCACCGTCAGCGCGCGGCGGCAGAAAGCGAGCAGCCGTGTTCTTCCTCTCTGACCTTGTTCTGAACCATTTATCTCATTAAAGCGCAGAGGTGATTAGCAGCGTCACTCCCAGCTCTCATGAGTCAGCAGGTTCGCCGTGTATGTGTCGCTCTGCTTTTCTTGTCTTTAATGTTGACAGTAACCTCGTGAAAATGTTTTATACCTGTTTCGTTGAATCCGATTCTGCTTTGTCAGGTGCTGTGAGTCACTTCCCCTCAAAATAGAAACAGAGCGCAGGGTGTCGTCAAGGTGTGCAGCGAAATTGCAGCACGACCTTGAACGACCTTCCTCATCGTACAAGGTCAGACGGTCCGGTCAGTCCTGGCTGGTCCGAGTCGTCCCCCGTCCAAGGAGTTCAAGTCTGGCTGCAGATGCATCAGCTGAGATGCTGCACCAATGATCGACCTCTCTGCTCCCCCTCCCATCCTCGCCAGCAGGGGCCCTTGTGTCGAGGCCACAGAAGTCGAACCTTTGCTTTTCAGTGTGTGTCTGCATTGTTCTCTCCACTTTCGTGCTGAATTAACTCTTTCAAAGCAGCACTGTTGCCTAAACTGCGCCTGAATTGATGCCATTTTGAAAAATCTTTATTCGTCTCTAAGTGTTGTTTCACTTTAGTTTTGAGGAATCGGCCTCAACGCTTCTCTTCGGATTGGAATGGATTTTTCTGTGTGTTGCACAATTGGAAAAACAATATTTGGAAAACTCATCAGCAGCATTTTTTCCTTTTCCAATTCTCAGTTTCTCTGCCTAATTCAAAGACCTCGCTGTTTCTTTATTTGGGCGAACTAACCCTTTAAATTGATGTGACGAAGTGAAGTGAAAGTGCTGGAACAAACTTTTCTGTCGGGTTCAGCAGGTACCGCTCCGTCGAGATCCGGACTAAAATCAAGAGCAGGACAGAACTTCAGTTAAATAATTGATCGTGGTTGGACGTTTCAGACAGACGTCCTTCATCAGTCGTAACTTTTGTATCTGACAGTGTTGATTGAAGTGATGTGCTTGTCTTGATTTGGCTTTTGAGGATTCAGCAGCATCTTTTCACACACAACACACTAATGTTTATTTATTATTATTTTCATGAAGACGCAGAGAGAAATGAAACCCCCCACACACACACACACACACACACACACACACACGCAGAGTCTGTGTTGGTCTGAAGGCAGCACAGAGGCCACTCATGCATATTTCGGCACCTGGAAGTGTCCTGAAACAGAACATAAATAATTCTGTTGTTGTGATCATCGTCTCAGCCTCAAACACATCTGCAGGTTTAGACGTTTAGGCACAGAAATTCGCTCCAGTGCACGCGCTCAGTCTCAGTACACACTTAAACACACACACACACACACTCACTCGGACACACATGCATGCTCTCAGAAACACTCTGTATTCAAACATAGGAGGCAGCTGGCCACTCAGTGGTGCTGTGAGCCCTCTGAGCTGTGTGGCTGCACACACACACACACACACACACACACACCCCGGCTTCTTTCTCTCTACTGTATCTTCAAAGCTTCACACTGCAGCCTGCATGAGAACACGTGTCGGGGTCGGCTCAATACAATCAATTCCAAATGTCAGTTTAAATTGCGACCCGTTTACTAACGACAGATCATTCCCAATTATTTCCCCCGTCGTATTTGTTCTCGGCGGCTTCATTATCGAGCAGAGAGCTTTTCTGTCTTCGGATTCGGAAAGAGATCCATCACTGTGACGGCTCCAAAAGAAAACGACATTGACCCCGACTGTGATCCGCGGCGTAGAGAGCGCGGGCTCGCCGTTCGCTCTCGTGTTTGTACACAAACGTCGAGCTGCATCAGCGTCAGCGGCGGCAGCGACAGGACGGGTGATGGGTGATTGACAGCAGGACAGAGTGTGGAGGACTCTGCAGCTCAACATAAACCAGAGCTGTGCATCATCCGAGTGTCAAGCCAATACTCTTCAAACTTTTGAAATGTTGAGTTGTATTTACACACTTGCAAAATGTATTTTTAAAAAAGTGGATTTGTGTTGGACAAATTCTCTTATTTGTTATTCATCGTTGACCAGAATTCATACTTTGCAGCCAATTTACCGAACCAAAAAATATGTTTGTTGTAGATATTAACTTTTATTCTTAATAGTTAAGAATTGATAAACAATTGATTAACAGAAAGTGAATCGATAATTTGAATGTGTTTTAAAGCCGTTATCTGAAGGATTTGAACATTTCTGACTTTGACCCATCAAGATGCAACAGAAACATATTGATCACTTTTTACTGGGATTTCTTATTATCAATTTTTCCTACAAGTAAAAGCTCAGAATAACTTGAAAGATGTTAAAAATACACTAACACAAGTCTACACATATTAGTTTTTAAGACTAAACAAGAGTTTCTGGTTTCAGCTCAGTTTTTTGTCATTGTAAATTCTTTGGACAAAAAAAAAATGTTTGGGATTTGGACTTTTGGTTGGACAAACCAAAAACTCATCTCAACAGGTTTCACCTTATATTTTTTTGACGATTTATAGATTGAACCACCGTTTCCCAACATGGAGGTCAGGTCCCTGCTGAGGAGTCAGTATATGATTAACAGAATAGTAATAATAATAAAATAATTGATCTTTTCATACGACCGACATGTAAGAGTGAATATCTGAACGTAAAGCCGCCGCTTCCTCACATGTACGTCCACAGTTTCACATGATCTGAACACTGACACTCGGCTCGATGTGGTGTTTGCCCTCAGCCTGCTCCTCGTGGTGTTGACTGACAGCAGACGCTCTCTCTCCCTCCCCCTCCCTCCCCCCCCTCGGAGACACCTGACAAAGAGAGGGAGGTGGAGAGACTCTCCATATACATTCAAACCCGTCCTGTGTGTCCTGAGGGGCCTCCCCGGGCGCTCAGCAGGGGCTGCTGCCAGCGCTGTGCATGAATCCCTGCTCTCCCCAAGCTTTCTCCTCTCTCTCTCTCTCTCTCTCTCCTCCATCTTTATCTGAACCTTTGCTGCTGCCTGGCCGTTTACCTCCCTGCCTTCCTGTGCATTCATATATTTTTTTCCTCTCTTTGCTCACTTTTCCTTCCTCTCACTTTCTTATTCTTCCCACATTTCCAACCTTCTCTTCATCCTCCTCCCCTGTCTTGACTTTTTTCTTGCTTTTCTTCTCTCTTCTCCCCCACCCTTTATTCCCTTTTTTCCCCCTCTCTTGCATTCTTTAACACCCTCTCTTTGTATCTGACCTCATTGTCAGGTCATCGACGAGGAGCCAGAGAGAGATACAAGTGGAAGATGGAGCAGATAGAGAGAGTGCAGCCCCTCGCAGCTACACCTCCTCCCCCCATAGGTCCGCCAGGAGCAGAACGCTGCTCTGCGTCCGATTAATAATAAATGAGTCAGATCAGTCGGTTTGACTCAGAACCTCCGCTCTCTGCTCCTCCTCCTCCTCTTCCTCACCTGTAATGAGCGGGGAGGAGAGCAACGGGAACGTGAACCGGGCCGTAGCGCACTCAGGGGGGAGTCCCGAGAGGGAGTCGGAGCCGTTTCTTCCCATCGCTTCAGCCTCGGGTCCGCTCCCTCCCACTACGCCTCATACATGTGTCTTAAAGGCTGCGGCGCTCTCGCTGTGGAAATGAGTTTCTGCAGGGTTGTACAAGCAAAAGCAAACAGAGATAAAGAGAAGCGTCGTCCTCACGCTCGCGGCCTCGATGCGGGATCGTCTGAAATATAATATAACTTGTGTGGAAAAAAGTTCTTATCTTTTTTCATTTCGTTGTTTGTGGTCTGATCTTTTGCTCCTGAATGAAAGTGCAGAGGCTCAACTCGCTGAGGTTTTTAGAATCTGCGCCTTTTATTCAACAATTAAATCTCAGATCGATCAATTTATTAATCATTCATTTATAAATCATACTCCCTCAGCTGTCTGTCCTTCACTGCCGTTTCCTCTCTCCCTCGATTGCATGTCGCACTGCCAACAAAATCAGACTTAGCCATTTCTTGAATCTCACAGGTAAAGATCATTGCACACATTGCAGCTCCAGTTGCCAGACATTTAAATTATGCATCTTGGTGCAAAACTGTTCTTTCACCGAACTTCCGATTTTGAAAAAAAAGGCACTTTTCAAACCAAAAGAGCTGCAGTTTTAATTGGCTGTAGTCTGTCGTCTTAACAAGTTTGAAGAGGTGAAGCGATAACTGTCGGTGGCAAACTTAATTATCTGTAACTAATTAACATCCATGAATTGGCATCGAGGGCAGCGCACGGGGCTGTGCAAAGATTTTAACAAGTTCAGCCGGGCGACCTGTCCACGCTGCAGCAGCACGATTCCTGTATGGTCACAAACCTGCTGTAAGGAGATGAGAAATTTGATTCTTCGTTTTCTCTCTCCTACCAAACATAAAGGAGAGAACGGAGTCACTTCTCCCAGCTCCCGTTGTTTTAGGAGCCAGTAAACAAACGATACAAAGCCGAGGAGATTATACAGAAATTTGTATTCTGCGACGTGCTGAGCTCTGCTTCTATTTCAGGTGGGTTCGACTTCTTGGAAGCGTCCCACCACCCATCGTGCTGCGGGGTTCAGCGTGCCGACAAGTGCAGGGCAGGATATGACCTCGGAGCAACTGCTGGTTAGCGTGCGGTTCGGTGGACTTATCGGCCATCGTGGAAATGAAATGGCGTTTGGCTGGTGAGCAGGTTTAATTTCCCACCCGGGTTAAAAGGTGGCGGTGGCGGCGGCGGCAGGCAGGATTAGTATTCAGCTGGCTGTGGACAGCAGAGCCGGTGTGTTGCTGTTTGCCCTGTGGCTGTTGTCTTGCTGTCGGGTCTCCGGCCTCAGCTGCTCATGGCTGTAATACACTCGCTCACACTCCGCTCTGCCTCTGACACCCGACAGCTTCCGTCATTTTTTTAACCTGTTTTAGTCGAGAAAGATTTGCTGGACACACACACAGTTTCTCCAGTTTTCTCTCTACCTTCAGTTGCATAGTCACAGATCTACTTCACATGGTTGAGCATTGAACAGCTGAAGACTCTCTCCAACTCACTTATTATACAATTTCAACTTTTCATCCATTGTAGCTAGCTACTTGTTATGTATTTGTAGTTGTAGTATTGTATTGATAAAGAATATAGATTTGCAACAGTCTTAATGGAGCTAATTAAGTGGCGGCAGAATAGCAGGTGAAAGAAATGCCTGTTAGCAAACATAATTTTCATACAAACAGATCATCATTATCTGATTTTGTGTTTTCAGATTTTCCCTAATTAGCTGCCGGAGTGAAAACAGTGTTTCCTGTAAATTAGTTGCTGTCTGGTTTGATTTATGAGGATGAGGTGAGAACCAGGATGCCTTAAATTCAATTTGAAAATAATCAGGGTTCACGTCTCTGTGGAGCAGGTAGAACTGGAGCGTTTTCACAGGTTGTGGGGAAAAATACTTGCTGTTCAAAATCAATCTGTCGAAAACACTCGCACTCACACACTTAGATATTGGGTATTACTTATTAACAGCTAATGCATCAGATCACCGTCTCTGTCTGACGCTGCTCCTTCAGCCTTTGTGACTCACCATCTGTTTTCATGCAGAGTAGATGTGATCCTTTATAGTAACTGTGATCGGGATAAAAACTTCAAACTGCTGCATCATAATCAAGAAGTTTTTGTCTCTTGAAGCTCTGCAGTTACACGTGGAAACACAAATCACACTAGTGGAAGTTACAGCTGTCATGTTCATGTTATCAGTGGAATTTCATTGCTGCAGTTTGAGATGCCAGAAAGTTTTTTTTTATGTTTCAATCCTCAAATCTTTATCAGGTAAAATTAAACTTGAACTTGAATAAAAGGCAAAAAAAAAAAAAAATAATAGTTGAAAAAGAGGAAATTATATTTTACCTGACAGCCTGAGGAGCAAAACATATTAAATAAAGAACATCCAAGTTTTTCTTGTACGGCTATAAAAACATCCTGAGTGGAACCAATTGCTTTGATGCGAGAGAAAACGGATCATTTAAATCTGTTTTACCTTCAGACTTCCAGCTTTCGAGGATTTCGCTTCTGTCACATTGTTTTTTTGTTTTACGGTAAAATGCAGCCTGACTTGAACTCAACATTCGCTCTGACTATCTGGTGAAAGTGTCATCAAAAACCACAATGTGCTCAATTACAAGGTAGATTTCAGACCTCTGTGTGTGTGTGTGTGTGTGTGTGTGTGTGTGTGTGTGTGTGTGTGTGTGTGTGTGTGTGTGTGTGTGTGTGTGTGTGTGTGTGTGGTGTGTGTGGTGTCTTTGCCCTCCAGGCTGCATGAAGCTGCCTCTGTGTGATTGTACAGTGGTACAGTGTGTTTCATGGACCTGTGAGCTTCAGTAAATGGATCCATATTTATCTTCTCAACCAGCTTGTAAGGATTCAGTTCATGACCTGGACTCTTTGATGCTTTTTGTTCGGCTCTCATTGCGTCGAGTCCGCTGTCAAAGACTCCAACGGACGCTCAGCTTTCACTCAAACATGTGTCTGAGTTGTGGTTAAAGCGACGCCGGCGCTCCAGGCGAGGAGGTGAAGTGCGATCGTCGCAGGTGGTTGTGGTGAAGCAGCATCTGCCGCTGGAAGCTCATTTCTATTCCCTGTGAGAGGAGGAGGGAGCTGGAGGTGCGATGGTGGTGGGAGGGAGGTGAGAGCCGACTAACTTGGCCGGCTTCCCTGTGGAAGCTGAGATCAAATGAAGCGCGCTGCTCTGTCTGTTTCCATCTCCGTCTTCTTCTCTGTTCTTCCTTCCTATATGCTTCACTCTTTGTCTTTTCGCCTATGGAAGAATATGGATGGCAAAAGATTTGAGCGGGCGCAAAACAAATTTGGCACCTATTGGTGATAGCAGCAGAATTCGATTTGTGCACGAGGGAGGACAGAGTCATGAGCGTAACAGATGATTTGAGCATACAAGAGGAATTGTGTAACTACATTTGAAGACATAGAGCAGTTGGTGTCTATATTATCTTAAAAATCAAAGTTAGCACTAAACAACTAAAATCCTGTGAGATTATTTTTTTTAGCTGGACAGATTTTTGACCACCAGATGGAGACATAGAGCAGTTGGTGTCTATATTATCTTAAAAATCAAAGTTAGCACTAAACAACTAAAATCCACATTAATTTTCAGAGTCAAATTATGAGTAGTTGCCAGCTATATATTATAGTGTCCATGTTAGCTTTGTGTTAGCTTCTGTTCATAGTGTGATTTTCTGAACCACATGGATTTATTTCTTCTTCTGTTTCCATGAATAATTTTAAGAGACAAATATTTGAACCATTGTATGAAAAATATTTTTTGGCTCATTGACTGAGCCTGATGTGGGTGGTTGGGTTTCTGGGCTCTGATATGACTTCATGGAGGATTCAAACAAGTAATGAAACAAACAAATAATAATAATAAAACATTGTTTATTGGATGAGTGACAGCTTTTTCAGAATCCTCGTGAGGCACAAATCCGACACACTGGTATGAATAAAGAAGGGATCAGTTGGATCACCAGAATTTGGCTGAACTAAAATCTACAGTACAGATCCACATGTCGACAGTGATGATATATATGGCATAAAATATGTGAACTCATGTCCATTCGTTCCTGACAGAGTATTCTACAGTTAGCTTTTTTCTTGTGTGGGAAAGACGTGACCCTGGCGATGTGGATGTGTCCTGTTGCAGTTTGCTCGACAAAGATGGTCGACAGGTGACCTCTTGTGATCTCAAGTGCTCAGAAGCTGTCGGGATTGAAATAAGAAAGCAGACTCAGAAATGAGTGCACACAAGATTTAAACGCTCAAGTCTGCTCTTAGGAATGAGCTACTTGAGACAGAGTTGCGCTCAAATTTTTGTTTCTCTCAAATGTTTTGTCGTCAACACTCTTCGATGTCCGTCTTTTTCTGTCTCTTCACTTTGTCCATTGTTCTGACTTCAGTTGCACTTTCTGATCTCTCATCTCTCCGTCTTTTACCCTGACTGTCCATTTCTCTCTGTCTCTTTGTCTTTCCTTCTCCTTCTCCTCCCGTCCTTGGCGCCTCCCTCCTCGTCCCTGCCGCCCCGCTGAGCTGGGAGGCCTTTGATGCCGGGCTGATATCCATTCACGCGGGTCATTCATCAGCGCCGTGTCGCTCTTTAAGCAGCGAGCAGGAAGCCAGATCAATAAGACGGCTGAACAGATGGATCGCTTAAGAGACCTCTTCAGCCTGGAGAGATAAGGGAATTTTTTGAATGGGTGGCAGTTTAAAGAGTCACACAGGGTGGGCGGCGGGGGTGTGGGAGCAATGAATAAAGATCTGAGCGCGTTGCAGCCGGTATTAAAATGGGCATTTAGATTGAAAAGGTGGTAAAAGTTTGGTGAAAAATCAGCGAGGGGTCTCGCCGGAAGGCCGACACGTCTGGAGAAGTTATACTTCAACTCAAGCTTCTAATTAAATCCACTTCTAACCCCTGAAAGGGAATTCATGCACATTATTCCTGTGGTCTCAAACAAGAGAGGAAAATCAGCTGCACTTGCAACAATAAAGCAAAGAATGTATGTTCTATATTTCAGTTTTCAGCCTCACTCTGGTTAAATGGACAGAAATCAGTCAGACCCCACTGACCAATCCATGTAATCAGCTGAGACCAGAGACCGACCGACTCCGGGGACGAGTTTCACTTCAAACACTTCATTGTCCCCTTTTCAATAAAAACTGAGTGTGTTGTTCTGACAGCAACGATCCTCTGTTGACAAGAACGGCCTCTGGCTTCAATGACAATGCATCAAATGAGAGTTTCACTTCTAACCCATCAGAACTGAGGGACTTAATATTGAATTGTAAACATTTATATGTAGAAAACATGTTGAAAAATCAATGTGTATATAAACATGTTTAAATTATCAACTGAATTAAATCGAATTCCAATGAATTGTGAACAGGTAAAAGCAGTAAACACTTGCAAATATTAAACATCTCAATATAATTTGAATTTGCAAAAATGTCATTTCAAAGAGAAGAAAGAATTCAGTTCAAATGTGCAAATTTCCATGATCAGAGATCATTGTTTTATTCATTATCTGTTATATTCAGTATTTGAATTCATGGCACAGGGAATAAAGTGAAAATGGTTTTAATTGAAATTAGATTTGTGAACATGGCTGTTGCTGCATCGACAGTGATCAGTGCTGGTGAACACACTGTGACATTATTTTGTTTTAGTTAATGTGAATCATTAGTCTGTGAAACCCTAAATGAACACATTCGATATATGTGGCTCAGTTATATATATTTTGTCTCGCTGTGACGTTCGGTGTTCACGGTTATTTTGATCCATCCTAAAACTAAAATGTGCAAAATGTCTATTTTTACAGTTTTTTTTTTTTTTTGTGGACAAAAAACCTGAGATGACGTTGGGATCACTGGTGTTTAGGTGTTTTGGCGTCATGCTGCTGATACTTGGCTCGTCACATCCAGCTGCCAACGCTGATGTGAGCTGAGACATAGGAAGTGTGGGCCAGAGAGCCACAGGAAGGCTGACAGGAAACCAGCGCATGGCTCGACAGTCAGGGAATGAAGTTCAGATTGCATCAGATGTTGTCTCTGATGTATTCGCACATTCACACACACACACACACACACACACACACACACACACACACACACTCTCTCTCTCTCTCTCTTTCACTCTGTCTTTGTCTCTTTTTTCCTCCCTGTCCTCTTCACAGCTTCCTAAGTGCAAGTGTGAAAGCAGCCAGGGGAAGTGGAGACAGGGAACACACACACACACACACACACAGTGACACTGCCAACAACCCACCTCTCCAGACATGTCACCACCTACCTTCATCACCTCAAAGCGATTTTTGCTTCAGCTTCAGACCTGCAGCCATTAAATATAACACAGATCGATGTGAGCTGTGATCAAAACACATGAATATGCAGAAGGAGAAAATCAGTGTTGAACGATCGATCGATTGATTGACTCATATATATATGACTGGAGCTGAAACACGTAGTCATTTCTGCTCTTCATCACTCAGTGCTTTTCTCTCCCCGTGTGTCCACAGCTGCTTCCTGTCGCTGCTCCTGGTCGCCGCCGTGGTTTGGAAGATCAAACAAAGCTGCTGGGCATCGCGCCGACGAGAGGTGAGTCAGAGCGTCACACTGACAACAAATATTGATTTTGGCCACTCTGGCAGGTAAATGAACAACCACCGAACACCAAAACTAATCTTGTCTTCAGTGCATTCATTTTGTGGGGGACGTGAACCTGCTGTTCAGGATTGACATTTTTGGTCAGTGTTGCTGAAAAAGAAAGAGCTTTCACACCTGGAAGTATAAAAATGGATCACACATTTCAACATATCAGCTACAATATGGAGGTACATGTGGTGTAAGCTGAATTTCTTTGATGGGCTTTACTCTTGAGTTGAAGTGAAACATATGAGCTTAAAACACTTCTGATCAGAAAACAGTTTTCGTGAGAAGAACAGGAAAATTGTGTTTCGACTCTGCTCTGTCCAAGATGATTTTTGACTTCAGTCTGCAAGGTGCCACGTTTGGTTTTGTGTTGCTTTATTTTTTTTTTTTTTTTTGCTTCTAATCCATCTTCTGCCCTTGAAACTTCCATGAACCGCTTTTCTCTCGTGGATAGAGAAAAGAACAAACGCTCTGTGAGCTATCCAATTACTCATACGCCCCGTCCACAAGCTGTGAGAGTGTTCAGTTATCTAATAACGAGCGAGCACATGGAATTGTGTCCAAATAAAGAAACAGAAAGAAATGTGTCATTGTAAACTAACCAATTTTATGAGCAATCATTATTAGTCTTAATCCTAAAAATAATAATCCAAGCTTCTGTATCGTGACTTTATGCCAGTGTAGTTTTGACAAAGTTAAAAGCTGTGAAAGCAAACAGAAGCCGCCAGTGTTGTGGGTGTTCAGCCAATATTCCCAATGAAAAGCTGAAATAAGAATTAATTTTTAATGCTCAACATGTCCAAATTTTCCTTTTAGAAAACATTTCATTTGAGGCTGTCAGTCATTGAAAGTACTGAAGTTCAGTGACCATAATTAATTGGAAAAGAAAAAAAAAAAAAATGAAAAAACTCAAAAGTCAATCATGTTTTGAAAAGGCTGAATGGAGGATCCCAAAGCAATCTGCCAAACTGTGAGGAGCTCCGCAGGGTGCACGGAGGACTGAAAATGACAAACAATTTTCAGGTCTTTTAACAATTCTGGAAATTCAAGTAAAAATATTAATTCATTCATTGATTTGCAGGAGTCTCGTTCATCGAGCTGTCTGTGTCTGATCTGCGGATCAGGAAACAAGCTTGTAAAATATATTGTGATGCGCTGCAGATTTTGAGCTTCAGTGACGTTAGCCCACTTTTCCAAAAATACACACACACACACACACACACACACACACACACACACACATAGTGGCAGTGCTGACGGACAGAAAGCAGAGTCCTGACAAAGCTCCTGTGTGATTGGTTTATGCCTCCTAAGATGACAGCAGCCACAATAGATTTGCTCAGTTAATGACTTTATTTCTAAAAGTCATTGTCCAAGTAACTGTGACGCCGGAGAAACGGGCCGAGCTCTCGGGAGCCTCGGTGTTTGAATGACCGAGACTGACGGCGCGCACAAACTTATTGAGTGACATGTGGCTGTTTGAGCCATTTATATCAGGGACGCGCGTTGCTGGAGCGATGTGGAGCCTCTGAAAAGCCGTTTTGAATGCTCACTTCCTGAAACAACAAAATGCACTTTCATAGTTTCCAGAAGGGTTTGAACCACCTTTTTGAGCGAGCGGCTGAAAGGTCATGTGCTTGTGGGAGTGTGTGTCTCTCGGTGTGTGTGAGGGCATCCAAGCTAATGTTGTGCTTAATGTGAACTTTTGCTTTGCGCTTTTCACACTCGGCTGAAGTGGCGGTGGTGGTGGCCAGGAGCGCCGTCATTACCCTCACCTCTGGGTTCCTCTCGACATTGGCCTCTTCACCGGCTCCCACTCGGCCCTCTCTCCATCACGCGGCCGCTGTCGTCCAGCTGGGCCTTCTACAGGCTAACCTTTAAACAAAATTAGCACTGGACCTTTGTTAAGAGGATTGGGGGCTACAGGGAACTGTGGGTCAATATTAAACTCCCCAACGCCTGGAAAAGCTTTTGGAAGACAGCAGGTTCGCTGCCTTTCATGGAATCAGCTTGGTTTCCCCTAAAGTCATTAGAAAAATATTCACTTCAGTTGGTGAAAGCAGATTGTAAAGACTCTAAATTATACTTTTCTATTGTTTGAGCAATTCCCAAAAGAGAAATATGGAAATTATGATTTTTATGTCTCTAAGTTTGGCATATTGTGCATTACAGTCACACAAGCTTTTCTTAAATTGTCTGATGAAGAATAACGCGATGATCCCATGATGCACCTCTTTCGTGAAAACGTCAGTGTCTTCTAATATTGTATGCTCTAAAAGTCATGAGCAGGGATTCTCTAGTCTCCCGTTTGGATTTGAAAGTGTCAATAATGTCGCTATAAGGTGTAAAGCAAAGGTGTGATTGAAGTTCCCTCTGAGAGCTTTCGGGGAGATGTGATTGGTCTAATTCCTAATTGGAGCGGTGTAAGGAACATGTCGACCTACATCATGTGCTTCCTCAATTTGAGATTCTTTAACTTGGTTGAACCTCGAGCCGTCACACGTCAGGCGTTTTGCAGCTGTGAATCAGCCATGAATGAGATGATGCAAGGTGACTGTTTTCCAGAACATTATACATCGACGTGTACAAAAGAACTACAGCGTTAAGACTCAACTGAGTTGTTGCATCACATATAAAACGCCGCAAGACAGTCACGATGGCCTGACTCATACGTCTTTTCAACACGCTTGGTACTTTCTGTAAATCATCCTGAGCGTAACACAAGCCAGTTGGACATGGATGTAGTCATTTCTGCCAATCAGAATGTAGATGAGGCGGCGTTAGAGTCCGTTCTTCAAAATTCTCTTCAGTCCTTTTGCCGTTGAATTTTCATGCCACTATCATCTGTAACATGAGGTGAAGATCAATTTCACACAAAGTAGGTGTGCTGGCGTCGTCGTTTAATGAAAGCGAAAGCAGCCGATTCATCGCACGCAGCTACGTTTAAGTGCATGAGGTTGCCACCTGCAGTTTAAATCAGTGTGTGGCAGCCTTGATGACTCCCGTTTTGTAAGATTTAATATTTCCTTCTGAGATGTAGCTGCACCAAAATCCTCAAAGAGCAGCCGTCTCCGAGGGGAGTCCGAATAACGATGCTCTTTACGACGTCCTCGTCCTTCGCGGCTCTTTAATTTGACCTCATTCTGGAAGTCAACATATATCAGTTTTGGTTCTGTTGCCTGAGGAAAATCAGGAGCGGTAATTTCATTTGCATTTCTTCTTTGATTGCAAACATAATGATTAAGGAAAATGAGCAGTGATGTGGGTCTGCAAAAAGACGTAAACTGGCCCTGTTGAATCGAGAATCTGTTTGAATATGTGAAAAGAGGTGTCAGGGTGGGAGTTGGTTATCGTGAGCACCTCCTATCCTGGATGTCCAGTTGAATGTGACTCCTTTAGAAATGCTCAACACTAGGTCATAGCCACCTCCCTCCACATCCACTCGGAACAGTTTTCTGTGCACATGAAGAATTCTGTTCTGACATTTTTCATAGTCTCTTCACTACTGTGAGATTTCCTCATTATTTGAGGTATTGAAAAGTATTTTACTCCTCAAAAATGCACACAAGGACACCTTTCGTTTGATTTTTAGACCCTCATTATCTCACACACAGAAAGCTTTTCAAACTGAGACTGATGGGATGTGGATTTCTATAAGTCAAGGAAATGCAACGCCAACCAAACACAAATCAAGAAACAGCCTATAAAAGCCTGAATTTTCATTTCTAGTTTCAGTTTTACCTAAAATCACCTTGTCCCACTGGTGCAAAAATGCACAGTTATTCATAGCAGACCTGCCTTCATGCATACACATGTACCGCGTTAACGCAACGTGACACTTAATTTCCGGCAAACAGAAAGCTAATCATGTTTTTCCACGAGGTCGACTCTTTCGTTATAGCCGTCTGCTTCTTTGACACTGGGACCGTTCTGTTCTTTTCAGCACTGTCCCTCCAGGCTTCGTTCCCACATTCATCCCCGGTTCCTCCGTGTTACTCGCTGCTTGCATCAGCCGTACAGTGACACACATTTGCAACTAATTATGCCGACGTTCACCTCGCTTAGGCCCCGCTGCGGCGAGAAATGGTGGCCATTGCATTTTATGTGGTCATCTCAGGGTCGCGGGGTTTCGAGGCCGCGGCCCTGAGCCTTGTACGTCTCGCTCCCGGCTGCTTGTCATCTGACTTTCAGGAGTTTAAGCTTATTGTGCTGTCACAGTCGTTGTAAGTCGCTCTGGATAACAGCGTTAGCTTAAGCCCTGAAATGTAAATGTCACCGTGAGCTCTTTTTAGGAAAGGCAGTAGGAACGAGGCCTGAAATCAACTTTTTGGAACTTTTTTTTTTTTTTTTTACCAGGCGTTCGCCAAAACGGTTTTCTTGAAATTAAGGGGTTCATGCATTTATTCCAATGTAGTTATTAAATGTTAGAACTCTATAACATCATTACTCTGATATCCATAAACAGAATTTTCGCAGTAACTACAGATGTGATTCATGGATTGTTATTTCTGAAAATCAAAACGGACAAAATAATACAAAGTTTGCATCACTTTTTCAGTATCGACAAAAACATAACTTAAAATCACATCACTGTCCTTTTATATTCTTAAAGGTGCTTCCACATGATACACCTTTTAATTTTGAACCCATCATTTTCATTTTCAATATGCAGATCGGACTGTCATCTTTTCAGTCATTAATCCAGGAACAATGCACAGCAGTGAACAGCTGGAACCTTACAAGTATGGTTCCTCCTCCCTTTGAAGCAGCGTGTCTGTCCCACAATGATGCATCCGAGAAATTAAAAGTGGACCTGATAGGGAAGGTGGACGTCAAAGTGTTAAAGGTAATGAGACAAGCTGTCCCACTGAGAAGGTATTAATTCATCACCAGCTGCAGATTGATACTTGACTTTTGTGCAGCGTGTGCTACTCAACCTGTGCACATGACCAGTCGCTGTGACTCGATGACGTTCTGCCACATTTGCCACAGTTAATATTTACTCTCATATTGGCAGGTTTTCAGGGAGAATATTTCAAGCACCGACAGAAAATGAGCTTAGGATTGTATTTGAGGTTCTGGTCTCAGGCTCCTGCTGAGGCTGGTGAAGGTTTTTGGACCGACCCGGAGCCCACCTGTTGGGATTGGCGTGCTTGTTTGCGAGCGTTTTCAAAGTGTTCAGGTGCATCTTTTTCCTCGTGTGTGTTCGCTGTGCATCTGTTTGCATAGATGTGCTCGGACGTGTGTTTTTGTGTGTGTGTGCATTTCCGTACTGTCTGAGTCTTAATCAAAGCTTTCCTTTGAGACCTGACGGCTGCTTTGAAGGAGCCGGAGATGCCAGATGGCAATAGACAGCCGCCACAGACATTTCATGCCATGGAGGCAGTGGCCTTTTACTCGGAATGAGCCCCGTTGCAACTCAAGCGAGCCGCTGTCAATGCTGCTTGATTATCCCTGCAGGAACATTTGAGTACAGAAGGTACAGGAGCAGAAATAATTATGGCTTTTACGTGTTCTTTTATGCATGACTTCTGTATTTACCGAAAATGTCGTTAATCTTTAAAGAGAGACTAATTCATAGAAAGAGCGGCATAACTTTCTCTAATCAGCAGCCAGCGACAGCGACAGGTTTCAGGCACAGCTTACGGAGGCAACAGACACAAATGATAAAAGAATTTCTTAATAGAGATGAGCCGGCTATATAATTAGAGCAGAGACGCAGCAGAAGCATCCAGTGGCGTGGTAATACATCATGATGCAAAATACTGTAATAATGGAACCACTTTAACATTTGCTTTCTCTGCCTGCGGACACAAAGTCTCCGTTCACTCACCAAATGAGATTTGAGGCCAGAATGTTGAGTTTGTAAAGGCTGAATTTTCAGCACCTGGACACGTAAGAGTTGAGTCGTGTGTGTTGATTTATGAAGGGGCAGTGAAATTCTTACTGCCCCTTTGAATGACTTTGCACAACACAGTGAGTCTTTGATGTTCGTTGTCAGTTTTCACGGCGTTCCTTTATTTCTTTTCTTCGCTGCCGTCTCATTCTGTTATATCCCCATGACGTCCCCTCCGTCCTCCTGTTCCCCCACAAAAATATCCTCATGATGACAGCATGTGTGTTTAGCCGACATCCATCGTCGCCCTAACACGCGTATAAATCACCCGTAACTTGACGTATATTAGACACATATTGCTCCCTGAGGTATTGACAGAAATGCAGAATGTGATAATCGTTGCTGCAGCGTCCCACATGATTAACTGTGTTGTAGATTATTTACACTCCGCCAGAGGCAAACCGCCAGGAGGAGGGAGGCAGAGGAGGTGGCATAAACATCTCCAGATACCCTCACATATTTATTACCCCATTAAGCTGCCCTACTTGCCCCCTCCCCCTCCTCACCGCCAGCTTCCTTCAGCTGTAAATATGAACGTCAACCGAGGTGTCGAGACTCAGGCCTCCGTTCGAAATACCTGCTATTATGTCATAAAATGAGTGGAAAGCTGCTCAATGGCCTGTGATATGTAAACTTTTTTTTTCTGATCGAATGTTTTACAGCTCATGTTGGGAGACGTTAATGAAGTGATGTGCAGAAAAGTCCTCTCTCCCAACGTATATACTCCCCCGCCGGGAACGAGCCGCCGCCGTTTCACTCGTCCCTTTGATGATGGGGAAAGTATACGGTCCACACATAAAAGTTCCTAAAGAATGGGAGCAGATCAGAGGAAAGATCTGAGGCTTTAACAAGGCGACTGCTGTGAAACCACTCCGCTCTCTGAAGTTACACTTTTTTACTTTAAGTGTATTAACCTGCGAGTTCACCTGCTTTCTTTGTTTTTTAGCAGGCAGACAGTGTTTGCATCCCAGCAGAGTTGTATTTGGGCCTCGAGCTGTCGGCAATTATGCTCTTATACATTTATGCATGCGAGCATTTGATTAGATCAATGAACCACCTACAAAACCTCTTTGATTAATTCTCTGTTAGCGACACTGGAATAAAGCCTTTTAAGTATTACAATGCTTGAAGCTTATATCTTGGCTTTTTATCACACACTCTCTTGCTAATATGTAAAAGAAAGTGTAAAGTGTAATTTGTATGGGTCATATTGCATTTTTGTACCCCCCAAGTTTTGTATATGCAAGAGTCTAAACCTCGATCCCCTCATAGATTGTCTGTTCAGGGGAGGCTCGGTGAATGGAAGCAGATCACATAGAAGAGCCTGAATGTGTGTGATTTGGCTAAAGAGAGAGTTCAGTAGTTTTGTGGAATCTTTCTGTTTTTCCACTTTCCCAGAGTCACAAACTAATAAAAGCCTCAGGACAAACTTTTTTTAAAATCTGTTTGTTGTAATTTAAAGTTATATCAAACAGCAATATTAGACTATCTTGTCTCAATTGTTGAGTGTCTTTGGGATCTAATAACATAATCACGATCCCATAGGCATCGAGCAGGACTCGAGCAAAACTAAGCAAATAAACTAAGCTTTGTCTTTGGGGACGCTCACAGTGTCAGACTTTAAAACCCTGTAATAGACTGAAAGTTGGAAAAAAAATCTAAATAAAACTGTCCTCACTTATCGAACTGAATGACTACATAGTTCCCCACCTGAGATAGTTATGGAATTATTTATTTCAACATCAAGTCAGTTTTGTATTCCTTGAAATGTCGACATATTATTTTGTGTTTTAAACCTACAGTGTTCTTTCATTGGCTGATATACAAGCGAATAAACTTGTGGCCAAATTAAAACTTCGCTCCTCCAGGACCTTTTCATACCATCTGATTTGGAGGGTGAGGATGAATCAGAACTGGCAGTAAATTTGTTAAACGCTTCCACCGCCGCGTCCTCATGTTTGCGCCCTCTGCCACGGCAAACGGTTGAGGCGAGTGGCTGTGTCACCGAGCCTCCTCGGCTCGTGCCGTCCTCTCCTCGCCTGTCCGCCCCCGTCCATTCCCGCCTCCGTTGATGAGAGACAACCGTGTGACCTCTGACCTCGTGCCATCACTGACCCTGTCCCCCAGCTTTCAGTGATCCAGATCGCTCTTGCTGCTCAGTAGCACATGAACGTCAACACATGCACGCTTCCTCTACTTCCTCTTCACAAACAAACACACACACAAACACACTTTAACCAAGAAAGTCCCTGAGTTTGATTTAAAATCTCCTGTCCTCACCAGGAAAACATCTGTATGGGTCGTCTAATCACGACCTGTATTTATGTCTATTGTTAATCAGCGACCTCTAGTGGCTGTACTAATTATGACGAGAACAAAAGACGAAGGCAGGTGACGTGTGCATTTAGAGGAGGAGGGATAATGAGAAAATCAGGGACGATGTAAAACTGATCAACTAACAGCAGTAAATGTACGACTGTGCTACACAGAACATAAGACTTAATGCAAACTGTGCTCTGAATGCATGTTGGAAATCCTTGAAATGCATGAATAAAATAGAAAGTTAAAATGATAAATTAGATGACCCTGATGATCACAATGTGTCCTCGAAGTCCAACCCAATTAAATTATAGATGAACACTTACAGCTGGATCGGCTCACCTGCAATTTATGAGAACTGTTTTTTGTAATTTCAATGTATAATAGATTCCACTCAAATGAATAACAAACCTGTTTTTGCATGCAGACCTTTGGAACAGAAAGCTGATCCGACAGGTTGTGTTAAGTGTCGCTTCCAGACTAATTTGCTATTATAAAGTCACAGGTGAGGGTCGGCCAATTCTTTCATTTGGGTTAATCGACTATTATGGCTTGATAGAATTTTATTGATTGTGATTCCAGTGAATTAAATCTGCTCATCAAATCAAATCATTTCATTTGAGTGTGGGTGTTTTGACGCCTGCCTCATACAGCACGTTGTGTAGCACACATTGCGTTGATCAGATTTGAATCGGGAGATTTTGAGGGCTGAGTTGTCCTCCTGTCTTGAACAAATGATCTTTACTCTACAGACATGATAAGTGCATAAGGTGATTTTCAGTGCTGGCTAAAATCTGAATGCTGATTTTACAAAATGAGTGAGGAGGGATAGAAAATTTAATACGAGATTTATGTAAACTAAATCCAAGTATTGGATGCCGCCTTTCTTACAGAGCACAGTGATGTGAACGGGCAGACGTGGAGGAGAGACATATTAGTAAATGACATCTTCATAATCAGTCCCACAGTCGCTCTCAGAAGTATTCTCACTAACACAGTCACACTCTCATCGACACGGTCTCCTCTCGCCTCACGTGCGACCTGGTCTCCAGCAGATGGTTCAGTGCGAGAGATTGGCACTGGTGTCCCCTGAATTAACAGAGTCCTGCAATACAATGAAGATATCAGTGAGCACGTAGAGCTGCACATCAAATTAGTTTCCAGGATCATCCGTAATGATAAGGACGATCCTCTCGCCAGCGTGTCGGCTGACGCTCCGGTCCCAGAAGCAGATGGCTGGATGTGAATGCAGTTCACACATGAGCAGGGAAGAAAGGGAAAAACAATCTTTCCACCTTTACTTTGCAGCTGTTACGCCCTTACGAAGCACTTCCCGATGATGCTGTGTAATACATTTAAATTTCAGAATTATGGGAATCCGCTGTGCCTCCTCTTCAGGTGTGTTAGACAACATGATGCAGAGGGCGAACGTACGGCTGCGTCCCCTGACGGCGGTTTAATACGCAGGGCCGAAACTCGATCTGCCAAATGGACATAAAGATGACCGAGATAACCAGATTGAACTCGCCAGAGTGGGAAAACCCATTCACGACAACCTAATTACATGTAGGGAGAATAGAGAATTCGACAGCGACAATATCTCTCAGTTGCTGAAAAGAATTAAAGAAGTGCTGCCAAAAAAGCCACGGACGCCTAAATGCAATCCAATATGGGCGCCACTACAATCAATGCAACTATTTAGAGCTTCACTTCATCCCTTCACTTCGCTCTAATGGCCACGCAACCAGAGGCAGAGGGTTCGTGTTTAGTACAACATGGTAAAGATGCTGAATACACAGCTGCACATACAAGAAGTTTATTTGTGTGGCGTACAAAGATGCAGCCTGAAGTGATTCACAAAACAGGATTGAAAAGACCAAAACTAGAAATGGAAAGATAAATAAAAAGATAACAAGGTTGGATTACACCAAATTCTTTTACAAATATCGAGGAGTTTGCTCCGACATCCAGGAGGAGTGTATTCCACAGCTCACAGCCATAAAAACAGACAGAAGCCTCAAAGGATTTCTTGTGGGAAACAGTAGGATCTTCTGAAAGAGAAGCAGCAGGAGATCTGAGAGATCTGGGAAGACATATAACACATCACACATTAGATAATAATCGCAGCACTGTTGCAGTAGGTGGGCAGAGAAACGCCGCGTGTGGCCAGAAGCTGAAACAGATCGCGAGCATAGTGAGAGGTTGGAAATCATTTAACCTGCCCTTTCCATTATGTGTTTGCTGCTCAGCGTTTCAGTTGATGGGATGAGATCTGTCTGTGATCCGCGGCAGGTTTTCAGTGCTGTCGTGCTCTTACAGGTGCAGCGAGGATGCTTTCAGTGACAGCTGTATAAGTCTGTAAAGTTTTTCACTTGACTTTTCTGAGACAGAAACAGTCTTTTCAGCTGTGTGGTCCAAGTCAATATTCCATGTCAGTGTTTATATCCGCTCCAAGAAATTTAAAGTGTGATGGTTATGCCTTCACCTGAGATACTGTCCTGAAGGCTTGAAGTCAATAAAGAGCTCCTGGGTTTTACATGTATTGAGCTGGAGATTGCTTCAGTTTCCTGAGCTGTTTGTTCTCAGACTTGACCCTTTGTAAGGTTGTGTCGTCGGCATACGTAGGAATGGTAACTGAGCGGTGCTGGAGACAGATGACATGTCCATGAGTGTACTGTCGACAGGGTTGAAGGTTTCAAAGGTGAGCTGAAATCAATGAACACAATGTAGGTGTCCGACTTCTCCAGGTGCCGGAGTTCAAGGCTGATGGCATCGTCAAAAAAAGACCTACAGTCAATCTCCTACACAGATTCTTTATATCTGATTTAACTCATGTAACATTTAGGCAACATTTGCAGTCACATGATTTGGCAACAGGTTCAGCAGTGCATGGATAATGTTGAATGCTCCCAAGGTGTAACAACAAAGCATTTTCCTGTTCTTAATCTGAAGACATGATTAGCTTTAAGAATATTAGACAGAGCAGAGTTTGATCCAGCTAAACCTCATCTTTAGCCTCATTTGCTCAGGACTAACACAGCCTGGGGACATCCAGTAATTTTTAATAGAACCAGTTTTTAATCATCCGCCCAGACACGAAGTAAAAAATAGAACAGTGTACAAAGTGAGCACCAAATAAAAGAACCAGACTTTCGACCAACTTGTACACATTTACTGAAAAATCTGTTCGAGTGTCCTGATGACATCGTTGAAGGGATTTCTTGTTTCAGCAGACAGGAACAGAGACGAGCTGCAGGAATTCACAGTGTAAAAGAGCTTTGCACAGATCGTGTCCGTCACGTCCCTCAGACCAACACACCTGCTTCAACCCTTTACTCTCACTGAGCCATGAACAGCCCTTTGCAGTTACAGCTTTTGTATTGTTGTCTGAAGCTAGAGGTGGATCACTGTTACCATTCTGTACCCTTGGAAATGGATTCGGCCACGTCCACGCTCAGTAAGAATGATTGCACCCTTGAAGGCAGAGTGTTGAGCCGATGGTTGTCGTTCTGGCTCAGTGGTACAGTGAGTGGACGTAACCACACATCCCCCCCATGTCTCTCTGTTAACGAACCATTCCGATTTTTTACACATTCTCACAGACTCAAAAGAAAAGAAAAAAGACTTCTTCCTTTCCTTTTTGGCCAAAAACAATCCCAAAACAAAACACCTCTCTCGGCCGAGTTGAGGCAAAACGTCACCTCTTCTTCTTACAAACCTGAAAGCTCATTTGAGCTGCGACTCCTCTCAGATGGATTTGTTGTTCTGTCTCGGCTGTCTGGGATGTCAGGACATCTTGTCTCCCACCGATCCGGCTGTGGAGCATCCATACCGGAGAGTCCTCACCTCAGCTCACCTTCTGTTCGACACTATTAAATGGGAGGGAACTGGTTCTCCCCCCTTTGCTCCCGCAGCCTCCCTCCCTGCTGGAGGTGGGAGATGGATGGGTCAAGGTGACCCCGGCTGGCACGGTGTCGGCTCGGCCCGCCCACCCTCGTGCCACCGTTCCTCACACTCGTTCTCTTCTGTCGGCTCAGGCTTCGGTTGTGAGACCCCCCACCACGTCGTCCCTGCAGCTCGCTGTCGTGTGGCTCAGTGTTTCTTTGTACATTGTTGACGTAGAGATCTCACAGTGTCCTCCTGGTAAATGGGTCAAAGCTGTAGAAGTAAAACATGCTAATGCAGTCAATTACCAGCTAATACAATAACCTCTCCAGACATAATATGATCGTTTGGAAAAGTCATCATCCCTATAAGGCAGTGATGTATCACATTATCAGGGAATATATTATCACAGGATCAGGCTTTATTACATTCTCGCTCATTTGGAGCGACGTTTTATTAAATCCTGTATTTCATTTGCTCATAACTCTAAGAGGTGTCCATTAAAACCAATCCTGCACTAATTCTCAGCAGTTCTCTGAAACAGCATTTAGCCATATAAAATACTCAAACTATCCTTTGAAAGCAAAGCTAATGAAATTCCTCACAGTAGCATTTAGATGATCGAACAGTAAAATCTCCCTTGAAACCAGCGTTGATGAAATTCCAACCATGTGAATCATAAACTCTTCAGTGAAACAAGTTTTAATGAAAGTGTGTGAAGTTGCCTTTTAAATGATTTTGCACAGAGACTGTTTGAAATTATGCTTTTTAAGTCAATAAAATGTTGTAATAGTAATTAATTTTTCTTGCTCAGTTGTCGGTTAAGTCGACAGTTTTGCCAACGAGGAAGTTATTGACGTTGTCTCAGCGCCACATTTTGATGGAAATGAATCAAGGCGAGCAGACACGAGCGGAAAATGTGTTTCTTGTGTACAGAGGCAGCAACATCGGCTGAGTTCTTTAGAGCTCGGCGAGGCCCCCGAAGATTAACCAGAGCGATGCTTTAAGATTCTGAGAGCTGCCTTCCATCTCCTCTCTCCTGAGGTCAGCTGCTCCACCACACAGAACAAAAGAGCTATTTCTGAGGTGATCAATCCTGAAGTGAGAGGTAAAGAGAGGGGAGTTAAGATGACGAGAGAAAGAGTGGGAAGAGGGGGCGGCGGGCGGCGGGCGGCTCTGAAGGTCACTCTCAATGGAGGGAAAACGTGCATCGTCCATAAAGGGAAGGCCTCGTTAATGGCATTCTCCGCGAGCTAACAAGAGTCTCCTCAGACCTGACAGGATGCAGATTCATCAAAATGTGCTGAAAAGAATCGGGAGCTGCTGCAGCGCTGGCAGGCGACTGCCTCTGCAACGGTGTTGGAAGACGAGCGATCGCGCCAACTCTGCGGCAGATACACAGTAAACATGTGGTCATAAACAGAAATAAATGATCGACCGCGAACATGAACGTGCACATGAAAGAATACTAACAATGCATGTGTTTGTGCGACGTGTTTCGGGGCCATTTCCTGTGTTAACGAATGCAGCGTTTGGGTGCGAGTGAATGAATGTTGGTCTGTGAATGTGGGTGGGTTGGATGATATTCCAGCTGCTTCCCACATTTAGTTTCACTGAAATGTTTGTGTCATTTTACATTTTCTGTGTGTGTGTGTGTGTGTTTTTATCTGTGTGTGTGTGTGTGTGTTTTTTTACCATCTGTGTGAACACGTGTTTTTTTTTTTGTCTCACCATTCCCCAGACACTTCTAAACCCTGCTAATCTTAATTCCACAGAGATGTTGCGTAAATTAGAGTTTGGATCAGCGCCAGTGTTTTACCGCTGACGATATTCAGGCTGGTTCATGGTTCCAACCCCGCTGCACTGTGCGTGACCCCCCCGCTTGGCCTAGTAACATCCCACCCTCCGCACCCCCACCCATCCATCAGGGTGCAGGTACAGGGCTTATCATAAGCCCAGGGCCGCTGTCAAACCCCCGCTCCTGTACTTTTTCATTCTGTTTCATCTCGTCTCGGGCTGTCTTCACCTTCTTTTACTTTTATTCATTTCTTCTTCCCGCAGCTGTCTTATCTCCTCCATCTTTGTTCTAACCTCCGAGCCACCTCCGTTCTCCTCCCTCCGTCGCTCTGAAGTCAAACAGCGACGATAACACAACCTTAAGCTCACTATTGTCAATTTGTTCACACACTGACAACATGTGAAAATGTTGTAGCTTCGTGTTCGGCACAAGTTGACGTTCCTGTTTTCACCTCTGCATTTCTGGACTGTACTTTAGAATTAGCATCTTAAAACACTCCTTTGGCTTGTGAGGTGCGTTGAAACATTCTTTGTCACATTTTTGGTGGCTGTGGCTGAAATTATAAAAGTTTAAAGTTCTAAAAGTTGCATAACGATTGTTGCTTCTTTTGACGATGATGAAGTGGATGAAGTCAAATTCAAATCGTTTTTATCAATGGGCAGAATTATCTCGACTCAAGGTCCTCTTACTTACTTGTTCCTGAACTTTGGACCCTATCACACAGTCTTCTTCAGACGTTCTGAGCTCCTCTACAACTACTCGTCTATGTCGTCTTAACAGTTAACGCTTCATTCTGGAACTTTTGTCAGCTGCTTTTTCCAAGTTCAAGAATGATGAACACCATGAGATACAGTTGAAAGCTCTCGAACAAGTTCCTTCTGACACACAGCGTACACTTCAGCCGACAGTGTGATTCACGTTTGAACTTAGATTTCTTCTGATAATTCAACTGCTCTCGTTTCTTAATTAAACTAAAACCTAAACTCCCTTCAGCGTTTCCATTTGAGCTGCCACTTCCACTGCTTTCAATGCTTCAGCTTCGACTTGAGCTGTTACACATGTTGTAAATCTCCATATGCAGCACTGAGACATCTGTTTCAGAAAACATCCTTTCTTCCAGTCTACATGTCCTGAATGTCGTCCAGATCAGGAGATGTAGTCGCACAGTTTGCAAACAATAACCAGCAGAATCGAAACCAGAGCACAAACACAATTCTGTTCTGTATAATGTCACATCATCGGCAAGTCGAGCACGAGTCAAGTTAACACACGGTGACAGTTAGGAGTTGAAAATTAAATAAAGCACGTTGGATGAGGTGAAGAGTCGGGGGTGTGGAGTCTGACAATAAAACAAGCCTCCATTATGCAAACAGCGTCGTGGGCAGCGTTGATTCACTTGTTTAAATATTAGATCTGACCAGCAGACAGATCAGAGACTAATTGGAGCTGCGCCAGGTGTTATTCAGCTGTTAGTGACGGGAGCGTGAGAGGACCGACAGCCCGCCACACATTTTAAACACAGCAGAAAACTTGGGTTCAAAATGCAGCTCAGGACTTGTTTGGCTGCTCGTGCTGGCCGTCGTCACACAATCGAACACAGTCCACTCGAGGAAGAGGAAAGATATTTTTAGACGACTTGGGTTTGTCCAAATGATCCATGTCAGAGTTGAAATGAGTCAACGGAAAAACTCTAAATTGCTTTATTGGACGGTTTCCGTTTCATCTCATCACAAGCTTCTGTACCTTTTCTCCTTTTCGTTAATTTTTGCCTTCTCTCTGACGGAGTATCGATCGGCATTGCGGACGAGGAGGCGTCGTCGCCGAACGTACGCAGTCTGTACAGGAGATGGATGTAGAGGTGCTCGGACAGCAGGAGGCCGGCGGTGAGGAAGAGATGGAGGTAGAAAAGAGAGGAGGAGAGACAAAAAGATGTATAGAGAGGAAGGAGGGATCAAAGCCTGCTCCCTTGTCAGTATTCACAGTATGTGTCCTCGACACCCACCTCACCGCCGGAGAGATGGGAAGATGAAGAGGGAGAGAAGCAGCAAGCAGCTAACGTTGTTTCACAGACAAAGTATTCCTCCCTCCCTCCCTTCCTCCCTCCCTTCCTCCCTTCCTCCCTTCATGCCTCTCACTCCGCAGTTTTCCTTCAGTGATGCTGAAGGATGATTGAGAGCTCTCCCACCGACAGCATTTTTAAACAGACGCATCAATAAATAAACGGCTTGATGTAGTGCAGAGTGTGTGTGTGTGTGTGTGTGTGTGTGTGTGTGTGTGTGTGTGTCCATCCATGTGCACTGCAGCAGTGTGTGTGTGTGTGTGTGTTCTCCACGCCCAGGCGATCTGGCACTCCATCCTCTCTCCCAGGGGCAAACTCTTTGAACGCCTTTGTCTTTCTTTCTGCTCCCATTTCTTTCTCTTTGCTCTCCCAAGCTTTTTTTTTTTTCCCCTTCCTCCACCGTCACTCGTCCCTCTCCAACATCTTCCCATATTCCTCTTTAGTCTCATTTCCTTTCTCTTCTGCATCTCGCTTTTCCTCCCTCCCTCCCCTCTCTGCTCGCTCTGCTGACGCACTCAATCTCTTTGGCACACCGCTGCTCACTTTGAGAAAGCTCAAACACTCTTTCCTCTGACAGCTTCTTTGTGTTTGTGTGTGAGAGAGAGTGAATCCACAGATTTGTTCTAAAGCTGCAACTAATGATTGTCAGTATTGATCAATCTGTGGATTATTTTTTAAAGCTACTATAGTCAATATTTTATATATTTAATAAAGAATCACTTGACAACATGCAATAGATTTGAAAGGTGTCACTCGTAGTTGCTGATTCTGCACCATTCTGATCATTGTTTTGGTTTTACGAGCAGCAACTTAACTGTTATGTTCAAGATACATGAAAGAAAAAGGCGACACATCACTTGTACAAAGCTGGAATCAAGGGATGTATTTTAGTTCTGATGATAAATGGTGATTAATCAGTCATATAAATTGTTAGTTATTTGTTTTCCAATCATACATCAGTCAACTAATCGAATCTTTGTTTTCGCACACATTTGTGCTTTTCACATGATTGTTAATGTAACTACGTCTCTACATGTGAGCATTTAATTCAGACATTCTGAATTTTGCCTGCAGGCACATTTGCTCATATGCCCTTTTGTAATTCTGTTCTGTGTTTCCCAGAATTCATTTGCATTTGTGAAAACACACACACACACACACACACACACACACTCACTCACTACATGATTGCTCATGTGCAGGTGTCTTCACACTACCTGCCTGCATGCATGTGTGTGAATGCATGCGTGCATCTACCTCCATGCCCACGTCTCATAATTAGGTTTTTATATGCACAGTTCGCTCTGCTGCAGTCAGATATTTGCTCTCTCTCTCTCACACACACACACACACACACACACACACTAACCGCCCTGCAGTAAACTAAGAGCCAATTTAAGAAGTAGGCAACTTGCACTGTAACTCTTCTGGCTGCTGGTTATCTTTGGAGCGCTGACTGTTTGCCGTACAGCAGCTGCCTACTCGCAGCACGGCATAATGAGATTTGGGCAAATTGTATCTTCAGTCGGACTCGGCCCAAGATGGTTGTGCTCAGAAATCTCACACCTCCTTAACCTGATGGTGGCAGTCCAGACGTTAGAGAGGAGGCTGAAGATTGAGAGAAACCGGTTTGGACCAACTGTGGAAAAAATACTGTAGGTTGTCGTTTGTAGATTGGAAGGATTAACACATCAGTCTTAAAACTATATCAGATCTGTGGCTCAATTTGATGCCAATTTAAAAACTTTTTTCCTCCAGTGTTGGACTTTTTATCACCGAACTCAGTTCTGGAGAAGCAACAGGTTTGTTTACCACATATTTGATCATCTGACTGCTCGTGTTTGTTGGACTGTTGTAGTGATGTGGCCATGTTCCCAGACCGCAGGTGGTGGTTTTGCAGGTAAAACGTTGTCGTGGCCAATCGGAATGAGAGCCAGGACTTTGCAAATAAGAAAAATAATATATTTTCTTTACTGATTAAAGGGACAAACAGCTCATTCTGGCTCTGTGTTGCTCTCTGTTTGGCAACCTCTGGATCCACGTTGATGCGAAGTCACAGCCCTCAAATGTTTTTTGGTTCAGTCTCGCTGCCTCGTCGACTCATTTCCAGAAGCAGCAGGTTTTCAGCTGAAAGAGGCTTTGATCGACACAACCTGCCCAATACCAGGCTGCAGACAGCGATTATCTGATTTACATATTGCAGCAGATGTTTCCCTCAGGAGTTTGTGAAGACCAAAACAGAGATAAAAAGACAGTGAATGCTGGACAGAAACACAAGTCTAAATAAAATCCTAATTTTGCTACGTGTCTACAAGATGTGCAAACAGTTTGAATTGAGGGCATCTGGACTTGGTTTCCTCTCATCCCGGGAACTTCTTCAATGCCGTCCTTTCATCACGTCCCAGCAGATTTAATAACCATCAAGTAGAGCTAAAGAAGTCCAGTAGATGAGAGACGAAACATTTTCTACAACCAAGACCATTTAACCTAAATTCAGTCCTCCGTGGAGAGGCAACTGTTAATTCAGTTTTGTGTTTACAGCTTCTTCTGCCCCCAAGTGCCCAAAAAATGTACTAAGGCAGCTTTAACTTCCTGTATGAGATCAGAAAAGTCTGGATATTTCATTTCAACACACTTGTCAAAACACATATATGCATTGAACAAATGCTTCTGCAACATGGTCTTATCTCGTTCTACAGTCGCATACCTCGATGCCTTAAACCGTCTCGCACGCAGTCATATTTACTGTTTCACTCTTTAGAAACGCTTTTGTGCCTTTGTCCGTTTGCACAATCAAACCTGACGTGAAGATTATTGTCTGATTGTTAAACCGTCTAAATAAACAGTTTTATCGTAATTGTTAACAAAAATGTTTTCAAATCATGTGGATGAAACTCTCATAACTGATTGACCTCGAGCCAGAAGCTTTATCTCAGCCTTCACTCTGACATTCACACAGAAACTACTCCACTGAAGCAGCTCATTGTTTAGCCATCGATTGTGGACAGCTCCGAGTTACAGTAGAAAGTATTGAATTGTGAATATGACAAAAGAGAGCGTTCAGCCAAATGTTGCTGTTCAAACAAAGGAGACCTGTATGTAAGACAAGAGAGCAGGCTGTTTGCAGAGAGGCTGAGGGAGGCGGACTGAATCTATAAAGTTTGTTTACCGCAACATTCAGATGCTCCTCCATCTGCTTTTTATCCACTAAATCAATTCTGTTGCTTTGTGCTGTTCAAGGAGCTCCGCTTATGAAAAAGGGATGTTGTCTGCATGCAGAGCCTCACTTCTCCTGCATCCCTGTTTGCAGACCCGGCCCCGACGTCGCCGCACAGCTCGGCCTGTTGCGTCATCGTGAACGAGGTCGATCCTGCCGGAGCTTCTTTAAGTTCACGATGAGTTTAAGTTCATTATCTCGCCTCGCAGTGAAACCCGTCTCTTAGCAGGAGTGTTGGCTTTGGAGTAAGTCGCAGATTTGATTAGCACTTAACAGTTCGTTGTGAATAGATTGATATTTCAGTCAAGGTTGCTCCACAGCCAGCAGCCATCACACTCACGAGGCTCCACATTTTGGCTCTCGCAGGCTTCACACAGCAGGAAGTCTAATCATGACAAATCGACACTCGGCACAATGAGCTGCTCGTTTGCGTTTTCATTTGTTGCTGCGACGTCAGAAACATCAAGACGTTTGACCGAGCGTCTTTCAACCGCTTTGTACTTGTGTCTATGATGATGAGGCGACTCTTGGCCGTTGTGTTTCATTCATACATCACGTGCGTTCTTACACATCGCGCTGTTTCTATTTAAAGTTCCTGCTTGTCATGGCTGATTTGGCTTCCTCCTGTTTCATGTAAGAGCTTTTTATAGACCCTCTTTCATACTGTATCTCCTCTACAATCAGTAATATGCTGATTCTGTTTTATCGCTGGCTTTATTGGCCACTTTTATGTTTTATTAACTTGCAAAATTTGCTAATGAATCCTTGTACAAAAAAAATATGAAGAGTTGGGTTTAACCGGGAAAAGCGCCTGCAGAAAGCATGTCAACTCTGTTACTCATAAAGTCTGAACGGCCTCGTGGTTTATGAGGAAATCTGAGTAAAAGGGAAAATTGAACGATGAGTCATTCATTCAGGCAGAGTCCAGGTAAGTTACGCATCATCTCCCATCAGATGACATTAAACAGTCGGTTCACAGAGTCCTTTCAAAATTGGCCTCGTTCTCACCAGCTGCTGTGTGAAGGCAAAACACGTGCGCAGCTTATTTTACATCACCCAATTAAAGTGTGCAACGTTAACCTTAATAGTTTGTGAGAACGGGTACGAGCTTTGAGCGGTGTAGGGCTGTTTTTGTTCCCCGTGAATCTGCCAATCTTTATCCTTTCGTATTGAAAATGTCAAGAATAATGACAAACTCCCATCATAAATACTACGAGAGGTTATGACTCCAATATTTCTTCCTTTCTCTTGAGGATTGTCAAAGAACCCCAATACTGTTGTATGAAGTAAAAGAAACCAGATGAACTTTAGAGATACTAGCTGTTTCCTCCTTTATTGCCAAGCTTCATCTTTAAGGAGCAAGAGTGCAAATAAACATATTCCCTGAAATGTTCCAACAATTCCTTTAGAGGTAATGACTCAAGGAAAATGAAGGTTCAGCTTCTCTGAGTCCAGCTGTTCCGACAGAGATGATACAGGAGAATGAGAAAAGAATCCAGGACGTTATATTTTTTTATTTCCCTCGTCAGTCTTACTGTAACTCCCTCAAGCTATTTTTGTAACACCCTTAATAAGGATCTGATTATGAGGCCTGACATTTTGAGAGAAAGCGCTCACATGTCAATGGCCACGATTGGCAGCCTCGCAGGAGGAGGAAAACACTCAGCAGATTAATTGCAAGCTGTTGAGGAGTCGACCGGGAGACTGTCGACCTTTCGCAGAAGCCTTGACCCTCGTGTGAACATGCATCGAAATCACCTGTGATTTCTACCGTGTGTGCGCTTTTCCAGCTGAATTGCAGCGTTGCCCTTTACTTGCACCTATTCTGGGCCAAGGGCTCGCTGTAATGAGACGGAGGCCGATGTGTCAGAATACTCTTTTTTTTTTTTTTTTTTTTGTCCACATGCGTAAATCTACACTCGCAAACTTCATCGTGCTCCGTCATCGACGTTCTTTTCCAACATCTTTTTTTTCTCCCTTGTGATTTTTGTGTCTCATTTCTGTTTGTGTTTTTCCAGTTGCAGGTGTTTAGTTTTGCTTTTCCTCACCCTGCCCCTCCTCTTCATCATCTGCTCTGCTCCTCAGACTCACATCACTACATATCTTTTTACCATCCTCATCTTCCTCTTTCCTCTTTTCTTCTTCTTCTAATTCTCCTTCATCCGTTCTCTCCTTCTTCAGCTTCTGTTCCCTCCTCCCTCCTCCTTCCCTCATAATGGCCTCCCTCCTCCTCCTCCTCCTCCTCCTCCTCTGGCCAAGGTCCATGTTATAAATCAGACCACACTGAGACTCTGCCTCTGCGTCGCAGTGATGGAAAGTTACATTTAAAGTACATTTACTCAAGTACGGTTTAAAGGGTTGTTCACTATTTCCAGTACGTGGTTGTTGTACTGTGTGATTCTGCACTGCTGCATCTCAGAGGGAAATGAAGAAACACTTTTCACCCAACTATATTCATCACGTTAATTACATTCATTTTACAAACAAAACATGACAATGTACTTATAAAACATGATTTTTACAGTAAATAAATAGATTAAAATTAGCTCCACCTCAACCAGCTACAGCAATAAAATGTTGGGCACCACTTTCTAATAAGGTAAAGAGTTCATCAGTTGTTATTCTGGCCTTATTTAAAAGTTGTTAAAGCATTAAAAGCTCATTTGTGGACAGTGAGTACTTCTCCTTCTGAGACTTAAAGCTGCACCAAATCGTGTATAAATGACTGTGTAATGTGAGTTGGTGGAGACTAAAAACAGAGCTGAAAGAGAGTGAATATATGACTTACATGACTCCGAAATGAATGCAAATGTTCCTTGTTGAGTGTGTAAATGAGCAACTGCTAACATGTTCACCACATCAACTTTGTAAATTGATCACATGTCAGTGTTGTGTTAACTCCTTGTTGTCGCTGCCACGTAGCTTTTGTGTTGTTTTACTCTTTGAATGCAGGACTTGTACTTTGTAAAAGCTGTAAAAGAGCTGTATACTTTTTTCCACACTTGCCTCCTTGGATTCAATTTGTGTGAACTAGTCCTTTAAAAACACCTTAACCGTGTTTTAATGAATTCTACTCAGTCACTAGAGATGAAGCTCATTGTCGGCTGGTGAACAGACAATAGACAGCCTGTGTTTACGGGTCACTGACCTTCGCACTCCTCTTCTTCTTCTTCCTCCTTCTCCATAGCAACTGCTGAGAGAGATGCAGCAGATGGCCAGCCGGCCTTTCGCCACCATTAACGTCGCCTTAGAGACGGACGAGGAGCCGCCCGACCTGATAGGAGGAAACGTCAAGGTGAGCGCAACCTTTTCTTAGAGCGATCGTAGAAAAACCCCGGAGGATGTACCTGTTGTCGGGGCTGACGGGGCGGCAAACAGTCGAGCTCCATCCATCATCGGGGGGCCGTCGCTCATCCTCGGTCTTGTGCTCGCCGGCTGCAGCTTGCGGCGTTAGATATTCCTCACACCATCCGTTTGACGTCATGTTTGAGTCTGAACCCTTTAAGATGATTCCATTAGTTTTCAAAAAGCCAGGGAGGCTAAATTGAGCTCACCTAGGAAGAAGAGTTTGAAGTGCAGTGCAGGTCTAGTCCACCTAATGAGGGTCAATGCAGTGTACATTTGCCGGGACAGTGTGAAGGCCGGACGATGATGAAAGTGGGCTGCTGATGAGTAACACAGCCAGTTATAGCCAGTTATTCTGGATGGGCTGTGAATTCTAATGAGAACGAATTCAGTTAACCCTGGAGTTAAATACATGCAGATGAGAGCAAGGTATTGTAGATTAAGACTATACTTAGAAATGAGATAAGAGTTTCGCTCCGACGTCGAGATATTCTTCATTTGGAGAAAATAAATAAATGAACGCCCACTCACAGGAAATGTTTGCTGGCATGAAAATGAGGACCATTAGGGGACACTATTAAAGTCATGCTTCATCTTACAAAACAGCCTTGTTTTGGTGCATCGAACCATCTGTGTTTTTGAAACGCTGACGGAGAAATCCAGGGTAGCAGTTCTGCTCTGTTTGTCCATATGGATGTGCAGCTTTTTTTGGAACAAAGCAGAGTGAAATTCAGAATCAGTCTTAAACCAGGGCTCTAAATTTAGAACAAGTCATGACACTGTTGTTGGTATCAGACCGGATCGCAGGGTCAGCTGAAGATCTGAGTCGAACTGAACTGAAACCAGACACAACCTCAGACCCCTCTCCGAGTGTGTTGAGCTGTTTTAGTCCAGCTGCAAAAACTGAAAGCAAATATTAAACCAAAGTTCGTGTCATGTAATCAATCATGTATTTATTCAATCAAGAAACAGCAGAAACGCAGTGATGTTTAAACTCTGATTCTGAATGAACTTGACTTCATGACATTTTGCCTTCATTCATTTTGCTGCAGTTATTGTTGTTTGGTTTGAGATAAAACATTTTGTTGTTTTTTTTCCATACTGCCAAATCAAAAAAGCACATTTTCTCTCTAATAATGAAACTCACTGTGGACAGTTGTTATAGGCACCATTTCTTAGGAAGTGTTAAATAAACACAACCTCCACTTCGTCTCACACAAGTGTATTTACTTGTTTCAGCTGAGACAAAAATATTATGACTCCTCTGATAAGGAGATGAGACACATCAGGTTTTTGTAGAGGACACACGAGGTGGAAATACCTGCTGTCTCCTAAATATGATAAGTTAAGGACAGGTTTTATTCACAAGAATAAAAATCAACTTCTGTCTCCCAGCACTTTATAACAAACAGGGAATTAAACATGAACAGAGAATTCGTCACAGTGAATTTCCACCTGAAATAGAAAGTGAAGCTGTTCATCATGTGCTCATTAGTTTTTAAGATGGACTTTTGAGAACCACAAGCTTCTTTCACCTTCATTGTGTCATAAATACAATTAAAATGAATCACTACATATCTCTCAAGGGTCGTGACTGTTTTAGTGTGCGACTTAGAGAAATTAACCTTTAAACCAGAGCAATATCTCTTCTGAAAGTATTTATCAGATAAACAGTGGGCTCCTGTTGAATCTCCCATCTTTAAAAAAAAAAAAAAGTACTCACCATGGACAGATTTATAAAAATGAAACTGCAGAGCCATCGATGGTGTCTGTTTTATTCCACTTCTTCTTCCTGTCTCAAAAGCTGCTTCCACTATAACCCAGCTCAGACAGAGATTCAGGTGCTTCAGCCCCAAATGACTCTGACTCAAGTGACGTCTTTCATCAGTCGCTCAAGATTCAGTTTAATGAAACTGAGTCGATTTTAATGTGGAGTTCAAGCTTAAAGAAGAAGCAGTGCAGCAAATTAAAAGTAGAGCTGGACTAGATTTAAGGTCAAAGTTGCAGGTGGTGGTTGAGAAGACGGCATCGTAGAGAGGAGTCTGACCTTCGAGCTGAAACAGGCTGCAGCAGATTTGAATGCAGATACTGAGCAGCAGCAGTAGAGAACGTTTAAAAGTAGGAACTGTGTTATAGAAGCGCTCGTTGTTGGGCGGCGCCACAGGCAGGCGAACCTGTGACTGTGCACTTTGTGATGAACGACCTCTGAATGCAGATGCAGTGCAGAATTATAGGGGCTGTTTCAGCGGCGGGGGGCCCTCGGCTCTGACAGGGGCCATGCATCTCGAGGGGCTCGGCTCCCGACTGCAAGGTTACTCCCAGCACAGGCTGCAGGGCCTCAGGAAGATCAGCTGCTCATCACATCCTGCCTGAACAGAAACTGTGTTCGCTCCTCAGTCCTTTCACCTGCTCCTCTGTTTGCTTCTCTGCTTCTTTACAACCTGCCTTTTTCTTTTTTCTTCACTTGATAATGTTCCTTCTTCTTCAATTCTTCCCTTGTGTCTTCCGTTTTTTTAAGTTCTGTTCTAGTTCTCCCATGTTCGTTCGATTTATCATATTTTCATCTCTCTTTCTCTCGTTTCCTTGAACTTTTCTCTTATGTTCTTCTCCCATTTTTCTTTTTTCCACTCCAGTATCACTTCTCTCTTTCTTGTTTCACTTGTCTTCCTTTCTTTTTCTCGTCTCCTGTTCGTCCCTCCTCGTAGTCTCAGGCTTCTTCGCTTCTGTTCTTCTCAGTTTTATCATCCCTTTCTTTTCTTTCCTTTCATCTTCTCCTCTTTTCTCCTTATCTCATCTCTCCTCACTCTTTTTCACCCATTTTCTCTGTTTTGCTCAAATGTTCCTTTTCTCCTCTGTTCTTAGTTTCCGCTCTGTTCTTTTCATCTCTTGTCTTTTTCATCTATTTTTTCTCCCTTCTCTCCTCTTTGTTACCCCATTTTCTTCTTTTCACGTCACCACTGTTCCGTTCGCTTTATTGTTCTTTTGTTTTCCAAATTTTATTCTTTCGTGTCCTTGTTTTTCTTCTTTCTTTTAGTTCCTTCTCTTCTTCTCTTTGGGCTTTTTACCGTCCTTATTCTTCTTTTGTCTTCTCTTTTCTCTCGTCTCCTGTCTGACATCCTCACTTCACTGTAGTGTTCCTCTAATTTACCAGCCCTTTACTGATCCTATCGGCTGTCTGAGGTTTTATGTCTGTCTTATCTGCTGGTTCTGTTTGTGTTTTTGTGTACGTCTGCATGTTGGCGTCGGCGTGCGCCGAAAGAAAAGACGCTGTGGAAATCCCTCCGCCCTCCTCCTCCTCCGTCTCACCTTTTCTTCCACTTCCCTTTTCTTCCATTCTTCCCGGCCTCCTCTCCTCCTCTCCATCAGGGCACGAGCAGCCCAGGAGCAGAGATCCAATTTAGATCTTCCTCCTCGGCTTTCTCTGCCTTCAGCGGCTCAAACGGTGAGCGCGGGCTATCCTATCTCCTCCCGGCTCAGATTGAGCGACTCGGAGCAGGTTCTTCCCCTTGTTTCCGTGATGTTTTATCAGGACGCTACAGTGGTGTATTAAGACCCGCGATTGGAGTGTATGTGAGGCCGGACGCTGCACAGTGGGCTGAAGATCATTAAAGTTGTTTATAGCCTCGGTGGGAAGTCCAAACTTGCTCCGCAGATGAGATATATTCACTCTGCTTCTGCCAAATGGAGCTTGCGGCCCCGGCATCACGGGCAGATGATTACCTTTGTGATGCCTCCTGCTCGGCTTTTATTTATAGACACTGTGGGACGAGAGAAAATGGCGACATATTATGCAAAAAAAAAAAGGAGAGGGGGAAGCAAAGAAAGCGTTTATCTGACGTGTTGGTGATTGTGGTGCACCGGTATCTTCACCTCCACTTAATGTGTGTTGCAATAAATTACAGGCGTTTATCTAACTTCTATACCATTAGTGCAGGTGTGATAACCTGAAATTTCATCATTGACAGTTTTGCAGTCAAGATATAAAAGGTTAAAGGTCAAAGCACCAGAGGAAAGTTTAATTACGATCCTTTCTCATAGATAAGTGCTTGGTAAAGACTTGTTTCATGAATTCTGAATTTAACAGACTTTTTTTAGATATTTTCCATATGATGATTTTGATGATGAGACGAAGGCAAGTGATGCAGTTATACCTTTAACATCTGAGGCTTGATTCATATCCAGAAGTGAGTTGACTGTTATTCATCTTTCATAGCACGAGCAGTGTTTTCTATATTGTGTATTTCTGCAGCGTCTGCGGTTTCCTGGAGAGAGGAAAGTCCAGAACTGTTTCAGGAGAGCTGAAATGTTTGCCGTTATCTAGCGGTGAAAACTTAAGAGACGTCGCAGGGAGCCGCCGGTGACTCGGTTTTCATGAATAATTTTCACTTGAACTAACAGCACAAACAGAAAGGAAGTGAGAGAAAGACGAGGCAGCGCTAAAGACAAAAGGTGTTTTTATTGGTTTGCAGTAATCGGAGACGGCGAGCATCAAGTTACACATTATTCTAATACATTCTTCTTCTGTTCAGCAAAGAATCGACTGCATCAGTTTTCCTGAGGTTTGATGTTGGATGTCGTGAGCTTGGTTGGTTGAGAATTGTCCAAATTTACTTAATAAAGTTCACGCGAGCTCATCTTGTTTATCTTCGTTTTTCTCTGGTGTTTAGCTTAAAAACATTGCAATATGGCGTCGTTATTCCGGGCTGACGATGTTTTCTTGGTAAACAGAAGCCAACTGAATAAAAACTCATCAAAGTTGGCTCAGTGGAAGTGGCTGTACCTGGTGAGTCATAGCAACAGGGAGTTTGACTCGCTCTCGTCGCTGGCGGGGGGAAACTCATCCCCAGCTGCTGCTAAAGTAGAGATGAATGCAGCGGATGAAAGCGGAGCAGCATGCAGCCGCAGTGTATGCCCACATCAGTGTGTGTGTGTGTGTGTGTGTGTGTGTGTGGGCTCAGCAGCGATCCTGCGTGCTGGGCTAATTACTGGAGGTAATTTAACAAAACCTTTCGCCGCTCTGCCTGGCCAGTCCAGATAACTCTCCGGAGTGGTGCCGGCGGGGGAGGTTGGGCAGGGGGGAATCGAAAGGAGGCTTCAACGCTATAAAACAAAGGCATCTGCTGGGGGATGTTATTAACACACAGCCTCTGAAGAAGACCACGGGAAAAGACACTACCTTTGGGGAACATCTGAGGGGAAAAAAAAATCACATGCACAAAGAGTTTAAAAGGAAGGATAATTGAATTTTCCAAGGTATTTTGTTTTGTTTTTCCCCCTTAATTTCCGCTCAGGACAAAATAAAGTCCGCGTGTGTGTTGAAGGAGATAAACGTGTTTTATTTTTTAAGGGCGCGCTGTTTTGTTTTTTGTCAGAAAAGGAAAGTGAAGAACCTGGTTTTTACCCTCAGGTTGAAATTGAGGTTGGATACAGTCGTCGTCCTGATGAGCGCTCAATGTAATCGATCACGAAGGGAGTTGAAATCAAAATGATCCCTCTGCCACATCCCACATCAGCCTGACGCAACGTCTCCTCCGGCGTGGACCTCTCCGGTCCGAATACGAGATGCCGGTGTTAGAAAATGAGAGGCGAGCACGTAAACAAGCGAGAAGCTAAGAGCAGCTCGCAGCTGCTGCAGTGGAAATTGGACTTGGCAGACGAGTCTTCCGACAGCCCTGAGCTGTAAAATTAAAAGCTGCCTGTCTCCTCCTCCTTGTTTTTAAATGTATTTTTTACACATAGAGTACAGATGTGTTCAGGTTATCACGGGCAGCCCTCATTTTTCCAATTGTAAACACGCTGGATGAGAAATACATTTGGCCCGAGGCGAGAACAGACCTGTGGACTGGAGCAAACCGAGCCTGCTTGGATTGCTTCTGGCAAGGCCAAAATAATTGTTTCATCTTTTCTTGTACCAAGGGATCCAGGAGCAAAATTAGCCAAGTGTGATATTGCACCACCTAATGTTGTGTTGGAATTGTTGTATTTTTCTTCCCGTTCCTCAGCAATCCATGTAAGCTGCATATAATGACGTTCGAGCACCACGGTTTTGAAAATGGAAAGAAATTATCTTCATTGTGAGAGTCAGCTTGTCTTATCTAGTTATTGAGTCATCAATCATTTATCACATCAAGCTGTAAGTGACATTAATGTTTTATTGCCCTCAGGGACAATATTGTCTTTACTACAATCAAATGGAAAACAAAAATGCAATTTGCTCTCTGTCAGTATTTGATGAGGATATTTGGATCTGGTTCACGCCCACCTGTCTCGTCACGAGCTTCTGGAAACGCTTCCACAGCAGGATGAAGCCTTTCTGACCAAGTCCCACACAGTCCAAACCAAATTAGTCTGATTTCACTGTTATTTTAGTTTCACAAAGTTGACCAAATTAAAGAAAGAATAAAAAATACTTTCTAATTAGAGTTTTCCTTCTCTGTGCTATTTTCTTTCTCTTTGACGCGTCTAACAATTAGAATATAAAACGCTGGACTTTCTGGCTCTAACTCGAACTTTAGCAGGAATATGTCTAGAAAAATTGCTCTTTAATGCAACAGGTGCAGATGAATAGATGGTTATTTAAGTTATAATGACCTATTTTGTTATATGAAACAAAATTTTTCATGCAATTTATGGACGGCATTTTTTCAGCAAGAGCCATTTAATTTACTGTTTTCATTCTGTAACTGCGTCTCTGTGTAGTACTTTAGTAGTAGTTGGGATTAAACAGAAACCTTTGCACACATTTCATGCACATGTGGAAGATAGAGTTCAATATCGTGTTGGGTGGACGTTGACCGTTCAATTTGTTTTATTAAAACGTCTCGGCCTCCAGTTGTGTTGTGGATGCGTTGTTAAGCGTTCCGTGTCTCTCCTGCCGACAGATCAGCTCGTTAAGGTGCGTTTGTTGGACCTAGTGGTCGATACGTGTGCTGTTTACAACACACCTGTTTTAACGTTAACGCCAACAACCACAGGTTTGACTGTGAAGCAGCTCACATGAGACAAACCTTCTTTTTAATGCAGACATGTGATCAGATGTGTGAAGCCTTTATGTCAGATTACTTTTGAGGTCTGATGATTTATAGCTTGTTGGTTTTAGTGTTTCTCATAGTTGGAACCACATTTTTCATGAAACTCGTCTCTGGAGCTCGTTGTTTCTCGTCTCGCTCTTCCTCTTATCACTCTGTTTTTCTTTTTGCATTTTGATGAATCCATCAGTGTAACCGGTTGTTAGAAGCTGTCAATCTTCTCAGCGTGGTCTTGTTTGTTTACAGTAATTATTATTATTGTTATTATTACTATTATTATTATTATTATTGTATTTTGAAAATATAATTAAATGTCATTAAAATGTCTTCAAATTAATGCCGATGTTAAAAAGCCAACATCTCAAAAAGGAAAGACAAACAAGGAAAGAGAGAAAAGAGGAAGGGAGTGAAGAGAAGTTGGAGATGGAGAGAATCTAAAACAAAGCAGTGACCCTTACTTTTCTTACATGGACTCGCATGTTTACATTAATCACACTAATTTCTCAAAGTCAACACACGCAGCTCTGATGATTTATTGTTAAAGTCCCAGCGTGTCGGAGTCGAGGTGCTGTCGTAGTTCTGCTATCCAGACGTGTGTCGGAGTATTTATTATTTCCTCTGTGTTGTTGATGCTGCTGCTGGTTTGACTGCAGCGTTTCCAGCGGGCGAGTCCGTCTCACTACGAGCCCATTTGTCTGCAGCTGAACTATTCCCCCTGTCAGTTCTTAGGGGGCCTGTAACGCTGCGTGTGTGTGTGTGTGTGTAGGATCAACGCAGCTGAAAATTGCTGCCAGCCCAGAAGCATGCACGCAGAGCACACACACACACAAACACAACCTCTTAATAACCTTCTCTGTCCAAAGATGCATGAACACGGCGAGTTCTCGGCTGCAGAGAACGACACGCGTTCAGATGAGTATTGCAATTACACATCGGCGCTGTGAGATCTGTCGGTGGCTTTATCTGTTAATGTAAAGGCTTTCAAACGCATGCATTCTTTACATAAAAGTCCCTCAACAGCTCATTTCAAAGTGACTGTGCTATTACAGACAGAGCCCGGCTTTACAAGTCTAATTATCCCTTTGGATTCCCTAATAAATGTTCTCATCAGTTTAATCACTCATCAGAGGGAATATAAAATTCTGCGCTGTTGAATGCAGCCTGAGCGCGACTCTCAGTCAATTCTTATTTCCTCATGATTTCCTCTGCATTATGCTCCATATTCATACTGAAAGCAGTCGGCATTCATGGAAGTTGAGATGTTGGGAAACTGATCATCATTGTATTTTTCTAAAGGTTTCTGTTGCTTCTCTTTCTCTTGCATACGAGGAAAAGGAACAAAAACGTATTAACATGGAAACTTCAAATCGGCTCATTCGCAGTATTTTGTCGTTCTTAAAGAGATGATAGTTAAATGACAGATTTATTGTCGTTCGTAAAGGCTGGAACATGTTTATCCTTTTCAGACTTTTTGCATGACTGTTTCTTCTTGTTACCTGCTGCTTGATGCGTCTTTGTACTCGAGTTTGCATTTACATATTTTTTCTTCTTTGTTGCAAATGCGTGATGACGGTGTTGAGTTTTCTGCGACCCAAAGTTACCCATAACACCCTTCTCTCGAGGTGTTTATCTGCAGAGAACCATAATTCCAGCCTTTGAAGGCAGAGCTGTGTTATAGAAATGTTCCAATGTCCGACTGAAGATTGCATTCATGGCTTTTAAAGGAAAACTGAGTTGGGGGTTTATTCACATAAGAGACCCACATCTAAAACTACCATCACATTCACTGAGGGAAGCGCTCGTCTGAAAGGGTGTATTCACCACCAACACGTATACAACGCCAGCAGAGGATAAAACGCCCTTCACTGTCAGATGTGCACAGACACACATGTGAAAACACACGTGCCATAAACAGGCCGACACACGACCGCAGGGCTATAAACAAATACAGAATCCCCCTCTGTTACAGCATCAGCCACACACACACACACACAGTCATCCAGGTCTTTGTGCCACCTCCCCAGCTACCTGTGTGACAGCCTGTGTATCCTGCTGGTATGAAAGGTAAACCTCAGAGAGACGGAGCAGAGAATAATTGTGTAAAATGGGTCAGAACCTGAATATCATTACTGCCCCGCTCCCCGTGTGTGTGTGTGTGTGTGTGTGTGTGTGTGCGAGAGAGACAAGCTGTGTGAATGTGTGTGTGTAAAGGTGACAAGTGTGGATATATACAGTTGCAGGTGTGTGTGTGTCTCACTCCAGAGGCATCTCCACTCGGGGCTCAACTCTCCAGAGTATAAAGGCTGACGTGGGAAGGGATTGAACTTGTGTGCTGGAATGTGTGTGTGTGTGTGTGAGCAAAATTGAGAGGGTGTGTGTGTGTGTGTGTGTGTGTGTGTGTGTGAGTGAAACCATGCCATGGCCCAGTTTCCTGTCCGGCTCAGGAACTCGAAACACAGAGTGTGAAAGATGGCGAGAGGGAGATGGGACGGTATCTGTGTGTGGGGGGCGGCGGCGGCGGCGGCGGCGTTCTCCATCTCCTCCGCCGAGCTAAACCCATGAATATTGTACGAGGCGAGCGGCAGCAGATCCGGCCAGTGTTTACAGGCGGGAAAACTCATCCACACATATGGATGAGTTGCTGATAAACAGGAGATATTGGTATTAGGGAGTCAGGTGTGTGAGGCAGCCTGCGGCGACAGGAGTGCACCTCCGACACAAATCTCAGCTCCCAGCGCCGCCACTTGATATCCAGTCACGGCCCGAGCTGCACACAGCCGGCTTTGTCATGAAATTGTGCGCAGTGGGGGATTCTGGGAGGAGGAGGGGGGGGGATCCAATTTGTGCCCACAGATCAGTATGTGTATCTTAACAGGGGGTGGAAAGGTTTTTTTCCTGCGTGCATGTTGCTGACACAAACAGGAGCAGTAACAGCAAAGCCTCTGTTATCCACGTCTTTGAAAACGCCGTGTGTTCACCAGGATTTTGGAGACTTGTGATGTGTAATACTATTTTTCTTTTCTTTTCTTTTCTTTCCGCAGTCCGTCCCAAAACCCATCGCCCTCGAGCCTTGCTTCGGCAACAAAGCCGCCGTGCTCTCCATCTTCGTGCGGTTACCCAGGGGCACCGGCGGCATCCCTCCTCCAGGACAGTCTGGTGAGACGCCATCCCTCCTTTTTTCTGTCCTCACTTCATCTGTCTCTCTTTGATGACTGTTCACTTTTTTTTCACATCCTTTCCTTGATCCACCTACTTCCTCTGTCCTCTGAAGCTTTAATTATATTTGGAGAAAGACAAGTTTACACCAACACTTTGCTTTTCCAACTTTTCTTTTGTTCTATATTTATTTGGTGTCATCCCTCAGAGTTTTACACCATGTGAACTGTGAGGTGGAGAAAACTGAGAACACTGTCCACACAAGCAGGTCATGTTCAAAAAGTTCAGTCCACACTGAAACATCAAAACACTGATCATGATGAAGACACGCTGAGTGGATACTGATTCGTTTAAACACTTCAGTTGTTCTGATTCTCATCGTGCGTTTATGTTTCTGTTTTCTGACAAACGACCATAAAAATAAATCACAATGATTTGATTGTGGCTCATAAAAGCCACCTCTTAACCAGGTAAACAGTAATTTGTGCTGTGCTGCTGCAGACGTCCAACAATCACATCGACTTTGTGCTCACGAAGTCGTCTGATAACATAAATACTCATTATCCTTCCTGTGTTTTGTGTTTGGGTGTTAACGGCGACAGAGTTGGAGATGACAGAAAGTTGGCTTCTTCACAGACCTGCTCCACGTCGGGGGGGCGACATTTTCCCCTGTTATAACACGAGAGCGCCGTTTTCAGATTCATCCACTCTGGAGAGCGGCTCAGACAAAATAACACTGTTTTGGGGAGTGAAAATAGAAGAAGTCAGGATCAAAGGCCAAGACAGTAACAAAGAGATGAGCTTTCAAACGCTGCCGGCTTAGTCGAGGCTGGTCTGTAAAAACCAGCTTCGACTCAGGTGGATCATGGATTATTACTTAATATTGTGACCCTGTGTTGCAGAGAGACTCGAAATTTAGTCTTAAGACATTTTTTAAATTTAATCCATTTGGTGCTCACATTGTGCATATTCCTAGAAACAATGTTTAACTCTTTCTTTAATCCGTGCACATAGTGTGGACGTGGTCTTCTTGTTGTCTTCTGTCAGTCTCTACACTGTTTATTACATTTTGACACACAGATTAATTTCACATAAATTTGACACAATGGAAACCGAACAGAGAGAATGCGCCGTCCTGAAATGTCATTTTCCTTTTGAAGCCACGGTGAAATCCTCTTACATCGAATGAGGGAAAAAATCAACGCGTCAGACCGACGATCCTCGGCAACAGAAGAGAAGAATGGGGGATTATGGGATATGTGGTCTTAGCATTGAGGCAGAGTCGCACGCGCGGCGCAGAACAGAGGCTACGAATCATCTTGACCACGGTCTCATTTGTTTAAAGTAATTATTTCATGGCTGCACCATTAATGTGACAAGGATGTATTGATTTTTAAAGATGCTGCAGCGCTGTCTCTCGTTTCTCTCTCTCGTTTCTCTCCCTCGCTTCTCTGTTCTCCTCATTCTGTCTCGTCTCTCCCTTCTGTGGTGAAATGAAGGTTTGTTGCTCTCCCTCTCATCTGCCTTTCCTCCCTTCATCATCCCTCCGTCGGCGTGTTGTCGTGTCTCTCCGTGCTAAGAAGCTGCAGCTCTTCTCTTCCTCGCTCTTGAATTTTATTCCTCCTCTTTCTCCTCTTGTCTGTGAGGTCTGGGTTTAAAGTGCAGTCTAGTGTCTTTTATTGCATTTCCCTGCGCTCCCCCCCCCTTCGTTCTCTTCCTCCTTCTGTCTGATAGCACTGAGAATTGAGCCCATTTCTTCCTTTCATCCTCTGCTCTGTCACTTACTCTCTTTACATTCCCATCCGTCCTTCATCTGTTTTCCTTATCGCTCTTTGTAAGACAGTCTGATAGGACCCAGGACTAAGCACTTGCCTGTTTTTCTTCTTCTTTTTTCGCTTCTTTCCTCTGTCTTCTTCAAGGACTCGAGCAAGAACTCGACTTGATTCTGTATTTTTTCTGTTTTATAGCCTCTTTGCCTCCCACGGTTGCCGTCCCCAGACCATCACTTCGCCCCAGGCCCTTATTAATTACCACATAGTCCTTTTGTCATAACAAAACCGCCTCTGCTCTCGGTGGAGCTTTCCCTCGGGCGGCTTTTGTTGAGACCATGTTAGCCGCGTTCCTGCCGTCTCCTCATGCCCGCGAGGGTCTCCTGTTATAATGCTTTTAACTTGTCTCCCATCCGGCCGCGTGCGTCTCGAATCCTCGGGCTGCCGTCTGTCGTCAGCGTCGCAGGCATCGCGGCACATCTGTTTACAGTTAGGCCCGTTCCAAAATGGCCGCCGTCGTCCCTCTCCAAACAGCCGAGAGGAGGTCAGCGCTGTAGATTTGCATCTGAGCCTCATTTGGTTGCTTTGAACCATCCGGCACATGCTTTCAGATCAAGAAGCTAATAGTTGCAGCCTGTTCCACTGAAGGCTGAGGATGTGATCCCATCCACTGCCGCTCCCCCTGGAATTTCTATTTCGCCGCCGGCTATGTGTTCTCGATCGGGGTAAATGCATCCATCATTGGAGATAAATGGAGTTTATTGGAATTTCATGGCTCAGAGAGTATTAATAAATGTTAATGAAGTGTGCTATAAGTTAATGATTGCCTGCTCTGCCAGTCTATGATCTCACCGGTTTATGTGGTTGTGTGGGAGCTTGTGTGTGTGTGTCCCAGTTTTACACTACACACTGATTATAGCCGCTCGTTGTGCATGTAGTGGAAAAGTGACATTGTTGACCGACATTATTGACCAGCAATGCCGTCCAAAAAAGAAGCTGGAGGAGGAAATGCACCAAAAAACACAGCAAGAAAATCAATCAGAAAGCGAAGTGGCGCCCCCTGTAGACCACCTGGTAGAGCGTCACGTGTCGAGTTCTTACTGCAGCAGCGTGGGTTCGATTCCAGCCCACGCCTTTTGCTGTTGGCCGTCCCTTCTCTCTCCAGCTTTCAACTAAAGCATAAATGAAAGAACAGTAAAGAATAATAGACACAAAATAAGTGGATTTTTTTTTTTAAAGTTGCAGATGGTTGTAAAACAGCTCCATAAAACAAAATATGCGTTAAATATTTGATTGTGATTTTCTCTTTGGAGCGTCACACATCATTTGTTTTCTTACTACAAAACTGTAGGGTACATTCATCTCTCTCCTAATTACACAGAATTACTTTCTCCTGTATCATCTATATGACTCAGCTCAGTGTGTTTACATCTTTGGCTACTTTCCACCCCTTCACGGACTTTATCGGTTAAATGATGAACTAATGAAAGTTGCATTAGTTGCATTTGAATTAATTTGTGTATGTGAATGTAAAAGCTCGAAAAAGACCTACAGTTTGATCCAGATCACAGAACAAGAAAGCAACAGCTTGTACATCTTCACATAACTGTCATGTTTCTGTGTGTGTGTGTGTGTGTGTGTGTGTGTGTGTGTGTGTGTGTGTGTGTGCGCAGGTCTGGCGGTGGCCAGCGCTCTGGTGGACGTCTCCCAGCAGATGTGTGTCGGCTACAAGGAGAAGTCTGGAGGCCTGAGGAACCGTAAGCAGCAGCCCACCGCACAGCCATCCACCTGTATCTGACCACGCCCCCTGCTCTCCTCCACCACCCCACCACCCGACGCCCTCCCATCAGCCCCCCCCGGCCTCGGCCCCCTCCTTCAGAGACTTCTGCCGGCTCCGCTCTGGCAGGGAGAGGTGCATGCTGGGACGCAGGTCTGGAACATTTTGGTGCGGGGGCCGAGTCGTCCGGCGGTCTGGAGCCTCAGCGGGCTCCCCCCTCCCTCTCCTCCTACGGGAACTGTGGGTCCCCACGAACTGAATGACAGAAACTGGACAAAGAGGGGGAGCAGGGGAGGGAGGGAGGGACGGAGCGGGTGCTGACTTCACTTTTTCCCCCCTGAATAAACATTTTACATTTGTCGACACCGCCTCGTTAGGGTCGAGGCGGCCACGGCTTGCTGCTAGAAGAGATCCTCGTCTCGTAGTTTTTGAGAAATCCAGAGACTTTGCAACCCTCTATATTCTCCTTTTACTTAAGTTATTGTTGTTCTTTGTTTTGTATTGTTTTATTTTGAAGCCAGGAACAAACTGGATGTGTTCAGCTGCGCATGCACACACAACACACACACACACACACGCACGCACACTTCCACTAAACAACTTCCCAGGCCCTTGTACCCATTTGTAGCCCTTTGTCGCCTGCTGTCACGTTCGCAGCTCAGCACTGAGGGCCGGTGTCACCGGACCCGTGCAGTCCGGCCTCGGAGCAAGCGAACAGCATGTTCAGTCTTCCTTTAATGAGGATCCGCTGTAGGAGGCTGGACGTGCAGCCAAAGCCCATCTAAAGAGTCTGTGGCATTTCTAATCGGCTCTGTGTCTCCTGTCTGGAGCTTTGTCTCCGCCCGTCTCTCTCTGCCTCAGCGGCCATCTGGCTGCTGGGCCCAACACCTTTCCAGCCTCTCTGGCTGCGTGGCCGACTACAAAACGAGACCGCGGCAGCTTCCCGGCCTCGCTGGCTGGCTGGAACGCAAGCCAGCGCCGACTGAAACTTTTCCAGCTAATTACTCCTGCAGTTGCAAAGAAAGCCAGTGGCTGAACACACAGGTGCGTACGCTGGGCTCTCGCACACACAACAAACCGGTCGGTGGTGAGAAAAGCCTCCGGTGTTTAACGATTGTCCCTTTGGCAGCGCCGCGCCTCGAGCTCATGTGAAACAGGCTTCCTATAGATCGGCTGACTCTGACTGACTGCAGTGATTAGGCTGATGTGCGTGAGGGGAGCCGGGCCAGCGGGTCAGCATCCTCTCTGATCGCTGCCTAACAAATCCATAGCCTCTAATTGCCGCTCCTGTGTTCCCAAATGCAACGCACCCCCCCACCTCAATGCCAGAAACCCTGTTGCTCTTCCCCTGCCATTCACCGGTGATCTACAGCTGCTCGATTCGCCCCTGCAGCAGTGACGTCCGTGCTCATATTGATGCAGCTACAGTGAAGCTGCCAACACTTAAACGGTACCAACAACATCTCTGGACATGAAGCACACACATCAGCAGAGTGAGCAGCCACAAGTGTCTGTTTCCTTATTTGCACCTTTTCTTAAATGGGACTTTTAAATTGACCACATCTCATGGAAGACACTCGGGTATTGATTCTAAAAAAAAAAAGAGAAGAACAAAAATAGTCATTGCTTCTTCTTTTTTCTTTTTTTTTTTTTTTTTTTTAAAATTGGCTCTTGAAATGATCTTGTTGCCTGGTCTCTTGGGCGTGAGGTTGCTCAAAGTCAACAATTTATTTTTCCTTCTTACTTCTGCTCTACCTGCTGTTCACAGCCCTCATCTGAAATCAGTGGTCCATTTTTTTTTGAACATTGCATCTTTTTGTCAATGAGGGAAACTCCAGAATGAAAACACAAGACACAGCGAGGAAAGAAAACTCAGGCTGCTGGTTTGAAACAGAGCTTTGAAATGTCACGATAATTTGTCAGTTTAAAAAGGGCATCGGGTGATCTGTTTCTCACCTGTTTGTCTTTTGTCCTTCAGAGTATCAGAACAGGCTTGTTTGAGTCCACGTCAGCAGCAGACTACAAACACCTGCAGGTCTTTGACTGAAGGCACAGACACACACCGCTATAGAAAATATATCTCCTGCCTCTCAATGTTATTAACTTCCCGCCCTCAGAGATCTACAGTAATAGAACAATTTAATAACTCACATTTTGCGCTAAAGAAGGCGTCGTATTTAGTTCCAGGCGCTCACATGTGTTCAGTATACTAGAACTGCTCACCGTCTGGTTAAAGGCCACACTTTTAGCACTGGGAAAAGGTCAGAGCAGAAAGCATGAACAAAGTTGACATTCTGTAATTATAGAGAGCTGGATGTGCTCACGACTCCACTCAGTGACCCGGCGAGCGTTAAGGAGTCAGCTCTCTTCATTCTTGCACTGAAGAATCAAAGCACTTCACTTCTATTTTTTTTTTTTTTTTTAATCAATGATTTTTTTTTTTTTTTTTTTGCTCTTTTCACCACTAGAGCAACCTTTAGTCTGGTTTAGGTGATATTTCTTCTGTTGCTTCTGCAGAAATGTGATTTTGGAAAATAACCGTCAGCTGAATGTGACAAATTTTTCTTCTGTGGTTGGTGAGTTTGTGCACCTGATTACAAATTGCGAGAAAAGCCTCCCACAAGAAGTCGCGTACAACATTTTATTCAACACTGTTTCAGTGCGTGCGAAAGCAGAGCGAGGAGGAACAGGTTGTCTCTGATTCCTCTCAGGTTTGCAGAAGCTGTTTTGACTTTACATTTGTCTACACTACCCGTCTGTTTGGCAGGTGACCAGCCATCGTATGGAGGTGCTACTCAATTCCAGAAATCTTGTTGGACGGTAAAATGCAGACAATAAAGGGAACGTTTCAGGATGTACAAGGATCTAGGAAGGCAACAATTCTTGGCAGAAATGGCACGACTTAGTTTGTCTTTTTTGGGACCTCCCATGTTCAGTAAACACTAATCTGGTGCTCTGAGCAGCCTAGAACAAAAGTCACAATTAATTGGAGTAAGAATGTGACCAAGCTGATGGAGACGAGAGAGGCGAGCCGGAGTCACATGACCCGTCGTCAAATGGCCGATGTGCTCCCGTCATACCTGAAGTGTACATCCTTCATCTAAACCTGCATCTAACACTAGCAGCTCTGAGACCAGACAAGTAGATTTGATTTTCTGTGCGCTCTCTTTCCATTTCAAAAAACACTACCTGTTCATGATTCTCACTTTATTTCATTCTCTGATGACAATGATCAAAATGCATCACCGCATCTTCGGTTACACATTTTTCAGAGATCTCATTTCACAAAGAAACTCTTCATATATGAATCTGTTCCACAGCTGATTCAAATGTACTGTAGTAATAATTTCACAAAGAATGAAGATTGTGTTTTTTGTCTTCTTTTGTAAATGAATGTAAAATGAAAAATCACCTGCGCGGCCGCGGTGGATCTGTAAACTGGAGCTGGCTGGGGGCGCTTTGTAAGTCTGCAGCCTGCTGTCATCAGTTCCTCTCTGGCCCCGGGGTGACAGGGCGCTTCAGCGGTTAACACCCTCAGCACAGTGACTGAGAGGTCGCGGGTCAGATCGTGTAAGAGCTGGTTTGCCTTGTCGAAGGTGCATCGAGAAAGACACTGGACTTGTAGAGAAGATGTGAGGTCTGCGGTTCAGACGAGCAGATCCTGGGTCTGAGAGTGTTGGAAGTGAATCTCAGAGGTCTGTTTTTTTTTTTTTTACCTCTATCACATGATTAATTTAACACTTCTTTGACAAAGTAAACTATTTATTTTGTGGTCCCGCGTGACCCATTTTCGAATTGCAATACTGGCAGAGTGATGAAAAACAAACTCTATTATCTGTAAATGCTGTTTGACCCAGATCTGTTGTCGGCAGCTTCGCACTGGGTTCCTACACAGGTCTGCAAAGCCTCGGGGCTTCAGACGTGATTAGAAATGTTTAGTAGAAAAGATGTTTTTTAACAGTTATTTGAGACGTTTCTCCCTCCGGTCCACCCACGCAGGAGTTCTCATTTATTTTTGGCTGAGCAGACGTCTTTTCAGGTGTGTGGGCATCTAAAGATGCTGCTTGATTGACGTCTCCCCGCCGTCCTTTCGGTTGTGTTACACCTGGGACTGAAGTCGACCTCTGCGATCGGGACGGACGATATTTTTTAATGTAAAAGTGAATATTTTCTTCCTCCTGTGTTGGCTCATTCCAGATTTGTGTGACCGCTTCAAAGTCTTGATTAGTTGGTTGAACTTCTGGTCAAATGTTCTGGCTGTTTTTCTTGAGCAATAATATTAGATTCACAAAATTAATTGAAACATGCGGAGTAAAGAAATGTGTGTGTTTTCACATTCATAATGTCAATAATGGGATCAGTTTGGTTTTGTGTCCAGCCCACATTGGTTCGGTCTCCTCAGCACATCCTGGAAAGACGTCTCATCAGCCACATTAATTGCAATCCTGCATTGCTTAAATCCACATTTGCTCCACAATATATGAACATATAAACAAACATATAGAAACTCCTTTTTAGTTACAGCTGATGCAAACATTAAAAAGTAATAAAATCAAAGTAATAAAAGTTTTCCACCAGCAAACCAGTGGGAGGCTTTTATTTTGAAGCAGCTGTAGGTAACATTGGCCACAGAGTTTTGTTTAGCTCTTCCACACAACAAGATGTTTTGTCCAAGGATCAGTTTTACATTATGCAGGATGTAATAGCAGAAGTAGAAACGGACACAGTCAGTGGAAGAACTGCATGCGACAGACTCTCACTTACAGATTTAGGATGTATCTTGCTATAATGTGGAGAAACACACTGTGTCAGTGTGCCTTTGTGTGGCCAAGGTTGATGCAGGTATCTGTTGGAAAACATCATAAATGAGAAATCCTGTGTGTTTAAAATTACCTTTTTTCCCTGAAGTTCCAACAGAGAGGAGTGTCCCCGATACAAGTGACAAATCAAAACTTAAGAGCACAATAGAAACCTTGACTCTGTCCAGACTCGGCTGGACTCGCTAAGGTTAAATCTTTTGACTTCCTCCGCTCGGTCTAACGCGTTTAAGGCCAGCCCTGTCGGTGGAACACGAACTTTACCGTGTGCACCGTACTGATGCATTATGGGAGTCCTAAAGTTCAGATTTTCAACACGATTGCCTCCCGCCGCCGTTTGCAGCCGCCCGAGTGCGAAGCCGCTCGAAACATCTGAGGGGAAATGTGTAGGAACCCTGAACCCGGCCGCCGTCGTGCCGCCTCACCTGTGAAACACCTGTCACATTAGTTTCCATTCGAAGCGATGAGCAGCTCCCGGATGTCGCCCCGCTTTCCAAGCCTCAAACTTTATCGGGAAACTTTACAGTGGCCTTAATTCAGCTTATTAATCTGTGTATTAACTGATAGAAATGTACAGCAAACACATATTTATAACGTGTGATTAGTTACTAAAAGTCCTTCTAATATTCACTATACGAGTAGAGTTTCCTCAAACACTGGCAGCATTAATATGTATTTAAGAAGCTTTAATACACAGGTTAAAGCGTCAGAAGAAGGTCACTGTAAAACCCTCTCTCTTTCTTTCCATCTGTTTGTATAGCGGCATTATATATACCGAGGAAGTAGTTTGTTAATATGTATAATTTAGCAGTTGCTGTTTTTTTTGTTTGTTTTTTTTGTAAATAATGAGAAAGTATTGTGAATGACATTTGTTGAATGGTTTAAAAAAAAAAAAAAAAAAAATCATTTATGGCAAAACCTCTCCAGGCTTTTATAAATGTGACCGCAGTACATAGCATATTTTGTATGTAAGGCCGCAGTGTAAAGATGAACAAGCATTAATAGAAGCTGATGAAACTACGTGTAAAACTTGAGGATAATAGCTCACTGAACTTGTAATTACTGATGTACATAAAAGAATGACAGAACATTTTTGTCTATTATTAAATGTGAAAATCCAGCCGTCGCTCTTTGTCTTCATAAGTCGACTAACTCTGTTTTACCTGATTCCAGACGTCGCTGCGGCCGGACGGGCGGCGCCTCGTGTTATAAACAGTTTCTGGTAAGATGAGTTTCAAGTACAAGACGGTGGTGGGAAGTTTGATGGTGCAAGAACAAAAACATGTAGGATGGAGTTGAGGGCTTCTTTAAAATCAAAGGTGTAAAACATCTGAGGAGCCATGAAAGTTCGTTCTCTAGGGATCAAAACAAAAAGTTTCATGGTAATTTGGTTTCTGCACTTTGAGATTTTATGTGAAGACGTTTTAGTGCTGCAGTAAAAGATCAAGGAGGGTTCACCAAAACAAATTCATTCTCTGAGGACAACGAATATTTATTCATTGCTCCTTTTACAAAGTTGATCATTTGACCTGTCGGTGATGACGACCAAGATGAAAACAGGGATCATCCTCTGGGGAGCTCAGACGTTTTCTTGCTCTGTCCTTGGTAGCACTGGTAAATCAGTGAGTTCAACCCTTTGGTCCAAACCGAAATATCACAAACATATAAAAAAAATATGTCAGATTTTGAAAGTATTGCCATAAAACTTTTGACAGACATCCATGTTTACAACATTTTGTAGCTTCTAATAAAATTGGGGTTTCATCCAGCGCCGTCATCAGACCAAAAGCTGCTAATTAGCAAACGTTAGCATGCTAAGCTAAAATGATGAACATGGTTATTACACATCAGGTGACTGGAGGAACTGGAATGGCTGTAGACTTGAGTCGTGTTAATGTTTTAATTACAAAGACGAGAAGATTCAGTTTCTCACCAAAAACATTAAAATTCATCCAGATGAAAGTCACTACATTTTTATATGCAATATAAAAATATACATGCACAGTTTATATTTTGCAGTGTTGACATTTTGACCTGAGGGCGATACTAGAAGACTTTTCTTGACATCTGTAGTAAAATAGTTCATCCTCTTGGGAACACGAGGAAAGGTCATGGGGTCACCATTCATCCTGTGTTCCTTCTCAAGATGAACCTGAAGTGAAAGCAGAGCCAGATGACGACCTGTGAGGGTTCCTACTCTGGGGAGCATGAATGTGTCATGATTTTCTCCCATTCATATTTTTTTTTTGTAAAAGTTTGGCCTGAGAGACGAGGGATGAGCATGAAGGTCAGGAGGTCACCAAGAACATCAGGATTCATCTTCTGGGGATCACGCACATTAACATTATCACACCATTAGTTTTGGAGCTGGACAGGAAATGTGGTGAGGCTCAGGAAAGGTCATGGGGTCACATAAACTTTCAAATCCTCCTCAGGGGGATCGTGAATATGTGACCCAGCTTTCGTGACTGAGCTCAGAAGACGTCACGAGGTCTCACTCCGGATTAAAAGTGGAAGACAAAAAAGTTTTCCCATCCTTCGTCGGATTGTCATCTGGTGACGCTCGTCTCCGGCTCCGAGCTCGACGAGACAAACGCGGAGAATTATTATTTGTAAATACACTTTTCCCGAGGCTTGTTTTCAAATAATCGCTGCTATTTTTAATGCCGCCGTTGATGTTTGCGAGCCCTCCAGCGAAGAGAGGCTGAGCATCGGTGAGCCGCTCTCTTCTCACCAGCAATTATTCATCACCAGTCATCCTGCATCTCTCTTTCATTCTTTCTCTCCCTTTAATCTCTCTGTCTCCCACCTCTCTCTCCCCCACGTCTCTTTTTGTTTCTCTCTTTCGCTCCCGATCTTCTTCTTCTGCCTCTGAGCTCTCGTTTCCTCTCCTCTCTTTCTCACACCTCTTTCTCTCCTTCCTTCCTTCCTTCCTTCCTCCCCTCCTCCGTTCTCTGCTTTCTCTCCTCCTCCCCCCGTCTCACACTTCTCCCACTCACCTCGTCCTTCTCTGTTTATTCTCTTTCTCACCTCTCCTCCTCCCTTTCTTCATCGTCTCCCTCTCTGTTTCGTTTTCTGTTTCCACCTCTCAACTTTTTCTTCCTCTCTTCCAGCTGCGTCCTTTTCTGTCCTCTTCTTCTCCTCCCTCTTCTTTCCTTCCCTCATTTCTTCCCCCTTTCCTGTTTCAGTTCCTTCTCCCACTTCTCTTTTCATCAGTCTTTCCATAATCACTCCTCTTTCTCTATCTTCTTTCCTTCTCTCCCTCCTTCTCCCTGCCTCTTTCTTCTCCTCTTCCTCCTCTTCCTCTCTTTTCATTCTCTCACTCACTCTCTCTCTTCCATCGCTCCATCCCCTTTTTCAGTCCTCCATATCCTCAATCATTCTTTCTCACATCACTTCTTCTTCTCCTTTCTCCTCTATCGTTCCTCTCCTTCTTTTTGTTTACTTTCTCCCCTTTCTTTCAACCTTTTCACCCCCTTTTCTCTCCTTTTTCACCTCCTGTCTCCATCTCTCACTTTTTCTCTCACCTTCTCCTTCTCTTTCTTTATTCTTCTTCCTCTATATATCTGTTGTTTCGATGTCTTCTATCACTCCATACCTCTTTTTCTCTTTCTCATCTTTTGTTTCTTCTCACTTCTGCAAATTTCGTCCTCCCTCTATCTTTAATCTATGTTTACTTTCTCCTCTTTCTTTCACCTCCTTCATCGTTTTCTCACCCTCTCCTCCTCCTCTCTCCGTCTCTCACCTTTCCTCTCCTTCTCTCCTCCTCTCCCTCCTCTCCTCTCCTCCTCTCCTTCTCCTCTCTCTCTCTCCTCACCCTCCTCTCCCTCTCCCTCCTCTCCTCCTCTCCTTCTCCTCTCTCTCTCTCCTCACCCTCCTCTCTTCCTCTCCCTCCCCTCTCTCTCTCTCCTCTCCTCCTCTCCCTCTCCCTCCCCTCTCTCTCCCTCCTCTACCTCGTCTGACCCTGGTTTTCTCTCCCTCCCGCCTCAGGAGCTGCTCCTCGGTGTAAACAGATGATTAGGTGCTGCCCTTTGATTCCAACTCTTTGACTAAATCCATCCTGATCATTCTGACGGGCTGAGCTCTGCCGGACGATAATGAGCCTCTTATTTCTCCTTTTTTTCCTCTTTATGAAACCTCCTCCTCTTCCTCCTCCTCCTCCTCCTCCTCCTCTCAGTCTAATTCCCAGTAAGCAGAGATTGTTTGACTTCACTTGCCCATTTTCAGGTCATCTCGTCTTTATTGCTTTCATCAAACAGTCTAATGCATTTAACTCTGCTCGGCTTTTGATTCGCTGGGTTTTTTCAGAAAAGCTGTCAGGAGCAATAATGTCTGTAAAAAAATTCCCCCTGTTGTTTTTCAAATCTGCTGAACAAAGGTTACACAGTGAAATGTAATTCTCAGAAATGCTGCATTTGTGTTTTCTTGTCGCAGATGTTTTCTTTTCTCTCTCTCTCTATCTCCCCCCTCTCTCCCTCTCTCTCTATCTCCCCCCTCTCTCCCTCTCTCTCTCTCTCCCCCTCTCTCTCCCCTCTCTCTCTCTCTCTCCCTCTCTCTCTCTCTCCCTCTCTCTCTCTCCCTCTCTCTCTCTCTCTCTCCCTCTCTCTCTCCCTCCCTCTCTCTCTCTCTCTCCTCCCTCTCTCTCTCTCTGTCTCTCTCTCTCTCCCTGCATCATCTCGCTGACAGCATTAGACACATTATCACAATTAGCCAGCATTTCTCGGGGGAGTTGCTCCGATCCGTCCGCCCACGCTTCTTCCTGTAAACTGAGCTGTCAGATTCTGACTTATGATGTTTTCTCCCCTCGGTGCTTGTTACGTTGAAGGTTCTCACTCATAAATAATCTGCAGCGAATCAGGGAAGAGAAGCTGCTCGCTGGTGTGTCGAAGGTTCTCAGGTGTCTTCCAACATCACAGATATCGTCCAAGTTCATCCTGTTTGATTTTTCTAGGAATAATTCCAGGAGCAAAGACTGACTGAGTCTTTCCAGGATGAACTTTCATACCCAATCATGATCCTATCACCTGTTACCAATGAACCTGTTTACCTGTGGAATGATCCAAACAGGTGTTTTTGGATCAGTCCACAACTTTCACAGTCTTTTGTTGCTCCTGTCCCAACTTGTTTGAAAACATGTTGCTGCCATCAAATTCAAATATTTACAAGAATCAATGAAGCTGACAAACCTGGTAAACCACAGATATAAAGGTTCTACTAAGGAGAGTAAGAACCTTTTTTCTGTATTGCAGAGATTACCGCCTTAATAAACTGATGCCTAAGTGTATTATGAAACACCAGTGACGACTCGATTCTGATCCTGCTCAACACTTAAGATTAAACCAGTGTTTTGGTTTGATATCGGCCTTTAATTAAAAAAATCTTAACCCAATCATCTGCTTTATTGTAGCAGAAGTAAACATTCCCTCCAGACTCCAGCTTGTAAAAAAATGCTATTAGTTTTTTTTTTTTTGCTGCTCAGAAATGTTCTCATTGTGATGCCTGAATAATTAACTTCAGTGAAACCTGCCTTAAAAGAAGAGTTCATCATATTCTGTCAAATTGTAATTTTCCAGCCTCCACATTGGTTTAAATCAGTTTTGTAGAAGTGAAATCAGGTCAGCTGCAGCTGCTTTTGCTGATATGATGCTACGTTAATGTTTTTCTTTTTTTTAAATATTGACTCAGCTGTTAATAAACCACATATTTTAAAACACATTCACTAACTTACTCAGACATGGACAGTTTCACAGATGAAATGTCAGATTGGCAGCAAAACAAAAAAGTCATATTTTTTAACCATAGAAGTGATTGGTCAAGACACTTTGATGATTTTTTTTTTTAGATTTCCTACGACAGGAAGTTTCTCGCTTTGCAGTCTGACTTTTTCCTCTTTGGCATAAAAGAGCTCCACGACGTGTCTGCTATCATCTGACATGCTGTGAGTATTTGTACCAGATGTATATTATATTTGTCACCATTAATGAATGCAAATCTTTTTTCCTGATTCACTGTTTTTAGTCAGCATCAGCTCAGATCACTTCCATCTCATTTTCCTCCAGAGCAATTGTTCTTGTTTCTTTCTCCACAGCTTGTGCAGCTTCGCCGACGCCGACTGTTTCCTCCTCATCTCTTCAGACTGTTTTCCTTCCTGCCACGAACACAGACGTGTAATAATAAGGTGAGCAAACACGAAGCGCAGTGTGTAACAGAGTGTGTGTAGAAAGCTGCTCACATCAGTCATGGTCTCTGTTTGGATCAGGATATTTTTCACCTTGAATTTAATGTGGTCGACATGTTTACTGCCGATCGGCACTGGCAAAGATTTCAGTCAGCATATTTTCATGTCTTTTTATTTCTTGTAAAATAATGAAAAAAAAACGTCCTTCCTTTGACGTCATCTAATTAGATTTAAAGGCCCAATCATAGATTCATTCTGACCATGTAATACTGCACATAATTAGTAAAACACATTACTGATGCAAACAAACCTTTAACAGCTCAGAAACACGATTAACTTAAGTTCAAATTAATAACATTAAGTTTCAGCTGCTGTTTACTGTAATAAGACACGAGAAGGTTGGGAATTTCTTGCACATTGATTTTTGTTTGACGTGTTTGAAAAAGACTAGAAAAGAAGATTTTTATTATCTTTCTCTTTAATGCGTATCTTTGATCGGACCTCTGTCTGTGCTGTTGAACCCTGATGAATCTATAAGACGACTGAAACGTGACCCAGGTTAAGAAACCCAGTTAAAGGCTGTTTGAAAATGCCACAGCTCCAGTCGCTCTCAGATCTTCGGCTGCGCTCGGCTTCCTGTTGGTTTTCAGCCGTTTATCAGCCTGAAGCAGCGGCGGTGGCGGCGGCGGCGGCCGAGCCAACAGCTACAGTATGTGGGACAGCAGGGGGTCTGTCCCACATAGCTGCTGACCCAAAACACGGAGACTGGGACCAATTACAGCCGCCATATGCAAAGCGCAGGTGGCACTCGGGCAGCTGGAGTCTCGCTTTGTGAAGGGATGAGCCTGCAGCCAAAATCAGCAACGTGGCTGAGACGATGACGCAGTGATTTTTAATCTACGTCACTTTGCTGCTGATACGTTTTGATATTTTAGCCAAGAACTATGAGCTGCGTCCTCAGATTTTCAAGCTGCGATGTGCTCTACCTCCTCACATATGCACCCTCGCGCCATAGCCTTGAGGTATACAGAGGAAGAAACACAAATCTGCTCTAGGTCTGTTTACACCAGGGGTCTCATTTATTAAAGTTTCTGATGCACAAGTTTGTGCTCAAAGTTGTGCTTTGTAAAGTTTGATGTCAGTGATTTTTCTCTGTCTGACATATCAAAAGCAAAACTTTGGATAAAATCCTCTTTATTATTACTCAAGGTATGAATGTTATAGACATCATATATATGGTATACACTGTGCAGTATATACACTATACTATAACATCTTTACAAGTCGCGCCCTGTGAGATGAAAAATGGATTTAACGTAACGCCGGTGGCGCTGCCGGAGGAAGAAAAGGCTGAGAGCTTCCTCAGAGAGGTGATGCTGAACTTAATGTGGATGAGGGTCAAGAGTCACGTCCTGTCAGGAGACAGAAAAAAAAAAAGTGCCCTTCCTCTGCTCTAGAAATCTGGTCAGGATTCACCTCCACTGACAGATGTCTTTATTTGCAGGAAGTGACACGTCTGAGATTCAGATGACCAGGGAGCAGGTTGGTCACGAGACGCCGACTGATGAACCACAGGACGAACCAAAACGGGGCGACGGAGCTCGGCTGGTGTCACATCACGAGAGGAGGCTTTGTGAAAACAGAGGTATCACTCAGACACTCGTCGTTTTCTTATTCGAGAATTTAAAGGGTCCGTTCACTCAAATCACTAAAGTGTATTTCTCACTTACATCTGCTGGTAATTTACTTTGATTGAGAGTTTTGATTTTATGTGCCGAGCCTGGAGGTTTGTGAGGCAGCTGGATTCATGAGTGAAGCTGTGCCTGATCAGTGTCCTCTGAGGAACAACTGGGAGAAGCGATCGTTAGTTTGAAAACAAAAATGGCGTCTCAAAAGTTGCACGAGTCCTACCACGTCATTTGGTTTGTGGATGTGATTGGTCAAAGTTAGCCCAGGATCGGTTCATCCAATCACCTGCCGAGTATTTTCAGGACAACTTCCCAGATGGTTCTCGTGTAACAAACTGTCTCGTCAGGTTGTTTAAAGATATCAACCTGAAAAAGCCTGAACAGGAAGAATCCCAGTTCGTCTGAATGATCCGCAGACTGGACAGTTGTTGTAGGGATTTTTTCTTCGGTCAAAAACAGGAATGATGCTTTCGGGATGAGACAGTGTTCACTAGTGACACCTACTGATAGAAACAAATTCGATGAACTGTAGCACAAATTTATACGACTGTAACTGATAAGAACTGTTGTGAAATCACCATAAACTTATTATTGAAACGATCTAATCTGTGATACAATTTTAAAGCTTCAGTAATGTTTTTTTTAACTCAAAATGGGTCTAATTATTATCTGATTGTGCAGTTTCCCTCAGCTCGACTGAGCTTTTCACCGGTTTTCAAATCATTTTTAGTTTCTACTGTTTCCATTCGCTTTCATCAGTTGGTGAGCTGGAGAACATCACGGAGAGTTTAGCTGATAAAGAGAGATTTCAGGAGAGAAAAACCGAACCAAAATTGTGAAAAATGAAAGTTGGACATTTGTAGAACGGCCAAATCAATGTTCATGTTCTATCTATCCATACCAAGTAAAATGACAGAAATCTAAAATGCATATGCAGAGTTTAGATGAACACGGAAATAAAACTCAAAATGAAACAGTCATTTGATTTTTTTTTTTTTTTTTTTTTTTTTTTTTAGAGAAGACAACTTTGCTCTCATCAGTCAAGTGATACATATGGCGCTTCAGTGGAAACGTCTCTGAGCTTCGATATCAAAAGCAACATCACTGGAACGAGGCTCAAAGACAAATTTCAATGATCTTTATTGTATTTGTTGGATGGCGGCAGCAGCAGAGAACATGATCTCATAACCTGGGCAAAAATATCTGCATGACTTGGCACCAATAGAAGGAAGTGAGAACATATGTGTGTGATTTGAGTGAACTTTCCCTTTAATGTGTTGAGAGTTTTCCCTGTTAAAACCCAGTCGAGGTCTACACGGGCATCAACGAGGAAGAATAAATAGTTTTCCCGTTCCTGTAGAACTTGGCAGGAAAGATCCAACAACTAATGTGATGTTATGAGAATATGAGCTGTTTTTAGGTCCGACTTGAACGAGAGCGTGTGTTTTCGTTTGGCCGACACATTTTCTGTCCTCGTGTTAAAACCAGCGTGTGTCGTGTGGTGGAATGAGAATGGGCGTTTCCTCAGAGAACTGAATTCAATGGCAGTATTGAAGATGAGCGACCTCGGCGTCTGGAGTTTTCCACAGACGTGTCCGCTCACACAAAGCAGAGCTGAGCTTCCACAGTACAGATCGCGAATCCTCCGGCGTCCCACGTCGGGAGATTCCCAGCAGGCCGCGGGGCCAACGTGGGTCGCCACCTTCAAATCACCAGTCTCTCCAAAGACAGATGCGTCCGGTCATGCGTCGAAACCCGCTCCGTCTGTTTTCCACCAGCAAAGCATGATTGGTCACAAACTCGTCAATAGAAGCTTTTTTCTGCGGCAAAGTCCACGTACATTTAAAAAATATAAACTTGTTTCCATCTCTCGTCGCGTCACCAAAAGCACGTGATATTTTTTATACATTTCTGAAGAGGAAACTCAAATGGCTCTCACACTTAAAGCTCAATGAATGAACACATGAAGAGTCTCCTCCCAAAGTGACGTCTACTCATACAAAATGATTCATAGCTTTAAAGTGAAAACAAATTACAATACGTTAAAGGCTACTAAGTAATGTAGGTCCTTGTTTGAATTCAATTAACAACTTAAGTTTTTCTATATATATCTTCTTTAATTGGAAATGAACTCTTCATCCTGCCACTTAAAACACCACAACAAACAAATTCCATTGTGATCTGACACGATTATAACATGTGCTTCCACCTAACGTGTGCGTTAACGAAACTGATCAAAGTAAAAAAAAAACGTGGCCTCAAAGTAAAGAGCATGTGGACAAACACACACACATCCACCTTTAAAATCTCGTGTAACACTTCATCACAGTTCGTCTGAGAGAAAAGTCTTAACACTTAATATTTTTCTTTTACATCGAGGAATGTTCAGGACAAAAAAAATTTTTTTTTTGTTTGTTTTGTATTTTTTTTCTGGCACCGTCTTCAGTGTCTCTGTACACCTTCCGGCCATTCTCGCAGGAGCGTGGACGTTATTTTCAGATGAGCATAGTCTGTGTGTGGAATAGTTTGTGTTTGGGCAGGCGTGAAGCAAGAAATGAGGTGTGTACTTCCTGGTTGTTGTCCCCCCCTCCCCCCCCTGTGATGCGGTAGCGGCACCCTCTCCGGCGGTCTCTCTCAAAGGGGCGTGGGCGGCACAACACATCTGCTCCGAGTCATGATTCACAAAAAGAGATTAAGTGTGATTTCTGTGACAGAGAGGGAGAGGGGAGCGGGGCGGGACAGAGTCGACCCTTTCCCCCGCCGTCGTTCGACACGTAGAAATGGCTCTTTCTCTCGCACCCGCCCTCCCCCGCCCCCGGGTCCGGAGGTTTGTCCGTGGAGGCCAGGTGAGCAGGGCCTCTTATTGGTCGGAGAGCAGCAGCAGGAGCAGCCAACCGAGGCCCAGCAGCAGGGAGAGGCGGACGGGCTCGGCTCCGCGGTCCAACAGGCCCGGGGAGGGAAGAGTGGCGTCTCCCTCGTCGCCCCACAATCTGTCGTTCTCGTTTACCTAAAAGAAAGCAAACACTATTAGTCATCCATTTTTTTTTTTGTAGTATAATCAATCTGCCTCCAGAATCTTTTCAGCAGAAGAAAAAAAAAATCTGATCCGGGAGGAGAAATTTCACGAGCAACTATGTGGATGTAACGGCCAAATTTTCCACATCTGCAGTTGAAAAATAAGACAAGCGACGGCGAGGACACGGCCACTTATCAGCCAATTTCACAGCGAGAGACGCTTTTCAGAATAAACTCCTCAATCTGTCGAGCTCCTTCTCTACATCGTTCCCTTCTCTTTATTTTCCATCAGATGTCGAATGCACTCGTTGCTTTTTTGTTTTCTTTGCCCCTCGATGCTGCATGTTTCTGTCTCTTTACACAGGTTTGTGGCATTGGACTGTAAAGAAATCCTTCACGCTTTCAATCACTTGTATTCAGTTTATTAACAATGTTTCCGTCCTTCATCAGTTGAACGGATGCAAAACTCCCACCGCCGTGTTTCACTGTAGGTTTGAAACACTGATATTCTCTCAAACTCTCTTCTGTTACTGTCATCAATCTCAAACTCATCATTAAATAGGACTCTGTTTCTCCTGAGAAGAGGTTTAGAAACTGCTGCTCGTCCTCTGGGACACTACACGACAACCTTCTTTTGACAGTCCTCTGTTCTTTATTTAGCAAATTCTGTATCTGCGATGCTACTTTTCCGTCTCTCAGGGAACCGAGCTCGATGTATTGATCTTCCGATGGTGTGATGGCTCTCAGTCTGTCTGACCGTGCTGTGGATTCAACCGATCCAGTTTCTGCAAAAGCGTTCGAGTTCATTTAGAAACCTTTAGTCGAGCCATGATTCGAAGCTGAGGAAGCTCCTCTTTGCTTAGAATAACAACACTTTCACTTTTCTGATGCCTTGTTTGTCACAATGCTACTTAGAGAGCAATGATCTGCTGGAAAGCTGATCCACCTGAGTGTCAAATCATGGCTCGACTAATGGTGCCTACGGCAGCAGTGAATGAAGTCTAAAACACTTTGCAGAAACTGGATCAGTTGAATCCAAAGCACGATCAGACGGACTGAAAGTGACCATCAGAAGATCAATATGTCAAGCTCAGTTCCCCGAGAGATCGACAGATACAGAATTAGCTAAATAAAGAACAGAAGCTCTGTGTTGTAGAACGAGGAGCAGTTTTCTAAAAGCTCTTCTCAGGAGGGGAAACAAGGCCAAACACTTGCAATGGGTTGAGAAATACAAGAATTTCACAAAGTCCTGATGAGCCCAGCTTTAAGATTTATGTCAGCAACAGAAGAGTGAATGTGAGGAGACGAACAGGAGAGAGAATGAAACTGCAGTCGATCAAACCGACGCTGAAACCTGATGGGGGAGTTTTGCCTGCCGTGGTGTTCCTGCACCGAACTGACTCCACCCAGACCGAGAAGAACCGCTCCATCCTTCAGAGACGTGCTACAGACTCTGGTTTGTGGAGAAGGATTCATTCTGCATCAGGTTAAAGACGTCAAACCTTTACAAGAACTATTTGAAAACTAAAGAGGACCAAGGAGTCCAGTCTGTCCTGGACTTTCCTCCAGTCACCTGACAAAGCAAAGCATGTTGAGCCACTTGAACAAGCCTCTGATGAGTCGAACAAATCCATCTGAATGATCTAAACACATACTTTAATGGAAGAGATAAGACTCAAGGAAATCTGAGCTTTTGTACAAAACGAGTTAAGTTACTCGAAACCACAAGTTTACTTACATTTGACTGCTGCTCTGGAAATAGTGCAGAATCTTAAATATGGCTTCTTCATTTTACATCAGAACTTTTTTGTGTTTTTAAATGTTTCTGAATCCTCAAACTTTCTGATTATTTCCAGGTTTACATGAAAATATTACAGATTTCCAATGTGGTCTCAGACATTTTGACCCCACTACATATATAAAAACCTGGCCCAGGAAAACAACACCAATCAGACGATGTGCTGCTGGTACTTCATACATTTATATATACATTATATAAACAAGTCTGAGACCACATTGAAACATATTTTCATGTAAACCTGGAAAATAATAAAAGTTTGAGGATTGAAAGTATGAACAAGTTACATGTATTTGAAGAAATAAAGACTCAGTACTATTCCAAATCAAATGTAAGCAAATTTAACTCCTTTAAACAACAGATTTCCTTGAGGCTCCTCCATTGAACTCATCGACTCATCAGAGGCTCGTTCAAGTCTCTAAAAAAGTTTAATTTCAACATTGTGATAATAAGAAAGCTTAAGCAAATTGGAAAGTATAAGAACATTGGAGAAGGTGAACAAAATAATGAAGTTGATTTCCTTATTAATTACCTAATTAGCATCTATTGGCAACAGAGAACAGACTTATTGCTGAGTTCACCTGTCTGTGTTGTTACTGTGGATCAGCCAGATCTGATTGAAATGCACAGCAACGTTTCCGGTGTTAAGTGAATTTTCCTTGAATTATCACTGACAGTTATTTGAATGTGACGGGATGTTTTAGTCGTGTGACGGTCCGACGCCGAGCTGTCCGGAGCTCATTTACCATGAATTAACTCTGACCAGTGTCGACTCAGCGCCGCTTTATTTGATCCCGACTATCAGGTGACAAAATGTCCGTGTTCAGCCGAGTGTCGCTTCCCTGTTTATTTTATCTCTGCACCATAATATTAAGTCTAATGCAGTCGGAGGATGATAAAGACTTGAAACAATCGTTGCGTGGGACGAGGGCCTTCAGAGGCCCCGAGGCGAGAATATGTAATTTGGGCTTTTGGTCCTTTTCTTCAGCTTTCCCTCTGGAAATAAGTGAGTGGCCTAGTTATACATTTAGCTTGTGAAGTTTATTTATATCTGTTGGCAGATTGTCAATTATGTTATCTACAGCATTTTTTCCCCATTAGGAGCCAAATGCATGGAACAAATTTCCTCAGTCTGCTGTGAATTATATTATTTGTGATTTTCTCCTCATTATTAAAATCAGACTGTGAGTTCGTTTAATTCAAAACAGACTGTCCACATTAAAAATGATGCCGTTCATTGTATGAGCCACATTAATGATGTTTACACGACCTGTTTATGCTGTTGATGAAGCAGCAATAATGAGACAGTTCGGTCATTTTGTGCTGCATGTTCAAATGATTGCAGACATTTAAGGATGTTTGATAGGAACTAAAATGCCCCAAACACAGCTGACATGTATATGTACATATGTATATACAGTAAGAAGTCTGTGTTTACATTTGCAATCATGGAGCAAATAACATTAACATGGAACTATGTCATCCATGTTTTCATCTGTGCTCATCCAGTGTTTTCCTCTGCAGTGGAGTCGGGCTAATGTGTTTCAACTAAATCAGGAGCAGAAGCTTATGTAACACACATTTGTTTACATTGTTTTTCGCCGCTTGTTTTAATTATCTTAACTCTTTTATTCTCATTATGTTGTTTGTTTTATGCTCCCGCTTTGTGTGCAGAACCCTTTTTACCGCCGCGGAGATCTAATGATCCCGTCGAGATCAATAAAGTTACATCCAATCTTAAAGCTTCAAAGCTTCCTTCGCTTCGATTCTCGACATGATAAACACTCAACAGGTTCGTGTACAGTGAGCAGCAGAGCTCGGCCACTCGACTCACAGCCTGTACTGCACGTCGGCTCGTAGAAACTGCAGTACACACATTTAGACTCCTCCAGTATTTCTTGCTCATATCTTCATCTAAATTTCTTGATGAATAAATTTGGGGCATCGTTGCCAAGAACTGCAGGGTTTTTTTTTTTTTTTTCAGTGTTTGTGTGAAGGACAATCAGCTAATTAGGTATCGTCACAATTCCCATATCAGTCGATGCCTAATGAGAAAGAAAATGACATTTAGGAAACTTATAAATCATTATTTGTCGTCCTGATTGACAAGTGTAGAGTCCCACATGCCTTTCATATTAGCAGCAAAGGCAAAGCATTGCATCTTGGGATTTTTTTTTCTTTTCCAGAAAGTAGTTTTCACTGAAACTGAGCTGCTGCTGCTGTGATGCTTATTCTTGATGGCTTCTCCTTGAGCTACTGTCATTTCACACAAAAGCATCTGCCAAATGAATGCAAATGTAAAAATGAAGACAATTTAAATTTAAATTACATAATGCAAACATCTTACACCTGCAATAAGCTGGTGTAAAGTGCATTTTGCATATGGTTGCAAATGGACACAGCTTCAGTTCCCTCCATCTCTTTTTTTTTTTTTTTTTTTGCGACTGACTTTGTACCTGACGCCGTCTGAATTATGCAGATAATGTAAATCCCCACCCGTCTGCCAGTCCCTGCAGGATAAAACAAACACCCCGAGTTATCTGCAGCACCGCGACCCAATTCAAGCGCGGCCGTCTCCATTAGCGCCTCTGTGTTTGGAAAAGGCTGCTCATCGCGTTTGCAGTCTTCCGGCTCGTCTCACCTGAGTAGGTATCTGTGCTCTCAGGATGTTCTGCTCCGTCTCCAGGGAGACGCCCGGGGTCGTGCTCGCCAGGTGTGGGCTCTGATTGTCCGTCACTGGACTCGGCATCCCGGGCTGGCCGGCGCCCGTCTTCACATCTGAGCCGTTCCCGAAGGCCAGGATGGCGTTTTCTAAAACACGAGAGCAGCAGAGATTTGAAGCTGTAAATTCATTCAACTTTAATTTCAATCTTGAAGAATCATTGAAGTTAACTTATTTCCAGTCATAACAACATAAAAATAATGAATGAGAAAACAAACAGAACACAGTTAAAAACAGAGCGGAGCAGTTTGTAATCATGGTTGTAAATTGACCTGGAGGAACAACTGTGTTCGGTTTTAATGTGTGTGGCACAAAAACTGAAATCACTTTTTGCAAATTCACCGTTTGCCTGCAGGACTTCGAGCAGCAGCCAATCACTTGAAGAGCTGAAATAGTGACCAGTTTAAGAAGGATTTATAAATAAACAGAAAGTGATGCCCTCTCAACCTTTGCGTTCAAGAAAAGAATCACAACTTTTACATCAGCCATCACCTCGAGTTTCTTTTGGCGTCTTTTGTCGCTGCGTGGCTCTTTGTAATGTGATTGGTCACTTCATAATCGTGCACTGGGGGACTGTAATTACGACGTGGTCATGGCATTCGAGGACAACTCAACCTTTCAGGGTGAGTCATCAGGCTGCTGAATGACTGCATGTACTCTGTTTGCTCTGATTTCACACTGCGTTCGGCGAGACTTTCGACTAAAAATACACCTGTTGTTAACTAAGATCAGCAAGTGGCGCTGAAAACAGATAACAGGCCGCTGTGAGTTGATATATTCATTCACCACAAACGGAAAAGAAAGCGTGTTCACAGGAAGCAGCTAAAGAGAAAAAATGTTCATCCATCCACAGAAAGCAGATTTCTGAATAATGGAAGCTCAGATTTTTTACATTTCTACATCTTGTTGGATTTCTGGGCCACCAGTGGAGAAACAGCCTGAAATGAGTAACATATGTTATTCACACGCCCGGGGGATGAGTTTAAATATGTTATTCCTGAGGCAGAAAATCTCGCTGCTTGCCTTTGCACAAAAGACAAAGTGTTGTGTGAGCAGGAATTTACCTTCCTATGTCAATTTTAATATACGATACTAAAGCCTCTTTGGTCAAACAGAAGAGTCAGGGACAGATTGAAGCTTCGATTTTAATTACAGAAATCTCAGAGGCTAAAAGCTGCTGCGAGCCAGATATAATGCAAGTTTACTTAACGGCAGATTTAAATGTCAAAAGGGGAAACTCTGGCCGTAATATAAAATAATGAACACTAATGAACAGCAGCGAGCTACTTTTTTTTTTGAATCCGTTCCCGGTCAGCAGGACGGCTCACTGCTTTACCTAAATAGCTGCAGGGTAGCATGAAAAGATGGAGGTGAACATTTTCCCAGACACTGAGTCAATTTCACTTCTGACCTTCCTGCTGGTTTTCAACACTGAGGCTGCATCCAAATTCAGCCTCGCTCTCGCTTCTCACTCATCCAGAGTTATATGTAAATATAATAGTGTCAAAAGATTGTAGCATCGTAAAAGGCTATAAATTAAACTCACACACACCATTATTACGCCTTTCCATTGCCTGTGTGAGACAGAGGAGCGGCGTGAATGAGAAATGACAAACTGTTGGAGAGGTGTGTAAAGTGATTGACAGCGTGTCAAAGGATCAAATTATAATCGATGTGGAGAGAAAAGTGCGTACGAGAATAATAATAGTGCCACTAAGAGAGAGTCGTGATGAGAATAGCAGAGAGACACAGAATACGACAGGTTCATAGGCAGAAGTCTTTATGTTTCAAGGTTCAAATGCCCCAAGCCTGACGAGCTCATGACTGCCCCCTGTGGCTGCCCCCGGTTCTGCTCACAATGGTCATGTCCACCATGAAGGACAAGAAACGCAGCCACGAGCTGATGCGACAGGTTTTCTCTTTCTCTCCATGAACTGACCCTCCGGACAGTTTCTGCTGACAAACATTAACTTCATCCAAGTTTAACATGTTTCAAACTGTAGTGGCTCTCAAGATTGGCTGTTTTCATCATGTCCCCACACACATACTTACTTACATACATTCACACACACATACATACATATCTTGGAAAGTGCAATGTTCTGTGTCTACTTGTCTTTTTTTCACAGTTGCCATGATGCACATCATCGATGACACGTGTTCACCTGGACCTGGACAAGAAAACAGCTGGAAGGAGCCAAACTGAGGGACGTCTACTATTTCATCTTATTTTCCTTCATCACAGAACAAAGTAACTGCTGAATCAAAAAGTCTTGCACATTTCCCACAGCTGCTTTAATGTAAATATTCTCAAACAGTATGCTTGGTTTAAGTTAAATGAAGAGGACAAACTTTTTCTAAACTTTCCTATTGGAAAGTTGAGATTGGTTGGTCTGTCCCAAATGGAGATTAAACAGAGTAATGGAGTATGACTGTGAATGTAAGGGGGCGTGTGGGAGAGCACAGGTGAGCCGAGGAACTACAAAGCTTTTTGTTAAATGTAATCAGACCCTGAGGGGCTTAATTTGATCAACACAAGTGTGTGTGTGTGTGTGTGTGTAAGCTGACATTTTTAGGAGAAAATTGGGAAAATGTTATTTAACCACAGATTGCAATTATTTTTTCTTGTTGTTGTCGTATTTAAAGCACCTGCACAATGTGAAGAATTTCGAGCTGCTGATTAGGATTCTTAAATGCAACTGTTTTCTTTCTTACACACACACACACACACACACACACACACACACACACACTGCTGTTGCTCTTAGTGAATCCTGCAATAACAACCCACAGTCACTTCAATCAACCTCAGAGTGGCCTTAGTTAAAAGGACGGTGAAACAGAAAATCCAGAATCCTTCAGGGCTTCATTTGTTTCCAACACCTGCACCTCATGATGGATACAGTCGTTTAAATTCACGCCTTGTGCGATTTATAATCTAAATCAAAGTTATACACACAATGTTTGATTTCATGCATGCTGACTGATTATAAAGTGAGGTCAAAACGATGTGATTTATGCTGCAGGGTTTTCATATTTTCCAGTGCTTTCATTTGAAAACAAGGACGCTCGCTCTCAGACCCTCGACCTGGAAGGATTCTCTCTTTGGTAAAATGTAAGTATCACACGTGGGATCGAGACAGAGGAGCCTCGACGCTCAAACCGCCAACATCTGCCGGACGATCGCCACTGCAGCAACGGAAGTGGAACATTGAAATGAATCACACCTTTAAAAACAACTTTCTCTCACTATTGTGTGACTTATACAATAAAGTTATTCAACAGAAAAAAAACACACCACAGAAATGCCTTCATGGATTCTTGGAAAATAAGTTGATTCTATGTTCATCTAAATGGTGGAATAGTTGCTATTTCCAGCGTGTTTTTACAACAGATGTCTTTAAATGTGAGTCACATGCAGCTGGTGGCCTTTTAGTTGATGGTAGCTGCTGTTACTGTTGTCACTGTAAACACTTGAGAAGAAGGAAGAACCACACTGTGCACAGTTTCTC